>JARQOC010000011.1:56619060-57341882 GCA_033576535.1 Allobates femoralis | reverse complement strand
TTTTTCAATCATTGGTCTGCCGCTGTCACGCATGCACTGCATGCGTGACAGGGGCAAAGACCAGCAACTCTCAGTGTGCACCCGACACCCTGACCGATCCCAGTGACCGTCGGGTGTCGGCGCATTGCTGGGTAATCGCTGGTGAGATCTGCCTGTCTGGCATCTCACCAACGATCACGTAGCGATGTTCCAGCGATCTTGATCGGTGGTCGGGTCGCTGGAACATCGCTACGTGTAACCCCAGCTTAAATCAATAGGCATACAGAGCCACAGCATTGCATCCAAGGGTGTAACTACAATAGGTGCAGGGGATGCAATCGCACCTGGGCCCTGGGGCCTAGGAGGCCCCAAAAGTCCCTTTGGCCTAAAAAAAAGACCACTGCTTTTACAGATTTTCAATAATTGGGGGTCGCATTGTATCAGGGCCCCTGAGCTTCAGATTATGCCATTTATTGCATCCAATTTTGTCCTTTAAATAATTAATAACTGCTGCTGTAAAAAAAAAAGCAATAATGACAACTGAGAAAAATAATCATCCAAGTTTTCTGGATGATTTTTTATTAGGTCATATGAACTCAGACTAATACTGAGCCATGGAACAATGAAGCCTGAATAGGCAGTTGTATAAAATATTGTGTGGTGTTTGATGAGAAAAATTAAAATATTAAAACTTTATTTTTCACCATTCACAGCTTTACTTTTAAGGAAATTGAAAAGGTTGTATCATAGTGGTGCTCATCAAATGTAAATGGCCCAAATAAATACATCTTCATTAAAAAAATTTCACAATGGTTTGGACCATACAGCAGAGGTCCATTTTGCTATGTTTGAGATAATTTTAAAAGTTTTAAAAATTGTTTTCAGAATGTCATTTTAATTTGGGCCAAACTAAGGTTAATAACATTTTTTGATATCACAGGTTCCTTTGAACGTCCAGTAGTTTCATGAAACAACTCATGAACATTAGCAGCAATTAAGAGACTCCAAGGCTAGGGTCACATCTGCGTTTCTATTTTTGAAACCTGATCTGGTTTTGAGCTTTAAAAAAGCTCAAAACCAGATCAGAAAACACTCCCCATAGGAGCCCATTATGGTAAGTGGATTGCACTACATGCAATCCAGTTACCAGCTCCGGATCTGCAGCCTGCACTAAAAATCATGCAGGCTGCAGTTTTTGGAGCGGTTCTGTGACCCGCAATGCGGTAACCGCATTGCTCAGGATGTGTAATCCTGAGCAATGAGGTTACCGTCTACTTTGTTCATCCCTGCTGCCGCAGGGATGAACAAAGTGTTAACTGTTTAATAAAACATTAAATATTAATATTAATTGTGGGCAACATGTCTCTAGGGGTGCCCACCCCCCCTAGAGACATGCTGCCTACTCCTGTGGGCATGTCAGAGGTTAATAACCCATTTACAGTATAGGGGGCTATTGTCGGCTTTGTACAATTTTATGAATGAAGCCACGGCTCCTGACAGTTGCGCAGATACTGTACGTAATGTACGTATAGTATCTGCCACTGTCCTTGCTCCTGAAACCTATAACAGTGCGCTGGCCATAGACCTAATGTTAAAGGTATCAGGACCCTGAACAGCGGCAGATACTATACGTACATTACGCACAGTATCTGCGCAACTGTCAGGAGCCTTGGCTTCATTGATAAAATTGTACAAAGCCGACAATAGCCGGCTATACTGTAAATGGGTTATTAACCCCTGACATGCCCACAGGAGTGGGCAGTATGTCTCTAGGGGAAGGGGGGCACAAAACGTTGCAGACAGCGTTTCCTGTGCGGCTCTGTAAAGCACACTCCGAGCAGCTACCTGTGTGACAGGTAGTTAAGGTAAACATAGGGTAACTATGGACTGCGTTTTCCGGCACAGCATAGCGGTAACGCTATGCGGTGCTGGAAAAAGTTCTAAGTTAAAACCGGATTGTTGTAGGCTAGGGTCAAAACGGAGATGTGATCCTAGCCTATCTTATATATTGAAGTGTGAATTCAGTGTGAAGGGAAGGGTCAAAGTCAGCTGTAACATCACCTAGTGTGAATGGTGGATTCTGTGTTATGAGCGGTCTATAGAGGTGTTACCTACCATTGTAAGGCAGGTTTCACATCACATTTTTTGTGATCCGGGCCGATCCGATGAGAACCGGATAGGTCCGGATCACATTTCAGCCCCATAGTTTGCCTTTGGGGCCAGATGGAGCTGGATGGCAGCTATCTGCCATCCGGTTTCCATGTGTCCGGGTGAATTCGGGAGGACTCGGAACTTTCACCCAGACACAAAAATGCTGCATGCACGAGTTTTGTGTCCAAAGAGAAAAATCTCCCCAAACCGGATTCTCCCAGATCCTCTCGGATCTGGGGCAATCCGGCGCTCCAAAACATGGAAGCCTATGGGGCGGATCCGGGAACTGGACACCTGCGGCCGCACGCCGCTGTTATTTCAGGACCGCGGCTAGCTCCCTGTGAGCCGTGGCCCTGATTCATCAGCAGCTTCAGCTGCGTGCTGCTGCACACCGGACTGGAGGGCATATTAGCCCTCCGGTTCTGTGTACTGATCCGGTCGGGCTGTCAGGTGCATCCCTGACAACCCCGGATTGGACGCTGCCGTGGTGTGAAGCCAGCCTAATGCTAGAGTCTGACTTGCGTCAGCCCTCAGCCTGCCGGATCCATTGAAAACTTAGAAATTTTCAGGCTGAGCACATAGCGTTACCGGCATGTAACTCTATGTGCCACCTGTGTATAGTATCCCTATGGCAACCTTAATGATCGTGCAGCTGCCAGCTCCACACAGATCTCCTATTATGTGCTATTGCTTAGCACACAGAAAACACGTTTTGCAGTGTTTTCCTATGTGCTCTGCAAAACCGCATATGCGGGGCTGATGAGATCATTCAGGTTGCCATTGGGATACTATACAGAGGCGGCACATAGCGTTACATGCAAGTAATGCTATGCACTCAGCCTCAAAATTTCCAAGTTTTCAATGGATCCGGCAGGCTGAGGGCTGACGCAAGTGAGGCTAGGGTCACACATAGCAATCCGTTTTTGGAAGTGTTTTCCATGACAAATCCGTTTTTTTTTTTGGTGCTTTTTGAGCCTCCTGTGCCCCTGAACGTTTTTTGGACTTAGCCATTCTTTGCCAAAAAATGCTAGAGAAAACGGATCCGTTTTTAAACAGCACCCAAAAACGTTCCTGACAACGTTTTTGGCTAAAAAACGCTCCTAGCAATGTTTTTGGGTGCAGTAAAAAATGGATAGGGTGTTTATTACATATAAATGCAAAAACTGATGCCAAAAACGGACCAAGAGCTTATGTGTGACCCTACCCTAAGACCCTAGCCTAAGACCTTGTTCACACATACCAATCTGTTTTTTTAGCCCTTTGAAAAACGGATCCGTTTTTCTAAGGGTGCCAATAGTGTCCCCTGAGGTCCTGAACGTTTTTGGCAAGTTTTTGGACTTAGTCATTTTTTCATTAAAAACGCATATGCGTTAATGCAGGTGCCTATATGTGCCATGCGTTAACGCATGCGTTTCCCATAGGGCCCCATGTTATAAAAACGCATGCGTTTTATTTACAGCACTCAAAAAACACTGCATGCAGTGTTTTTTGGGATGCTTAACAAAAACGCATGTGTTGTTAAAAAATGCAGCTACACTTAAGTGAACCATGTGTTAACACATATGCGTTTTTGACTTAGAAAAAAAAAACCTAAAATGATCCCAAAAGCGGATTCAAGGCAAAAACGCATGGTATGTGTGAACAAGACCTTATCAGGTCACTTATGTTTGACCGATGCCGTTACTGCAGAGGCAAGCCTGCAGTAACAGCCAGCGTTAACTTTGGGTGCTCAGAGCTAACGCTGCTCCATAGTAACCCGATGAATGCAGCAACATTTTCCTGTGCACTCTGCTAAAGTGCAGTTCCTGGGGCTTCCTGTGTGGCTGCATCCATGGTAAACATTGGGTTACTATGGAGCAGCATTAGCTCACAGCACCCGACGTTAACACTGGCCATTACTGCAGGCTTGTCTCTGCAGTAACTGCATCCGTCAAACGTAAGTGACATGATAAGTGTGACCATAGCCTAAGTGGCTAGTGTGACAACTGCAAGTGATAAGAGAACTAATTTATTGACAAATTATTTTTAAATAATACATGGAAAACAAAAAACTGATTTAAACAATAGATAATTTTCGATTGATAACTACCATTTAAAGGGAACCTGTCACCAGGTTTTTTCCCCATAAACTTCGGCCACCTCCAGCAAGCCCTTATATACAGCATTCATGAATACTGTATATAAGTGCCCAAGCCAATCTGTATAATGTAAAAAAGAGCCTTTATTATACTCACCCACGACGTGGTTTGGTCCAATGGGTGTCACTCATCTTGATCTAGCGCCTGCTCTTTGCTTACGATCGCCGTCCTCTTAGCTGTTTCTTGTGGATGACGCGACCTACATCATCCACAAAGTGTTCCATGGCTCTCCTGTGCGCGTGCACTTCTCTTTACCCTGCTGAGGGAAGAGCAAAGTACACTAATGCACAGGCGCAGCAAAAGGTCAAAGAATGCCCGCATGTACGCTCTACATTACTTTGCTCTTCCCTCAGCAGAAGATAGCGATCGTAGGTTAGAGAGGAGGCCCCAGGTCAAGATCAGTAACACCCATCTGACAGGACCACCCCATAGGTGAGTATAGTAAAACAGATTTTTTTTATTTTATTCAGATCAGCTTTGGACTTATATACAGTATTCTAGAATGTTGTATATAAGGGCTTACTAGTGGTGTCAGCAGCTTATAGGGACAAACCAGGTGACCAGTTCACTTTAGGCTTCACTCGCTGATTCTGCTGGGGTTCCACTTCAATCCCTTGATTTTAGATACATTCTTGCATTATTTATATAGGTGAAATTGACTTGATGCACTTTGAAAAATCTGTAAAAGAGGTCTATTTCTGGCCTGAAAGTGTAAGTAACATGTGGATGAGAGTAGAAAAATTTCTGCCTAAAAATCAAGACAAAAAAATCCTTGAAAATATGTTGAAATCTAATAGATTTACAAATATGTTGTTTAGTAATCATTATAAAAATGCATATCTATTGTTCGGAATAAGGCGGTCTTAATGATGAACAACATGTATATGGAAAAAAATGCTAAAAAACTATTTTCTATAAATGTACACTAACAAGTATTTTAAGTAAAACTGGTCATATGCTGAATCCTATGTGGCCGAACAAGTAGGAGTTAAAAAAAGATATGACAGTAGGGAGACAGATGGGAAGGAGGGGGTGGAGGGGAGAGAGGGAGCTTACATGGGGGTAGATGATGTCTGGCTCTGTAATATCTGACCCGTTCACTAGCTGACCTGCTTATGTCTTATCTGCAAAAATTGCAGGACAGTAATATCTGGTGCTGGACAGTCACATCAGACCTGACACTGGATATTGGAAGCCTTCAATCAGATGTTATTTCATACACCCAATATATTTTTTGTGATATTACATACAATTCAGTAATCCGCAGAGAATGTGGAATCAAAGAAAGAAGAGAAGTTAATGTAGGCAAAAATGACTGTATACTCCATCATGTGCCAAGTTCAGGGTCTCTTTGGGGTCTCTAAATCTCTGTGTCATGCATTACACTTAGACTTGAGATACACAGGTGCATCTCAATGAATTAGAATATCATCAAAAAGTTCATTTATTTCAGTAATTCAATACATAAAGTGAAACCCATATATTATATAGTCATTACACACAGAGTGATCTATTTCAAGTGTTTATTTCTGTTAATGTTGATGATTATGGCTTACAGCCAGTGAAAGCCCAAAGGTCATTATCTTAGAAAATTAAGGTAGGGATGAAGGATCTGAGAGATACCATATTACTTAAATAGACATCAGAGGCTTCACCATGTGTGGTTGTGAGAGTCACAACCACTATGAAAACATATCACGGCTGCTGCAGTCACCAGTGTGGTGCATATAGAGTAGGGAGGATGAAGGGTTAAAAATTGTGCTGCCGTACTCCACGAGACATCAAAGGGTGAATATAATATTGATTTATTAGTCAATTAGTGTTTTAGGGCTCCCTGGCCCCATCATCAGGACAATATCAGATTACCATTTTTCAGGGCGTTTCAGGGAGCTCTGAAACGCGTTGACTAATAAATCAATATTATATTCACCCTTTGATGTCTCATGGAATAAGGCAGTGTGGTTTTTAACCCTTCATCCTTCCTACTTTAATTTTCTGAGATAATTAGCTCTGGGCTTTCATTGGCTGTAAGCCATAATCATCAACATTAACATAAATAAACACTTGAAATAGATCATTCTGTTATTTGCAATCATTTTTATTAGATTTTTTTTTAAGGGCTTTAACAAAAGAGATAAATAAGTGAGAAAGAAAAGGGTTAAAACAACAGTATACAAATAATCAAACCACATAAATAAAAGGAGAGGGGAAGGAGAGGACAGGAAATGTTTAATAGGGGTGGGGGGAAGATAAGGGAAAGTTTACCCTTTTAAAAAAAAAAAGGAGGGAATGGCAAGCATAATTCTAAACATAATTAAATAACGATTGATTATTATTTCTTTTATTTTTGCATTCAACGTTCACAACACCATCACCTAGAATCAAACCCGTGGACACACATTTGCCAGTCAGCGGCCCTACATACTAAGCTATACGCCAACCCAATAGATGATTCTGTGTGTCATGACTCTATATAATATATGAGTTTCACTTTTTGTATTGAATTACTGAAATAAATGAACTTTTTGGTGATATTCTAATTCATTGAGATGCTCTAGTAACACGGTGTATCGCCCCTTCTAGTAATCATTTTGATTAATATACCTACAGACATACAGACAGATAGCAACCTGTGAGCTTTCTTATATGGTGGATGCACTCTTCCCTCATAAGAATGTCTCTGCTCCCCTCTTGTGGCGATCCTTGCCCTCTCTATGGTTTTCCAGATGGACTGTTCTTCCTTACAGAGAACAGTATAGGCTGGATGTTGACTCCGGCATCGTGGAGACCGGCCTTCCACCACCTTCTATCACTGCCCTCGCTTTAGGAATCTCTTTTTTTCACATAAACAGGCCCGTCGTTTTAGATTAAATTGGCCAAGACGGCCTTTAATAAAACAAACATAATAATAACTAATACATTTTGGTGAAAGAAGATCTTGGAGCTCAGGCATTACTCCCAGCCACAACCGCCAGCTCGGGGGCAGCTCCGTCACCAGAAAACCTTTTCCATTGCACAATCTTGGGCTTTGAAATAAACAGGTAAATTATTTACTGAGTGGAACCGCTCGAATGATATTACCATTACCGTTCCATGTTTGCTATCGCAAGATATTGCATTTTGCTCTATCCCAGCATTGCTGCTTGCAGTAACATTAGAGCAGATACCGTTTGGTAACCACTTAACAAAGTGTGCGGCAGTGCTGGGTCAGTGCAAAGAACAAGATATCGCAATAGCAAGTGACATCTTGCCCTCTCGTATTGAGGAGAGATGTGCGATCCCACTCTGCATGGCAGGATTACACAACCCCAGAGTTGGATGCTGACTTTTGCTACTAAATCCTGTCATTTAGTGGAAACACTATTGACCCTTCTGGCCACTTTGGTTATTTTGAAAAGTCACCGAAAAGTCACTGATTGCTCTTATCTTAAAAAAAAGGGTAGCCCAGCCCGAGACTGGTACACTTTTAATCATCAGAGTATAATCCCAATTTGATGAAATTGTAGAAATTTCTGCCCTGTTAGGAAGAATAACTAATTGTGAATCAATTTAACCTGCTTTTGTGTAAACTAAAGAGACAACAGGATCACTGGAGAGGAGCTACAAGACAACCACCAAAAAGGGAATGGTTTTGCCTGCGGTGGCCATGGACAATTATTCCACTTGCCTTGCTGATTCTTTAATATAAGATAGGTAATTAAAAGGGTTGTCCACTACTAGGACAACCCCTTCTGAATCGACTTGTTTCCCCCACTGAAAATAATAAACCCTGCACTCACCGTCCATTCTGCCACCATTCCAGCGCCGTTAATATCTGCGACTCAGGGCTCACATAATATTGTGACGTCACACGAGCCCTGTGTTCAATCACCTACCAGCTTCTTTCTCCCCACCTTCGTACTACCAAACGAGCTATTCAACAGGAAGCACAGCTCTATCATCATGTTGTGTTGGCAGCAGATCATTCAGGATACTCTCAAGCGTGTTGACAACAGAACGGAGCTTTAATTAGCAAAAAACATGTACAGATATGATAAGCTTTGTGGAATCAGGAATATTTATATCTTAAGTGTCTTTGTGCAGCATCAGCAGGCTGCTTCTCCTCTCATGCACAGACATAGGAAACTGATACAGTCACATGGTCTTTCCTGTGTGTGAGCCTCTGGAAGTGTGTTTTTTTATCTAACTTTATAGACAATACACAAACCTAGCAATAGAACGCATACATACACAGGAATGGAGTTGTTGCACTAAACATATTCCAACACCCCCACTCAACAACTATTTATCCTGTTACTCCCATTGCGGTTCTGAAGTCCTCAAACTTGGCTCTTGGCTATGGTTTTGTTATACCATCAGCTAACATCTTGTCAGACTCGCAATAAAAATCTCTAGTACACCAGATTCCACTAAGTCACGTAAGTGGTGATGTTTAACATCAAAGTGCTTAGTCCTGGCACTAATCTTCTCACTGCAGGCAAGTTTAATACATCCTTGGTTGTTCTCATATACAGAAGTGTCCCCACTGCTTGTCTGTAAGGCTGGCTTCACACTTGCAGACCCTCCGCAGCATCCTGCTGAGGGGATCCGCAAGCTAACCGTAGCCCCTATGTTTATAACGGGAACGCACGGTCATGCGCAGGTCTGCGCATGACCGTGCATTCCCATTATAAACATAGGGGCTGCAGTCAGCTTGCGGATCCCCTCCGCAGGACGCTTCGGTTCGGAGGGGTCCACAAATGTAAAGGCAGCCTAATTCTCATTGCTGGAGTTTTGATGAACCTTTGGCTTCTGAGAGCTCTTTTTCCTTGCCATGACTGTGGCTCTGATTCAGGAAGTGTTCTGATCATATAAGAAAGGCATCTAGCTGGGATACCTTTTTTTGGTCTCTCTGATCTCCTGACTGGAGGTTGACTTGGTCCTTCTGTTTTATCCTCACTGGCTTCAGAGTTAATCCAGACTTCAGTGTTTTCTTTTTCAGTGTCTGGGTTTGGTGATTAAGATTCTTGTTCTTATTTCTTGGCTTTAATGACTGGTGTAACTTCATGGAATTTGAGCGAAACAGAGTTGTCATCAATCACTACATCTCTGCTGATTGTTACTGTGTTGGTCTCTGGGTGCAGAATTATGTATAGCTTTTGAGTTTCGCTGTAGCCCACCAGGACTCCTTGTTTTGCATGTGATTCCCACTTAGAACGTCTTTCTTTGGGAACATACATAAAAGTTTTGCTTCCAAATATTCTGAGGTGCTGAGGTTCAGGTTCTTGCAGTTCTATAGCTCATATTGAGTTTTATTTGTGGCTTTACCTGGCAGACTGTTTTGAAGATAGCAAGCTGTCATGATGGCTTCTCCCCAATACGATGTAGGTAGATTGGCATCAATCAACATACTTCTTCCACTTTCACAGAGAGTGCGGTTCTTTCTCTCTGCAACGCCATTCTGTTCTGGGTTGTATAGAATGGTAGTCTGAAACACAATAGCATTCTTTTTCAAAATGGTTTGCACCTTACTACTTGTATACTCAGTCCCATTATCTGCACGCAGGGTTTTTGGCATTGTTCCAAATTTGTTAAACACTACAGCAAGATATTCTTCAAGTTTCTGTAGAGTGTCACCCTTACTGTGAAGCAGATAGGCAACTGTATATCTGGAGTAGTCATCAATAAATGTGAGGAAATATCTCTTCTTGCTAAGGGTGCCATCACACCTGGCGACGGCACCGCCAATGTATTAGGCGACATAGGGGTGTGGCCTATCGGCGCCGATATCGCCCCTGCGTCGCTTAATGTAAAGGGGCGATGTCGGCGCCTCTGAGTGCTCGCCTGGTTTCACATCAGTGATGTGAAACCAGGCGGCCAATCTGGGGCGATGTGTCCACATCGCCCCATGTAAACAGCCGCCGGCGACCTGACAGGCGATGGGAGCCATAGGCTCCCATTGTACTGCATCGCCGCTGGGGTTGTGAGACACCCTGGCGGCGAGGACGCCTGTCAGATCGGCGGTGCATAGCCGGAGGTGTCACCCCATGTAAATAGGGGACGGCGACGCTGGCGGAGCGCCAAAAACTTGCGCGCTTCGCCCCATCGCCGTCGACATCTCCGAGGCCATGTGACAGTACCCTCAGAGTTTGAACACTCATTGGACCGCAAACATCTGTGTGTATCAAATCCAGTGGCAGTGCAGACATAGTGGTGCCTACTTTAGGACAGGATTTTCTGGACATTTTCCCTTTAATACAGCTAGTGCACTTCATCATTTGACTACATTGCTTGATTTCAACACCATTTTCAAGTTGACCTAGCGTCCTTACTGCTTCTGGGTCTTTGTGCCCAAGACATCTGTGCCACACATGGATACAATTCTTAAGCAGATCTTGTCTAGCACTGTACACTCTTTCTTTGCATTTTAGCTGATAAAGTTAATTTTGGATTTTTCCTCCTGCAAGAATGTGACCCTCCTTTGATATAATGCAGCCAGGGGTGCATGAAGCCTCCCTGCCTCCTGAGCCGTGGGTGAGGAGTGGGGGGGTGGGCCTGGGGGGGTGCTGTCAGCTTCGGGTGAGGAGTGGGGGGTGGATGAGTGGAGCAGCAGGCACCACCCCTTTCAGCACTGCCGACCCTCCTGCCTCCTTGCCGCCTGAGACTAAGGCTCACATTGTCCAATGGACAATGCGGCCCTGAATGCAGCTGTTGTCTTTAAAAGTAACTACATTCCCTTTTTGCGTAAGCTTCTTTACTGGAAGAAGATTGCTTTCAAGACTTGGAACATAGAGAATACCCTTTTCTGGGATCTTTCTGCTTTGCGCTGAGGAAACTGGACAGTGTAGGTAGCCGTCCCCTACTCCTTCTGAAGTCATATAGTGAACATTATATAAGATGACCTTTTCTGATTTGCTTTCATCAAGGTCAGTGAAGAAATCCTTGTTATTCATCATATGGCTGCTAGCACCAGAGTCTATACACCATATACTCCTTTTAGATGAGCCTGTACTGGTCTTAAATACAGCTTCAACACATGAGAATCTTCCTTTAAAGCTGTTTTAACCTTTTGATCACTGTTCTGCTTTTTAGGTGGCCGGGCTTTTTACAGACAAAACATTCATGAGGTTCTCTTAGATTGCTCTTATTTTTAGGACAGTCCTGTGTCTGCAATGCTGTTTGTGCTCTAGAGTCATTACTACTTCTTACATTGTGTGTTTTTTCCTTGAATTCATCTACAAGCTTGCCTTTGACATATTCTTGTGTGAGCTCATCATCTGGCCGTGCATCTAGTGCAGTGACAAGTGTGTCATAACTTTGTAGAAGACCACTTAATAGTAGTGCAGCAACATGAAACTCTTTAATTTCTTCTCCAATACCCCTGAGATGCTCCACAATCTCCAGGGTGTTTCTTATATAGTCCTGCATATTCTGGCCATCACTTAGCTTAGACTGGTACAGCTTTCTCATGAGATAAAGTTTATTGCTGAGATTTGACCTTTCATGTGTGGTGCCCCTGCGTCCAGAAGGCCACAAAGGGAACTGCAGCCAGGCAGATAGGACGACAGTTGAACACCAACACCCTCACAGCCCACACACACCCACGTACAGTAGAGGGCAGCACCCAACCCGGAGCCTGGGAACTCTAGGCAGGCGAGGGGGTGATGGGTTTAGAGACAGTGGGTGGGCAAACATGTAGTCAGGTGACAGAGGGTAGATATAGAGCAGGGGGAGGAGAAAGGAGTCAATAGGCCGGTGTAGGCTGAGCAGCAAAGAAAGAGATCACACGTTCTGGCAGAGTGGGGTGTAAGGAGCGCAGAATCAGTGCGAGCCGCAGAGAGAAAGCACGTCCAAAGCCAACACCCCGGGAGTGTGAGGGAAGAGAGGGACAGTGACCCTGGTCCCTAGCAACACGGCTGATACGGCAGACTGCAGGCGGAGTAGCCCTCCTATGATACCTGAAGACACAGTAGAGAGAGCCTGGTAGAGCCTCACACGGAAGGACTGCTGGAGGCTAGGCTCAAGTAGAGTGTCGGCTCTAAAGGGGACTGTAGCTTTACCCGGCTTCCCCAGACAACCGACGGGGGACCACAATTAGACGTTAGGGTCCCTACCCCAAAGGACAGGCAGCTCAGTGGCAACCCGGAGGGCTCATAGGAGTCCGAGCCACCGCCATACTGTCCGGAGTCAAGCACACCAAAGTGAACAGAGAGAGAGAGTCAACAGCCTGGGAAGGACGCAGAGACAGAGTGAGGAATCACAGTAGGAATGACCTGGCTGCAGGGAGTAAAGGGAACCCGTAGGGGGAAGTGTGCCCGTGTAACTGAGAACTGAACTAAGAACTGTAACTGAACTGTGAACTGTACTTGAGAACTTGAGAAGTAAACACGGTGAACCCTGAATCTGACTCCCTTGCATCTCTCTGCCTGAACACGACTCCCTCCATACAGGTTTGCAGCAGATACCCACCTGGAGAGCCACAGCGTGCAAGCTCCATCGCTGAAGGAGGATTCCTTCAGCATCTGGACAGTAAGTGTACTACTACACCCAGCACCAGGCCTGCACACTACCCAATAGACTTTAATCAACACTGCCCTGGGGAACACAGTTCTGCCCATGGAGAACTATTTCATCCTTGCTGCCATTACATCAGCCCCGGAGGTTCTGCGGCAGCGGTGGCCCCATTACTGGCCACACACTGTGGGTGGCGTCACGACTGACATTATCCCCTGTAAATACACCCTTATTATTGCCAGGGCCCGGGACACGGTCCGGACCAGGACCACCCGTGACTTACCCAGTAGCAGACCCAGTCCGGTACCGAATACCCAGTCCCAGTGGCCTCGACACATGCACTTTCTGTAATACATCCTACATCTCCTTTGCAGTTGCACACTTGCATATATGCACAATCTGATCATCATCTACACTGAGGGAGATAGTGCTTTGTGCTTTCTGGTCCTTCTCTAACCAATCATCTGGTAATGGATGAGGCACTTGTTCCTGCATATATTTTCATGTACCTTCTCTTATTAGCAGTATCTTCACCTTGAAGTTCCAGGATTGATAATACTGATTGGTGAGACTTTGCACTGAGAACTTGCAGTGATCCCTGGTTGTGGACATCTTCTCTGTTGCTCTTTGCTGATTTTGCTTTGGGCTTCTGTTGTTGTATTACTCTTCTGTGTCACTCTGTGCTCTGTGTTACTCCTGGGTATTCTGTGTCACGCTGGGTTTCTGTGTCATGGTGGGCCCATAACCTGTTGGCAGTGGATCATTCAGGATACTCTCAAGCATGTTGACAACAAAAAGGAGCTTTATGGAATCAGGAATACACATATCTTAAGTGTCTCTGTGCAGCTTCAGCAGGTTGCTTCTGACTCACCGTGGCCGGGTTCTACACGTTGCAGGCGTTTCTTCTTCCTCCTTGTCACGGGAACCGCGCCTGCGGCTGTGGAGGCCCGGTGGTCCAGATCAATAAAGACGTCGTTAGGTGAACAGATTAGGGGTTAATTTGTTTCGTGACGCCACCTATGAGTGTTCCGGTAACTGTACCGGCGCTGCGGGGCCTCCGGTGGATGGAATGCAGCAAGATGGAACGCTCCCCACAGGCTAAGCGATGATCCCCGGAGCCAGGAGCTGCACAAGATGTTCTGAGGCAGCTGCGGTTACCTTAATGCGCGGAGACAGACAGTTCATAAGAAAGCACGGACACTGGAAGTCTCTGTAACGGGTTCTTTACTGTAACCAGCAGGCAGTACATGGCATACAGTTACAGGTAGTTTACCAGGTGGACTCAGCAATGACCAGTGATTCTCAGAGATCCGCGGTGTTCCTCCATTCTAACTGCTTATGTTGCCGTTGTCGCCCAGGAATGCCAGATCAGGTACAAGGAGGCTGCTTCAATGCCCTACCCAGGGTATACGTTCTGGGTGTTTTGGGGAGCCTTGGGTCATTTTGGTGGGTACACCGCTGGCTAGACAACTGTGTGTAGCGGTGGTGGGGTGCTCCTGTAAAGCGGTCCCTCCACTCCTCTGGTTCGCATAGAAGTGATAAACGACTCCTAGCTTCGGTACCAGCAAACCGGCTGTAGATGGGCACGGGATGTTTTTGGACCCGCATGTAGATGCCCGTTGATCGGTTGTCAAGGCACCGGAAATAATGGCGCTCAACCGGGGTGATGGCCAGGGGGCTGCACGGGACTGTGCAGGCCCCCTCTCCTAGGTTGCTGAGCTTGTTGGTTTATCTCCTTCTCCTACGTTGTCTCGGAGAGTTCTCTTTTTCCAGACTCCCTAATTGTACTAAGTTCTCCACTACACACTACCACTACACTCCGCCCACCAGGACCTGATTGGCCCTCTATGCTGATGATGCATGTAGAGTATGGATCTCTGAGTTAACTGTGTCATTGCTTAGTCAGAGAATATTGCTGCTGCTGTTTTGGCTGCAATACCCTCCTGTGACGCACTCGTTGCGGGGCGCCACACTTCTCCTCTCATAGACAGACAAAGGAAAACTGATTACAGTCACATGGTCTTTCCTGTGTGTGAGCCTCTGGTAGTGTTTTTTTATTTATCTAACTTTATAGAGAATACACAAACCAAGCAATAGAACACTTACATATACAGGAATGGAGTTGTTGCACTAAACATATTCCAACATGTTAATAGTTCGTTTAGTACAAAGTCGGGGGAAGAAAGTCGGTGGTGGTTAGACACATGGTTTGCGTGATGTCACAATGTCACATGAGCCCCAAGTTACAGTTACAGACGACACTGGATTTGCGACAGAATGGGAGTTGAGTACAGGGTTTATTATTTCAATGAGGGAAACATATCAATTCAGAAGGGGTTTTCCTAGCAGTGGACAGCCCCCATAAAATGAGATAGATGTGATGACCCACCACCTCCACTGAACAGCTGAAAACAGCTGCAGACAATTCTCATGACTACCACAGCACAGCTTCTATTCTTTGTGATATGCTGCAGTTACTGAGCCCTGCTGCTACACATTTAATGGTGCTGTGCTGTTTTCCATGCTTTTACATGTGGAGGCCACAGATATGTGAGGGTGTTGGACACCAACAATCTTATATTCATGACCCTAACCCACAGATAGGTCATCATTATTTTCTGCCAGGACAACCCCTTTAAATTAAGTTTACACTGGATTCCTCCTGGTGTAGAACAATGTCAGGCCTCATGTGATCAAAGTGTATAGGTAAACCTAATGCCACCGAATAGTGCCACAGACTACCCAGGAGCAGACTGATGTCTTGATCCAGATCTGGGAGGGGATCCCTAGGACACCATCCAGTGTCCCACCAGGAGCATTGTCGTTGTCAGGAGGTCATATAGGCAAATGGCGACCACACACTACTGGGTCACATTATGAGTTGCTGCGATGAAATTTAAGCAATTTTTATCCGAACATGTTTTCAAATTGTTATGTGAGCTTTGGCGTGATTTGAATTCAGTCCTAAGTTGGTTGATGATTTTGGTTTCCATTGACTTTTGAGAAGTCATTTTATTCTCCATGAATGACATTTTTGACGACAATAATTTTTTTTTGGTAATTGTGGCTTAAATGTTCCTTTAAAAATGTTGAGCATTATTATACATAATGGAAATTTCAGTTTATGACTATGGCAGGTAAATTGCTGGAGGTACAGAGCATGGCAAACCTAACAATGCATCACATGGCATACATAATATTTGAAGTATAGAAAGACAAACTAAGCAACCATGTGATATAGGCAACAGTAGAGAATATGACAGTTCTTAACAGTGCAGAACATAACATGATTTGACACAAGACCTTTATTTTTGTAAGAAGGCGATGAACCAATTTTAAATCCTCTCACATTTTGTTTTGGGGTCTGAATTAATTTAAGGATGAAAAAGTTTGCTATGAATTCCATTATTTTCTCATTGTGCTTCTGATTTCATTTGTACCCATATCCTTACGCACTGTTATTTTCAGGGGTGTAACGATCGTAGTTGCAGACAGCGCGACTGTCCTGGAGGGTGTCCCACCAACTCCAGCGCCCACTTCAGCTGGATGTGTGTCTAAAGGTACTGTTACACGGTACAACTTATCTGCGATGTTGTTTGTGATCTCGGGAGCTAGTCTGTCTGAGATTCCCCCTTTTCCCTATAACTCAGATAGACATTTCACAGTCCAATTACAAGTAGCAACAGTCAAAGCAAAGACCATACCCCTATCATAGCTTAGAGGAGCGGCCTAGGTGTATGAGATGTAATGACAGACCACCATGATATTCAGATCTAACCTCCTGCATGAGTCCGTGTGGGAGAAGGGCCAGTGCGGCTGAGTTTAACTGTCACATTACACTGGACATAAGGCTTATAACTGTTATTGAAAAGAAGGGCAGCTATATAGGTCACTGATTTATATTTTTTTAGATGTCAGAAATGTATTGTTGTACATTTTGAATTGATTGGTTATTATTCTTACTTAGACAGTTATGCACATATGAAAACCTACGTGGGAACCCTTCTGGTTCCTGTAAAGACTGGAATATCCCTATCCACACAACGAGAAAACTACAAACTGGAACTATCTGCCTAAAAGGCCACGTACCGTCTAAGGAAATAGAGACGAGGAAACTTGGGCAACGAAAATGCCCAGGCTTGAGGATCCCCATGGAGCAAGGATAACACAATGCCCACCAGTCAGCTCTCACCTGTAGAAGGGAAAGGACTAAGGCGAAAGTACAATTTACATGATGCAAAACAAAATTAAGAACTTACTTTATTCCCTGTTGAAGCAATCTGTAACTTTACCTTGGGTTCCACTGCACTATTAGGACTAGCAAGTAGTTGATGTCAGATGCTCGCAACCTCATAAGAAAAGTTTGAATTTGTATGGCCAAAACTTTCACGGAGGCAATGATGATGTCTCAGCACACATTATTGGGTACACTGGCTATAATGTTATTTACATACAAAAACCATCCATGGTTAAAGGGGGAATACATTTTGTCTCACAGCTCCCGCACTAGTATCGCTAGCTGCACAGCACCCAAAAGGTTCCTGCACAGACTGGAATATATCTAGGCTCACAACTAGAAAGCCACAACCTGGACCTGTCTGCCTAAAAGGACTTTGAGCTGTTTCATGTACCTCCTGATGAACTAGGGGAAAATGACAGTATGGACAGTAAAGATAGAGTAAGCGTAGGCAGGGACCCAGAGTGAGGAAATATAAAAGACATGCAAAAGTGGAAAAGAGAAATATTATGTGCTAGCAAGGGTTACATCCTACAAGCCTAACAGTACAACAGAGGAAAGATATAGGTTATGCAAAAGAGAAAGCACAGAGCAATTGCAACTCTGGTCTCAAAGAGTAAGGCAAAAACCCTAGCAATGGGCTTGAACATCACAGCAGAAAACCACATGGAAATAATATAGCCAGCAAAAAATATAAGTAACCCCACTTATGATGTGATAAGCCAGAGACAATAAGCAATTGTGAACACCTGAAACCACAAACCAAAAGAATATAAGCATTGGTAAAAAGACAATCAGCACTTGGACAGGGACCAACCAAGCTGTGGCTCAGCATTATAGGGAACTAACCACACAGCACAAGGTCCCTGGATTGAGTCCTGAGGCATTACAAACAGTGGAGAATAAAATATTGTGATGAGAAATTTTACATTTTTCATTTTAGTTGCATAAGAATTCTGAACACACTTATTCTAAGAAAGACAAAACCTCACTCTTACTTTCTTCTCCACTTCACAACCATACATTTACGTCATCAGCCGTGCCTCTGCCTTTGATACTGGCTCACATGCTGAGCCTCTATGATTATTGTAAGTAATAAAGCAATATTCCTACAAGTAGCCATTTTTTCAGAGGCCACCATATCTCACTACAAGGAGATAGCCCCAACTTTTTGGCTTAAGGCTTATTCAATTTCCAGGAGTATGTTAATTTATCTAGGGAAATTGTCTTCCTGGCCTGTTGTTGCCACACAATGGAGGCTTCCTGGTAAGTGCAGGTGGATGACACCTTTTGTACCCAGAGTCATTATACAAAGGAAGATCCCCCTGTGATGCTGCAGAGAAGTGAGAAAACCAGTTTCCTTCTACCTGCAGATTCAATAGAAGATTTAATCACATAGTAGACATACAGGGGACGAAAGTATAACTCTTAATATTTCATGACTCTTCACTCCTCTAAATATGTCAAACATAAATATAACATCTAGAGACACAGACGATCATAGCACATATTTTTACATAATTGTGTGACCTTAGTAGGACCCCAAACTTGATATTGACTAGACTTATATCAAACGAGAAACTGGTGGAAGCAATTGGTGCTTGTTTAGCCAGGGCCTCTATCAGTGACGGAGTGGCGGTTATTATATGTGCTTCTGGTCACGGACCAGAAGGCATATATCACACTCACTGTGTGGCACCTCGATAAACCAGCACTGACAAGGCAGATGCGGTCCTCCTTTAATCCTCAGGCAGTTCCCTGACTGGCCTGAGTTTAACAGAGGCCCTATACAACTGCCAGGTTCGGTGGCTAATTTGTCACAGTTATAGTTCACCTTTGAGGTATATATTTTTTTAGTATATTTCCGAATTCCATCAGAACTTGTAAAAAAAAATCTAATTTTGTTATTTCAAACAATTTACTCATAGCATGATTAGAAAATCATCAATAATCATCTAATAAAACACGATGTCATCTCTCCAATGTATGATGATGCCAAACAAGAGCTTGTATTTTTTTCTTACTGAGCAGTTGGTATGACTAACAAATAGAAAGTGCCCATTTTAGTCTTACGATGGCTATTTCCACAGCTGGTTTTCAAGCACCATATAATGTCCATCAACTATGGTGTTAGATCATAAAAATACCTCTAAAATGACATGGTTTGCAGTGCCACAAACTTCAAAGTATCACTATACAGGACATCAGATGCAGTATCTTTACCAAAGTTGTGACATTTATGTTTATGCCTAAAATTGGGAACCTGATGGTAAAAATATGGTGCTAGATTCACAAAATATGTGTCAGCACTACATGATTTCTACTTTCTGCAATGTCCTCAATTACAGCTACTTCCTTAATAAAAGTAATGGCACTTGCAGTGTTACTTCATGAAATTTCATTATATGAAAGAGGATCTGAGCTTTATGGTCAGAAGTCAGTAAGGAGCAGCACAAAAGTGAGGATTGTAAACTCCCCTATAGAACGAGCTGACTGATAGATAGCTCATTCTGCCAACAATAAACCATACAAAACAGAGGCTATGGAGCAATGCACTAAAAGAAGGCGGGAAGTGCTGGATCAGCTAATCAGAGGCCACAGCAGGGATCTCAGTCAGTGTTTGGCTGAACAGGTGTATTCTGCCTTTTTCATTGTGTCAAGGACAGGACCAAATGTGGAGATCACCCCAGGTCCCCCTTGTTGGAAGAACGAGAGTCCGTACAGTGGTGGTAAGACTGTACCTTCCACAAAGTTGAATAGATTTACACACACACATTTGCCTCCTCTCCAATCCTTTCTGGTGCCGCCACCACCAGGTACTGACTTGCCATGAAGGCCAATAGTGGGGATGACTTGGTAAAGTTACATATCATCTACTGATAATAATGCCATATTAATTGGGACAGGATGGGCTATAACGTCCTGATCAGGGGGCGTCCCACACTGGGCGGCAGATCGTCAAGGTTTTATCACGGATGGGACACTTTAATCCTCTTATAAGACGGAGCCAAAAGTTGAATGAACGACTGACGCTCCATTAATTCTCTATGCTGCTTGGAAAAAACAAGCATAGTGCTCGGAGCCCACATAAGGAATGAATGTACCGGCGGTCGAGCATGAGCAGTGATTAAAAAAACCCTCTGTTCTGCCGATCAGTCCTAGTGGTCAGACGCCTTTGGATAGGAGATATCTTGATTTCACTAGATAACCCCTTTTAATGGACTTTGACACATTAATCAAATATTGTGATCCACTTATGAAACTATTTTTTTGACACATTCACCATCTTGGAGCTAGTACAGTACAGGCAGTTATGATGACATCATAGACTCTCAATGACATCACAATTGATTTAAACTAGAAAGAAGACAAGTGCATATAGGCAAGGGTCAGATTAGTGGTATACAGGGGGTTCTGTTAAAAACGTACACTTTGGAGGCTTGACACGGTCCTAACCCCATGTTAACGCGGCACAAGCGCTCCCAATGCATCTCTATGGAGACACATCCCCTAATGTGGCTCCAACACCAACATATAAGTGAAATATCGCGTTATTTCCAAATGTGGTCAAAGACACTTTCAGAAGTGTCTTTGATCATGTTAGCAAATAACGCGAGATTTCATTCTGAGACACGTTGAAGTTGCATTAGGGGCGGGATCTCCATAACTAAGTATTGACAGCGGTAAACTTAGACTTTGTTAGCAATAACGCATGCTAACACCATGTTAGCACTGTGTTATTGCTGGCAAAGTCTACGTTTTTAGCGTGACCCCGGGGGCACCGCTAAAAACCTAAATCTGGCCCTAGCCATAAGGTTTTATCTGCGTACAATGGAGGGGTCCAGATGTGGTACCACTCACCTTATGAGGTCGGGTGAGACACAACCACTTGTAGAGCCTAGAAAATAGAAGCAGAGGTTGCAGCGAATCACCCAATAATTTTCGTAGCCACATATGGAGGGATCCGGATTGTTGAGCTTGGAATCGCACTGCCGCACTGTTCTCAAAAACAGCATGGATAATATTATAGTGCAAGCAAATATCAGGAACACATGTGTCAATTAACCTAGTTGACATTCAGCAAGAGTAAAACCAACAAATGTCAACCGCTAAAATTCACACATAATTATAAAAACATACACAAGAGATATTACAATTTTAGATTATATTAAAATTTTAAATAAATATACCATGAACCCATTCGACAGACACAAAAAAAAACAAACAACATTCTCCTGCATAGATATATCAAGGAACAATTTATAAATGATTAAAATTCAAATAAAAAATCAACAGAATTTACTCAGAAATTATGTGAATCATTGGTGCAAGAACCTTTGAACGTTAGATTCCCCATAAACTATTTGCCTGCTCTATTGCTGGGGGAAGTCTCTGTCCCTACAGGACACATGTAATATTATGACCCTTGTAGGGGAGAGGAGAAGGGGCAAGTGCTGGAGAGCTATAGATAGTCTACAGATTGTCAGCTCCTATTTCCAGGTGGGGATTGGCCATTGGGACGAGATCCTTTCTGTAGAAGACTCCAGGGACTGTCAGACAGTATTGGGGACGGCAGGACAATCGGCAATGCAGCGTCGTCCATATTGTGGAGGACTGGCAGATGCATTGGGCTTGTACTTTGGCTCATGGCTGATAACTTCTGCTATTAATAAAATAAAGCTTAATAAACTTGTATCTGCTATCAGAGCCACCCGTCAAGCCCAGGACCGCTCTGCCAGATGCTGAGTCTTCCTATCGGCCCCTTTATTTTCCTAATTCAGCAGCTTTACATTTTCCAGTCCAATGTTCCCCCAAAAAATATTAATGAGCGTTTCTAAGGTTCAAATAGTTTTCCTTTTATAGTTGATAATTACATTTGGGAGGATCCATCATTACATTACTGAAGGATTACTTTGTGACTTTATTGGCTTTCCCACCACTTCATTACTAATTAGACTGTTCATCCTGAGCTGTCTGGTTCTTGGATATAGTGAGGACTGAAACAGGATTTGAGGTATTTATGTAATTTAGGGTCTGTGTTACCGCCCCGTGGGCACTACAATGGCTGTAATGATTGTATCAGAATCTGTGTGAGGTTGTTCAAAAGGGAAGAAACATATTAAAACGGAATGCCCACAAAATACATTTTTGCCCCCTTACCCCCACCCAAAGGGCTCAGACTGCCTTAAAAAAATGAAGATAGTAACATTCACTCAACAACCATTCTTTTCCCAAGATCCCGTTCTGATCCTTATCGGATCTCTACACCCATTCCCATCTGATCGCTCTAAAAATAGGCGGGAAGTGTCGACTCAGCCAATCAGAGGCCACAGCAGGGACCTCCTCAGTCAGTGATTGGCTGAGCAGGCATATTCTGCCTTTTTCATTGTGTCAAGGACAGAACCAAAAAGTGGAGATCACCCCAGGTCCCCCCTATTGGAAGAACAAGGGTTAGTAGAGCAGTGGTAACACTGTTCCTTCCACTAAGTTGAATAGATTTACATACACACATTCACCTCCTCTCTAATCCTCTCCGATCCCGCCACCACCAGGCATTGATTTGCCATGAAGGCCAAACATGGGGATAACTTGGTAATGTTTACATATGATATTCTGATAATAATGCCATATTAATTGGGACAGGATGGGCGATAATGTCCTGATCAGGGGGCATGATGTAGATTCTTGGACAAAGTGCTTCGGTGTCCGCGCTGCTGCTCCGAGACCAAAGAAACACAGACACGGGAATGTCTGGTACAGCTACAGCCTTTATTTTCCGACGCGTTTCGGAGCCTACTCCCGAGCTCCTTCCTCAGGGAACAACCAGCTTGTTCCCTAAGGAAGGAGCTCGGGAGTAGGCTCCGAAACGCGTCGGAAAATAAAGGCTGTAGCTGTACCAGACATTCCCGTGTCTGTGTTTCTTTGGTCTCGGAGCAGCAGCGCGGACACTGAAGCACTTTGTCCAAGAATCTACATCACGACCACGGTCACCGTTGGGAGTGCGGTCCCTGCAGCAGCTGCTTGTACGCTTTTCTACCAGTTGTGGGTTTCACAACTGACAAAGGTGAGCAATTCCACATCGATAAGTGAAAGTGTGTTATTGAGATAAGACCCTATATGCGCATTCTTTCTTTCACTGATCAGGGGGCGTCCCACACTGGGTGGCACATCGGGGAGGTTTTATCATGGATGGGGCACTTTAATCCTGTTACAAGAAGAAGCCAACATTCAGATGACTGACCACCGCTCCATTCAATCTCTATGGGGCTGCTGGAAAAAAATGAGCATAGTACTTGGCGCCCTCATAGGGGATGACTGGACCGGCGGTCGAGCATGAGCAATGATTAAAAAAGTCCTCTGTGGTGCCAATCAGTCCAGGTGGTCAGATGCCTTTGGATAGGAGATAACTTGGACAACCCCTTATAATGCATTTTACAAGGTTATTCGGACGAAGTACCTTTATGTCCGCGCTGCTGTCAGAAAAGTATACCACCGACACGGGATGTCTGGGTATTAGTGATGGTTTTATTTCCTTATTTCCAACGCGTTTCGGAGCCACTTGCCGAGCTCCATCCTCAGGGAATATTCCCTGAGGAAGGAGCTCGGCAAGTGGCTCCGAAACGCGTTGGAAATAAGGAAATAAAACCATCACTAATACCCAGACATCCCGTGTCGGTGGTATACTTTTCTGACAGCAGCGCGGACATAAAGGTACTTCGTCCGAATAACCTTGTGATTTGAGCACCGCATCCTGTGGAAGTACGGTCCCTGCAGCAGCTGTTTATTTCTGAGCGATTACGCTGGTTGTGTGCAACACAACCACATCAGGTGAGCAATACTAATATTAACATCATACATCTGTCTATAAAAGATAAGACCCTATTTTGCGCATTCTCAACCCTTTAGATATATATTATAATAGATTTTGACACATTAATCAAATACTGTGATCAGCTAATGAAACTATTTTATAAGCACCTTCACCATCTTGGAGCTAGTAGAGTATCACGCAGTTATGATGACATCATAAACTCTGAATGACATCACAACTGACATAGAATGTGCAGAGATCTGCTCCGGAGGCCTCTTGTGCTACTTGAACCTCACAGCCAGAGGGGACGAGTCCAGGTAGGGAGCGGTCTGCTATTACTGGATTATGGAAGCCAAAACCGCAATCAGCTGTTATTGCTGGGGATATCTCTGTCCCTACAGGACACATGCCGTATTATGACCCTTTTAGGGGAGAGGAGAAGAGGCAAGTGCTGGACAGCTACAGATTGTCTACAGATTGTCAGCTCCTATTCCTAGGTGTGGATGGGCCACTGGTTTCAAATACGTTTTATTGGGCTTAAATTGGGAACAAACACAGAGGGGGGAAAACAATTACAAATACTGTAGTTGTGAAACAGCGTATACTAGGATATGCGGGGGTGTACACACACAACGGGGTACAAAACAAACAAGCAAAAGCATAGCAGTAAAACTGTTAATAACAAGAAAAAAAACAGAGAAAGAAAAAAAAAAGAAAAAAAAAGGTAAGTATGATAACAATGTCTTGATTCTGTGTCGAGATAAGACAAGTAGTAAGTGGGGGGTCATCCAGCCATCATATAAATTGTTGTGTGGTTGGGTTTTGTAAGTCGCTTCTTTCCTGAGAGCAGAGTATAGTTGAAGTTAATTCTATATCTGTCATGTGTAATTATGTTTGGGGTGTCAGTAGTGGATTTTGTCATGTCATTGTGGCCTATTGTGTTAGATTCGGAGAGAAAATTTCTGTCCACGGGTTCCACCTTTCCGTGTATTTGTGAAGCGTGTTACATCTCAGTGCATGGTTGAAATCAAATACACTATGGAGTGTCACCCTGTCTACTAGGTCCGATATAATCGGCATCTCCGCTTCAGTCCACCTTGATGCTATCAGGATTTTAGTGTTCATGAGGATGTGGCAGATTATGAATCTGTGTTTTTTACCAATTTTTTGTCCAGTCCAATAGAGAAATCAAAAATCACCTTATCACCACAATTAGTGCTCCTCTCCATTGGATGGGCCACTGGGACAAGATCTTTTCTGTAGAAAACTCTGGGGACTGTCAGACAGAATTGGGGACTGCAGGACAACTGGCAATATAGGGTTGGCCATATTGTGAAGGACTGGCAGATACCGTGCATTGGACTTGTACTTTGGCTCATGGCTGATAACTTCTGCTATTGATAAAAATAAGATTAATAAACCTGTATCTCCTGTCAGAACTGCCCAACATGCTCAGGAGTGGTCAGTCACTACCAGCTGCTGAATGTTCCTATCGGCCCTATTATTTTCCCAATACAGCAGCATTACATTTTCCAGTCCATTGATTCCCCCAAAAGTATTAATGAGTGTTTCTAAGATTTAGAAGATTTTCCTCTATAGTTAATAATTACATTTGGAAGGATCCATTATTATATTACTGGTATAATACCATATGTAGGCTTATTTTGTGACTTGTTGGGCTTTCCCAACAATTCATTATTAATTGCACTGTTTGTCCTGAGTTGTCTGGTTGTTGGATACAATGCCAGAACTACAGCGAGGACTGAAATAGGATTTGGGCTATTTATATGACATTAAGGGTTGTGGTACCGCCCGTGGGCACTACAATGCCTATCATGATTGGATGAGAACCTGTGTCTGGTCATTCAAAAGGGAAGGAACATATTAAAAGGCAATATGCCCACATGTTTTGCACCCCATCCAAAGGGCTCAGACTGCCTTAAAAAATGAAGGTAGTAACACTTGGATAGGAGATAACTTGATTTCACCAGACCCCTTATAGTGGACTTTGACACATTAATCAAATACTGTGAATCCGCTTATGAAACTATTTTATAGACACATTTACCATCTTGGAGCTAGTACAGTATCAGGCAGTTATGATGATGTGGCGCCCCTGCGGGTATTAGCCACAGTATAAGATCATAATATTTGCACTCACTTAGAAAGCCATGCCACTGCACTACCACCTTTGGCCAGTAGGGGGAGCTCCAGAGACACCAGAGACTTCCCTAGAGATAAAACACTGGTTTGAGGTAAATTTTCAGACAGTTGGAGCCAGGAGCTCAGAGTGACAGGAGCTGCATTGAGTTCCTGAGGACTGGCTGACAATTTCCAGGGCCAAGCCATCGGTCTGAGGAGGAGAAAACTGATAAGAGGAACACTTTCAGAATCGGGTAGCATCATTATCTACCCTAGATAAAAAGCGCAGATACGGATACCGGATCCGTGGCTGCATTAGTTATATACAATACAGCAACCGGAAAAACGTGAGGTAACAACAAGCTTCACAGGGCCAGACACAGCAACATACTAAGAGTTCAGCAGTACTCCCGGAGGGGGTAAGCAGAGAGAGACAAAGGACTCAAGTTGCCTATTGAGTGGGACCCAGAGAGGACAGATTTGGGCCGGCAGCGAGTTCACACACGGCAGCAGGGCCACATAGACAGCGCAAGCAGGAGGTAAAGGACCCGGTGGGGCCTGAGCAACTGAACCCCTATTGCAGACTCCGGAGACGGGACTTGTTGTATTATAGTTTGGTTGAAAGTAAACCAGTTAAACCTCATCTGTGCCTCAGCCTCTGATTTAACAGCTACCATCTATCCAGGATTGGGACCATCACCGCTGAGAGGATTTGCTGTGAATCAAGTAAGTGTCTGTGTCCTTAACATCTCCTCACCATACTTCCATCTTCATCCATCATTAACTTTAACATCACCTGTCCAGGGGACCCTACAGCCCTACCCGGAAAAGGGCTATACCATCTCAGCTGCCTCTCACCATCATCCCCTGGCCAGTACAAGGCAGCGGTGGCCATATATAGCCACATTATTCTGGGTGGCGTCACGACAATAACATCTACAAACTTTATAAACTATATAAACTTCTAAATCCCCTGTAAATACCCCCTTTTAGGAGTGTGCCAGCCTGGGGCCACGGCCTGGGTCCAGCCACCAGTGACTCCCCCAAGGAAAGTGACCCTGCGCCGGGTATCCCGGTCCCCTAAGCTGGGCGGCACATCTCTCTTTGGCGTCACGAACAGGATTTACCGTGCCTGGTTAAATCGGGTACTGTGTGCCGTGATTAATGCCGAACATTGTGAGAAAATCCGAGAAAAATTGACTTTTTTATCAAAAAGTGATTTTCCCATTGGAAACCATTGAAATAGACTTTTCCCCATTGACTAACATTGAAACAAAATGGCCGCCAGCCTCTGAGGTAAAATTGCATCATCACTAATTACCTCATAACTGCCACAGCACAAGACTGCTATTTGAACTGTGTCATAGCCCTGAGCTCTGATCTGACTGAAAAATTTCAGATTCCGCCATTACTGAGTTCGCGGCGAGCAGAAGCAGTAGGGGGCGTATCTTTGTGGGCGGCACCAAGCTGAGAGCTCTGACGTCGGCAAAAGGGGAAAACCAATCCTGCTGCATAGCGGAAAGATTATACGCCATCCCGACGGAAGCAGAGGACCGGAAGGGTCCGAATTAACTAAGGGGGCGCAACATGTCGCAGCACGGAGACGCCGAAACACCCGGCGACACAAATGCAGCTGAAGCACAAAACAGAGCGCTCGGCAGCACAGCGGCTCAAGGTGCAGCGCCCATTATGCCGATGTTGATGCCATATACCCCAGGTGCTCCATGGCTTCCAGTGTATGAAGGTAAGCCTAATACTTTTGATGATTTTAAAGAAAAACTGCTGGCCTATTTAAACATGTTTCCAATGGCAGAAGCTCAGCGTGTCGGTTTGCTGATGGCACAGTTAAGTGGTAATGCCAAGCGAGAAGTCACAGCATGGTCCGCTGATCTAAAAGACACTGCTGAGCATATTCTAGCTGGATTAAAGGCAGTATTTGAAACTACTGCTGGTAGCAAAGCAAAGACCAAATTCTTCAATTGCAAACAAAAGGCCAATGAGAGTGTGAGAGACTTTGCCCTGAATTTACAAGAGGCCCTTAAAGCGCTTACACTGGCTGAACCAATGTTTAACACTGGCGCTGATAAATTGTTAAAAGATCAATTCATTGAGGGACTATTAACCCCTTCTCATCGAGGGCATGCGAGTATGCTGACTTTCAAGGACCCTGAAGTGACATTTGCCCAGTTAAAGGAGAGCGCTATTCGTCTCCAGCAGGCAGAGGCACTTTGGGATCAGGATCCTGAGCAATCCATTACAGAAACCCCTCAACAACAGAGAATGCCAGTGACATCAGTTAAGCCCCTGGAGGCCAGTGCTAATGATGCTTTCCAGCAAAAGCTTGACTCTCTAACAGACATTGTCACCTCAATGGCTAAAACCATGCAGGAAATGAGAGAATCACAGACTACATCCAAGATGGAGTTGGCGAACCGCAGAGAGGATATTCCCTGGATGAGACCCCAGAGATACCCAGCGTGGAGAGGACGACCCAACGACCGTTACCAGCCGGATGGACAGCCTATTTGCCGCCGTTGCCGGAAGCCAGGCCACATCGCCCGCAATTGTGATTTAAACAAGGATCCCCTGGGAATGCGGGCCGCTTCGCAGGAGTGAACTTTCAACGCCCAACATCCTGGCACGATAAGTACGTCGGAGGACGTCCCATTATTCCCATCGTGCTGGACGGTATTCCCATCAATGCCTTGTTGGACACTGGTTCCCAGATTTCATCTATACCACATATCCTTTATAAGAGGTACTGGGCAGATTCAGACATTGATAAAAGACCATCTAATGTTGAGCTAAGTATATATGCTAGTAATGGAAAATTGGTACCACAAGTAGGATTTAGAGAGATGACCATTAAGATTGGTAGAGCAGAATTAAAAAATCAGGGTATCATAATTGTTGATGTTAACCGACGGGAACCTTCTGTATTGATAGGTATGAATGTTTTAGAAAATTGTTTTTCCGAGGTTATTACTATTTTACAGCAATTTGCGGAAACTGCCCAATCCTGCCAGCAGAGAATTCTCCGGAGAGAGATAAAAGCATTGGTGCTGAAGCAACAAGTAGAGGTTGCAGGTGGAGAAATCGGCAGTGTGAGGGTAAGTGACCCAACTCCTATAGTGATACCTCCAAAAACTGAAATGCTGGTATGGTGTAGAGCAGCCATTGGTATTAAAGGACGAGATTACCAAGCCTTGGTAGAGCCTGTGTACACTGATAGTAGACCCACGATATTAACGGCTAGAGGAATAGTCGAGGTACACAGGGGAAGAGTGCCCATACGTCTTTTGAATTGTGGAGAGGAAGAGGTCACTTTACCAAGGTACGCTACAATGGCCAAGCTATACACTGTTGACAACAATGCCATCATAGCCATTGGGCCCTTGAATCCGTCATGTCAGGCGGACGACAATGGTTCAAGTGGAGAATTAGAAGATTGGTGTCAGCAGCTGCATATAGGTACAGATTCAACACCTACCCACCAAAAACAAGGGGTTGTACCGACTAGTAGAAGAATATGAACGGGTCTTCAGTAAACACCCATTAGACTTCGGACAGATTAAAGGGGTAGAACATACAATTCCTACCGGTAACCACCCACCAATAAAAGAGAATATAGACCCATACCGCCCGCTCATTATCAATGTGCTAAAGACATGCTGAGGGAGATGAAACAGGCCGGGGTAATAAGAGACAGTTGTAGCCCCTGGGCAGCCCCTCTGGTAATAGTTAAAAAGAAAGACGGAACCATGAGAATGTGCGTAGACTACCGGCAGATTAATCACATTACCCATAAAGACGCCTACCCCTTACCTAGAATTGAAGAGTCATTAGCTGCTTTAAGATCTGCTAACTATTTTTCCACCTTAGACTTAACAAGTGGGTATTGGCAAGTCCCTGTGGCTGAGGAAGATAAAGAGAAGACAGCGTTTACCACCCCGATGGGTCTCTGTGAATTTAATTGTATGCCGTTCGGACTCTGCAACGCACCCGGTACCTTTCAGCGATTGATGGAATGCTGTCTCGGACACAAGAACTTTGAAGCCGTCCTTCTGTACCTAGATGATGTAATAGTCTACTCAAAGACTTACGAACAACATCTACAAGATCTGGCAGAAGTGTTCGAAGCCTTATCCCGGTATGGTATGAAGATCAAGCCATCAAAATGTCACCTTCTAAAGCCAAAGGTACAATACCTGGGACACGTTGTAAGTTCAGAAGGAGTAGCACCGGATCCCGAGAAAGTAACCGTAATAAGGGATTGGCCAAGACCTACTAGCGTGAAACAGGTGAGGCAATTCCTGGGACTGGTGGGCTACTATCGTAGATTCATCCAAGGGTTCACCAAGCTAGCAGCACCTCTACAAGACATCCTGGTAGGGCAGTCGAAGAAGCCTTCAAACCGCAATCCTCCTTTCCAGTGGAGTGATGAGAGGGAAGATTCCTTTGAAAAGTTGAAGAAGGCATTGACCGGAGAAGAAGTTCTGGCATACCCCGATTACCATCAACCTTTCATCCTTTACACAGATGCCAGTAATGTGGGACTGGGAGCAGTACTATCTCAGAAGCAAGGAGGCAAGGAGAAAGTCATCGCCTTTGCAAGTAGAAAGCTCCGGCCTACTGAAAGAAATCCTGAAAATTACAGCTCCTTCAAGTTAGAACTACTGGCAGTAGTCTGGGCTGTGACTGAGCGTTTCAAACACTACTTGGCAGCTGCAGAATTCACCGTCTATACTGATAACAACCCATTGACCCACCTGGATACAGCCAAGCTAGGTGCGCTGGAACAGCGATGGATAGCCCGGCTGTCTAATTACAACTTCGTGATCAAGTATAGAGCAGGCCGAAAGAATGGAAATGCAGACGCCTTATCCCGGATGCCGCACTTGAGAGACGTGGAAGAAGAACCGGTAGAACTTGAAGAAATTGAACTACCCGCCTTCCATCGTCCCAAGGTAGGACAGTATCAATCCAGTGCCTACCAGAAACATCAACAGGTGAATCTCAACCCATTAGCACACCACAGATGGGCTGACACTCAAGACAGCAATCCAGCTGTGAAGTTGGTGAAAGAACTGCTGACTGAGCAAAGTGCGTATCCCAATGAAAATGCACCGAAGGAGACACATCAACTCTGGAAAGAGAGAGGCAAAATGTTCCTGTACCAAGGAAAGCTGTGCAGAAGATATACCAATCCAAAGACGCATGAGCTAGTATGGCAGATCATTGTGCCTAAACAAGATGTAAAAATGGTCCTAGAAGCTTATCACAATGGTGCTGGTCACTTCGGGTGGAAAAAGCTAGAAGTACTTTTAAGAGAAAGATTCTACTGGGTTGGAATGAGAAGATCAATTGAAGAATGGTGCAGAAACTGTGGTCCGTGCAACCTCAGAAGAAAAGATCTAAAAAACCAAAGAGCACCACTCCAGCCTATAGTTACCAAGCAACCACTTGAGCTTGTAGCAATAGACCACGTGAAATTGACACCAAGCCGGTCCGGCTATGTCTATGCTTTAACCATCGTGGACCATTACTCACGCTTCCTGGTAGTAGTGCCCGTGAAAGATCTCACTGCAAAGACAGCAGCTAAGGCGTTCCAGACATACTTTTGCAGACCCCATGGATATCCGGAACAAGTACTCGCAGACCAAGGCACAGCATTTGAATCGGAGATCTTCAGAGAATTTTGCAATATGTATGGCTGCAAGAAGATCCGTACAACAGCCTATCATCCGCAAACAAATGGCTTATGCGAAAAAATGAACCATATTGTAATCGATCTCTTAAAGACTTTACCAGAAACAGAGAGAAACCTATGGCCAGAGAAATTGCCTGACTTGGTAGACCTCTATAACAATGTCCCGGTAAGCTCCACAAACTGTACCCCAGCTTACCTTATGCGTGCAAGACCTGGCAAGCTACCAATAGATCTAGAAATGGGCATTGTAAAACCAGACGCAGAAGTGCAGGATTCCAACTGGGACTCCCTACGCCAACAACAATATCGCCAAGTGCAAGAATGCGTAGAAAGGAATCTCCAGAAAACTAGAGAAAGACAAGAGCAATACTTCAACCAGAATGCTCTAGCAACCCCATTAAAACCTGGTGATCAAGTGCTCAAGAGAAACCGTCGCACTAATAAACTGGACAATCAGTGGGAATCCGTCCCATATACAGTTTTACCAATGAGAGTGAACAATCCTAAAATGTGTCTTATAAGCAAAGATGGTGGATTAACATCAGTACTAGTGTCAAGAGACAATCTAAAACTATGTCCAGAGACATTGAAAGAAAAAGAAGTCATTCAACCTGAACCAGAAGTTATTCAACCAGTACCGGTTCAACCTGTTGACGAAAAAGAAGAAGATGGAGTATATCACACCCATTTAGGAGACTTTCCTAAAACCTGGCCAACCTACAATGGTGCAGTAGTAGTTCCCATGATGGCCTTCTATCAAACACCAGAGCCTGTAATACCAGAAGCCCCAAGACCAATAGAATTAGAAGCAGACCCTGTACCACAAGAAGTTCCAAGACAGGAAGAACAAATTCCTAGTAATAATAGTCCTGGACACGGTGGAATTGCCAATCCCACAAATGTGGAATTATCCCTAGCAGAACCAGAAGTACTTACTAGGTATACGTCCACTCACACCATCACATTGAGTACACCCAGTACACAAGCGTTACGCAGATCACAGCGTAGTACTCAGGGTCAATTACCAGCAAAATATGCAGACTACCAAATGTAAATAGATATTTAGTTGTTAATTAGTAGTTATTAGATGTAACGTTAAAAAAAAAGCTCAGTACCTGCAGAGACTATTCTGTATGAACTACTTGCATATTCTTGAACTCTTTTCTTCATTTATCAGCCCGGAGGCGGTAAATTAAAGCTCCGGAAAGACTGTTTTTTGAACATTCTTAAATTATTCATAAACTTTGTTGGAAAAATGGACGCTAATTGCAGTGCCTTTCCTAACAAATAAATAGCCCTCAAGAACAGAGCTGTATTAATGGACGCTATTTGAAGTGACTTTTTACAAGACTCTATTTTTTAAACTTGAGTGGTTTTTGTAACTTTTTATTTTTTTTTTAAGACTCTGTAGATATTATCTGTTATATCTTATGTTTATTGTCCCACAGTCCCGGAGTACTGTTCTTAACTAAGGGGGAATGTGGCGCCCCTGCGGGTATTAGCCACAGTATAAGATCATAATATTTGCACTCACTTAGAAAGCCATGCCACTGCACTACCACCTTTGGCCAGTAGGGGGAGCTCCAGAGACACCAGAGACTTCCCTAGAGATAAAACACTGGTTTGAGGTAAATTTTCAGACAGTTGGAGCCAGGAGCTCAGAGTGACAGGAGCTGCATTGAGTTCCTGAGGACTGGCTGACAATTTCCAGGGCCAAGCCATCGGTCTGAGGAGGAGAAAACTGATAAGAGGAACACTTTCAGAATCGGGTAGCATCATTATCTACCCTAGATAAAAAGCGCAGATACGGATACCGGATCCGTGGCTGCATTAGTTATATACAATACAGCAACCGGAAAAACGTGAGGTAACAACAAGCTTCACAGGGCCAGACACAGCAACATACTAAGAGTTCAGCAGTACTCCCGGAGGGGGTAAGCAGAGAGAGACAAAGGACTCAAGTTGCCTATTGAGTGGGACCCAGAGAGGACAGATTTGGGCCGGCAGCGAGTTCACACACGGCAGCAGGGCCACATAGACAGCGCAAGCAGGAGGTAAAGGACCCGGTGGGGCCTGAGCAACTGAACCCCTATTGCAGACTCCGGAGACGGGACTTGTTGTATTATAGTTTGGTTGAAAGTAAACCAGTTAAACCTCATCTGTGCCTCAGCCTCTGATTTAACAGCTACCATCTATCCAGGATTGGGACCATCACCGCTGAGAGGATTTGCTGTGAATCAAGTAAGTGTCTGTGTCCTTAACATCTCCTCACCATACTTCCATCTTCATCCATCATTAACTTTAACATCACCTGTCCAGGGGACCCTACAGCCCTACCCGGAAAAGGGCTATACCATCTCAGCTGCCTCTCACCATCATCCCCTGGCCAGTACAAGGCAGCGGTGGCCATATATAGCCACATTATTCTGGGTGGCGTCACGACAATAACATCTACAAACTTTATAAACTATATAAACTTCTAAATCCCCTGTAAATACCACCTTTTAGGAGTGTGCCAGCCTGGGGCCACGGCCTGGGTCCAGCCACCAGTGACTCCCCCAAGGAAAGTGACCCTGCGCCGGGTATCCCGGTCCCCTAAGCTGGGCGGCACAATGACATCATAGGCTCTGAATGACATCACAATTGATACAGAATGTGCAGAGATCTGCTCCGGAGGCATATTGTGCCACTAGGAACTGGCAGCTGGAAGGAGATGAGTCCAGGTAGGGAGAGCTCTACTATTAGGGTGGTTATGGCAGCTAAAACCTCCTACAATCAGCTGTTATTACTGAGGGAAGTAGCTTTGCCTACAGGACACATGCGGTATTACGGCCCCCTATATTAGGAGGGTTGCGTATATTAGGACGGTTTGTAGAGTCTGCTCTAATAAGTTGAATATACATATGTATGTATACACACATATCTATATGTTATATAAACATATCCCTACACACATACAGTAGGGGGACAAAGTTCTGAAACTGAATCAGTTTGATTTTAATTACTGACAGTAAGAAGGTGACAAGTCCAGGTGAGTGTCTCTCCCCTCCAGGACACATGATGTACCATAGGACGGATGGCACAGCATCTACAGAGTTGATCGTCTGAAAGCCCAGCTCGACTACCAGTCTGTCCTGAAGGCCCAACAGCTTTTTGAGAGTTGGGTAGAAAATATTATCTCTAAAAATAAGGTCCACCATTGATTCCATGGTGCTGTACATGAGAAAGGGATACCATTACTCAATTCAATTAGCTGGCTAAATAAGAATTAATGTATGTGTGTATGCTTTATTAAAGATGGGGTTAATGCTTAATCTATGGCTATGTTCACATGTTGCGTTGACCATAGGATGATGACATCAAAGATGACCGTCTGATAGCCCAGCTCGATTACCCATCTCTGCTGAAGACCCAACAGCTTTTTAGAGAGATGGGTGGAGGACATTATCTTTGAAAATAGGGTCCCAGCTGCTGTCCCCCCTCAGTTTAGTGCCCTTGTGTCAACGAGGATGATCGGAATTTACTATGATTACAAAGAAGTGTTGCGTTGGTGGGACGCAGGCCTGGAAAGCTGTTGTCATACTATTAGCTATTGTTATTATAATTAATAATATTATTTATTTATTTATACAGCATCATTGATTCAATTGTATTGTACATTAGAAATGGATACTATTACTCCAGTCAATTAGCTGGATAGATCAGAATTAATGTATGTTTGTGTATATGCTTTATTAAAGATGGGGTGAATGCTTAGTCTAAGGCCATGTTCACATGTTGCGTTGAACCATAGGATGATGACATCAAAGATGACAGTCTGATTTATTTATACAGCACCATTGATTCCATGGTGCTGTACATGAGAAAGGGATACCATTACTCCATTCAATTAGCTGGATAGAGAAGAATTAAAGTATGTGTGTGTGTATACTTTATTAAAGATGGGGTAAATGCTTAATCTAAGGCAACGTTCACATGTTGCGTTGACCATAGTATGATGACATCAAAGATGAACGTCTGATAGTCCAGCTCGACTACCTATCTCTGCTGAAGACCCAACAGTTTTTTTGAGAGATGGGTTGAGGACATCATCTTTGAAAATAGGGTCCCAGCTGCTGTCCCACCTCAGTTTAGCGCCCCCTTTGGTGCAACGAGGATGATCGGAATTTACTGTGATTACAACAAAGTGTTGTGTTGGTGGGACGCAGGTCTGGAAAGCTGCTGTCATCCTATTAGCTATTATTATTATAAGTAATAATATTATTTATTTATTTATACAGCACCATTGATTCCATTGTCATGTACATGAGAAAGGGATACTATTACCCCAGTCAATTAGCTGGATAGATCAGAATTAATGTATGTGTGTGTATATGCTTTATTAAAGATGGGGTGAATGCTTAGTCTAAGGCTATGTTCACATGTTGCGTTGAACCATAGGATGATGACATCAAAGATGACCGTCTGATATCCCAGCTCGACTACCCATCTCTGCTGAAGACCCAACAGCTTTTTTGAGAGATGTGTGGAGGACATCATCTTTGAAAATAGGGTCCCAGCTGCTGTCCCCCCTCAGTTTAGCGCCCTTGTGTCAACGAGGATGATCGAAATTTACTGTGATTACAACGGAGTGTTATGTTGCTGGGACGCAGGTCTGGACAGCTGTTGTCATCCTATTAGTATTATTATTATTATTTATGTATTATTTATTTATTTATTTATACAGCACCATTGATTCCATTGTGATGTACATGAGAAAGGGATACCATTACTCCATTCAATTAGGTGGATAGATAAGAATTAATGTATGTGTGCGTGTATGCTTTATTAACGATGGGGTGAATGCTTAGTCTAAGGCTATGTTCACAAGTTGCGTTGAACCATAGGATGATGACATCAAAACAGACCGTCTGATTTATTTTTACAGCACCATTGATTCCATGGTGCTGTACATAAGAAAGGGATGCCATTACTCCATTCAATTAGCAGGATAAATAAGAATTAATGTATGTGTGTATGCTTTATTAAAGATGGGGTAAATGCTTAATCTAAGGCTATGTTCACATGTTGCGTTGAACCATAGGATGATGACATCAAAGATGACCGTCTGATAGCCCAGCTCGGCTACCCATCTCTGCTGAAGACCCAACAGTTTTTTTGAGAGATGCGTGGAGGACATCATCTTTGAAAATAGGGTCCCAGCTGCTGTCCCCCCTCAGTTTAGTGCCCTCATGTCAACGAGAATGACTGGAAATCACTGTGATCACAACGGAGTTATGTGTTGGTGGGATGCAGGTCTGGACAGCTGTTGTCATCCTATTAGCTATTATTATTATAATTATTATTATTTATTTATTTATACAGCACCATTGATTCCACGGTGCTGTACATGAGAAAGGGATATTATTACTCCATTCAATTAGCTGGATAGATAAGAATCAATGCATGTGTGTGTATGCTTTATTAAAGATGGGGTGAATGCTTAGTCTAAGGCTATGTTCACATGTTGCATTGAACCATAGGATGATGACATCAAAGATGACAGTCTGAAAGCCCAGCTCGACAATTCATCTCTGCTGAAGACCCACAGCTTTTTTGAGAGAGGGATGGAGACCATCATCTTTGAACATAGGGTCCCAGCTGCTGTCCCCCCTCAGTCTAGCGCCCTCGTGTCAACGAGGATGATTGGAAATTGCTGTGATCACAATGGAGTTTTGTGTTGGTGGGACGCAGGTCTGGACAGCTGTTCTCATCCTATTAACAAATATTATTATTATAATTATTATTTATTTATTTATACAGCACCATTGATTCCACGGTGCTGTACATGAGAAAGGGAAATTATTACTCCATTCAATTAGCTGGATAGATAAGAATTAATGTATGTGTGCATGCTTTATTAAAGATGCGGTAAATGCTTAATCTAAGGCTTTGTTCACATGTTGCATTGAACCATAGGATGATGACATCAAAGATGACCGTCTGATAGCCCAGCTCGACTACCCATCTCTGCTGAAGACCCAACAGTTTTTTGAGAGATGGGTGGAGGACATTATCTTTGAAAATAGGGTCCCAGTTGCTGTCCCCCTTCAGTTTAGCGCCCTCGTGTCAACGAGGATGATCGGAAATTACTGTGATCACAACGGAGTTTTGTGTTGGTGGGACGCAGGTCTGGACAGCTGTTGTAATCCTATTAGCTATTGTTATTATAATTATTATTATTTGTTATTTATTTATACAGCACCATTGATTCCACAGTGCTTTACATGAGAAAGGGATATCATTACTCCATTCAATTAGCTGGAAAGATAAGAATTATTGTATGTGTGTGCATGGTTTATTACAGATGGGGTGGATGCTTGGTCTAAGGCTATGTTCACATGTTGCGTTGAACCATAGGATTATGACATCAAAGATGACCATCTGATAGCCCAGATCGACTACCCATCTCTGCTGAAGACACAACAGTTTTTTGAGAGATGGGTGGAGGACATTATCTTTGAAAATAGGGTCCCAGTTGCTGTCCCCCCTCAGTTTAGCGCCCTCGTGTCAACGAGGATGATTGGAAATTACTGTGATCACAACGGAGTTTTGTGTTGGTGGGACGCAGGTCTGGACAGCTGTTGTCATCCTATTAGCTATTATTATTATAATTATTATCTACTTATTTATTTATACAGCCCAATTGATTCCACGGTGCTGTACATGAGAAAGGGATATTATTACTCCATTCAATTAGCTAGATAGATAAGAATTAATGCATGTGTGTGTGTATGCTTTATTAAAGATGGGGTGAATGCTTAGTCTAAGGCTATGTTCACATGTTGCTTTAAACCATACGATGATCACTTCAAAGATGACTGTCTGATTTATTTATACAGCACCATTTATTCCATGGTGATGTACATGAGAAAGGGATACCATTACTCCAACCAATTAGCTGGATAGATAAGAATGAATGTATGTGTGTGAATGCTTTATTATAGGTGAGGTGAATGCTTAATCTAAGGCTACGTTCACATGCTGCGTTGACCATAGGATGATGACATCAAAGATGACCGTCTGATAGCCCAGCTCGACTACCCATTTCTGCTGAAGACCCAACAGCCTTTTTGAGAGATGGATGGAGGACATCATCTTTGAAAATAGGGTCCCAGCTGCTGTCCCCCCTCAGTTTAGCGCCCTCGTGTCAATGAGGATGATCGGAATTTACTGTGATTACAACGAAGTGTTGTTTTGGTGGGACGCAGGTCTGGAAAGCTGTTGTCATCCTATTAACTATTATTATTATAATTAATGATAATATTTATTTATTTATACAGCACCATTGATTCCATTACCATGTACTTGAGAAAGGGATACTATTACTCCAGTCAATTAGCTGGATAGATAAGAATGAATGTATGTGTGTGGATGCTTTATTATAGGTGGGGTGAATGCTTAATCTAAGGCTATGTTCACATGCTGCATTGACCATAGGATGATGACATCAAAGATGACGGTCTGATAGCCCAGCTCGACTACCCATTTCTGCTAAAGGCCCAACAGCTTTTTTGAGAGATGGATGGTGGACATCATCTTTGAAAATAGGGTCCCAGCTGCTGTCCCCCCTAAGTCTAGCGCCCTCGTGTCAACGAGGATGATTGGAAATTGCTGTGATCACAATGGAGTTTTGTGTTGGTGGGACGCAGGTCTGGACAGCTGTTGTCATCCTATTAACAATTATTATTATTATAATTATTATTTATTTATTTATACAGCACCATTGATTCCACGGTGCTGTACATGAGAAAGGGATATTATTACTCCATTCAATTAGCTGGATAGATAAGAATTAATGTATGTGTTTATGCTTTATTAAAGATGCGGTAAATGCTTAACTTAAGGCTATGATCACATGTTGCGTTGAACCATAGGATGTTGATATCAAAGATGACCAACTTTGAAAATAGGGTCCCAGCTGCTGTCCCACCTCAGTTTAGCGCCCCCTTTGGTGCAACGAGGATGATCGGAATTTACTGTGATTACAACAAAGTGTTGTGTTGGTGGGACGCAGGTCTGGAAAGCTGATGTCATCCTATTAGCTATTATTATTATAAGTAATAATATTATTTATTTATTTATACAGCACCGTTGATTCCATTGTCATGTACATGAGAAAGGGATACTATTACCCCAGTCAATTAGCTGGATAGATCAGAATTAATGTATGTGTGTGTATATGCGTTATTAAAGATAGGGTGAATGATTAGTCTAAGGCTATGTTCACATGTTGCGTTGAACCATAGGATGATGACATCAAAGATGACCGTCTGATACCCCAGCTCGACTACCCATCTCTGCTGAAGACCCAACAGCTTTTTTGAGAGATGGGTGGAGGACATCATCTTTGAAAATAGGGTCCCAGCTGCTGTCCCCCCTCAGTTTAGCGCCCTCGTGTCAACGAGGATGATTGGAATTTTGTGTGATTACAAGGGACTGTTGTGTTGGTGGGACGCAGGTCTGGAAAGCTGTTGTCATTCTATTAGCTATTATTATTATGATTTATTTATTTATTTATATAGCACCATTGATTCCATTGTCATGTACATGAAAAAAGGATGATGACATCAAAGATGACCGTCTGATTTATTTATACAGCACCATTGATTCCATGGTGCTGTACATGAGAAAGGAATACTATTACTCCATTCAATTAGCTGGATATATAAGAATTAATGTATGTGTGTGTGTATGCTTTATTAAAGATGGGGTGAATGCTTAATCTAAGGCTATGTTCACATGTTGCGTTGACCATAGGATGATGACAACAAAGATGACCGTCGTGTCAACGAGGATGTTCGGAATTTACTGTGATTACAACGGAGTGTTGTGTTGGTGGGATGCAGGTCTGGACAGCTGTCGGCATCCTATTAGCTATACCATTACTCCATTCAATTAGTAGATCATCCTATTAGATAGATAAGAATTAATGTATGTATATGCTGTATTAAAGATGTCCTAAATTGTGAGCTGCTAGGGGCAGGCAGCATGTCTTTTCCTTTCCAGGTCGGCTCTCCTGAGCTTATAATTACATTCAGATATACAGCAATAAGCAGCAGGTCACACGTGATCCAGGGAGATATCCGATCGCCAGAACTGGGGTCAGGAAGGAATTTTTTTTCCCCTGAGGTAGAACTCTCCAGGGGTTTTCTTCGCCTTCTTCTGGATCTTTGGGTCCGGTGGCTCATCAGGTCCGCATTGTCTGCAGCAAGTTCTGTGGTCTCCATCGGATCTGTGACCGTGACTCTTAATTTATTGAAGGACCAGTAATATTTTTATTATAATGTTGCTTATTGCTATTAAAAAAAAATAAAAATTACCGGTAGAGATTATATATTGTGTTTTTGTGTTTTATTTGTCTGCACTTCCTCAACACAGCGAAAATTGCTCAATACTCCACAACTAGAACCAGACTTGATCTGACATCTAATACAGTGTTTCATCTATATACATGGTGGCCGCGGCTGCAGGACCAGGTCTATAGGGGGCGCAGTACACAGAGCGGGTCACATGATTCCAGTCATGATATCGTCACCTGTCCCAAGTCACGACACTATGGGGGTCGTTCCTGTTGATTGGGGCACTCACATCGCATAGGTCCGGCCATTATAACATCACCTGTCCTAAGTCACATCACTATGGGGTTCGGTCTCTGTGATAAGGGCACTCACAACGTAATGGTCTGGCCATGATAACGTCACCTGTCCCAAGTCACATGACTATGGGGGTCGGTCATCGTATAGGTCCTATATAATATACTACCTGAAAGAAGACTGAAGAGCGGGTCAGAGAGACACAGAACATAGGAGACTCAGGAAAAGCAGGAAAATTGCTAAAGAGGTGTCACAGGGGCAACAAGTAGCCACAGGACAAAACAGGGGGTCAGGAATTATCACAATGGTGCATTCACTAAGACCAGATACAGTAAGAAGAGGAGAAACGTGCGAGGATTTGTGCCAAATTCTGCACCTATTCATCAGGATAGGACAGATACACGATTTATATTAATCATCTACATGTCCTGGCTGGTATCTTCCAGAGCAAAGTCACTGCCTGGTGCAGAAGTGAGTGGCGCTGGACAACCCCTATATACAGTTAGGGCCAGAAATATTTGGACAGTGACATAAGTTTTGTTATTTTAGCTGTTTACAAAAACATGTTCAGAAATACAATTATATATATAATATGGGCTGAAAGTGCACAATCCCAGCTGCAATATGAGAGTTTCCACATCCAAATCGGAGAAAGTGTTTAGGAATCATAGCTCTGTAATGCATAGCCTCCTCTTTTTCAAGGGACCAAAAGTAATTGGACAATAGACTCTAAGGGCTGCAATTAACTCTGAAGGCGTCTCCCTCGTTAACCTGTAATCAATGAAGTAGTTAAAAGGTCAGGGGTGGATTCCAGGTGTGTGGTTTTGCATTTGGAAGCTGTTGCTGTGACCAGACAACATGCGGTCAAAGGAACTCTCAATTGAGGTGAAGCAGAACATCCTGAGGCTGAAAAAAAAGAAAAAATCCATCAGAGAGATAGCAGACATGCTTGGAGTAGCAAAATCAACAGTTGGGTACATTCTGAGAAAAAATGAATTGACTGGTGAGTTTGGGAACTCTAAAAGGCCTGGGCGTCCACGGATGACAACAGTGGTGGATGATCGCCGCATACTTTATTTGGTGAAGAAGAACCCGTTCACAACATCAACTGAAGTCCAGAACACTCTCAGTAAAGTAGGTGTATCTGTCTCTAAGTCAACAGTAAAGAGAAGACTCCATGACAGTAAATACAAAGGGTTCACATCTAGATGCAAACCATTCATCAATTCCAAAAATAGACAGGCCAGAGTTAAATTTGCTGAAAAACACCTCAAGAAGCCAGCTCAGTTCTGGAAAAGTATTCTATGGACAGATGAGACAAAGATCAACCTGTACCAGAATGATGGGAAGAAAAAAGTTTGGAGAAGAAAGGGAACGGCACATGATCCAAGGCACACCACATCCTCTGTAAAACATGGTAGAGGCAACGTGATGGCATGGGCATTCATGGCTTTCAATGGCACTGGGTCACTTGTGTTTATTGATGACATAACAGCAGACAAGAGTAGCCGGATGAATTCTGAAGTGTACTGGGATATACTTTCAGCCCAGATTCAGCCAAATGCTGCAAAGTTGATTGGACGGCGCTTCATAGTACAGATGGACAATGACCCCAAGCATACAGCCAAAGCTACCCAGGAGTTCATGAGTGCAAAAAAGTGGAACATTCTGCAATGGCCAAGTCAATCACCAGATCTTAACCCAATTGAGCATGCATTTCACTTGCTGAAATCCAGACTTAAGACGGAAAGACCCACAAACAAGCAAGACCTGAAGGCTGCGGCTGTAAAGGCCTGGCAAAGCATTAAGAAGGAGGAAACCCAGCGTTTGGTGATGTCCATGGGTTCCAGACTTAAGGCAGTGATTGCCTCCAAAGGATTCGCAACAAAATATTGAAAATAAAAATATTTTGTTTGGGTTATGTTTATTTGTCCAATTACTTTTGACCTCCTAAAATGTGGAGTGTTTGTAAAGAAATGTGTACAATTCCTACATTTTCTATCAGATATTTTTGTTCAACCCTTCAAATTAAACGTTACAATCTGCACTTGATTTCTGTTGTAGAGGTTTCATTTCAAATCCAATGTGGTGGCATGCAGAGCCCAACTCGCCAAAATTGTATCACTGTCCAAATATTTCTGGCCCTAACTGTATGTAATAATGACCCACAGAGCCGCCTCCATCAGAGGAGATGTACACACATCTGTCCATCAGAGGGGATGTACACACATCTGTCTATCAGGTTGGAGGGAGGGGAGGATTTTCTCAATATATCCCACTCCTCATAGCGCACTTGGCTAAAAAGACGATTTACATATGAGGAAGAAGGACAGAGGGACAGGAACAGAAAAAGAACCACTGGATCCAGAACAGCTATATTTACACAATGTCAAACCAAAACGCAGATTTATGGAAAGTGACAGGTTCTCTTTAATGGGATTTTTGATGGATGAGAACATCTTGATGGATTCCTCATATCACTGGTTTCCCCTATTATGACCAGGAGACGTATGGAGATGGGACCAGTAGTGTGGCGTGTGCAGAGTCTCCACATAAAAAAGGATACAAAAAGCAGATGGGCCGGGGTCTACTATAGACTTACATGTTATGGGGCTGCATAGCCAGTTCATAAACCTTCTGTAAGTGGCAGCATTGGTGTCCGGGTGCTTTACCTGCACTCCCTTTAGTAATTTGTGGTGATAGTTCGGGAAATGAGTGGGACTGCACGTTCTAGTGTCTTAGACCCACTAGGGCAATAAAAACCCCTGAATAGTTTGAAAATGGGCATCCACTATGGTTACTGGACACATGAAGTCCTCTACAGCCTTTGTAAGCAGTTTCTTAAGGTACTCCTACTCAATAGATAAAAGTCAGAATGTTTTCAACACTAAACCTGTCTTGAAGCCACCACCTCTCGGTTGCCCAATGTCATTGTTTCTCTAGGGCTCTTCTCAGATATTCTTACATCAGAGCACCAGAAAACCAAAGCTGCCTCTGTGGTGGTCATAAATAGATTCATGGGCGTACCCAGGATCAAAACTAGGGGCGGGCAAGCCATGGTCGTTCGGAACATCATATCCGGCCCGGTGCATTGTGGGGGCTGATCACGTGTTCGGCCGGGCTCCAGCGCATGCACAGTGCGCATATTGAAGCTGGGACGAACACATGATCAACCCCCACAATGCACCGGGTCGGATATGATGTTTCGGCCAGCGCGTCAGAGTACCACAGGAGGCGGGAATTTCAAAAAGAGCTGACAGGTTCTCTTTAAAGGGAACCTGTCACTCCCTTTGGCCATTCTAACCCCTACCCACCACTTTATACATGATGTATTTTGGATTCCTGTGACCACTCTATATGCTCAGCGGTTCCCCTGTGTACCTCAAAAATGAGCTTTTAATTACTCCTGAGCGGTATGGAAATTAGCTGAAAATGGTCCAGGAGGAGCTGCTCAATCTGGTCCTTGTCGCCCCACTGGTTGAAATGCTCGCCTTGCTCCTGTGAAAAGGCCACCGCTCCTGTGTATGTCACATTGCTGTCATGGCTGCACTGTGGCGCAGGTCTGCATGCTCAATGCAAGCGCACCTGTAACCGAGTCTCGCGAGCACAAAACTACAGCACATACACCACAAAACTACATCACCAGACCCACCAGAGATACAGAAATACATCCATATAACCTCCATTAGTGCAGAAACACTATGTCAAAACTCTCAGTACAGAAATACATCACCAGAACCCTCATCAGTGCAGAAACACAGCATCAAAACCCTCCTCAGTACAGAAATAAATCCATATAACCCCTATCAATACAGAAGCACTATGTCAAAACCCCCATCAATTCATCACCAGACCCACCAGAGGTACAGAAATACATAAATAGAACCCTCATCATTAACACAATTCATCATCACAACCACCATCAGTACTTGGTAAATCAATTGTAATGTCAGGTCACACATTTGTACCTACAACTCCTACTACATCCTTAACAATGGTAAGGGTACTGGGAGTTGTTATTACCAGCCATCAATAGAAGCATACTGGAACCATAATACTCATGAGAATTAGTCATTATCACAAATAATTATTTACATCCAGGTGCCTTATAGATGATGTTTTCTCTGATCGGGGTCGTCTATTTCTTTCCTTCATCTTGTCCAGGCACCTTGATGACTTTTCACATCCGCAGTTCATCTCTGCAGATGTCCATCTTCTCCGGACTTCTGCAGGACATCCCGGCATGATACCCTTAAAAATAGCAGAATTGTCAGAATTCTCCTAAGTAAAAATATCTGCCCTACAGTGACCCCAGAATAAATAATTGCTCCTCCTCATTGTTCCCTGCACATAATATGATTTACACACTGTCCCTCTCATGGCACATGCCCTCCACACTGCCCTCTCCCTCCATACTGGGCGCCCTGGTAACACTGTCCTCTAACACTATGTCCCCTATACTGCTCACTGTTTATACTGTTCTATCTCATCAAACTCCCCATCCTCAACATACTGTCCCTGCATGCTGCCCCCTCTCCATACAACCCCACACTACTCACACTCTATTCTAGGCCTCAGCCATCCCCCTCACTCCACATACTGTCTCTACACCGATCCCCCCTCACTCCACATACTGTGCTGCAGCCATCCCCCTCAAAACTCATACTGTGTCCACACTGATCCCCCTCATTCAACATGCTGTGCCACAGCCATGCCCCCTCACTCCTTATACTGTATGCACACACATATAACCCCCCCAACTCCTTATACTGTGTCCACACCTATCCCTCCTCACTCCACATACTGTGTAGCAAGCATGCCCCTCACTCCGCATACTGTCTCCACACCCATATAATTCCCCCTCACTCCACATACTGTGACGCAGCCATCTTTCCCTTTCTCCTTATACTGGATCCTTAAATTTACCTTCTTGCTTCCCATACTGTCCTCCACATACTATGTCTATACTCATCTCCCCTTGCTTCGTATTGTGTCCTCAAATCCCCCATTTTCTCTTCATGCTGTCTCCACATACACCACTCCCCCACCCTCTCCCCCTAGTTTCCTCCTGTTATACTCCCCCCATCCTCTCCCCCTGTTTGGTTCACATATTCTCCCCCCACCCTCTCCCCCAGTTTGCTCCTACTTCCCCCCACCCTGTCCCCCACTTTGCTCCTCATACACCCCCCATCCACTTCCCCCCACCCTGCCCCCCGTTTGCACGTAATACCCCCACCATCCACTCCCCCCCCACCCTGTCCTCTCAGTTTGCTCTTCATACTCCCCCAGCTTGTGCCTCATACTCTCTCCCCACCTTGTTCCCCCAGTTTGCTCCTCATACTCCCCCCACTCTGCTCCTCATACACCCCCTATCCTCTCCCCCCCGTTTCCTCCTAATACTCCTCCCACTCTGCTCCTCATGCACCCCCTATCCTCTCCCCAGTTTGCTCCTCATACTCCCCCCACTCTGCTCCTCATACACCCCCCCAACCCTGTCCTCCTTCCCCTAATTACGTTAATGCCCCCTGTCCAGTGTGGAATGCTGCGCTCCATCCTTCTGTCGCCTCTGCTGAGTGATGTCATCAGTGTAATCAGGGGACCTGATGACGTGGCCCTGACCTGGAAATGCCGGGAATCAGAGCTTCCATTGTACATACAGAGCGTCTAATAGACGCTTCGTGTACAATGGACTGCAGGAGTGGGCGGCTTCAGATTCTCTGCCCCCGCTGTCAGCTGATAGCGTCTTGAATCTGTGCAGGGTACAATGAAATCTCAAGACTAGATATTTTGGAGAAAAATGTGATGCCCAGAGTCAGAAAGCTTGGTCTCAGTAGCAGGCCATGGGTCTTGTAAAACACACTGCTAAAAACACTGAAGAATGGCTAAGAGGAAAACATTGGACTATTCTAAAGTGGCCTTCTATGAGCCCTTACCTACATCCCATTGAGTATCTTTGGAAAGAGCTGAAACATGCCATCTGGAAAAGGCAGCTTTCAAACACGAGACAACTGGAGCAGTTTGCTCTTGAGGAGTCGCCAAAATACCTGTCGAGAGGTGCAAAAATCTCATTGCCAGTTACAGGAATCGTTTGATTGCAGTGATTGCCTCAAACGGTCGTGCAACAAAATATTGGGTTAAGGCTCCATCATTTCTGTCCAGCCGATTTCATGAGTATAATTTTTTTTAAATTCTGTTGAAGAAGGGTTGAAAAGCAATGTCTGAATTTCATTTGTTCATTTTCATAGATTTTTTTTATTTATTATTACTTTTGTCAGATTCAAGTTACTTCTGTGGCCATTGTGGGATTTTATTTCATTAAATGAAATGGGTACTAACAATGTTGACCACGTGTGTATATACAGTGGGTACGGAAAGTATTCAGAAACCTTTATATTTTTCACTCTTTGCTTCATTGCAGCCATTGGATAAATTCAAAAAAGTTATTTTTTCTCATTAATCTTCACTCTGCATCCTATCTTAAAGGGAACCAACCACCTCAGATGACCTCTATAAGCGGTTAATACATGTCCCTGGAGGCTACCTACATCATTGCAGCTATCTTTTTGCTAAGAAAATTGATAACTGCAAACCGAAATAAACAGTTAGTAAACTTACATGACTCCAGTACGAGAGGGCGTCTCCCTTTGGCTCCAGTACGAGAGGGCTGTGTCTTATGCAGGCTGAGTGGCTTTCCTCCCCCTCCCTCTCACTTTGCAGCTTGTCACTGAGGGGCGTTATATTATGTTATTGTGGGCGGGCACGCAAGCCAGCTCCCGTCCGTGCACGTCATCGCAGGGAGTGAAGATGCTAGTGCACGTGACCCTGTCTCCCTGCGATGACGTGCACGGACGGGAGCTGGCTTGCGTGCCCGCCCACAATAACATAATATAACGCCCCTCAGTGACAAGCTGCAAAGTGAGAGGGAGGGGGAGAAAGCCACTCAGCCTGCATACGACACAGCCCTCTCGTTCTGGAGCCAAAGGGAGACGCCCTCTCGTACTGGAGTCATGTAAGTTTACTAACTGTTTATTTCGGTTTGCAGTTATCAATTTTCTTAGCAAAAAGATAGCTGCAATGATGTAGGTAGCCTCCAGGGACATGTATTAACCGCTTATAGAGGTCATCTGAGGTGGTTGGTTCCCTTTAACTGAAAAAAAAAAACAAATGTAGATATTTGTGCAAATGTATTAAAAAAGAAATACTGAAATATCACATGGTTATACGTATTCCGCCCCTTTGCTCAGTATTGAGTATTTGCACCTTTTGAGCTAATTCAGCCATGAGTCTTCTTGGGAATAATGCAACAAGTTTTTCACCCCTGGATTTGGGGATCCTCAGCCATTCCTCCTTGCAAATCCTCTCCAGTTCCATCAGGTTGGATGGTGAATGTTGGTGGACAGCCATTTTCAGGTCTCTCCAGAGATGCTCATTTGGGTTTAGGGCTCTGTCTGGGCCAGTCAAGAATGATCACAGAGTTGTTCTGAGGCCACTCCTTTGTTATATTACCTGTGTGCTTAGGGTTATTATCTTGTTGGAAGGTGAACCGTCAGCCAAGTCTGAGGTCCAGAGCACGCTGGAAGACGTTTTCATCCAGAATATCTCTGTACTTGGTTACATTTATGCTTCCTTCTATTACAACCAGTCGTCCTGTCCCTGCAGCTGAAAAACACCTCTATAGAATGATGCTGCCACCACCATGTTTCACTGTTGGGATTGTATTGGGCAGGTGATGAGCAGTGCCTGATTTTCTCCACACATACTGCTTCGAATTATCAACAAAAAGTTTTATCTTTATCTCATCAGACCAGAGAATCTTATTTCTCATAATCTGGAAGTACTTCATGTGTTTTTTTGCAACTTCTATGTAGGCTTTCATATGTCTTGCACTGAGGAAAGGCTTCTGTCTGGCCACTCTGCCATAAAGGCAAGAGTGGTAGAGGGCTGCAGTGATAACTGACATTGTGGAACTTTCCCCATCTCTCTACTGCATCTCTGGAGCTCAGCCACAGTGATCTTGGGATTCTTCTAAACCTGTCTCACCAAGGCTCTTCTCCAATGATTGTTCAGTTTGGCTGAACGGCCAGGTCTAGGAAAACTTCTGGTGGTTCAAACGTCTTCCATTTAGGAATAATGGAGGTTACTGTGCTCTTAGGAACCTTGAGTACTGCAGAAATTACTTTATAACTTTGGCCAGATCGGTGCCTTGCCACAATTCTGTCTCTGAGCTCCTTGAACAGTTCCTTTGACCTCATGATTCTAATTTGGTCTGCCATGCACTGTGAGCTGTGAGGTCTTATATAGACAGGTGTGTGCCTTTCCAAATCAAATTTTGCTAGTTGAATTAAACACGGCTGGACTTCAATGAAGGAGTAGAACCATCTCAAGGAGGATCACAAGGAAATGGACAGCATGTTACTTAAATATGAGTGTCTGAGCAAAGGGTCTGAATACTTATGACCATGTGATATTTCAGTTTTTCTTTTTTAATACATTTGCACAAATATCTACATTTCTTTTTTTTTATCGGTCAAGATGGGGTGCAGCATATATATTAATGAGAAAATAAATTAACTTTTTTCAATTTATCAAATGGCTGCAATGAAACAAACAGTGAAAAATCTAAAGGGTTCTGAATACTTTCAGTACCCACTGTAAGAGAATAGTTATATGAACTTTATGATTCCGGCAAACCCAGACAACTAAATTACAGAGTATAGGAGTGTGCCATTTCTCATCACTTGATGTTAGGAAAAAGAGAATTGTCTATTCCCGAACATTTGCTCTCACAGGAGATAGAATGGTATGGAAGTGGAATAACCTCCTCTCCCAATTGAAAACATATTCATGTGTGGTGCCCCGGCGTCTGGCCGCCACAAAATTGTATTGCTTTAACAATTGTATAATGCCATGTCTGATAGGAGTTGGGGTCCCTCTGCTGGATGTCTGAAGCAAACATAAACACTGCCTGATCTCTAATGAGAAAGCTGGGTTCTGAAGGCCTGGGTTGGGCTGTGACTCAGCCTCTGGTTGGAAGGAAGGGTTAGTTTGGACAGAGAGTAGGCAAAGGAGAACAGACAGTAGGCAAAGGAGAGGTCCAGTAAGGAGGCAGCAGCGTTGCTCTGAAGGGACCAGCTGCAGGCAGGGTACCATCCAGGTTTATAGGGTCTGGTGACAGAATTGGATGCTCTTGAGTTTCAAGCTCACCAGCAACTTAAATGGAGTTCTCCAGGCCATCAGTAGTATATAGGGTCAGAGAAATGCTCTCTCTACTGCCCAATGGGAGAAGGCTGATGAATCTTGTAGCAGTCAAAGACAGAAAAGCACCTCCCAGTCCAGCTCCGGCAGCTGATGTAGAATCAAGTCAATGTGGTATTGTGGACCTGTAGAAGTGCCAGTTGGTGTGAAAGGTCACCGTCGCCCTGCATCTCCTTCCCTCCCTGCTTGTTCACCTCATAGATCTATAATTAACTAGATGGCGGCCCGATTCTAAAGAATCGAGTATTCTAGCCTATGGTTATTAGGGTATACGGGGGCTCAGTGGTTAGCATACTATACAGCGGCTGAGTGGTTAGCAGAGTATACGGAGGCTCAGTGGCTCATAGTCTTCTTCAGGGCAGAGTGCAGTGGTCAGGGGCAGAGTGGAGTGGTCAGAGGCAGAGTGCAGTGGTCAGAGGCAGAGTGCAGTGGTCAGGGGCAGAGTGCAGTGGTCAGGGGCAGAGTGCAGTGGTCAGGGGCAGAGTGCAGTGATCAGGGGCAGAGTGTATTGGTCAGGGGAGAGTGTATTGGCCAGGGGCAGAGTCTAGTGGTCAGGGGCAGAGTGCAGTGGTCAGGGCCAGAGTGCAGTGCTCAGGGCCAGAGTGCAGTGGTCAGGGCCAGAGTGCAGTGGTCGGGGTAGAGGGCAGTGGTGGGGGTAGAGTGCAGTGGTGGGGGTAGAGTGCAGTGGTCGGGTAGAGTGCAGTGGTTGGGATAGAGTGCAGTGGTCGGGGTAGAGTGCAGTGGTCGGTCCAGAGTGCAGTGGTCAGGGGCCCGATGCAATTGCATCGGGAGCGCGGTGAAATGAATTGTGTGTATACAGGCGGGACAGTGGGTAGCAGAGTATACAGGGGGCTCTGAGGGTAGCAGATTATACAGGCAGCTCTGTGGGTAGCAGAGTATACAGGCGGCTCTGTGGATAGCAGAGTATGATGTGGCGGGAGGCTGGAGGGGTGAGGAGAGGTGGTGCTGGAGGGGTGAGGAGAGGTGAGGCAGGAGGGGTGAGAAGAGATGCGGCTGGAGGGGTGAGGAGAGGTGCGGCTGGAGGGGTGAGGAGAGGTGCGGAAGGAGGGGTGAGGAGAGGTGCGGCTGCAGGGGTTAGGAGAGGTGCAGCTGGAGGGGTGAGGAGAGGTGCGGCTGCAGTGGTGAGGAGAGGTGCGGATGGAAAGGTGAGGAGAGGTGTGGCTGGAGGGGTGAGGAGAGGTGCTGCTGGAGGGGTGAGGAGAGAGGAGGCTGGAGCGGCGACATGACCGTTCGGCACACCTCTGGTCCTCCAGGCTGCACACATAACGGCGGTCGTCTCCCACCCGTGATGTGTGTTTTAGGCAGTGTAGGGGCAGCCGTAAGCGTGGCGGGGCTGCCTGAGTCCCGCTGTGCTTAGGGCCGGCATGTTGGTCCACCCTGGACGGGTGTAGCGCTGTGGTGACGTCACTTTGGCGATGACAAAGTGACAGAAGTGCTGGCTAAAGTGACGGAAGTGAGCCTTCGGGTTTTATATATTAGATATAGCAGCACTATGGTATATGGCGATACAGTATAGCACATGTATAGCAGCACTATAGTATATGGTGGTATTTTATAGCACATGTATAGCAGCGCTATGGTATATGGCGGTACATTACAGTACATGTATAGAAGCGCTATGGTATATGGTGGTACATTACATTACATGTATAGCAGAGCTATAGTATATGGCGATACATTACAGCACATGTATAGCAGCACTATAGTATATGGCAGTATATTACAGTATATGTAGAGTTGCACTATAGTATATGGTGGAATTTTATATTACATGTATAGCAGCACTATAGTATATGGCGATACATTAGAGTACATATATAGCAGCACTATGGTATATGGCAATACTCAGCTCCCCCGCGCTCCTCCCTCCAAAAAAATAAAAAAATCCTCAGTGAGGATACTCACCTGTCTGCCGGCTCGCTCCACCTTCGTCTTCTAGGTCCTACAGGGCTTTAGGACCCGTCGTTGCCTGGAAAAGCGTTCAGCTGATCGGTCACATAACCACTAACTGCCAGGGGGGCAGGATGGATTAGGGGGGCAGGATGGTGACGGGGGGTGGAGTGGTGGCAGGATGGAGCGAGCGGGGCAGGATGGAGCGGGGGGGGGGAGGGGTCAGGATGGAGCCGGAGGAGCAGGATGGAGCTGGAGGAGCAGGATGGTGGCGGAGGTGGGGGCAGGATGGAGGCTGTGGGGCAGGATGGAGCCGGCGGGGCAAGATGGAGGCGGCGGGGCAGGATGGTGCAAGCGGGGCAGGATGGAGCGAGCGGGGCAGGATGGAGCGAGTGGGGCAGGACGGTGGTGGGTGGACAGGATGGAGCTGGCGGGGGGGCAGGATGGAGCTGGTGTGGGAGGGGGCAGGATGGAGCCAGCGGGGGGGGGGGGGGGGGGCAGGATGGAGCTGGTGTGGGGGCAGGATGGAGCCTGCGGGGGGGCAGGATGGAGTCGGCGGGGGCGGGGGGTAGGATGCAGCTGGGGGGGGCAGGATGGAGCCGGCGGGGGGAAGGCAGAATGGAGTCGGCGGGGGGGGAAGGATGGACTCGGCGGGGGGGCAGGAAGGAGCCGGCAGGGGGGCAGGATGGAGCTGGTGTGGGGGGGGCAGGATGGAGCTGGCGGGGGGCAGGATGGAGCTGGTGGTGGGGGGGGCAGGATGGAGCCGGCAGGGGGGTAGGATGGAGCGGGCGGGGGGGGCAAGATGGAGCGGGCGGGGGGGGGGGCAGGATGGAGTCGGCAGTGGCGGAGGGTAGGATGGAGCCGGGTGGGGCAGGATGGAACTGTTGTCGGGGGGGCAGGATGGAGGCGGCGGGGGGGGGGCAGGATTGAGCCAGCAGGGGGCAGGATGGAGCCGGCAGGGGGCAGGATGCAGCGGGCGGGGGGGCAGGATGGAGGGGAGGGGGGCAGGATGGAGCCAGCGGGGGTGATATGATGGAGCGGAGGGGGGGCAGGATGGAGCGTGTGTGGGGGGGCAGGATGGAGGCGGCGGGGGGGGTGGGGGGGCAAGATGTGGTGGCAGGGGGAGGGGCAGGATGGATGGGAGGATACTCACCCGTGTGCCGGCTCGCAGGACCTGTGAAAGCTGATCGGTTTCCCAGGCAACCACAGGTCCTCAAGCTATGGAGCTAGAAGACGTAGATGGAGAGCGCTGGCGGACGGGTGAGTATCCTCTATGAGGCTTTTTATTATTTTTAGTAGAAACAAGCAGCGGGGGGGCCGCAGGAGCCGCGGGGGGGCAGGACGACCCGCGGGGGGGGGGGCCACAGGAGCTGCGGGGGGGCAGGAGTAGCCGTGGGGGGGCAGGACGACCCGCGGGGGGGCGCAGGAGCCGCGGCGGGGCAGGACGACCCGCGGGGGGGCCGCTGGAGCGCGGGAAGGGCAGGAGCAGCCGCGGGGGGGCCGCAGGAGCGGGGGAGCCATGGGGGGGCAGGAAAAGGCTCGGGGGGACCGCATGTGTGGCGGGCGGGAGACAACCGGCGTGGCGGGGCGTCACACAACACTTTTATTTGTATTATTTTTACTGACTCCTTTTTAGCGACCACCAGTGCCACGGGACTGGGCACAGGACCCCGTGACATCCCACGTGAATCAACGCCCGGGACCGAGTACCTCACAGCCCTGGAACGGGTCAATTCTGTTACTCAGTAAGTGGTTTTGGGCTGTGATCCACAACAACCTGCTATTAAACTTAAAACGTTTTATTGTTATTTTAAAAAATAATGAATTTTTAATATCAGTATTTTTCTTGTTTGTGCAGTCCGGGGACATATTGCATTTAACTAAGGGAAAATATGGCGCCCCTGCGTCCGCCCAACACAAAATGGTATTGCTTTAACATCTGTGTAATGCCATGTCTTATGGGAGTTGGAATTTCTTTGCTGGATGTCTGAAGCGAAAACACACTGCCTGATTTCTAACCAAACAGCTGAGCACTGAAGGCTTGGGTTGTGCTGTGACTCTGCCTCTGGTTGCAGGAAGGGGTTAGTTAGGGTGTAGTAGGACAGAGTAGGGAAGGAGAAGTACAGTGAGTAGGCAGCTGAAGCTGCTCTGAAGGGACCAGCTGTTGGTAGGGTACCAGTCCTTAGGGCATCCAGGCTTATGGGGCCTGATGGCAGAAGTGGATGCTGGTGAGTTTCAAGCTCTATTTAAAGGATCATGCTATCTACATTGTAGTTACCACGAGTCACCCACTACATGCCGCCTTGTTGACTTGTTTGGCTGGCACATCGGCACTAGTCACTAGTGGATCCCTATCTGAACTGATATTGTTCCGAAAACCAGTCTCTTGCACTATAAGCTAACCCCATCCATTGTGGGTTAGTCCCAACACTTAACTAACTCCTGCCCTACTGTCAGATACAGGCGAACTCTTTTACCATATGATCCTACCTTATCACATATCTAATAATATTTACATTGTGCAATTACTCATACCTACTTAACGATCCTATATCTTACATTACCTTGTACCTACTTAACATTGAGTTGAACCTTCTTATCACCCTAAATACATGGAAAGATTACACTACAATATGTCAGTGCGGTTGGTGTCTTCAGAGAGAAATACGAATTGCAGTCCAACCTCTTACACAATCACTAGACTGTATATCTAGCTCTGGCTGGTATCTATGAGACAAAAAGAATCGGCGTCCGAAGTCTGATATATATCTAATATACCACTCAGAATAGTAGAAGAGAGCTGCAATAGCAGACACGACCTCTGGATACAAGTGGCGCTGTGTATAAGAATCTCATGTAAACTTACCTACCACCGTAGTATCCGTCTTAGACTTCCGGGGCAATGTCCTCGAATCCCAGAATGCACGCGCCATATTAGTGCAACGGCCGCAAGAGCCTGAGATACTCGGTAGCTGGGCCAGCGGTCTTTCTGGGAGATCTCGGTAGCTGTGGCCCAGCTCCGTGGCCCTGGCCGTGCACATAAGGGGGTACTTACAGGGGATAATAAGTTTGTACGTGATGCCACCTGTGGTATTTGATCATGGGTGACCAGCGCTGCTTGGATGAGCCCCAGGGAATAGGTGTTGTGGCAGCCGGGATGGTAACGCTTGCCTCAGGTGGAGTGGGGTCCTGGGATGTGATACAATAGTCTTTGGGGATGACGGTGGATGCAGTTGCGGTGCAGGAAGGAGGGCGCGGGAAATAAGCAGGAGGACACAAAGGTTGCATTTCTTTTCCTTTTCCTTGACGAAACGTGGTGAAGTCTGGGGGCACTGGTTACCTAGTCCTGGAGGGTCCGGTCAGCCTGGAAGCAGTTGGAGTCCACCTCGCCAGGTGAGTTTGGACGCCTGCCTGCTGCGCTTCCCAATTTAGGTCCCAACTGCTGGTGAGCTATGCTGTGGCCCTCATTCTGCTTTCTTGCCCTCATTCCCGTGATAGACAGCACAAACCTGCAATGGATGCTACCTCGTGAATTGCTCCGGGCTCTCATTACACTGCGGTGCACCCAGGTCTCTACGTGCTGCCAGGAAACTTGCAGTTTCCTGTTCTCCATATTCGATCATCAGGACTTGCACTTCCTGCCTGACCCAAGACTCTGGTGTCCTTGGTTGCGCATATCTGGGGTGAGCTTACTCGCAGCTCCGCTCCCCAGAGCTCTCTCTTCTACGTCTTCTCCTCTACCTCTCCTCAGACTTTCTGACTAACCCCTTTTCCTTGCAGGAAACAGGGCAGCTACCCTAAACTTGAGTGAAGAGCTCCCCCTTTTGGCCTGGAGTTAGGCTCTGTGTGTGCATGTTGGGTGTTACATCGCGTGGGGATCTCCTCCTGCTTCCAAGCATGATATCACCCCCGGTGAACGAGGCGATGTCACTGTGGCAACCAGACCACTGCGGCGCCACATTAGAACACCGGATTACATGATATGGGAGCCCTATGGAGGGGTGCATTACATGATATGGTAGCCCTATGGATGGGGTGCAGTACATGATATAGTAGCCCTATGGACGGGTGCATTACATGATATGGGAGCTCTATGGAAGGGTGCATTACATGATATGGTAGCCCTATGGATGGGGTGCAGTACATGATATAGTAGCCCCATGGACGGGTGCATTACATGATATGGGAGCCCTATGGAGGGGTGCATTATATGATATGGGAGCCCTATGGAGGGGTACATTGTATGATATGGGAGCCCTCTGGAGGGTTGCATTGAATGATATGCAACCCTTTGGATGGGGTGCAGTACATGATATAGGAGCCCTATGGAGGTGTGCATTGTATGATATGGGAGCCCTATTGAGGGGTGCATTATATGATATGGAGCCCTATGAAGTGGTGCACTATCTGATATGGGAGCCCTACGTATGAGGTGCATTACATGATATAGCAGACCTATGGAGGGGTGCATTGTGCACTTGGAGGTCTATGAGGGAGCCTTTATACTTTATGAAGGGTTATTTGAGGGCCATTATACAGTGTGAAGGGGTGTAGTGCCCATTATACAGTATGTAGGTTCATTATGTGGTGCCCCTGCGGATCCAGTCGCCACACAGGTACTGCACCCCTGTTGAGGTGTAGTACCCCACTCTCGGGTAAGGGGGACACAGACCAGTATCGGGACACCCAGGCCACGCACTACACTAGGTCCAGGTCAGGGTTAGGGGGAGATTGCTCTTATGGGAGAGCACAGTCGCTGATCCTGTTTGGAAGGAGGAACCAGGGTAGTGGTGATGGATGGAGAGGAAGTAGTTAGGAGGGCACCTGGGAAGGAATGAAGTCAGGGAGAACACACGTAGATGACGTGGGACACGAGACAGAGGGTATAACTAGAAGTGGGAAAGATCTTTAAGTCAGTCGAGTTGGAGGGAAGCTAGTGGAAGGAAGTCTATCAGAGAGGAGTAAGAACTTGAGAGAAGTGTCCAGAGGACTGGAGCCAGTGGGAGCTCGTCCTAAGGCCTGACAGAGGACCAGAAGGAGAGAACCAGGGTGCTCCAGGAGGAAGAGGGGGTCCCAGAGGCACAGGTAGTAAGCAATCCGCCCGTGGGGTTCGCAACCATTGCCAGTCACAGGCAGTGAAGGGACCAGGCCACAGAACAGGGGCACCGGGACCGCAAGACTAGTGGAGAAGACCAGGCTCAGCTAGCAACCCGGAGGCTGCAGTATTTCCAAGGTACCGCAGTCGATACTGCGTACATCCACTGAAAAGGTGGCCTAAGAGGGTTCAGGGAGAGACTACAAAGTGACCCTAGGAAGGACTTGCGGCTACTGGCTGAGGGCTCTGTGTGGCGAGGCACAAGGCAGGAGGACGAAGCAAGCGCAGTGTGAGACGACCGAGACAGGACAGAGAGAAGGCGTACCAGTTGAGTGTAGCTGGATCCCTGCCTCCGAGAACCCAGCACTTAGCAGGCTGTTGCACAGTGACTGTGAGTAAACACCTAAAGACTGCAATCTGCTGTGTCCGTGACCTTTCTAGATTCATCGTAAGCCTTGTGCTGGAAAATACCTACCAATTCACTCAGTAACATCTGCTGCCCTACCCATAGAGGACTTTACAACACTGCTGCATCATTTCTATCAGCCCTAAAGGAACTGTCGTGCAGCGGCGGCCATCTGTTGTCGCAACCTGCGGGTGGTGTCACGTGAAAACAGATATCCCAAGCTCCGGTCATCCTCTGAAACTTCCTCTCCTCATGACCTTCCCTAATGAAGAGAGCCACCCTCCCCAAACTTTTAATGACACCGCCAGGGTTATGGAGCCGGGTCTCGAGCCCCGTGACTTCCATGAAGCCTCAAAGCTCAGTTCTGAGTATTGTAAGGCCCTGGAGGGGTGTGTCAATTACACTACATGAAGGGCTGTGTGGGGGTCACAGTTGGGGATCATACTCTGTCGAGGTAGTTAGGGGGAGTACAATAGATTCATCATACTGTGTGTGTGGATGGTACTGTGGGGGATCATACAGTGTTTGTGGGGCACTTTTGTTGGCATCATACTTTATGGGGCGATGAAGGAGGAACCTAGGGGCTTCAATAGGAGGAAAATTACTTTGTACTGGCTGCAAAGTTGGTAGATATGTTCTTATGTGACCCAGCCACATATTTTTTTTGAGGGGGGGCTGAATTTGAACTAATGCAATGGGGCCCCATGATCTCTTTGTATACCCCTGGTGCAGGATGCATTGTCCCTCTGCTGCAAGACTGATTGGCCATAACTAACGCACCACGTCCAATGCTGCCTTCGGTACATACAGGCATCCAGCCATGTTTCTCCCGGAGCGGTGGTTGGTTGGTAGCGTTCGTCCCCCTTCTCGCTCCCACATCCCTTGCTCTACCCAACTGAAGGCCCCTGCCATTTTACCAGTTTAGTGCAGTGGCGGCTTGTTGATGCTCAGACTGCAGGTCGTTGTATGCGGTGTGTGGACGGTGCAGCATGGTGACATGTCTGACTAGTTATTTCCAGGCAGCGGCTACATTGGAGCTGCCCAGTGTTTTGTAGGCATGTGCCAGAGGTTGGCAGTCAGTACTGCCTCCTGTGCTATAAGGATGGAGGAGTGTGTCTGCCTACAGACAGCTCTGCAGCTATCATTGTGTGTCTGTAGCTTGTGCCAAGCCGCCATTGCCATTAATGATCCTCGTTCTGGATTCTTCTGTGTGGTTCTTGTATGTGCGTGTGATGGCGCTGACATCCTTGTGTTTAGGTGGGTAGCGGCGCCGTTTTGAAGTTCTCCTCAGGCAGCAGTGAGGCTCGGTTCACCCCTGGCCTTAGGACATAGGGGAAATTGAAAATTGTGAATTTGGAGAGAGGAATCCTCGCTTCCTCGGTGTCATCATGTGACAGCTCAGGCGGCCGCTGCGGCACACACGGACCGCACTGACTATACACCACCTGCACACACAGCGCGGAGCCGCCAGATGGCGCTGCGGAGCCCGGAATACGGATTGTTATGCTTTGATCGCGATGCATCTTGGGAAATGTAGTCACGTGTGGGATGCCGGGTAATGTAGTTACAATGTGCAGAGCTGCCTGTGATTACAGGAGAAGGGACGGACACTGTGGAGCGCGGGTGACAGGCAAGAGGCTGCATGGGTGACTGAGCGGCGCTGGCCGGACGGCGGAGGAGTACAGGTGTGTGCCGGGCTCTGCTGCCGTGTGGTGCCATGTGTACACTGCACCCCACCATGTCTCACCACACCAGTGTGTGACTGCACCCCACCATGTGTGTGACTGCACCCCACCATGTGTGTGACTGCACCCCACCATGTGTGTGACTGCACCCCACCATGTGTGTGACTGCACCCCACCATGTGTGTGACTGCACCCCACCATGTGTGTGACTGCACCCCACCATGTGTGTGACTGCACCCCACCATGTGTGTGACGGCACCCCATCGTGTGTCACCACACCAGTGTATGACTACACCTGTGCCATGTGTATGCCCACTAGTGTACATGGCGCTGTACCATGTGCTTTGTGCCCCCTGGGTACTGACCACAGGAGGTGATTGTGGGTAAGAGGGCACCACACACATGGATGCCAATGCACCAACCAGGAGTTGGCCACCAGTCACAGCCGGGAGTGTAATGCAGGCATCCTCAACAAATGGTCCTTGGCATCAGCCCTGAGGGTACATTGAGGTGAATAGCCATCGTATTGGGACTCGCAAGGTCCCTCAACTGCATCCAGAAGGTGCAAAATATTTGACTGCTTCTTGTGATACTGCTTGTTTTGATTGTTTGTGGGTCACAATGTGACGCCATCCACCTTCATCACGCCACCATGTAGCTGCTCATGCTGCCATCTTTGACCACGTGAACTGTGTCAAGAAAGTCGTTTAAATGGGCTGTCCAATGTTGGGAACATTTTTATTCTTAGGCCCCCTTCACATCATGTTTTTTGTAGATCTGTGTCTATCCGTTATAAAACTGATAGCCACGGATCCGATTTGGCCCCCTTGTATCCCTATGGGCACAGATTGTTCCTTAATGGCTAGTTTTATCATCGATCCAATAGTGTCCGCTTTTTTTCTGGGACCCAGAATTGGAGACTGCTCCGATTTTGGTCTGTCTTAAAAAAATCAGAATCGGATCTGACGCTGTTCGATTTAAATAACATGGGGGTCTACAGGTGCTGGATCCGGGAAAAAATAGGATCATTTTCCAGCTCTGTTCCCATGTCATTTCACTTTAGCAGTGTTTCTGCATACACTGCTAAAGTGAAATTAAAAAAAGCAATGTGTTAAAAAAAAATACCTCTCCGCCGAGTGTCCTGCGATGCGAGGCGTCCACATCCGATCAGCTGATATGTCACATGACAGCATCGGCTGAGCTGTCATGCGACACATCAGCTGATTGGTTGCTGCCGGTCAGCTGATTAAGGTTCTTGCAGCGATCGGATGTGGACGCCTTGCATCGTGGGACACTCTGTGGAGATGTGAGCATTTTTTAAAATTATTTTTAACCATTGCTTTCGCTTGTGCAATGTATGTAGATGCATTGCAAAAGTGAAAGTAACAGCCCCGACATCACTTACCTGCGCTTTGCAGGCTCGGGCTCCTCCAAGCTCTTTATGTGTGTCTGGATCCCTCAACATACCGGATCTGGACACAGAAATGGCATCCGGAGTTTAAAATCCAGTCCTGTCTGTTCGTGTGGTCTTGCAAAAATCAGGATCCCCATGGACAGGAAAAAAACTTGATGTGAAGGGGGCCTTAAATGCCTATATTAGGTTCCTTTGCAAATGTTGCAGTGTTTCTTTTGCAGGCTCTTTGCACATTCTCCTTTTGAAGTCTGTGACTATAAGGCCGGGTTCACACCACGGCCCGATCAGGTCTGGGGCTGTCTGGTGAAAACCTGACAGCCCTGAACCCGATTTTGACATAATACAGCCCCATGGAGCCAGATGGCAGCTATGTGCCATCCGGTTTCCATCTGTCCGGGATGATCCGGGTGAATTCAGATTTTTCTCCTGGACACAAAAATGTTGCTTGCAACGTTTTTGTGTCCGGGGCGAAAATCTGCCCAAATCGGAACCTCCCGAATCCTGAGCGATCCGGCGCTCCCTATGATGGAAGTCTATGGTGCCAGATCACCCCGGTCCGACAAAAACATTGCATCCGAGAACTGGACGACTGCTGCTGAAGTGTAGCAGAAAGCGCTGCTAAACTTCAGCACCACCAGCTGTCCCCTGCAGAGATTTTAGGACCGCGGCTAGCTCCACGCAAGCCGAAATTTCAATCTTGAAATTTCAGCAGCTGCGATCAGAGGCATCCGGCTGCATATTTGCCCTCCGGTTCTGTTTGCAAATCCGGTCTGGGGCTGTCTGATTCACATCGGACAGCCCCGGACCGGATCACACCGTGGTGTGAAGCCGGCCTAAATCGGGAGCTCAGAACGAGTCAGATAATAGTTGCAATCTCCGGAATGAATTCTCAGATAACTCATTCTGTAGCCAGCAATAGACAGACGCTCTGGACGGTAAGCGGTGCACAATTTTAAATAAAACAAAGTTGCAAAATATTTTTTTAACCGCAAATATTTACATTCACATAAAATCTCCAGAGTTTCTATTGTGTGTGAAGGAATGTAGCCACTGCTTAGGCCCCGTCCACACTGCGTAATTTAAAATCCCTGTGGATCCTTGAATTTCAAGGATCACAGGGACAGACACGGATCTGTGCCAATGGATGCCAACTGATGTCCACAGACCGTTTTTTTTTTTCATGGATCCGTCATCAATTAACAGAGATAGCGGTGGGAGGAGCTGTTCCTTGCTTCTGAGCATGCTCTGTAAATCAAAACGGATCCGTTTTTTTCACAGATCCATACGGATCTGTGCTCCATAGACTACTGTGCTACTTGACACAGCTACTGATCTGTGTCTGTCCATTGGCATCAGTGATTTTCAAGGCAGCCCAAAATCGGAGCAGTCTCTGATTCTGGTTACATGAAAAAAACGGACACAAACAGATCAGTGACAACACTGACACACACGAATGGTCACTTAGGACCACTCCATGCCCATAGGGATACATCGGATGCGAAAACTGATCAGTGGCTATCCATTTTAAAACGGATAGGCACGGATCACAAATCATAAAGTGTCAAGGCCTCTGCAGCTGGCTGTAAACACAGGGCTTTGGTGTTGGAGTTGGAGTCGGATTCAGGGAAATTGAAGAGTCGGATGTTTGGCTTACTGACTTCACAGCCCTGTGTAGACATCCGATAACTGTAGACTTAGACTGTCTCTTCCGATTCCCCAATTAGAGGAACACTCATCTGATGTTCTGTACAAGAGACTCTGCCAGGGATTTCTGCCGGTGGCTTTATCTCCCTGTTGAATAAAAGTAATGACTTTTGAAATCCAACCCCCAGAAAGATATAATCTTTTAAGAGAGTCTGCAGTATACATTAGAGGGTCAGCCATGTGTCCCAGATTTTTCCTTTTCCCGTGGATATACCCTTGGAAGGATAGACTTGTGAAAAACAAAATCAAAAAGAAGGATTAGCTCCAATCACCTAATATTCCCAGGACTCCCAGGCAAACCGGAAAGTGGCTCGGCAACCACCAGTAGCAATAGAAAAAAGTGTAGAATCCGGTGCCACAAAATTCCTTTTTATTTTCAGAAATTTTAAAAATCACACATGCTCCAAAGGAGCTCCTGGACGCGTTTCGTGGGTCTAGCCCACTTAATCGTCAGTACAATGGCAATACAGACAAAAAGAATATATACAATTTAAAAGCTCTTTTACTTTCTGTTATCAGTTCTTTTCCTCTCTTTCCCTCCCCTCCTTTTCTTCCCCATTTTTTTTTTCTCTTTTACTTTCTGTTATCAGTTCTTTTCCTCTCTTTCCCTCCCCTCCTTTTCTTCCCCAAATAATTTTTTTTTTTTTTTCTCACCCTCTTTTACTTTCTGTTATCAGCTCTTTTCCTCTCTTTCCCTCCCCTCTTTTTCTTCCCCATTTTTTTTTTTTTTTTTTTTTCTTTTCCCCTCTTTTACTTTCTGTTATCAGCTCTTTTCTTCTTTTTCCTCCCCTCCCCCTCTTCTTCCCCATATTTTTCCTTTTAACTCTTTTAAAACCTGCAGGTATGTGATTGGTTAGAAATAATTGATGTATATTTGTCACACATGCGAGAGGGGGCTGTTTTTTGCTTTTAAATTGTATATATTCTTTTTGTCTGTATTGCCATTGTACTGACGATTAAGTGGGCTAGACCCACGAAACGCGTCCAGGAGCTCCTTTGGAGCATGTGTGATTTTTAAAATTTTTGAAAATAAAAAGGAATTTTGTGGCACCGGATTCTACACTTTTTTCTATTGTGAAAAACAAAGCCTGTGTAAGAAAAGGTAGATGGCACATGTGAAAAAAAAACATATAAATTGGAGCAGTTGTATTTCATTTGTTCTCTGCACATTCTCTCATTGTGCTAAAATGAGAAATTGTGCAAAAGGTCAGAGTCATTACATCTGCACCGCAGTCACTGTGTCACCGGATCACAGCTTGTTGTCCTGAACTGCAATGTGACTACATAGTCATAGACCAAGTGTCTTTCAGTCTGCGCCGCTGCTCAGATAAGTACCAGAACCACTGGAGTGCTTTAAATAAAAGATCTTCAGTTTTATTTTCCGACGCGTTTCGGAGCTAAACACCCAGCTCCTTCCTCAGGGAATGCACTCCAGTGGTTCTGGTACTTATCTGATCAGCGGTGCGGACTGAAAGACACTGGGTCCCGGATAGAGTTTCACCCCCACGTATGTGGAAGTGTGGTCCCTGCTGCGGCTGCTGTGTTTGAGCGATCAAGCTGGTTGTGAGCTTCACAACCGTATCAGGTGAGCAGTTTTCATACTATATGGGATTTGATTTCTATTAAAGCGAACCTGTCACCCCCTCCAGGCATCTAAAGATAACATAGCCACCTTCTGCAGCACTAAGGCTGCATTCTGAGAAGGTGTCTATAGCATTTATGCTCCCTTGATTCATTGAAATAAAGACTTTTATAAGATCTGTTTCAAACCTGAACGAAGACCGGGAGGCGGGTTTTCAAGCGTCTGTCTCCCTCCTCTGTGGTGCCAGTCATCCATCTCTGCTCTCTGTGCACCGCCTCCAGGGCCATCTCCCTGCATTACAGAGCTTTGTCAGCTCTGCTACAACATAGAGCTGCTGTTATACGAGACCACACAGTAGTAAATCTAGCAGGAGGACCCTGAGCAGTCAAAGCACTGCCTGATACATAGCAGCCCTTAGGTTAAGCAGGTTTCACTTTCAGTTTCTTGTACCCAGCAGCATCGCTACTCAGCCTCTGATCTAAAGCACAAACTCAACTCTGCTGCACTGCTGACAGCTCAGCTCAAGGGCTGTTATGTAGCAGGCAGTGCTTTGTCTGCTCAGGATCCTCCTACTAGATTACTACTGTGGGGTCTCCTATAATAGCAGCTCTATGTTGTAGCAGAGCTGACAAAGCTCAGCTCTGTAATGCAGGGAGATGGCCCTGGAGGAGGTGCACAGAGAGCAGAGAGGGATGACTGGCACCACAGAGGAGGGAGACAGACGCTTGAAAACCCGCCTCCCGGTCTTCGTTCAGGTTTGAAACAGATCTTATAAAAGTCTTTATTTCAATGTATCAAGGGAGCATAAATGCTATAGACACCTTGTCAGAATGCAGCCTTAGTGCTGCAGAAGGTGGCTATGTTATCTTTAGATGCCTGGAGGGGGTGACAGGTTCGCTTTAAGGATAAGACCCTATGCGCATTCTCATTTTTTAGATACATAGTCATAGAAACTGTAACCTTTACTAACCAGGTAAGAGATGTAAATGCAAATACCTGGTACCCACAGATTCAAAATGACAAATCTAGTGCTGTTGTTAAAGGGGTTTTCTAGGCATAAAAGTTATAGATGGACACGGCCTTACTCCATGCCACTTACATTGAGCGAGGCTGAGTCCATCTTGTTGAACACATCTTAAAAGTGTGCCTAATCGCATACTTGCAACCACGTGACCACTGTTCCCAGCTCTGAAACCGGAAAATCCTCACCCCCGGTGTGTGTGATTTCAGGATTCACAAGTCTGCAGTCACATAGAGGGACTGCAGACTTGTCATTTTAGGCTGACCCTTTAACTAAAGTACGGTACTTTTGCATGTGAAGTTTTTCTATTGGGACAATTAATTTAATTTATAATAAAGGTAGCATCTAATACTATTTGTCAACCCCCAGGGTATAACATCAAAATGGAACCAGATTGTGAAAAGAATGAGAAACTTGAACCTCCAGAGGAGGAGGAACACGAGCCTCCTGTAGAAGAAACGCCATCTCCGTCTGAGGCCCCGCCAGCGCCCCCTGAGGAGCAGAAAGGATGGAAGTTTCTACTCTTTTACCTGTGCCTTTATGGCTTCATGACACAGCTTCGCCCAGGAGAAAGCTTCATAACGCCATTCCTACTCAGCCCCGAAAGGAATTTCACCAAAGAGCAGGTATACAGTCCATAAAATTGCTATCTAATGTGTAACTTTTTGAGTAGTATTTGACCTCCACTCCATTTAGGTTCTAATTTTTGGGATCCCAGCAGTTGAACTCTATCGGTCAGGAAGTTATTCCCTATCCAATAGTTTGAGGCTAACTTCAGAATGGGGTACAATCCTTTTAAATTTGTCCTCTCGGGTCACCCCTAATAGAAGGTAAAGCAAAGCGTCGGCCTTTACACCATGTTTCCTGACAAGTGTACTTCATTCTACAGATCTGGTTCTTTTGAAGGGAGCGGACGTGCCACGTGGAATATCATTATATATAAATGTAAAAGCTTATTTGATTTACAGTATTTCGTCAGGATGTAAATGAGTAAGGTAGAATGTTTAGCTTGCAATAAAAGAAGACTGGTAGGAGACTTAATAGCTGCCTACAAATATCTCAAGGGCTGTCACACTGTAGAGGGATCAGCTTTATTCACATTTGCACAAGGAAAGACTAGAAGCAATGGAATGAAACTGAATGAGAGGAGACACAAATTAGATAATAGAAAAAAATGAGTGGGACAGGCGGCCATGAGATTTGGTGAGTTCTCCTTCAATTGGAGTCTTCACACTGAGGCTGGACAGACATCTGTCTGAGATGATTTATTGAATCCTGCTTGGAGCAGGGGGTTAGACCAGATGACCCTGGAGGTCCCTCCCAACTCTACCATTCTATAATTCTAAATCCTGGACATCCCCTTTTAATATTGTATATTACATTGATTCTGACTGCATTACCTCCTGTTACACAGTGCAAGCTCTGGCTAAATATTGTTCCAGAAAACAAACCTTTGGTTGGCACCCCAGTTATATGGAAGCCCCTAATTGCTTACATAGATAATGCAGACACTATGGTGGGGCTCACGTCTGATTGTGGCCACTTGTCCCCGGCTTCCTAATGCACAATGATTCATCACTTTCCGTCTTCGCAGTGCGCACAGGGATCTGCACACTTTACTTATTGAGGAATGTCCTAAGCAGCAAACTGCTGTGAAAGCATGTGAACTGCAACCTTTGTCCAGTCCTTAACCCAGACGTCAGTCATCTGGCCACAAGCTTATGAGTTTAAGAATCAGGACTAACTAGTTGTTAAAGGGAACCTGTTAGCTGACAAAAATAGAATTGTGTCACAAAAATATTCCACCTAGGAAAAAAAGAAATCCTATAACTCTGGAAATGATCTTCTCTGCCATCCTGTAAACCTGTGTTCGGGGGGGTATCTGGGGTAATCTCTCTTTCAGGACTTCACAGAGGATTTTTATTAAGAGGGAAAACAATTTACACTTTGCTATTTTACCTACTTCAGAACTTGATGCAGCCCTTTTAAGTTAGACAAACACATTACGTAGCTGTCAGACAAATCATTGTTCAGCCGAAAGCAATCCCTCTACACTCCCCCATACACAGGAGCGCTCGCTCAGCTAAACGCTGTTCTGTTCACTGTGGGAGGGTCACTGCCATCTTTTAGGGCAGATTTGTAAGTAATAAGCACAACAATGATGTTCGTGATTTTTATGGGTGTTTTTGTGATTAATGCAGTTTCACTACTTGCTCCTTTTAATGGTTTCCTCATGTTGCAGATATATGTTCATATGCACATGAAGCGCCCAGCGCGCCATTATCCCCACAGTTTTACAGGCCACCTCCATTCCCTGCTGCATTGATTGACAGCTCTGAGCTAGCAGGTAAAACTGTAGGGTAAGTCTGCTCCAGGCAGCATGGACCCCACCCACAGAGCTCCAAATAGCTAGTTTGCATCTGAATATTATTATTATTATTTATTTATATAGCGCCATTAGGTTCCATGGCGCTTTACATGAGGATAAGGGAGACAAGAACAAGTACACTAAATCTAGGCGATTAGGACGTACAGGTACAGGAGGGGCAGGGACCCTGTCCACGAGGGCTCATAGTCTGAGGGGCGGGTTGGGATACAGTAGGATGGGGGAATGTCAGGTATGGGGCGGTCGCCTGGGTCTCATGGCAGGTTGTAGGCTTGACGGAATAGGTGAGTCTTCAGGTGACACTTGAAGCTTCTCAGGGTAGGAGAGTGCCTGACGTGTTCGAGCAGGGAGTTCCAGAGTAAGGCAATATAAATATATTTAATATAAATATTGTTTTTATTTTTTCATTTTTTTTTTTTTTTTATATAAAGCTATCTAGTGGATTTTAAACTAAAGTTCCCCTTCAGGGCCCTGCACATACTGTGATATGGATTTTGTCACTAACAGTCTCTCGTTAAAGGAGTTGTCTAGGACAAATCCTTTTTTTTTTTTTTTTTTTTCTATCCATAGAGTTGCAGCTTTTAGAATTATTATTTTTAATTTCCATCATCAGCCATTTCCTCTCCAGCTCTTACGTGGTCTTTGGTGGCAGGCTGCAGCGGTGACATCAGGCCTGTGACTGCTGCAGCCATTCTGTAGGCTCAGTGGCTCGTGCAGGCATTGATCGCCTACAGGGGTCACGTGTACTGTATTCATGTTGTGACCACTCTGGCCTATCAACAACGTCCAATACAGTGGTGAACAGACAGAACTGGATCTGGCAGGGCCGTGCGTAATGGAGCTTATTTTCCACAGCTCCAACACTATGGATAAAAAATAAATATATCCCTAAGAACGCCCTATAAAAAAATAAATGTTTCCACACAAGAAGAAAGCCAGATAACGGATTACAATAAAAGTGATGTGTGGGCGGACAGTTGTTTTTTGTTTGTTTTTTATTATCACTTATTCCACATGCAGAAATATCAATTTTTGAAGTGACTGATCCAGATCGGCCAGCTCCTCTGCTCCAGTGACCACGTTATGGCAACTTCCCCTCACCAAATACCAGCTCTGGAGATGTACATTGATGGTGTCTTTGTTTGCTTACATCTTGTTCCTACATGAGGCTAACCTCTCAGATAACAGTGAGGAGATAGTGAAGAGCAGCTGCAGACTTTGTACTTTTAATGGGAGCTTTCCACAATGTTTAAAAATCAGCTCCAAGCCCCCAATATTGATGAAATGGGTCAATATGTGACCTCATTACTCCCTGCACCACCTCCCTGCCTCCATCTTGTTTACCTTGGCTGCAGTATTGATGAACCGTATTTCCCAAGTGGTTGACGCAACCAATCACTAACCTCAGCGATGAGCGTCATGTGACCACAGAGGCCAGTGATTGGCTGTACATGGGGTATACAAGATCTGATGGATGCCGCCAAGGTAAATGGAAAACAGTGGGGGTGGATGTGAGACACGGCGCTGAGATGGCGGCAGTATATGATTATGCATTATTTCCCTTAGGCCCCTTTCGCACTAGCATTTTTTACAATTTGCGGCAGATTTACCACATCTGCCACATAACAGCCCCATGCATTGTCTATGGGGCTTGCAGCAAGTGTGGTATAACTGCGGTTCCGGCAGTTGCAGCCGCGAAGAAAAAACGCGGTCTGCAGCGTTTTTTTCCGCTGCCCCAAGTGCCGGAACCGCGGTTATACTGCACATGCCGCATTATACTGCACTTGCCGCACATGCCGCAAGCCTCATAGACAATGCATGGAGCTTGCCGCAAGTGCGGCCGATGCGATAAATCTGCCGTAAATTGTAAAAAACACTAGTGCGAAAGCAGCCTCATTCATCTGTATTGGTGGCTGACGACTACTTTTTATATATCATGGAAAAACTCCTGTATCCTCATCGGTTATATCTCTACCTTTAAAGATCCCCACTAAGTCTTAAAGTCTATTTATGTAGTATGATAATTGGGGAATGAACATTCATGACAATGACAATGGTTGTTTAACTATCAATAAGGTTAAACGGATAAACTTAGTTATGTTTCTTTCTTTTTATTCAAAATCTTTTAAAAATCCTGTGTGGATGGGTGAAACAGTGATAACAGTGTTTTACAAAGACAAACCACCTCAAGGATAAACATAAACATAAATTGTAGCCAGTGAATACAGTCCCCCTGAGGGTGATATTTGGATTGGTTGACAATATAGCAATTTCAAGTATGAGGCACGGTCTATTTTTTGGAAAGTGACCAACCTGGACACACTCTGTCTCCAGTGGTGATCACAACCAAATACCGTCTCAGTTTATTAGGTTTTGCCCAATTGTTGGGTCTTTTAACAATATTGTCCCTAAGTCAAAGGGTCCAACCCACCACCCTGTGGTCAAAGGTCCTATAATTCAACAGGCACGATAAATTCAACAATAAACAACCATTGATATGGTATGACAATAGCAACCCGGGTTGCTATTGTCATACCATATCAATGGTTGTTTATTGTTGAATTTATCGTGCCTGTTGAATTATAGGACCTTTGACCACAGGGTGGTGGGTTGGACCCTTTGACTTAGGGACAATATTGTTAAAAGACCCAACAATTGGGCAAAACCTAATAAACTGAGACGGTATTTGGTTGTGATCACCACTGGAGACAGAGTGTGTCCAGGTTGGTCACTTTCCAAAAAATAGACCGTGCCTCATACTTGAAATTGCTATATTGTCAACCAATCCAAATATCACCCTCAGGGGACTGTATTCACTGGCTACAATTTATGTTTATGTTTGTCCTTGAGGTGGTTTGTCTTTGTAAAACACTGTTATCACTGTTTCACCCATCCACACAGGATTTTTAAAAGATTTTGAATAAAAAGAAAGAAACATAACTAAGTTTATCCGTTTAACCTTATTTATACGTTTAGTTGGATAGCTACAATACCTAATTTTCGGTGAATCACTTGTTTAACTATCAGCCAGTGTAAATGGGCCAGAAATCACCCGATAAACAAAGCGCTTGTCATTAGGGTGCGATGATCTTAAGATCTTTGTTCTCGGCAGCACACACATGATTCTTAGCAACACAACATCCTGTGATGTCAGGTGATGTGCTGCTGAGAACAATGATAATCTACGTGCACATAACAATCATATTAACAGTCGTTCTGAACTCGTAGCATTCAGGTCGGCCTATCTAAACAGACGATTGATTAAGAAGGAGCTGATGCCAGGTCAAAAGTGAAATATTTTTGTTCCAATCTTATTCCTGCTGCTCCCTTGAGTATTTCCACTTTTTGCTTTTATTGATATTGCCTTCCAGTTCCAGAGATCTGGGATGCTTTATTTAGTGATACATTTTATTGTCTTTTCCAAGGGATCAGTGCTTAAAGGGAACCTGTCACCTGGTTTTTGCCATCCCATCTGAGAGCAGCATAATGTAGAGAGAGACCCTGATTCCAGCGATGTGTCATTTACTGAGCTGCTTGCTGTCATTTTGATAAAATTACTGTTTTCTCTGTTGCAGATTTAGCAGTCTGTGAATATACCAGTCCACTTGGCAGCAGGCCAAGAGGACTGCTAATGATAATCTTCAGCTGTTTAAACAGTGATTTTATGAAAACTACACTGAGCAGCCCAGTAAGTGACACATCGCTGGAATCAGGATCTCAAGTCCTATATTATGCTATTCTCAGATTACGTTGCAAAAACCTGGTGACAGGTTCCCTTTAAAGGATCCTCTTGGGCGTGTCTGTAGGCCATTCTGCATTATTATCCTGTGAGCACTGCCCCCTTGGTGAAAGCTGAGCTCTGGTTGCTATGGACATTTACACCCTTATCAAGCGTCACCAGTAATCTATAATATAATCTTGTAAGTGACCTCCTGTCCAAAGCTAGGATGGCGGATGTGTGTGCACTGCTATCTTCACATTGTAGTTGAATTCTTCAATAAAATGCTGTTGGAATCAGCGCATGTGCATACTGCAAACTCTGGCGCCATTTTATAGAAGACACTGTCTCTGCAAATATCACCAGTCACCAGTTTGCTTCAGATGATATTCGCAGAGGCAGTGTCTACATGAAAATGGCGCCTGAGATCATGTTATGCGCATACGCTGACTCTGGCTCTGTTTTGTTTAAGGATTCAACGATACCGTGAATCTAGTACTGCGTATGCGCTGCCATAGGGATAATGGTGGCAGACACAGCATAAAGTGTGATAAAGGGGAGGAAAGCAGCCAGGGGAGGATTAGATGGACGACCTGACCCACAAGGTTCAGCACCAACAAGGCAATTATAAGACATACCACAGAGATTACACCAGAAATGTGTTTTACAGAGAAATTTTTGCACAATCAAAACATTTATTTTTCAGGAAATGCTTCAATAAAATTAAAAAGGTGGCATTAAAAATCCTCCACACCCGGGCATAGAACAGGTTCAATAGCTAGTAAATGTATAAGGATAGGATGATGCTGGTGGCGGTCAGACTTCTGAGACTGCTGCCACTACAAACAAGGAGGTGACAGATGTGCTTTTGCCATTTCTTCTGCACAGCCACAGCAATTGGAAATGCTGCCCTGCTCCATCCATGTGACTGTAGATCTCTGCACAGTTGGCGGTAGGAGCACATAAGGTTGTAGGACCTGGACTGTCTAAGCTGCATATGATAGCATGTCCTAGTGGGATGCCATCGCTTTAGTGCGGAGCCATTTTATGTTAATTTCAGTAGCGTTCAGAGTTAAAAACAAAAAACAACAGCGCTACAATTACAGCTGTATGTTGCTTTTAATCAATGAAATAATAAATTGGTGATGTTGGTAAGCGTGAGTTTTTTTTGTTTTTTTTCTGCATATGTGAATGGGTATTCCTCCAATAGATATGTATCCTCTACCCTTGATTGAGTGACCTCCTGCTGACCCCATCACGCTTGGACCCCACAGATCACTAGGAGCTTCTCTTCCTACTGAGGAGGCATCTACATGGTGTCTCATAGTCCTGTCTTGTTCCCTGTCTATGAGCCAGATTGAGACACATGAGTAAAGCACTATGTAGAGCGATAGCAGAACCTGGACCTCCGTCCTATTCAGTCGTGCTGTGGAGAGTATTGGACGCCACATTGTGACCATGTGCAGTGACATGTTATGTGATAGTAATGACAGTGGCTTGTACATGCCACAATATTAATCTCTCTATTGGTCTTTTGATAATGTTCACTTCTACGTCTTTCCGGCTTGGCTTCCTATCCTTCCTCAATCGTTATTCACTGTATCTTCTGTTGGTCTTACTTTGTAAAAACGTTCCCTTTTTTATTCCCTCTTTGTCTTTCATAGGTCACCAATGAGATTACTCCGGTGCTGAGCTACTCGTACATGGCGGTTTTAGTGCCGATTTTCCTCCTGACAGACTACCTGCGTTATAAACCGGTGCTGATTCTGCAGAGCCTCAGTCACATCTCTGTCTGGTTACTGCTCATCTTTGGAACAGATGTAATCGCAATGCAGTTCATGGAGTTCTTCTATGGCATCACCATGGCTGCCCGAGTTGCGTATTCTTCATACATTTTCTCGCTGGTTTCTCCTGCAAAGTATCAAAGGGCGGCTGGGTACTCCAGGTCCTCTGTGCTTATGGGAGTTTTCTTAAGCTCCGTGTTGGGACAGATATGTGTCACCGCTGTCGGGGTTCCCTTTTTGACTCTTAATTACATCTCACTGGGCTTCATGCTGTTTGGCCTGATCCTCACTTTCTTCCTGAAACGTCCCAAGAAGAGTCTTTTCTTCAACAAAAGCATCTCCAAGCAAGAAAATGGGGTTCACCAGTCTGAGCTACAAAAGATGAATCCCGAAGCCAAAGTTGGGGGTTTGTGCAGCCGGTGGAAGGACTCAGTGTTTGTCCGCATGATCCTAGAACTGAAAGGAACTGTACGTCATCCACGACTACGGCTCTGGTCGCTATGGTGGATCTTTAATTCTGCTGGCTATTATCTAATACTGTACTACGTGCAGATCCTGTGGAATGAGATCCATCCCACCATAAACAAACGCAGGGTGTACAATGGGGGTGTTGATGCCGCCTCTACGCTTCTCGGTAAGATTCCTGAAGAAAATGTACTGAAATGTTTTCCTTTGCACCGATGTGATAAATTGTTTTTATGGTAAGTCATTGTGCTCTCCTGTGAGTAATGTTCAAGTGATGGGTTTTCCATAGTTCATAAAACATTTATTATTATTATTATTTTATTTAAATTTATTTACATTCATTGGAATACTAATCTGTAAGGGTACCTTTATACGCCGCAACTTTTGGCGGCGATCGGAGGCAATCTAACGTGCGCATTTTTCATGGTTGCCTCCAAACGCCAAAGGTGCTTTTACACGCCCCAATTTCACCCTCAACCTAAGGTAGTGTGTTGCTCTGGAAGTTGCCACACCAACAGCGGAACCAATCCGGTGGAGTTCCCTTGCCGCTTCACACGCCGCAATCCCCAAAGGAATGTGGGTGTACATGGTTAGCGCCGCAAGAACATAGGCGTGACAGACTGGTGTATTCCGCCCCCCAAACACGCTGATTAGACAACGCAATAGTGTTATGATTGGCCAGCCTGCGCAGGAAGGCTGGCTAATACATGACGCCATTGCCATTGTGTAGTGTGAATGCACATCTGTTCAAATATGGCGCGGTGTCAAGTGACAGCCAGTGGAAACACAGTAGCCACCACCAATCATCGCTGAGGGGGCGCAGACTTCAGCACGTTGTGGTACGCCTCCAGGAAATCACTAGGCGACGCAGATTCCATCCCTATCGCCCCTTCACACGCCAAAAGCAGGGAATGTCGCCTTCATGATTGCCTCTGATTTTGGAGGAGTGCTTGGAAATCGGAACCAGGCGCAACCTTTTTTATCAACGCCAAATTCCCCAATTACACGCCGCAATTTTGAGGCAATTTCACGGCGAGGATGACGGGGCAACAGATTGCCGGTCAGATTTTTCGCCGCGGTTGCGGTGTGTAAAGTACCCTACAGGAATTAGGAATCACTTAGGATATGTTCTTACCGATTTTTATTTATTTATTTTTTTTGAGGAGTCTTTTTTTAGCATGTCCACTCTGAAAAACAACTAAAAAAATGCTTGAAAGACTCTTTCTATTCATTTGTATTACAGAACTCCTCAAATGTTCTCGTCAGAAGGAGTGTTTAAGTGGTTTCCACTATAAAATATTCAGGAAAAAACATCCAGTTTGGATGTTTGAATTTTATTGTATCTACACTTAGATCTGCGCCTCTCTCCCTCTCATCCCCTCAGCCAGGGGGGTACAGCCCTGTGGAGTCCACGAATAGAATTCCACTATAAAATGACATTTTGACCACCTTTATAAAAACATGTGTGGACCTGGGGACGCCTTTTCAGCCGGGGGCCAGCTGACCACCCCATGGTTGCCGTGTTGGTGCTCTTACAGCCTTTGGCTTCATAGGAGACCATGACTTTAGCTATATACTGCAGTACAGTTGTATCACAGTATATACAAATGATTAGATGATCCTGGGGTGATATCCTTTAAGTATACTAAAGCTTAAGTTTTTAAAAGGGGTAAGAAAATTAAAAAGCCTTAAAAATTTAACTCGCCCCACTTGCCTCCCATTAAAAATAAAGATCTAAACGGTTAAAAGATAAACATATCTGGCTTTGTCAATAGTCCGATCTATTAAAATATATTATTATTTAACCCGTCACATGCAAAAAAAAGTAATGTGGCAAAAATAAAAGACGGGTGGTGACCATGGTGGCCATTTTGGATCCAACTTTATCTTTTTCAATAGGAAGAGGGTCATGTGAAACATCAAGCTTATTGAGAATTTCATAAAACCAAGCACACCATTGTTTTTCTTAACATAACTTTATTATTTTATGAGTTATTTACAAGTTTATGAACACTTATAAGATGTGCTCAAAGTGCTGCCCATTGTGTTGTATTGTCAATACAATCCTCTTCTCTCACTCTTGACACACTGATAGCCACACCGCAGAAGAAATGCAGCACAGGCTTCCAGTATCCGTTGTTTCAGATGCTGCACATCTCGTACCTTCACAGTATAGACAATTGCCTTCAGATGAGGGATGAGGCAAACTTATTTGTGAATGGTGAAGTTAACAAACAAAACCAGCGCTATTGGTCTAACACTAACCCACAGTGGATAGATCCCTCCAAGACTGTTGGAACACAAAAATTGATGGTATAGTGTGGTGTATGGGGAACAAAGATAGTGGGGCCATTCTTCATCAATGGAAACCTCAATGCCGCTGAATATCTGAATTATGTAGTAATTTCAGATATCCATCACACACATCAGTGTGTCAAGAGTGGGAGAAGAGGGTTGCATTGACAATCCAACACAATGGGCAGCACTTTGAACACATTTTATAAGTGATCATAAACTTCTAAATAACTCATGAAAGAATAAAGTTACGTTAAAACCAAGCTTCCACGTAGAGCTGGCACTCCTCCCTGCAGCCTCAGAGTCACACGTTTCGAGGTCGCAATGACTTCGCTGAAACGCCTCCAAACCCGTGACGTATCAGTGATGTCATTGACAATGTCATGCCGTGTAACGGGGCCTTTAATAAGATCCCACCCAGGCGACCTCTCAACTGTAAGGTTTCTAAAGTCTTTTTTTAAAGCTTACAGGGGGGCTAGAGCCATGGGGACCCTTTCCCTGAATGCAGCAGATATGCTGCATTAAGTGCTGCATTTAGTTTGCAATGCACCAGTGGGTGACAGGTTCTCTTTAACCAACTTCAAATAAGTAGAGATTTTATGAGGAACTTGGGAGTGCCAAGTTCCTACACTTGCTGGATAATCATTTTGAGATATTTGAAACATGGTGCGTACTTTGGACGTGAAAAATCCGCAGCACACATTCTATGTCGGCACATAGCCTAAGTACAAAATGAATGTCTATACCTTGTGCTATATGACTTACTAATGGCTATATTTCTGCTTGGCCTTTAGGAGCCATGACCTCCTTTGCTGCAGGGTATGTGAAGATCCGCTGGAACTTGTGGTCAGAATTGGTTATCGGGGTGGTCACCGCTTTCCAGGCTGGACTTCTTATGCTCATGAACACAACCTCCAATATCTGGGTGTGCTACGTGGCTTACATCCTTTTCCGCAGCTCATACCAGTTCTTGGTTCCCATTGCCATGTGAGTTATATGTTTTTTTTGTAATGGGAACTTGTTTAGATTATACTCATTAAACAGACTATATGGCTCAACAGGGTGTGCAAAGAACAATTCTAGCACAGTCTTCCCCACATAGGGCTTGCTGGTACCCCTCATATTGGAAGTGGATTTGGGTTCACTTTACACTGGGCAGTTGCCATCTGCATTATATAGCCAGCATCTCTCTTTAGCAGCTGCAATTGGACCTAGTAGCACTTAAAGTGAACCTGTCACCTCCTAAAAGCAACCTAACCTATCAATACATGTCCCTGCACCTTCCTAACCATTATAACTATCCCTCTCTGCTAAATGCTTGCTTTCAATATGGTAAAAACGTTTTTATACTTGCTCATTAAGATGATAATGAAGCGGGGGCTTTATGCAATAGTCCTCCTGGGTGTGTTGGTTTGCAGCCTCCATGATCCTTTATCACACCCCGATGGGCATGATACTGTAGTAAGAATCCTCTCTGCACCAGCCTGTGTCTGACGTCGCTCTTCAGTTCCTGTATGACGCGAATTGCGTCATTTCCGGTTCTGATGACGTCGGTACACCTTCTTTTAGTGGCCAGCTTTAACCTTCCTAGCGGTATTCCCGAGCCTGACTCGGGGTTAACATTCACTGCCAGAAGCGGTAACCCCGAGTCAAGCTCGGGTTTACCCGCGGTCGCGGCAGATGCGGTGAAAAAACCGCATCTGCCGCGATTGCCGCATAGCCGCCGCACTTGCGGCGCGTTTGCGGTAGTCGCCATAGTAAGTATAGGGGGACTTGCAGCAGGTGCGGTTTTGCACTTGCAGCAGGTGGGGCCGTGAAAAAAAACGCATCTGCCGCGATTGCCGCATAGCCGGCGTGGTTGCGGTAATCGCCATAGTAAGTATAGGGGGACGTGCGGCAAGTGCGGTTTTGCACTTGCGGCAGGTGCGGCCGCGAAAAAAAACCGCGGCTAACCGCGTTTTTTTCCGCAGCCGCACCTGCCGCAAGTGCTGAAACCGCACCTGCCGCACCCTTACCGCAAGCCCCATAGACATTGCATGGGGCTTGCCGCAACTGTGCCGCAGGTGTCGCGGTTATGCGGTAATCGCGGCAGATTGGTTTTTTTCACCGCATCTGCCGCAATTTAAAAAAAACGCTAGTGTGAAAGTACCCTTAGTACAAAATTCCAGACATAATCATACCGCCAGGTATAAGATTATTGATTATTAGAATTAAATAAATAATATAATTTTATTCAATTCATGATTTTATGTTTCAAACTTTATCACATCTGAGAGGTCTACTAGTCTTCTTTGATCAGGTAATTACTAAGAATTGCAGGCCGACAGTACATAACACCAAATTTCCATGCAAAAAAATGGTACCGCATTTAGCACAAAATTCCTGACATAATCAAACCGCCAGGGAGGTTAAGCAGCGCATGCACAAAGAAATGTTTTTTACCATATTGAAAGCAAGCATTTAGCAGAGAGGGATAGTTATAATGGTAATAGGAAGGTGCAGGGACATGTATTGATAGGTTAGGTGGCTTTTTGGAGGTGACCGGTTCACTTTTAAGTGATGTGATCCCAGTGGGGGATTTGATCAGGTGCCTAAACAGTACCCACAACACGATTGCTTGATATCGATGGATTTCCATGTATCGCCACCATCTTGGTATTCCTTAAGAAGGCTGGCCACAGCCTGGTCTTTATAGGAGATCATGATTATCTCTGAATATTGCAATATTGAATTATTGCAGTATATAGTATAAACCATCAAATAATTACAGGTTTAAGTCCCTTTTGGAGACTAAAAACTAAAGTGACAAGTTGAGAAAAAAAGTTGTAAAAAATATCAAATAAATAGAAATTAGACTAATCCCACACTTTCCCATTTAAATGAAAGAAATGAAATAAAATAAATATACTCTGTGTAATGAATATTCAAAGAATTCTGACTATTAAATGCTGAAAATCATTTAACCTACAAGGTAAACCCGTTAAAGAAATGATTAAACTACAAATTAGATTTTTTTCAGCTGATGCCTCTCCCCTGTCGGTGATTTGATCTGTGTAGTGCATTACTTTAAAATGGTACCACCAAAAAACTACAGCTTGCCATGGAAAAAGTCCCCATGCAGCTCAGTCAACTGAAAAAGGAAAAAAACTATGGGCATGTGAAAATGACAACAAAGGCAAATTAGTTTTCTCTATCGCCTCATTGGGGACACAGGACCATGGGTGTTATGCTGCTATCTCTAGGAGGCTGGCACTAAGTGGATATAGAAGAACAGATTAGCTCTTCCTCTGCAGTATACACCCCCAGGCAGGGCCAGCCTGAATTAGTTTCAGCTTTGTGTCTGTAGGAGGCACACGTTCTCTACATACCCACATATGAACCACACAACCACCAACAGACGGGAACGTGGAGTGTCGCCTCCACGTACCCCCTTCTATGACCTTGGAACTTCAGGTGCTACGCCATCACTCTGCTTCGCCTGGGCAACGGTTCCCTTAAAGGCACCGATTTCCCATCAACAGAAGGACACACGAAGTGTTACCTCACCATATCCCCCTCTGCAACTGGCCTAACACCTTTTGTCTTCAGCAGGAGTATTTTCTATATGGCCTTCCCAGCCTCTCCTCTAAGCAGTCTGGCAAGCAGCCACAGAACTCCAGAGACAGCAGCATAATCCATCAGTCTGACCCTTATCTGGACGCAGGGACACTGCATAGCCAGTCCCTCATGGAGGACGCAGATCCACAGATCCTTCAGCCTGGGTGACGGATCACTGTCTGTCAGCTACAGCTCTCCTCCCCAGCCTCCCACCTTGCAGCCGGGGCTGTAGTTCCTACACTGCAGCCTGTCAGCGTTCCACTGTAGAGTCCTCCTACTGATCACCTGAGGATGCAAGGCACCGTAGGTGAGCTTAACAATGTGGCAGAGGGCTCCCTTGGCAACCCCCGGGCAGCGGGCACATCATCCCAGCAGCTACCCCTTTCCGCAGGTTACAGAGCTCCCTGCACCGAGCGCCACCCGCCGCCCATCCACTTGTGCTCCACAGTTACATCCGACTGTGGCCAATTTATACCATGGCTTCGGCCTAACCGGCAGCTCCGCCTCCCAATGACACAGAGTGCCCACACACGCCCCCAATACTATGTCACAAGTGGCACGAAACCAGGCCTCTCCTCCCGAGTATGCCCTCCTCTCTTGCCGCCTCTCGCACATCGTGAGAGGTACAGCGCGCTGCTCATTGGACGCAGTCCGCACGGACACATGTGGAGAGCCGCCTCCTATATTACGATCCCCTCTCACAGCGGCAAACCACACAAGGCTCCCGCAACTCCAGACAGCGACGCTTAGCCACAACCAAAGCCACTACACAAGAGACACCGGATCATCCACCTGCTGATCATCTTCCCTCAACTCCCCTTAATACCGAAGGTAGTAAGCAAAGTCAAATCAGAGGGCATTCTGGTCATCTTCATAGCCCCAGATAGGCCCAGTATATCGACCTAGTACTTCTCGCAGTCGACATCCCATGGCACCTGCCAGACCGACAAGACCTTCTCACTCAAGGTCCAATTTGCCACCATAACTCGGTCCTTAATTTGACAGCGTGGCTGTTGAAACCTGGGTCCTGACCCAAGCTAGTTTTTCACCAGAAGTCATTGGTACCATGATTAGAGCTCGTAAACCCGCATCAGCCCGAGTTTACCACCACACGTGGAAAATCGTTTTTTCATGGTGCGAAGAACAAGGGCACCCACCTCCCGCTCTATCGATCCCCGTAATCCTGAGTTTTCTCCAATCAGGACTAGACTCAAATTTCAGCACTTTCGGGCCTTTACCAGCGAAGGCTCGCAACGCGACCTCAAGTCAAGATTTTTATTTAAGGAGGGTCTCTATTGGCCGCACCTTATCGAAGACCTTTAGAACCATGGGACCTTAACTTGGTCCTGGATGCGCTTCAAAGACCCCACTTTGAACCTCTCAAATAAGTCATGCTCTCACTCCTGTCCTGGAAAGTGGTCTTCTTTGTAGCGATCACCTCCATCGGACGAGTCTTGGAATTGGTCACACTCTCTTGCTGAGAACCCTTCCTTTCCTTTAATCAGGACAAAGTATTGCTACGTCCAGTTCCCTCCTTCCTACTGAAATTGATCTCGTCATTTCACCTCAATGTGGAGATCATTCTCCCTTCTATCTGGCCGGCACTGGTACACCGTGTCAAGAAGGCCCTGCATATCCTGGACCTCGTCAGAGCTCTTAGGTACTACATATCCGGGACAGCTCCTTTTCGTAACGCAGACACGACCTTTGTATTCCCTAGTGGTCACAGGAGAGGCATGGCCGATTCCAAGGCCACGTTAGCTAGGTGGATACATTCCACCATCCAAGAGACAACAGAACAAGCCCATTCCTGCTGGATTACGAGCTCATTCCACTCGTGCGGTTGGCGCATCCTAACCATTTGACACCAGACATCCATAACCTGGTCCAGCTTGCATACCCACTGCCAGACACTATAATGTGCATACCCAGGCCTCCGCAGACGCAAGCCTTGGCAGACGTGTACTACAGGCTGCATCGTTACTCTTCTCATGTGTGTCCTCTTCCCACCCAGGCACTGCTTTAGGACATCCCATGGACCTATGTCCCCCAATGAGGTGATGGAGAAAAAGGAATTTTTGTGTGTACTCACCGTAAAATCCTTTTCTCTGAGCCTCTATTGGGGGACACAGCATCCACCCTGTGGTCCGTTTCGGACATTATGCTGTGTTTTTCCTTGAGTTTGCAATAGTACCTTTGCTTACAATATTTTTTATTCTCCTACTGCTTTGCCACTCAACTGGTTCAGCCTGACCATGCCATGGGGTGTATAATGCAGAGGAGGAGCTAATCTGTTCTTCTATATCCACTTAGTATCAGTCGCCTAGAGATAGCAGTGTAACACCCATGGTCCTGTGTCCCCCAATAGAAACTCTAGGGTGAGTACACACAAAAATCCCTTTTTTATTTTGTTAAACTAGTAAAAAGGCCCGATGCAATTGCATCGGGAGCGCGGTGAAATGAATTGTGTGTATACAGGCGGGCGTGCGGGGGGAGCAGAGTATACAGGCGGGCGTGCGGGGGGAGCAGAGTATACAGGCGGGCGTGCGGGGGGAGCAGAGTATACAGGCGGGCGTGCGGGGGGGGGAGGCCGTGCGGGGGGGGAGCAGGGTATACAGGCGGGCCGTGCGGGGGGGGGGAGCAGGGTATACAGGCGGGCCGTGCGGGGGGGGGGGGGGGAGCAGGGTATACAGGCGGGCCGTGCGGGGGGGGGGGGGGTGCAGGGTATGCAGGCGGGGCGCGGCGGGGGGGGGGGAGAGCAGGGTATACAGGCGGGCCGGGGGGGGGGGCAGGATGCAGGGTATGCGGCGGGCCCGCGGGGGGGGGAAGGTATTCAGGGGGCCGTGCGGGGGGAGCACAGAGTATACAGGGGGCCGTGCGGGTGCCTTAGTTGAGGCGCAGAGAGGAGGGGGGGTGATAGGAGGCTGCAGCCCCGCCACCCCTGCAGCCTAGAACGGCAGGGCGGCGCCGCCATCGTACCTGGGGAGGCTGGGGCGGGCGGCGTCTCAGAGGAAGGCGGGCGGTGATGCTGGCGCAGGCCCCTTTTGTAATGGCGCTCCCCTGGCTGCTGGCGCTGGGGACGCGGCGGGGGAGCGGGAAGATGCGGCGGGCAGTGCGGCGACGGGCAGCGTCTCAGAGGAAGGCGGGCGCTGATGGTGGCGCCGGCCCCTTTTGTAATGGCGCTCCCCGGCTGCTGCCGCTGGGGACGCGGCGGGGGATCGGGAAGATGCGGCGGGCATTGGTGGGGGTAGGTGGTGTGGCGGCGACAGCGTTTTGCGCTTCTGGCGGCTCGCGATGGCGATACACTGGTAAAATGAATGTTGTAATTCAAAACTGCAACTTGTCTTTCAAAAAATGAGCGTACGTCTAATGACGGAAAAAAAGATTGTACAAAAGCGATAATTCAGGTGTCCAGATATACATTAATATTAGCATATAATGGGTGTGAGTCGCATATCTGGAGTCAGAGGGGCAGTGCCAGAGAGCCGAAGTTTGTATTGTGCCCATTTCACCTTTAGTGGCTTCACCCTTGGCTTGTTTTGAGGTGGCTAGAGCTGATGCGAAGCCAGGGGGTGAATTGTCCTCATAGGGCTCAGTGATACTAAACTTATTATTTCCGCCAGACTGTCAGATGGGGGATATTAACAAGGGTGTGTTAAGAATACTATAACAAGTTCTACTCCACCATTAAAGCTTTATAAATCTGACAGAGTCCATTTAGATCTTTGGCTTGTTTTACACATGATCACATTTTTCTTCTTTTTCAGTTTCCAGATTGCCAGCTCTATGTCTAAAGAACTGTGTGCTCTGGTTTTTGGAATCAACACTTTCTTTGCAACGATATTGAAAACGGTCATAACTATCATTATTGCTGACAAGAGAGGCTTGGCTCTTTCAGTGCACCCTCAGGTAATGTATGAGCATTGTTTCACAATCCTAGATGAGATTACTTTTCTACACTGGAGATCCAGCTCTGCCCATCCTGCGGTGTTTCCAGTCTTTTTTGACATGCTGACAGCATGTGACCTCTGCAGACAATCAGTGGTCACATCATCTATGCCAGACGTAGAGCCCTGCAGGAAGATCCTTGTTGGATCGCCGAGGATAAGAGTAAGGGAGTAGTGATGTTTTTGCTATATACAAGTAGTTGTCACCCGTTTTTACAAAAGTTGGAAATCTCTCTTAAATCCTAATATGCTTCAATCAATCGTGACCACAGAAGCAAAGTAGTTATACCATTGGGGCACTTGACGTGATCACCAGGGCTGTGGATTCAGTATGTCAGACTTCCGACTCCAACTCCGACTCCTCAGTTTCCCTGAATCCATCTCCAAATCCACCAAAATGGACACCAACTCCACAGCTCTAATGTGCAGTTGGTTAACCAAACCTCTAACTCCTCAATTTGCCAGAGTCCAACTTTGACCTCACCAAAATATACACCGACTCCATGAATCCAACTCCATAGCCCTGGTGATCACATGCACTGCTAATGGGTTACATTGGCAGCAGGGACCCAATATGTGAACCCCAGGTCTGCCATTGAGGTGAGCCTAGGAGTATTGCATAGTATTACAGAAACAACAAAATTCTGAATTGTTCCAGGCTCACGGGTTTAAAAGGAAAAAAAATCAATTAAGTTTAGTCATCCTGTTGGACAACACCTGGACACAGGTAACATTAAAACATTTTCTTAATATGATGACTATTATTCTAGGCTCAGGCCCGTCTCTGCCTTCAGAACTGGGTCTCCTGACTCAAGTGGAAACGATGTAAAAATTAAGTCTATAATCCCAATGACGTGTGCTGCTCTTGTCTGACGCTGTGTTTTTGTCTTCCAGTTCTATGTTTATTTTGGCTACTTCACCATTTTGGCTGTGCTGTACCTCGCCGCCGCAGCTTGGGTAATCATCAGATACAAACGAGAAGAGCATGATGAAGAAAATGAACAGACTAAGCCAAAAGCAACACCTGAACAGAAGGTGGTGACTGATAAATCCACTGCGGAGTCACATGCATGAATTCAGTCTGTGGCCAAACGTAGATGACACGTGGTCCAGTATTAGCACTGCGGTGTGCGCAGTTACTGCACTTAGGAGCCAGTCTTTAGGCGTTATGAGACCTAGATGTGGTAGTATCTGGTACAATTTGTAAGTACATACTGTGATCTCGCCCTCTTGCTCAACGTTGGTGCGGGACGCTGATGACAAACAAGGTGGATTAGGGCCTTGGAAGAATGACATGGTTTACTGATGCTACTGAGTGCATTTTTAGGAAAAAGATTCTCGGGGTTTTTTGCTTTGACAAAATAGAGATTTTTTTGATCCTGGAGGTGAGAAATGTAAGTTTTACTGTTAGCACTAGAAATAATGACTCCACCGCCCATCAGAACTGTGAAAGATAACACAATCACTGGACACAATTAATAGAAATGAGAAATAAACTATATAAAAAAGCTGGATTCAGTCATGGATATCCAGATTTCCACTGTTTTACACTGAACCACAACTTGCATAGAGGAAAATCAGCCCGGAGCCTTATAGACTTACACTTAGCAAGAAAGAGGGGATGCGGTTATTCTCCATTATGTGCAGTATTAGAACCTTAGATGGACTCACTCCATGGGTATTAAAGTGCACTTACAATTTTTAGTACTATTTCTACATAATGAGAAATGTATTTGATGAACCTGGTTTTGGTATGATGTGAGCAGAAATATTTGCGTTGTCTGCTGTACCTTTGGACCAAAATAAACACTGAAAAAATCAATTTGTATTTTTCTGCCCGTTTTTTACACGTGTACTATAGAACTTATAGGTTTTATTTTCTCCCATACCATGTTTCTCTTTTACTGGAATCACTATATTAGGTGTATTGATTTCTGCTGTAACTCTAGTAGAGGCGTGATCTTGTCATTGATGAACACCTCTGAGGATCTTTGCATTTTAGTTTATTTTCTGAACTCCCTACAATCTTATTTAATTGCTTAAAAAGGGAACACATGCATCATAGTGTAACCCATACTCCATAAAGTTCAGGAGTATCATTATGTCCAATTGGGAAGAATGAATGTCACCTGCCTTATTGCAAATTAAAATAACAACAGGAACAATGAAGAGGCCACAGAAAAATGACCCACTCAAAAAGGAAAAGGTTTTGCAGGAAATGGACATAGCAAATTGCTCCCTTCTTCCTGATTAATTTGTATCTACGATTTTATATTGGCAATGCCCGCCACCCATTCAGGTTGCATGGTTTGTTCAGCTCCTTTAAGAATACATATTCATCTGTGCCATAACATGTTTCTGCGCACAGTCTCAAGTGTGTACAGCAGATACTAGGACATTATCACAGGATGAGCCACACAGTGCCGACAGAGGATACCAACCCAGCAGCAGGACCGGTATGTGCTTCATTGTATGTGGGAGCACATCCACTTGGCTACATGTTTCTCGCCAAATTATCAGAATCTGACCCCATGAGGTCCCAACGTCTTTCAGTGTTAATTGTGTTCACAGTTGTGTACTGTGCAGCTCAAACTGGTGGGTCCAGAGATGGAGCCACATTCTTTGTACAAATGATGCCCCATGGCAAATGTTTTGATGCCTGCAACATTATACAGCATGAGAAGAATGGTGGTGGGTCAGTGATGGTGTGCAGAGGTATGTCCTTGGAAGGTTACACAAACCTTCCCAAGACCACAAATGATTCTCTGACTGCTGTTAGGTAGCAGGATTGATAGGATTCCTCCTAAGAAAAAGGGGAAAGAGGCAAAACTATACCTCACATCGCCTAACCTAAGCCTAGTAGAAGTGACAAGAAGAGGACAAATAGTAGAATCACACTCACCATTGGGGAGATGCAAAAGCTATCTATAACTCCTGCCTCCTTGGCTGAATGGGTTTGGTGGGGTTTGCTGCCTGAATGGAGATCTGTGGAGAGTTTCATTCCCAAGGACATGACAGAAAAGAACGTTCCACAACAGAAATTATTCCACTGGGTGCTCCCAATGACTATAAGATGCATCCATTGTACTGGTAAAAATGTATATTTGTAAAAAACGTTTTGGCATAACACATTTCAGCTAATGGCTAGTCTTCATCAGGTAAAAGATAGCTTAAAATAGTTAGAAACACAGCTTGAACTCATTGTAAAAAGCAACATTTTTACAATGAGTTTAATCTGTGTTTCAAACTATTAAAGCTATCTTTAACCTGATGAAGGGTAGATATTGGCAGAAACGCGTTATGCCAAAAAGTTTTTCATAAGCAAACATTTTTACCTGTTTGATGGATGCACCTTCTGGTCATTGCGAGCGTCCAGAGGTATACCGTATTTTTCGCTTTATAAGACGACCCTGATTATAAGACGCACCCCCAAATTTGGTGAAGCAAAAGAGAAAAAAATAATTTTTTAATGTTAAATGAGGTCTGTCTTATAATGCCAGTGTCCGTCTTACAAATCATATTGGGTATATGTCCCTCATAGCCCCCCTCATCCTGGTACATGGTCCCTCATCCTGGGATATAGCTCCCCCATCCTAAAATTAGCCCTCTTAATCTGGATATGGTCCCCTTATATTGGATATAGTCCCCGAGGGCTGTCACACGTCCCCAAGTGCTGGCACACATCCCCTGCAGCTGGCATACATCCCCTATTGATGGCATACCGTCCCCTACAGCTGGCACACGTCCCCTGCAGCTGCACACGTCCCCTATTGATGGCACACGTCCGCTGCAGCTGGCATACGTTCCCTATTGATGGCACACGTCCCCTGCACCTGGCATACATCCCCTATTGATGGCACATGTCCTCTGCAGCTGGCACATGTCCTCTGCAGCTGGCATATGTCCCCTATTGATGGCACATGTACCCTACAGGTGGCACACGTCCCCTGCAGCTGGCACACATCCCCTACAGCTGTCACACATGCCCTGCAGCTGTCACACATGCCCTGCAGCTCATGCCCTGCGCAGCTGGCACACATCCCTTTCCCGGTGTCTCCCACCTTGTTGCTGCAGGACCGGAGCAACGGAGAGGTACCGAAGGCAGTGAGTGGTGGGCGCCGCCATGCATTCAGTAACTGTGTAGAGGCTTCAACAAAATGGCCGCCGCCATAGTGGAGACAGGCGGCCAATTGAAGTTTTTACCTCTACTGGCCAGCTGCTGCACACTGCACAAAAAACATGGCGGCGCCCACCACTCGCTGCAGCCGGTAGATCTCCTGCAACTGTGCCCCCCACACACCGGAACCTGCCGCTAAGCAGCCGCACCCCTCACCACACCTCCACCATTCGCTTTTTAAGACGCACCCCCATTCCCCCCAGCCCCAGTTTGGGGGGAACAAAAGTGCGTCTTAAAAAGCGAAAAATACGGTAATTTCTTGTGTTCAACATTTGGTACCTAGATGAAATTCTCACAGCCGCTGTCAAACCTTAGTCTGGGCTCCTGGTGCAGGACAATGCTCGGCCTCCTGTGGATAGAATTTGTGCAAAGGCTTTATTATTTTTTTTTGGCCTTATGTTTCCCCACACTGAATACATTTAACAGCCCCTGGGACTTGTATTAGTGCACTTGATTCCCAGATGATGTTGGAAGCACATACCGGCACGTAGGAGCTATGCACACAGTTACATTATAAGTTGCTGTGATGCAATTCGCGTAGTTTGAATCTGCTTAGAGTTAAAATTTTGATGATAATAGATGTTATTTTGTTCTTGGCAAATTCCACATTTTTTATTTGTAACAACTAACTTAAATAATTTGATTCATTGCTTTGTAGGGGTTTGTTTGGAGAGCAGTGCAGTTGTGAGTCCATGCTACACTGTGAAATGTTATCAACCTTTTTTTCCCCCGTTAATACCAGATTATGTTTTATTCTCTACCAGTGTAGATTCATCTAGTTATGAGCAGGATACACTTATGCATGTTTTTCTCACTATCTGACATAAAATCAGAATACACCTTTACCATTTCAGGTCAATTAGGATGGCTCAGTTCGGTCAGGAAGAATGGGCCCAAATTCCTACCAACTATTGTGAGAAGCTTGTGGAAGAATATCCAAAACATTTGACCCAAGTCATACAGTTTAAGGGCAATGGTACCAAATACTAATGAAATGTATATAAACTTGTGACTTTGTAGAAAGTAATAAAAATGCTTACAAAATATTCTCTCATTCTGCCATTTGGCAAATAATAATTATGGTAATCCTAATTGACGTAAAACAGGAAAGGTTTCTTCTGAATTCATGTTAGTGAGAAAAAAGAGAATTTTGTTTACTTACTGTAAATTCTTTTTCTTCTAGCTCCTAATTGGGAGACCCAGACATTGGGTGTATAGCTTCTGCCTCCGGAGGACACACAAAGTACTACACTTTATAAAAAAGTGTAGCCCCTCCCCTACTGCCTATACATCCCCTCCTGGGAAAGTCCCATCAGTTCGGTGCACAAGCAGGAAGGAGGATAACCCACACCAGAAAAATTAGGTCCGGCCGTATAACGGCGGCCAACTGATTAACGTAAGCAACCTGTGTTAACACAAGAAACATAACAGAATAGCCCGAATGGCAACAGGGTGGGTGCTGGGTCTCCCGATTAGGAGCTAGAAGAAAAAGAATTTACAGTAAGTAAACAAAATTCTCTTTTTTCTTATTCGCTCCATTGGGAGACCCAGACAATGGGGATGTCCAAAAGCAATCCCTGGGTGGGCAAACAACCCATAATGGCAAGGTGGCAGCTCCATTCACAGGTGGGCAACGGCCGCCTGAAGGACCCGCCTCCCCAGACTTGCGTCTGCTGAAGCATATACATACACTTGGTAATGCTTCGTAAAGGTGTGCAGACTGGACCAAGTAGCCGTCTGACACACTTGCTGAGCCGTCGCCTGGTGCCGCAAGGCCCATGAGGCTCCAGCAGCTCTAGTAGAGTGCGCCTTGCTTCCCAAAGAGAGACGCGTTCCAGAGGAAAGGTAGGCCCCCTGGATAGGCGCCTTGAACCACCGTGCCAAGGTTAACTTGGAATCCGGTGTACCCTTTTGTTGGCCTGTTGTAAGCACAAACAGGGAATCCGTGCAGCGTAGAGGGGCCGTACGGGAGACATAAATCCTGAAAGCCCTGACCAGATCCAAGGAATGCGGAGCCTTCTCGGACTGGTGGACAGGATTTGGACAAAAAGATGAAAGGGAGAAAGCACTTTCGGTAAGAAACTCAGCCACCGGTTTAAGCACCACCTTGTCCCGGTGAACCACCAGAAAGGTTGACTTACAAGACAGGGCTGCCATTCAGAGACTCTCCGGAGAGAGGTGATAGCCACACGGAAGGCTACTTTCTGTGAAAGCCTAGAGAGGGGCACCTCTCTTAGTGGTTCAAAGGGCGGCTTCTGCAGAGCCGAGAGGACCAAGTTAAGGTCCCAGGAGTCCAGCGGACGCCTGTAGGGCGGGACAATCCTTCAACACAAAGCTAAGAACTGATAGGACTTTCCCAGGAGGGGTTGTATAGGCAGTAGGGGAGGGGCTACACTTTTTTTATAAAGTGTAGTACTTTGTGTGTCCTCCGGAGGCAGAAGTTATACACCCCATTGTCTGGGTCTCCCAATGGAGCGAATAAGAAAACATGCATATGTGTATTGTATAGTGTATGTAAACTTCTGTTTTCAACCGTGTGAATATATGTAATATATATTACCAACAGCGCCAGCCATAGACAAAGGGGGGTTGTAAAAGGTAAAGAAAACCCATGTGACATATATATATATATATATATATATATATATATATATATATATTCTGTATATACATATATATAATCTCTTCCGGTATCGATGTTGGGGCTGTTTCATCAAATTCTGTCACTCAATGTTTGTATTACCTGCTTTTTCAGTCTGTGGATTGTTTATTTGGCAAGAAATTGACCACATGGAATTTTTGTTTTGTGTACCTGCAGGTTGGGTGATTAGTAATTATCCATAAAGAATTTGATTATAACCAGAGTAAAATAAGACACAGCTCATTAAGGTGCAGTAATGAGCGTGTTCACCAATAGCATATGTCACCAGTCAACAATAAGAGGTGGTTGTCGCCCGAATCCAGCCCCCCCTCAAAACCCCACAGTAGTGACACTCAGAAGCAACTACAAATTATACAGTTATAATATAAATAATATAAATATCATAGGCGTTATATTTACATCCAAGGGTTCCATCTTTCGTAGGTGAAACCCTAACCACCCTGTTGCGTCCAGTTCCAAGTATCCTTCTGACTAACACTACCATCGTATCTCCAGCTTACTATATTTATTTCTCTCTCCATCCCTGACCGTAAATGCTCATCTAAATTTGTTCTAGGCGGTGATACCGAATCGCTTCTCAGTCTCCCAAGGATGACAACTTTTTCTATGACGGTAAAGACAGTTTACTATGGCCAGATCATTAGTAGAACAGAATTGACTCGTGGTAGCAAGCATTTATTCTTATAAGAAAAGGGAAAAATAAGGCAAGACAATAGGTGGTCACTATACTATGAGATTGTATGTATCATATTTTTCTGTATAGAAAACTGAAATGATAGCAAGATATTATCTTGATTAAAAAAAAATGTATGTGGCTTATAGTCATCAGTCAATAAGGTCAGCAGGAACAGACCTCCCTGATGGCTACTTTGTCAGAGGAGCACCTGTATGTATGCTCTTTCCTTTCACTGAGATAACTAAGTGGCTGCATAGTTGTCTCTTGATCTGTGTAATTAATGCTGAGCAGGAGGGACTGACCTGAGCTTGTTAGGATTAATAGAATGGATCTTTGGTGCACATGCTGAAGAAGAATAAAACTGTCATATATAGATAACAGTTGATGTACACTTAGGCTGGCTTCACACTGCACTTTTTCACTGATCAGTGTCCATCAGTGTTTGTGTGCCAAAACCAGGAGAGGATCTTGCAGAGAAAAACTATAATTGAAAGATTGACACCTGTTCTGAGTTTTGGAGACACTCCTGGTTTTGGCACACAAACTGGATGGAACCTGATCAGGGAAAAACTGCAGTGTGTAGCCAGCCTTAGCAGAAGAGTCTCAGTCTCCCAGCTATAGGCCGATCCCCTGCATTTCCACGTTTCTCTGTCTATGCACCTTATATATAACACATAACTGCTTGATATGAAATCTACAATAGACATGCTGTAGAGTGTGGATATTAGAATAAACTCTACTAATGTTTACAGCCAGCTAAATTGATTATAATGGGTTTAAGTAGTATAAATTAAAGACATTACACATGTACACTTCAGAATAATTAATTATCTCCTAGAGTAGCAAGTAAAGAGCACATCCGAAGTCAACCAACATTGCCCCCATCCAGAGCCGCATTCAAAAGGTGGGTGGCCCGGGGCCCATTTTGGAGGGAGGCCCATTTTTTTCAAGGTGTTGCAATATGTAATGCAAAAACACATAATTAAACAAATGCAAGTTTTACAAAAATCATTTACGCAGAGTAATTCAGGTAAAATCTTTTTTTTTTTTTTTTTTACAATCCAGGCACTTTCCTTGATATTCGTGCTGCAATATCACTAATGATGCCACTAAACTCCAATTCACGCAGTATATCTGACTCGAAGCTCATGATAGCCACATTTACAAGTCGTACCTGCTTCATGGATGTCCTTAATCGGTTTTCAATTGAGTTTTGAAAAGGAACACTCACCACTGCAGTTTGTTACCATCAAAATTGGATATATCCTTAGAGGTATCTCAATATTTGGGAACGTGTCCTGCACACCCTTTGCCATGATAAGCTTGTACATGAAAAGTTCAGTGCTGATATCTTTTGGCTCCTTGTGTGTGAATAAATTGTCAAATGTTACAAACTGACACAATTCATTGATAAATGTAATGTTCAAGTCATCTGAATAAGACCTGACGAGTTGCTCTGCTGTGGCCTTAAGGTCATCTGAAGACAGTTCTTTCAGATGGCTAAAAAAGCTAAATTTGCTTGATATATCGTTATATGCTTGAAGACATTGGTCAAGAGAAGCGACAAACTGATCAATTATAGGCAAGAACGTTTCTGCCAGGTCTGTACACTTTCAATAGGTTCTCTTTTGTTAAATGTTCCTTATCATTAGAAGCGGTTCACAGCAAAGAGACGTGTATTTTACATGTTCTGAGATATTTATTCCTATATTGGTGGATGACCCAGGGACCCCCTAAATCCAAGCCTGTCCCCTCCACATCTTAATATTAAATCTACCTTGGTGATAAAGATTTTTGTTACCCTATTTTTTGTTGTCCAAACCTGTATGTGTATTATCGTTAGGTGCATTTTAGAGCCTGAAACATACGGTACAGCTCCTCCCTCTTCTAGCTACACAATCTCATAAGTAACAACTGCCATCTCCTATATCAGTAATGGGAAAGTCTTCACTGAAGACAGATTTTACCTCTGAATTGAGAATTTTGATTGACTGATACATTTTTGCAGAGAAAGAAGCAAATTTGTCTGACAAGTAACCATGATATTGCTAGGGCGTCAGATGCAACTGCGAGGTGTTTGTGTGTTCTTGACACAAACGAGGGGACCTTGTTCATTCTGCACGCCATTGGGTCGATGTCGGGAATGCTCCAGCGTCGGCATATCTGGTTGAAGACTGTGGGGTGCAGTTACCATTATCCGGTTGCTAGACTGTCGCTTAGGTAATCGGCTGCCCAGTTGTCCACATTGGAAATGTGGACTGTAGAGATAATTGGTACATGATTCTCTGCCTAGGATAGGATCTGGGAGAATTCTTCTGTAACTCTGGGGCTCCTGGAACCTCCTTGGTGGTTTATATACGCTACTGCTGTAGCAATGTCTGATTGCGAACTGGTCGGTTTGATAATTGCGCCTATGAATGAAGGAGTGCTAGGTAGATGGCTCAGATCTCTAGAGTGTTGATTAAAAGATAGACTTTACCGTTCAAGGTCATTGGGAGACCTGCAATGTTCTGAAACACTGCTCCTTAACCTGTGAGGCTGGCATCCGTCATGACATCTACCTGAAGGGTTTTGAGGCATGTTTGGTGTGACGTAGTTTTGATAAGGATGTCGTCCAAGTAGGGGATGGCTATGATTCCTTTTGCGTGGAGGGTTGTTATGGCCAAAGCCAAAGGGAAGCAGGCGACCTAGGATGTACTGTTCCGTCCTAGGTCATTTAGGGGTTAAATTGCATGATGAGGGGCCATTTTGTTAGCTTCATGGCAAATCTGTTTAAGTTGATAACTGGTACATAAGACCCTACTTTGTGTTAAGTACTAGTGACCCTGGCCCACCAGCATTTAATATGTGGCATTATGAAGGCTTGTCAGGACTTGTACATGGGACACCTGTGGTCTTTCAGCTGTTTGGCGTTTCATTATCAGTAGACATGCGTATCAATAATCTTGTACATTAATTCCTGTTTCTTAGTTCACCGGCCCCTTCATGAGATCACGTTTCCAAGGTTATTGATCTTCTGAAGCTGCTTAAAGAGCACCTGTCACACATTTCATGCTGCTCCTTACCATGCCTTAATTGTAGCCAAGTTCATTTTACTCTGATATGCTCCAGTATTACAGAGAAAAGATCTTGAATAATGGGCCAGACACAAGAGAGAGGGAGACGAACCGAATCTGATGTGATTCCCAGCTGGATTTTCTCTACATGCTCCAGGTCATTGACAGGTATTCCCTATGTACACACTTGGGAGATACCGATCAATCAACTAGATCTGGGCACAGATAATTCTCCCAGGGACCACATCAGACTCAAACTGTCACGTCGATCTATGTTTTCTCTGAAAAGCCGCAGCATTTTAGAGTAAAACATTCTAACTACAGTTACTCAGACATGGTATGCTTCATGCTACTGATAGCTAATAATTTCCTTTTAGGTTGAAGCACTTACATTTTTTAAAAAACATGTTTTACATACTTTAAATGTGCTTCTGATCATAGATTCCTAGAAATGTAGAGTTGGAAGGGACCTCCTGGGTCATCTGGTCCAACCCCATGCTCAAAACAGGATTCACTAAATCATCCCAGACAGATGTTTGTCCAGTCTCTGTTTAAAGACTTCCATTGATGAAGAACTCACGACCTTTCGTAACCGCCTGTTCCACTTGTTGATCGCCCTCACTGTTAAAAAGTTTTTTCAGATATCTAATCTGTGTCTCCTCCTATTCAGTTTAATCCCATTGCTTTTAGGCTGGTTTACCAATACCGTTTTTTTGAATCCAGGGGAAATTCGGCAAAAAGCTGTTTCCTCTCATATTACCTCTCAATTGTAATACCTGATCCAAATGGATGCTCCCGCATCGGTATTGTTACTGATCCCGCTGACGGATCCGGTGTAATACACAGTGGTAGCAGTTGCATCAGGTTGTGTATGATATTTTGACTGATTCGGTGAAAAATTAGATGACCCTAGTGAGTGTGTCATATGAAACTGGCTTCTGGGCAGTCAAAAACCCTGGATCCGGAGTCCAGATCCTGGTTCCATAGAGCACCATTTTATTTTAGGCTGCATTGCCCCGGATCCAGTTATTTATGGTTTAAAAAAAAAAAACACAAACGTTACCAACTGCGTTTTTGGTTTCTGTTAAAAAACCGTTCTCAGCCAGATTCGGCTGGAACCATATGCAACTGCATGCAGCCGCATGAGCCAGGTCCCCATTGAAAGTCAATGAGGGAGAAACTGCATGCAGTTGCATACAGTTTCAGCCAGAATCACCCTGATTAAATAAAATCAGTAGTGTGAAACCGGCCTTAGTTTTTCCTTCTGCAAATGAGAATAAAGCTGATCCCTCTACAGTGTGACAGCTCTTGATTTGTAGACAGCTATTAAGTCTCCTCTCAGTCTTCTTTTTTGCAAACTAAACATTCCCAAATCCTGTAACCGTTCCTCATAGACATGGTTTGCAGACCAGTCACCATTCTCTCTGAGGTTGCTCCAGTTTGTTGATGTATTTTTTTATAAGGTGGTGCACAGACCTGGACATAGTATTCCAGGTAAGGTCTGACCAAGGAGGAGTAGAGGGGGATAATGACTTCACATGGTCTAGACCAGGGGTCTCAAACACGCGGCCCCCGGGCCGCATGCGGCCCGCGAGGCTTCACACTGCGGCCCGGGGCTCCATAGAGACAAAAGCCATGCCCCGGTTCATTATGCATGGAGCCGCCGCGGTTCCCGGTCTATCGTGACTTCCGGGTCCCGCCTACACAAGCTCCTTCACACTTGTACATCAATGAGAGGCGGCGGACCAATCAGAAGCCTCCTGACGCCGACGTCAGCTGCAGGCTTCTGATTGGTCCGCCGGCCTGCATTGATGTACAAGCCGTGAAGGAGCTTGTGTAGGCGGGACCCGGAAGTCACGATAGACCGGGAACCGCGGCGGCTCCATGCATATGCATAATGGACAACAGGATCACAGCATCATAAAGGTGTGTTTGATTGAGAGTGTGTGAATGAGTGTGTATGTGTGAGTGTATTTGTGAGTGTATATGTGTGTGTCAGCTGTGATGGTGAGGAGGACGACGGAGGAGGCACTTATGGTGAGGAGGAGGAGGACAGAAAAGGCAGGTGTGATTGTGAAGAGGGCAGAAAAGGCAGGTGTGATTGTGAAGAGGACAGAAAAGGCAGGTGTGATTGTGAAGAGGACAGAAGGGGCAGGTGTGATTGTGAAGAGGACAGAGGGGGCAGGTGTGATTGTGAAGAGGACAGAAGGGGCTGGTGTGATTGTGAAGAGGACAGAAGGGGCAGATGTGATTGTGAGGAGGACGGAGGAGGCAGTTGCTATGGTGAAGAGGACAGAAGGGGCAGATGTGATTGTGAGGAGGACAGAAGGGGCAGGTGTGATTGTGAGGAGGACAGAGGGGGCAGGTGTGATTGTGAAGAGGACAGAAGGGGCAGGTGTGATTGTGAAGAGGACAGAGGGGGCAGGTGTGATTGTGAAGAGTACAGAAGGGGCAGATGTGATTGTGAGGAGGACAGAAGGGGCAGATGTGATTGTGAGGAGGACAGAAGGGGCAGATGTGATTGTGAGGAGGACAGAAGGGGCAGGTGTGATTGTGAGGAGGACGGAGGGGGCAGGTGTGATTGTGAGGAGGATGGAGGGGGCAGGTGTAATTGTGAGGAGGACGGAGGGGGCAGGTGTGATTGTGAGGAGGACGGAGGGTGCTGGTGTGATGCTGAGAAGGAGGATGGAGGAGGCAGGTGTGATGGTGAGGAGGAGGACGGAGGAGGCAGTTGTTATGGTGAGGAGGATGGAGGAAGCAGGTGTGATGGTGAGGAGGAGGACAGAGGAGGCAGTTGTTATGGTTAGGAGGATGGAGGAGGCAGGTGTGATGGTGAGGAGGATGATGGAGGAGGCAGTGGTTATGGGGAGGAGGCAGGTGTGATGGTGAGGAGGACAGAGGAGGCAGGTGTGATGGTAAGGAGGACAGAGAAAGCAGTTGTTATGGTGAGGAGTAGAAGGTTGGAGGGGGCAGGTGTGATGGTGAGGAGGAGGACCGAGGGGGCAGTTATGGTGAGGAGGATGGAGGGGGCATGTGTGATGGTGAGGAGGAGGACGGAGGGGACAGGTGTGATGGTGAGGAGGAGGACGCAGGAGGCAGGTGTGATGGTGAGGAGGACGCAGGGGGCAGGTGTGATGGTGAGGAGGACGGAGGGGCAGGTGTGATGGTGAGGAGGACGAAGGGGGCAGGTGTGATAGTGTATGTGTGTGAGTCTGAGTGTATGTGTGAGTGTGTGTATGTGTGAGTATGTGTAAGGGCCGCTTCACACTGTGGCATGATCCGGTCCGGTTCTGTCCGGGAGGACCCAGACAGCTGCGGACCGGATCATCACACAGGACTGGGGGGCTATTATGCCCTCCGGTCCTGACCTGTCAGCGGCTGCAGCTGCATGCGCTGCGCACAGGACCGGAGGGCATAATAGCCCCCCAGTCCTGTGTGATGATCCGGTCCGCAGCTGTCTGGGTCCTCCCGGACAGAATCGGACCGGATCATGCTGCAGTGTGAAGCGGCCCTTAGTGTGTGTGTGTGTGAATGTCTGAGTGTGTGTATGTGTGAGTGTATGTATTTGTGTGAATATGTCTGAGTGTGCGTATATGCGTGTGTGTATATGTGAGTGAGTATGTGTGTGAATGAGTATGTATGTGTATATTTGTGAGTATATGTGAGTGTATATGTGAGTGTGTGCATATGTGTGAGTGTGTGTGAGTGAGCGAGAACAAAAATAACAGAGACCAGGTTATGGGGACATCACCGTAAAAGTGGATCAGGATGTGGGGATAGCACTAAAAAATGGCATCAGGATGAGGGCCATTACTACAAGGTGACAAGGGAGGGAACATTACTACAAAATGACAAGGGAGGGAACATTACTAAAAGATGGGGACATTACTACAAGATGGGGAACAGGAAGGGGGCATTACTACATGATGAGGACCAGGTAGGAACATTACTACATGAGGAGGACCTGGATGGGGACATTACTACAAGAAGAGGACCAGGATGGGGACATTACTACAAGAAGAGGACCAGGATGAGGACATTCCTACAAGAAGAGGACCAGGATGGGACATTACTAAAAGAAGAGGACCAGAATGGGGATATTACTACAAGAAGGGGATCAGGATGGGGACATTACTACAAGAAAAGGGGATCAGGATGGGGACATTACTACAAGAAGGGGATCAGGATGGGGACATTACTACAAGACGGGGATATTCCTACATAAAGGAGGTTAGGGTGGGGACATTCCTACAAGAAGATGATCAGGATTTGTACTTTACTATATTGAGCAAAAATTCTGGCATTGCTAAAATGTCACTTAGTCCTACAAGGAATGCGGCCCCCCGATATCACTTTTTTTCTATGTGCGGCCCACCAACCCAACTGAGTTTGAGACCCCTGGTCTAGACTGTATGCTTCTGTTAATACATCTCAGAATTGTGTTTACCTTTTTTGCTGCTGCATCACACTGTTGACTCATGTTCAGTCTTTGTCTTTTAGTATACCCAAGTCTTTTTCAAACATTATGTTGTATAGTGCTATTCCTCAGTGGAGGTCTGGATCCTGATACCAAAACTCATTGCTCAAAACACATTCCCTGATGTGCTCCATTTTCCAAGCAGCAACGTTCAGCTCTTTCTTGAGCATGTGTGCACAGCAGTGTATGGGCTCAACAGAAAGTCTACTCCTGTATCCAGTGAAGAATGGGCAAACAAGGAATTCTGTACTGTTTTTAATTGTTAAATCAAGTATAAAACAGTTTGAAATTAAAATGATGACTGTAGAGTCCTTGACCCAACTACAGATATAGCCAATTTTAAAATACAATGATATCCCAGTGTATAATGTGAAAAAAGCCCAGGGGATTACTTTAGGGCCCCACGTCCTTGTTTTGGCCACCATCCTCACAAAACTAGAAATAAAACACACACAAGATCTTAGTCCTAGGAAGTATTTATAGAAATGAATATCCACAGGTTTGATTTTTATTTTTTAAAATACAAAGATTACGGTAGACAACTTTCATCTGTTTCCTGCCTTAAAATATTCTAAAAGTATTTAAAAAAATAAAGTTTTTTAGCACCTTTTAGACATATGAGGATTTCATTTACTCACTGCTGACATTGCTGTACCAATCACCCGAGTCCATTCCCAGCGGCACAAGGTTTCCATGTACACTAACCAGCAGACGGCAGCATTTGTACAGGTCATAAGCCAAGCGCAGCGCCATATTTTCTACATTGTTTGAAAACAATTGGATAAGTCATTGACTGTAGGCTCTACCTGTCTGGCATACATGGGGAATACAAGCTGAATATCTGGAACTTTTCCTAACTAGCATTACAAAGACTGTGGTGGGTAGTAGTAGTTTTCCTAACTAGTGTATTACTGTATATTCAGGTAGGGAAATAATATCATGTTGGTTCTCTGACCGGTCTGCAGTGGCTTTACCTCTATTGCACTCTCATTCTAAACTTCATTGTGAAGACACCTCACCCAACTGGGAATATTTCAGGGTTACATGGACTATATCTAATCCTTCCATTTGTCTCATCCAAACAAGTAAACGTGTATAACTAGATATAAAACAAATATGACTAACATACATCCGGGATTAAAAATGGCAGCGGAACCAAGTAGTAAAATTTGCCCTTGCCAGCTCGGGCAGATCACGTATAGAGCAGCCTCAACATGGGGAATACAGTGTTCACTGGGCATCTGCCACCCTAAAGACCAAAGTCAAGAAGATTAACAGGAATGATTCTGTAGGTTGGCAATTGCTTAATAAGCACTGCAGTCCTAAAACATTTAGGTTGTCCTAATTTTTTTTTTTTTAAAAGTAGTCTAATAAATATAGTGGTAGTCACCAGGTAATTGTCATAGAAAGAACTAGGAAACAGACATTCACGAGAGATTAATGCAGGCGTATGTGTGTCTGTAACTAAAAGTGGTTAAATATTACAGAATAAAATAGAGACTATTCCAAACCTGATGCAAAGATTTCAGAAACTTTGCATCCTTCCCACAGCTGTTGTACTTTCTTAGGCTAGCTTCCTCCGGTTGCGAACAACCCTCTGCTCCGGAGAAGACTTCAGTAGAAGTTGGCACAACTAGAATCAATATGATCTCAGTTGGTTCAATTGATGACCTTGGTTGGTTCAATTTTTGGAATCACAGCCTCTTTCACAATGTAAAACTAAAAAGTGTTTGTGTTGAGCTGAGGCATGGAGTAGCTCAACGTGTGTATCCAAGTGATGTGTCCCCGTAAGAATGGGACCGTAACACTGCACATTAGTGTTCAGAGAAGAGCAGCTTTCGACTCTTTGGTCTCTGGATGCAAGAAGGAATCTTGGGAAGTCCATGTGCAGTCTCTGCCAGGATAGGCACCACTCTGTTAAATGTGCTCCTATTTCTGGCCGGTGGACGTGAAGCTGTTTTCAATGCAGAGGACAATAAAGTTCTTGTTGCAGCTCTGGGAGCGCTGCTCTAGGAGTTTCCCGCTTGAAAGAGATGAGGCTTGACCGGTAACTACACTCTCATCTGTACGCCAGGTCTCACAGTAGTTCTCAGTTAGGCGGCGACCTTTGGTGTCTGACCCATGCCAGATCGTCTTCTGTGGCCTAAGAGAAAGACGTCAAGGTAATGCATCAGATGTGATACTTTCAGTATTTACAAGAATAAAAAGCATCATAAAAAAATGTGCAAACCGATACATTATAATGCACACTTTTATGTAAAGGGATTGCATCATCCGAAAATGACCTATTGTTTCAATCAGGTTTTTATGGTAAATGTATTTTTTTATATCACACATATTTTAATAGTAATCTTGCCATTTTCACACTTATTACAGACACTAGGACATAACTCTCTGGGCCCCATACCCTTGAGGAAGCTGTAGGCCATTGGGGTACCTTTCTGTCCACAGCTCCTAATGCCCCTTGGACTTAGGTGACATTACTTCTGATCCTTAACCATGGATCTTACTTGATTCAACACTGCTTGGTAGCTTCTCAATAATGTTTTGTAACTTCTCCTCCTAAAGTTCTTTTATCCTATGATTTTTTCTGTTATGTTGCTTTATGTGATGCATACAAGACAGGTGTTTTACACCATACATTCTTAAGTTTTTTTATTTGGTCTATTATGTGATCAAGGCTTTATCAGCTCATTCTGCTACAGCCCCTAATACTCAAATGATCACTCTATCAGTAGAAGTGACCACGTTGCCTTACAGGATACAACTGCATTTCTTGTATGTACCCATACAACAGCTCTGAACTGATTCTTTTGATTTTTTCTATTGTGTTATTTTATTGACCCACACAAACAGGTGTCTCGCACCATTCATTTTGTGTTTTTTTTTTTCCTAGGTTAGGCCACTTTCACACTAGCGTTTTTGTCAAATTGCAGCAGATAAGGCAGATTTACCGCTGTACTTGCGGCACACTTGCGGCAAGCCCCATGCATTGTCTATGGGGCTTAAGGCAAGTGTGGTATAGCCGCGGTTCCGGCAGTTGCGGGTGCGAAAAAAACGTGGTCAGCAGTGTTTTTTTTTCGCGGTCGCAACTGCCGCAAGTGTCGGAACCGCGGTTGTACCACACTTGCCGCAAGCCCCATAGATAATGCATGGAGCTTGCCGCATGTGTGCTACAAGTGCGGCGGTTAGGCGGTAGATGCGTATTTTTGTCCGCCAGTGTAAAAGGGACCTCACTTATTTTTTCACCTCTCTATTTGCTTGCGGCCAAAGCTAACAGACAGTTCTCCGTCCTCCTCCTTCTTGACCTGTCTTCCGCATTCGACACAGTCGACCACTGCCTCCTATTACAGATCCTCTCTTCCATTGGTATCACTGACCTTGCCCTCTCCTGGATCTCCTCCTACCTTTCCAACCGCACATTTAGTGTCTCCCACTCTCGCATGACCTCCTCGCCCCATCACCTTTCTGTTGGGGTCGCTCAAGGCTCTGACCTGGAGCCAGCCCTTACTTTTTTTCAATCTATACCCTTTGTCTGGGACAACTCATAAAGTCTCATGGTTTCCAGTATCACTTGTATGCTGATGACACTCAGATCTACCTCTCTGGCCCAGATGTCACCTCTCTCCTATCCAGAATCCCAGAGTGTCTATAAGCCATATCCTCCTCCTCTCGCTTCCTAAAACTCAATGAAGACAAAACCGAACTCATCATCTTTCCCCCATCTCACACACCTTCCTTATCAGACCTATCACAATAAATTACATCACACCTTGTCCTGTACCTGACGTAAGCGGCCTCGGAGTAACCCTTGACTCTGCCTTGTCTTTCAAACCTCACATCCAAGCCCTTGCCGCCTCCTGCCGCCTCCAACTCAAAAATATTTCTAGAATCCGTCCCATCCTCAACCCTCAATCTACTAAACTACTAGTGCATGCCCTCATCATCTCCTGTCTTGACTACTGCAACCTCCTCCTCTGTGGCCTCCCTGCTAACACTCTTGCACATCTCCAATCTGTCCTTAACTCTGCTGCCCCACTAATCCACCTCTCTCCTCGCTATTCCTCCACTTCTCCCCTCTGCAAATCCCTCCACTGGCTCCCAATTCCCCAGCGTATCCTATTCAAACTACTAACATTGACTTACAAAGCCGTCCACAATCTGTCATCCCCCATATACCTCTGAACTAATCTCCCGATGTCATCCAACTCGTAATCTTCGATCCTCCCAAGACCTCCTTCTTTCCTCCTCACTTGTACGTTCCTCATCTAACCACCTGCAAGACTTTGCACAAGCATCCCCAATTCTCTGGAATTCTGCACCCCAAAACGTAGAATGTAACCCCGCAATGGCAGGGTCCTCTATCTCCTCTGTATCGGTCTGTCACTGTCAGTTTGTTCACTGTATTTTTAACTTGTTTGTATGTAACCGCTTCTCATGTACAGCACCATGGAATCAATGGTGCGCTATAAATAAATAATAAAAATAATACCGTAATTTGTTTCTTGTTATCCATATAGCTTACATGCTATATATTTTTTAATTTCACTGTGGACATCCATTACATCTTATTTGTACTTTTTTAATTGTTTTTAAGTCAGTTTTGTTCTTTGTGTATTTTTTGATAAGAATAATTAATAATTTGTATAATTTTTGGTATCATTCGTGTCAGCCTTTTTTCCAGATACCGGTGATTTTGACACATTTCTTCATAATCCTTGACATGTTCCTCTAAATCGTATGAATGGTGGATCACGCATTCGTGCCTCCCAAAAACCCACTTTTTGGACATAGTAGGCAGGTAGGTAGAAACTACCTGCCTTTAAGAGTTTAAGCACATAATTTTTTTTACTCTTGGTAATCACTGGTGGGATCACAGTGTATTGCTGTTTTTTTAAGGACATTCCATCCTCCAGAGAATAAAACCAGACTGCCATTTCTCAAGAACCTCCCTACACATGCAAGCTTGACTTGGCCATGAGTGCATGTGTTTTCAATGGGGAGAGAAAAGTAAGACACTGCCAGATACTACATCAAACAGGATCAGATCAAAAACTAAAATTAAGGGGAAACACCAGAAAAATAAATTTTTAAAAAATGAAGGAATTGTGTATACATGTGCATGAGGGAGGACTAAGATGGTGTACAGATGGAGAGAAAAAAGTTGGTAAATAATTAAATATAGGAACCAGGAAGAAAACGACAGATAGTCAAATAAATGCATGAAAAAATATATATTTCATATTCTGTGACACTAAAGAAAGTGGTAACACGTGTAAAAACAAACCACTTCTACAGACCATGAAAATGCATGAAACACTAATGGGCAATATATATCATGTAAATTGCAGATGCACTATATCATATGACTATATTATGTAGCTACAGCATGGCTGATCATAAGTAAACCTGCACATATGTAATTATAAAAAAAGACTGAAAAAAAGAGATAAAAAAACAGTGCACATGTCACTATGTGTGAAACTGACGCCTGCAAAAATAATGATGAGACATAGACCTTTTATGAACAAAACCCAAATTGGCATCATAAAGTACGTTATTCGTATACAGACAAAATTATCCTATGGGCGGGACAATAGAGACCAATGATTACAATATTATTGCATACCTAAAAGCCACCTAAACATAGGTGTATAAAGAAACATCCGTGATGTAACCTGCAAGGAGACACATGGAATTGCCCGACGTACGTTTCGCTTACAAAGTACGTTTCGTCAGGGGAAGATGGTCTGTTCCAGTATCATTAGGCCACAGCGTACATCATGGATGTTTCTTTATACACCTATGTTTAGGTTGCTTTTAGGTATGCAATACTATTGTAATCATTGGTATCATTGTATGCCTATATTCCTCTGTATGTACTTACTGCCAGGAACAGGCAGCCCAGGAGCAGAGAGAGGGAACCCCCATACCGGAGTGCCCATACTCCAGGGGAAACCCTAGTCCACCACAGGGAGCCGGCTCTGAGGACACACTGCAGGGTGTCTAGCCCCTGAGCCGCCAATACCGGCCGTCGCGGGTAAGTCCACCGGCCCCGAGAACCTGTCCACACAGCACGGCCACACCAGGATCGCCCACTAAAGGTCGAGTACCCCTTCGTAAGAGCTGCGAAGCCGGGAACTCATCAGCACCCCCAACGGGCCTGGTAGTAAGAGGGTAGTGCGAGGACAGGAATCAGCAGCAGGACACGGGATCGACTAAAGAAGGCATACTACAAGAGTTTCCGTGACACCTTGCAGCCTGCTGTGACTACCTGGCCGGTTACCTCTAGAGAAAGACTGCTTTGCACTGTGAACGGTATTAACACCAGAATTGTTCCAGTAAGGTACCCGGGTGGAGTGACAAGAGTCTGTGTGTTTGTACTTCTACTGTACTGCTGATCATTGACATTTACAGTCTGCATCCCCATCATCAGCGTACTCCTGCCCCGGAGGCCCAGCTCCACCTGCAGGGAGCTGTTCCATCAAAGCTGCAGTACCATTGCCTCCCGGAGGTCTGAAGCGGCGCTGGTGTCCAATCACCAGAATCTGCAGGTGGCGTCACGTGAACTTTACACTTTAGTATTTTCCAATCTTCCCCTTTTTGAAAGCAGACCACCAGGGCCACAGGTCTGGGCAGGCCACCAGTGACATCCCTACCGCAGCTGAGTGCCCAGATACCCGAGTCCCCATACCCCGGGTGCGTCATAAGCATATTCTTTTTCCACATTATAACACGCATTCTTACTGAACTTGCAACATTATTAATTGGTAACCTTACCTACTTTTAGGCTATGCATATTAGATTTTCATGGTCTGGATATGCAGTCCAGATTTACACGTTAACCTTTTCTTTTGTGTCACTCCATAAAAAATACAAATGTTTTCATACATTCATTGGATTATCTGTTGATTTTATTCCTGGTTTCTACATCAAAAGGATCAGGCAGATAGGCAAAAGGATCAGGCAAATTTAACCGGCATATACTTATCTACCACGATATTAGCTGTCAGGAAACAGCAAGAAGCCCCATTTATTGGTCAGCTGATTTGGCTGAAATGCTGCTATCTTTATTGTGTATAAAGGCTTTAATGATATAAGTGGCGCTGAATGTTATTTCATAGACAACGGTCTGCAATTCTCTGAATTGTATTGGCCCCAACATATATAGTTTACAATCACATACGTATATTCTTTTTTGGAGGATTCTAACCATTCAGATATTCTTATCGGAAAAGTCCTAAGTGGGTTTATATTTATTTGTCTGCAATTAATAGCATGAATTCTGCCAATACTTTCCTCTTCAAATACCTACCAAGTAGAATCAGTTGCAACATCCCGTCCATCAAACGAATAGATTCGAGCCCCGGGCTTCATCTGTCCCTCAGTGCCCGAAAATAGTGATTCCCAGCTGTCAAAGAGCGGCTCGTCCTGGAACAGAGTCACACAGCAAATCAACTGATGTCACATTTCAATACAAAGAATACATGCAAAAGCTAAGTTGAAGGGTAGATTGTGAATAACAGTGATTGGTTACCTATGTCTATGATATTCCAATGATGAAAATCAATAATCAATACATTTCTGTAATGTACCCCAACACTAGCGCCCCTGTACACTAGCACCTGCTGTATTTTCTGGCAATCTGGTAATTTGTTACTTTGCTATATAGCTACAAGTACGCCCATCATAGCGCTTTCTTACGCTGTACCCTATGTAAGTCAATCTTCAAGAAATATCAAAAAGGTGATGTCAAATTGAATTTTAACGGAACAACTTTTTTCTTTAAAAAAAGGTTGAAGACAAAAATAACGAGCATTTTCCATTTTGTGCAAAGGTTATGAGCCTGGGTGGGCTATTTTGGCCACAAACGCTACAAAATAAGAAAAAGAGTGTGTTAAAAAGAAAAGTAAAGGGATGATTCGGGCTCTAAGTTTTCATTTGAGTTATACTATGAATTTTTACACTTCCTTATGCAAATGTATCTTCAGAGAGGAAGAGGACTTGAACTTTAGTGTCACCAATCCTAAAAGTTAAAACTGACCCTTTCATGAGCCTTGTTATAAGACTTATGCAAATAGAGTCTGTGGAGCCTCGTTTAGGAGTCTCAACACAGGACTAGCCAGACTCCTAAACGAGGCTCCACAGACTCTATTTGCACATTCAAACTTCCCAGGGGGCAATGCGCCTAGGAATTCACTGTGTTGAGTGCTTTAGCCGGCTGCCCGCAGTGTTTTCTTGGACTGGTCTCCCTCAGATCAGTGATTGCTTTGTTATAAGACTTAGGCTGCATGTACACGATCTGGAACAGCAGCGTTTTGGACGCATCGTCTTACCGCTACATCCAAAACGCTGCCTTCTACAGTACAAGCATAGTGGATGGGATTTCTAGAAATCTCATGCCCACTGTGCTTCTCCTCACCTGCGGTGCAGTTTGCCACTCTTACGTATCCTTGCAGCATGTTAATTTATTGCTGCGAAGACGAAAGAGGTCTCCAGTGTGTGAATGCAGGGAGAAGCCGCCCTGCACCGAATGCAGATTGTGAGCACAAGGCGGCTGCGTCCTCCCTGCATTCACCCGCAGCTTCACTCAGGTCCGGAGACACTGCGTACAACATGCACTGCCTCCTGATCGTGTGCACATATCCTTAGGATTTACACCAGATCAGATTCCCAATTTGCAGACACGGTATTTTGGAGTATTTGCTTCTCATCAGTGCAAAGTATAAGATCTGATCTGCCATGTATGAGGGGCTAAGTGGGGTCTAAGAGGGGCTTAAGCTTACTTATAAATTTGTTCTCATGCATAATTGTAAAGCAGGAGCTCAAGCATGATCAGGCTGCTGCTAAACAGACGTGAACACAGTCTTCATTATTTTTTGGTGATCCAGCATATTTCCACTATGAGAGGCCGATTCATGAATGTATTATCCCCAGAGGTCTGGTGTAAAACACTTTCTAATGTTCCCAAAATTGGCAAAGCTATGGTGGGAGAGGGAATGCCAAAATTCGTGAAGCTTTATACCTCTTTGGTGGCGTAACTAATGACAGAAATGTGCTCCTGTATCTGATTGGGGAGTTACATTTCTGGCAGGGACAGGCGGCACTTGTAAGAGGCACCTAAGTCCATAAGTGGCGCATGCTCTTAATGAATTGTCTACTCCAGAGCTGCTGACTGGTGTACAAAACATTCATTTTTAAATGATTCGGGCCCAATGTATGTATCTACTGTACAATATTTCCAGCCTTGACTGACCCAAGATAAAATGATGGAAGCAAGATCAGAGAGGTTTTTCTTACTTGAGGAAGAGGATCTATGCTCAGTTGTTTCATTAATATCCTATTATAGACATAGTAAACATCAATGTTAACATTGTAGTTAGGTATTGATCTCCATATTTACCCTAATATTAACAATAGGCACGTTGAGTCTGTCAGCCTTGCGGACTATACTATACAAGTCCTGCAGCCGTGATGATAAGAATGCGCGGAAAGTCCCTTGAAGTCCAGCTTTACGCGCTTGCTCAAAGCATTGGAAGTCAACTCCGCGGATGGAACGCATACTGCCGGTTAGAGGGGCATTTAGTGCCACAAGATGTAACTGAAATGGAAAAAGAAAAATATATGTAAGAATCCATCCTGGAGCACAAAAACGAAAAACCTCTCCATGTATCATCGCTATACTCACTGCTGCCTGGTACTCTTGGTGTGTGTGAATGGAAGGAGTATTTCTTTCTGGCTCTGCAGGTCTGGGGAAGACGTGAGGTGGAGGCTGTGGTGGACGGTACTCTGGTCGTGGAGGTTCAGGATTCCTGGGAGGTTGCGGTGGAGGAACATTATCTTCTGTAATATCCTGATAATATCCCGAATTTTTGTTGTCAGGAGGATAATTAATAATGGGAGGTTGTACCACAGCAACTTCATTACCCTGCAGAGAAAAGGAACCATTTAGCAGTTGGTAACAGAAATTGTGACACAATGGCACAAAAAGATCTCCGAGGACATTGAGGACTGAGCCCATTTGGGCAACTTGTTGACTTTATTATCCGGTTAACTTTGGCGGTGGATGTCCAGATCAATAGTCCAGCTCCAAAAATGTCATAAGGAGTTTACCATGCATTTGCCAGTCCCCAGGAGACGACTCCAGGTAAAAATGTAGCCTGTGCAGAATCTCAAACAGGGAACGAAGGTCAATGAGAGAAGAGTGACTAGTCATTCAAAGACCGGTGCTGGGCAGGGAAAGAGCGTGAGGGCGAGAGTTGTGGGCGAGTCATGTGAGGATCTTGCATGCATCTCGCGTAATGTGTTTCCACCCTTACAGAGAGACATGGACTACAAAACCCATAGCCTGCAGACAAGCTCATCAACGGATTTCACTGTGAACTCGTTTAGCAAACTGAACATGGTTTAAACTTTTAATGAGACCCTATTGTACAAATTCTTTATAGACAAAAAAAAGAGTATAACTGTGTATAAGCCCCCTGCTTTCATGTGAGTTTAGGCAGTGAGTAATCACTGTTAGTTCATGTCGTAAAGTGTTCATACAATTCCACTTAGGTCTGCGGTATGTCTGTGTAAGTTGGTAATTTAATTAAAGTAAGTGTTTTTAGGCAGTGGGCATCTAACGGAGCACATACTGGCAAAAAGACAAAAAAATTATATAATTCCTTATTGAAAAATTATAATTTCAGGCAAAATGACATAAATTTGCATGGGTATGTAAAGTAATAAGTTGCATTTAACAAGGTGCCAGTTGATTGTTTTCAGAAAATAATTGTGTATGAGTGTTAAGTTTATATTTTTATAATTCAGGTTTTATTTAAACATTTCAAAAGTAACAAAAAAATATAAACTCCGCGCAGCAAAAGCGTTATTAGACTTACCTGCCCATTGCCATTCAGTGTCGCATATTCCCCAAGCTGTGAAAACAAAACTTACAGGTCAGAAAAGGTTCCCAATATAAGACACCTAAACCATTGATTGTCATAATGTAAGCAAATCTGAAAATAAGGAATCTCAGCTATATGAAATATTAGCATGGTTTCCAATAAATGTATAAAAATACAAAGACATAGTAATTTCTCAAAATGCATAAATTATTAATATTAAATTAATAGTGTGGGATCCTATGTTCACAATCATAGAGAGTGGTTATAAAGTTAGTCTTTTGTCTGGAGGACCTGTTGTGTTTTCCATTACACAGGCAGCCTGTTGATTTCAATAGGGATGTGTATTGCTATATTTCCCCTGTTGTGGCGCTGCAGGCAATTATACATTGTCTTGAATGTTTACCCACATATTAGAGCTTATTGTAACGAGATCATTCAAACAAATATGAATTTTGGAAAGCAAAAAATTGTTCTGTGGTATCCAGATCACTCCCCTCTATGTAAGCCTATATGTTTCTTATCTTTCTTGTATGTTAGAACCACACCTTCTCAATGGATGATCAATTGTTTAAATCAGGCTCAGAGCAGTGGGTAATTATGTGCAAACGTTTCCTCTCCAGTCAGTATTAATGTTTCATTTGCTTATTGGAAAGGATGCCAAAAGCTCAATATATACTTCCTTGTTACATTATTGTTATTATTATTATTATTATTATTAATGGCCTTCAGCTCGATCTCGAGCCATGATGACTTGATTGATGATCGCTCTGTACGAAGATCAATCTTGTTCAAGCCTGGATAGATCCACCATGGTTTTCTCTGCCGCTTTCTTGATAGTATGAAGCCATTGGGTTGCTGGTCTACCTCTTTAACTTATTTCTTCTATTATTCCAACCATGATGTCCTTCTCAGTGATTTCTCTTTTCGTATGATGTGTCCAAAGTAGACAAGTCGTACTTTGCTTGTCCTTCCTTCAAGTGACATATATGTCTTGATTTGCTCCAAAATTGATTTGTTTTTTCTTCTTGCCATCCATGGTATTGATATAACCTTCTCCAGTAGCACTTTTTAAAGGCGTTGATTCCTCTTCTGTCTTGTTTCTTAATCATTCAGGTTTCACTTCCATAAGTTACTATGGAAAAGACCAGACTATGTACGAGCCTTGTCTTCAACACCAGTGAGATGTTCCTTGATTTGAGGACCTTGTCCAGTGAATTCATTGTTGATTTACTCATAACTATTCTCCTATTGACTTCTGGTATCGTCACTGAGTCTTGAGTAGTCATTGATTCGAGTAGGTTCAAGTCCTTTACAACTTCCAGTTTGTCGCCGTCCATCTCAAATGTGTCCCGGTCGTACGTGGCAGTAGTGGATATTGCGGTCTTCTTTGTATTGAGAAGTAGTCCCATGTTCGAGCTTCCCATCTTGACGCTCCATAATAGGTCCTTCAATCCATCTACGTTTGTTGCCATCCATGTGGTGTCATCTGCCTATTTAAGATTCTTGATGATACGTCCAGCAATTTTGATTCCTTCTTTTTTGTCAAGTCCAGCCTTCCTGAAATTAACTTCTGCATGCTAAATAGATTAAAAGGACTGTCTCAACATAGTACTTCAGGAACAACACCCCCCAGCCTCCTGGCTTAGTGTTTGCCTGAGGAGGCCTATGCGCACCTTACGATTGTTTGGATCTATGGCATGGCTGAGCCATTAGTCCCAACTCTGTGCACTCCGATGCTGCTAACAGCATTGAAGGAGCATAACGGACATAAACCTGGCCAGATACAGTGACCCATCAATTTCCGAGCTGGACTTGAAAGTTCTAAAACAAAGATCTTGTAAGTTCTTGGCTCCTTGCCTAGGAAGTTGGCCAGCCCTTATAAACTACAAAGGTAACCAGTAACCTAGGGAATGAGCAATACACAGTAGAATTAACAATCTCTACTTTCTGGAGAACAGAAAGAATTTTCATATTTAAAAGTAAATTGTAATTATTTTTTTTTTACAAGCACCTTGCAGTTTTAACTATGATATTAAGACAAGCCCTTTTAGGGCTAACCATTATCTGGGTTAAAATAATCTTTGGTAAAGTCAAGATTATCTCAATTTTTTTTCTTTTCTTTTATTTATTTTATATTGTAATTAAAATACGTTTTTATTTATATTTTGGTAAATTTTACAAAAAAAGTTTTAACTTACTAGTATTTTTCGGAATCCATTCCTTACTCGCACATACAATTCTGATTGTTCCAGTACGAGTATAATGGTCCCTTCTTGGAAAGTCTGACCCAAGTGAAGCATAGTCTGATAAGTATGCAGTACTGTAGCCTAATAAATATAAAGGGAAAAATAAAACAACTATTAGAAATAACTGAAAAATCAAGAAAGAAAACAATTTTAGACATTGACCGGCTTGAGTCATGAAAAAGTCTCACATTTCATGAAGCACAAGATACAAATCTAGTTTTAGTTGGACTTTGTAAGGTCAAAGAACATACAAGTTCAGCTCAGAGCACCTCTTAGAATTGTTGGTGTCCAACAAGATTTTTATATAAGATTGTATATAAGGTCAATGCTTCCTGATGCGTGTGTTTTTGGCTTATGCTCACTACTTACCGTAGAATATCCTCCTGAACCTCCTGGAGGTCCTGGTGGCCCTGGTGGTCCTGGTGGTCCTGGAATGCTTAAAGCTAAAAACAAATGAAAAAAAATCTATTTGATATATAATCATTATTCCATGTTATGTTCTGTAATCTTTGAGTTACATTTTGTGTATATTTGGTACTATCAGAGCTAACAATATATTTGTAAATCTAACTTTTGATAAAAATGTATGTACCACTCTACTAACCTGGTCTGTTGGGTCCAGGATAAGATTGGGGTCCGGGAGGTCCTGGTGGTCCTGGAGGTCCAGGTGATCCCTGCCTTCCTTCATATCCTACACCTGCAGCTCCTGGTGGGCCACGCGGACCCGGAGGACCTTGGACCTGTCTCCTTTAGCTCCCTGAAAATACATATACATGTACATCCAATATGCTATGTGAATAAAGAATTTATGAAAAAACATGAACTTCATATGGTTCACCTACCGGCAAGCCTGGATATCCAGGATTCCCTGCAGGACCTGGAATTCCATGGCCATGTCCACCTCCAGGTTCTCCTTTCTCTCCTTTTCGCTCTATGAACAAAATTCCAGCGTCAGAAAGACAGTTGTACTTGAAGCCAAATCATGGTCAATTCTTTCTTTTTCATTTATAGGAATTCAATAATAAACATTAAAGTATAAATCGTAGTTATATAACTTATTGGGGAAATCAGCTTTCTCCTTCAGGACAATCTTTCATTCTCAAAATCCACGAGTAGAATCAAAGAATGGTAGAGTTGAAAGGGACCTCCTTGGTCATCTAACCCCCTGCTCAAAGCAGGATTCACTAAATCATCCCAGACAGATGTCTGTCCAGGCTCTGTATCAAGACTTCCTTTGAAGGAGAACACACCACCTCCCGTGGCCGCCTGTTCCACTCTTTGATCACACTCACTGTCAAATCTGTCTGCAGCGGATATAGATTTTCCCATTATTTTGTCAAGAGATGAAATTTTCTGCTCATAAAGTTCTATAGAGAATGGTAACTGTTTCAGGAAGACGTGCAGCAGGATGTCTGTAGCTGCCTCTAGGTCTTCCTCCTCCTCTCCACTCTCCATAAAATTCTAAAAGCACCAAGTTGTCACGTACTCACTTCTCAGCACGTGAATTGGGGTTGCGCCTGCAAGGGTTAATCTATCTCCTCTCACTCAATCCAGCACTTGACCTCTGTCCTATGCTGAAAAGGAGCATCAATCACACCCCGACTCAGACTGCACACCCCGCTTCACACACTCAGTATGCAGACTGTCTTACAGGGGGATTGGTTCCAGTGTCCACATGGTGGGTCGCTAAGTGAGTCCTCCCAGGCTTCTCTGTGAAGACTCCTGTGACCTCGCTGAGCATCCCCATCAGCTCAGACCTCTGACTGTGGGCTAGCTCAGGGTTAACCTCTGCAGACTCCAGGGTCTCCATGTACTGAGCCCCAGCCCCCACATCTAGTAACACATCAGCCTCCCCTCAATAGGCATGCTACCGACAGGTAAGACACAAGACTCCCTGTTATGATGAGCCTTCAGCATATTTACATGGAATACTTTGCAACACTTTGCACGTTCATCTAGAGTCACCACATAGTTAACATCATTTAGCCACTTGTGCATTGTGTATGGTCCCTCCCATGCGGCCTGTAGTTTGTTCTGTAACATAGGGACCAACATCCAAACCTTTTGCCCCTCCTCATAGGCCCTCAGTCTGGCATTACAGTCATACCAGACCTTCTAGTTGATTTGGGCCTGAGTCATGTTCTCATGGGCAAGGTTACTCAGTTTTTGCATTCTGTCCCGGAGTAGCAGTACATATTCAACCACTGAGACTCCCGTAGTTTTAGGATCACCCTCCCAACAGTCCTTAATCAAGTCCAGGGGTCCCCTGACCCTCCTCCCATAAACCAGTTCGAAGTGGGGAAATCCTGTGGAGGCCTGGGCTACCTCTCTGTACGCAAACAACAGATGAGGAAGGTAACTCTCCTAGTCCCTTCCTTCAGTTTCCACCAGCATTTTTAGCATTTGTTTTAATGTCCCGTTGAATCGTTCGCAGAGTCCATTTGTTTGGGTATGGTAAGCACTGGCCACAACATGCTGCACTTGTATTTTTTCGCAGAGATTTTCCATCAGGTTGGACATGAATTCGGTTCCCTGATTGGTTAACATCTCCCTGGGGAAACCCACACGAGAAAACACAGTCAGTAAAGCATCCGCCACTTTGGCCGCTCGGATGGAGGACAGGGCCACCGCTTCCGGGTATTGTGTCACATAGTCCACCACGGTGAGGATGTACTGTTTGCCCGAGCTGCTAGGTATGGCAAGTGACCCTATTATATCCACAGCCACTCGCTGGAATGGCTCATCAATCAGTGGTATCAATGGGGCTTTCTGTATATTCCCAAACTTTCCAACCCTCTGACACACTACACAGGATCAACAGTAGTTGGCTATGTCCGTCCCTATCTTTGGCCAATAAAAGTTTTGCGTCAGGAGAGCTCTAGTCTTTTGTACTCCAAAATGTCCAGCCAGAGGAATTTCGTGAGCAATACTCAATAATTTTTCCCTAAACAGATAAGGAACCACTAGCTGATTGTAACAGTCCCAATGTTCTGTGGTATCAGTGGGGAGAGTCTCTATATACAGCCTGCTCTGGTCCCAGTATATTCTCTCTTTGTCAGAAGCAGTAGGGGGTTGGTTGGCAAGACCTCTGAGCTTCTCCAGACTGACATTTGTCAGCAGGGCCTCCTGGAAGCTCTGGCTGTCAATCTGAGGGCCCTGGCCTAGTGTGAACACCAGTGTCTGGTCTGAAGCTGGGTCTTCAGAGTCTGTGGTCAGGGACCTTGGTGGATCTGCCATGAGAGGGGGCCCTTCTGTTCTGGCAGTCCTGTCTGAGACTGATCCTCTAGTCTCTGGGTTTGAGTATGAGCCGCAGCCTGCCTCTGGGTCACAGCGGCCACATACGTACAGTCCTGTTCATGGGTACCTTTTTGTGCATTGGTACATTCTCCTTCCTGGCACAGGGTCTCAGGTGGGTCACTGGCTTCCATCTTGTCAGTAGCATTTACTTGCAAGGGAGTGATATAGTGGGACACCATCCTCCCCAGGTCTGTGCCTAGCAGCACATTGGTGGGAATTGCCTCTGATACTCCCACTTCCCTGGAGATACACACGGGCCATGTGCACATCAGGGCTGACCCCTCCAACCCCGGTTATAAATAGTCTTTCCTGGTATGATATCTGCAGGGTTTACCATTTCGGGATGCACCAGAGTTACTTGTGCTCCAGTGACTCTGAGACCAATGGTAACAGTGAGAGATTGACCGTTCTCATTAGTCCTCACATCAGTGCCAGCCACAAATAGGACCTTAGGTGGGCACCTAGATGGCTTTGTGATGGTAATGGGGCATTTCTCACTATCAGGGTAGACTGCACTAATATGTCCCACTTTCTTGCACGAAAAGCATTGCCGTGCATCGCCCGAGGCATGTCTGGTCCCCGGGGACCCCAAGGAGGTGGGTTTGGACAGCACAGGTGATCAGCTGGCAGAGGGAAGGGGGTCCCCGTTTGGTTTACCTCCCTTTCAGTTGAATCCCGATGGCTTCTGCACCTCCGGCATCTTGTTGGCCACGTAGTGGTCCGCAATCTTTGCAGCCTCATCCGCAGTAGGTGGCTCTCGATCACACACAAATTGTCGTACCTCCATGGGGCACATATGAAGAAATTAATCCTTGACCATAAGATCGGTTAAGGCCTCAAAGCTGCTAACAGAAAGTCCCTTAATCCATTGGTGGAACATGGTCCTCAAAGTGCTCACAAAATCCGCATAGCTGTCAGTTGATCCACGTTGTAGGTTCCGGAACTTTCTCCGATACACTTCTGGTGTTAGGTTGTATTTCCTGATCAGAGCCTCTTTGATTGCCTCATAGTCCCCATCTAGGTCGGATGGGAGGGCAGCAAACGCCTCCGCGGCTTTGCCTCTCAACCCTGGGGCTAAATAATGCGCCCATTGCTCAAGGGGTAGATGGTATTGTCTGCAAGTTTTTTCAAACCCCCGAAGAAAAGTATCTAATTCCGTGTCCTTCTCCATCACAGGGAAGTTTTCCAAATGTGGTCTCCTTATATTTATGTCCAGGGAGGGGGTTATCTGAAGATTGTTACCCCTCTCTACTTGGGCCATCTAAAGCTGGAATACTCTCTCGCTTTCAGCTCGGGTGGCCTCTCTCTTGGCCTGGTGTTCTGCAGCAGCAGCCTCTCTCTCGGCCCGGCGTTCTGCAGCCTCTCTCTCGGCCCAGGGGTCTGCAGCCTCTCTCTTGGCCCAGCGTTCTGCAGCCTCAGCCTGTCAATACTGTAGAACAAGCTGCAGGCGCAGATTGGGATCACTTGTTCCCAGCTGTAAGGCCATTTGTAAAGGCAAGTCCATAGACTCCTCAGAACTGGCATTGCTGGCACCTCCAGAGGGCATCTCCAATGCAAGAACTGGCATTGCTTGGCCTCTCGGATGTGGACTCTCTCTTTGTCCCGGTGCTCCAGCATTTTGCGCCAAGTCGTGCTCTGCCAAGGCTTGCCTCAGCATCTCCTTGGATTTGTTGGTGGTCTCTATCCCTCTTTGCTCGCAGAGGTTGATCAGAGTCTGCATGCTCTTTTTCTTGTATTGGGCTGCCATATCAATGAACAGCCTTTGCCAAATAGTAAAAAAAAAAATAGAAAAGAAAACAGGGGACTGTTTGCAAGTAAGTCTAAGTAAGCAATGAGCTGAACCTTGTAGAACTGGTGCGCTGCTTGCAAGGACACCAATTCTTTAGTACAGGGAATTATTTCTTAAACCATGCACTGATGCTCTAATAGAAATAAATTCTATCCCACAGCTGCCACCAATTTGTCAGATACTCATTTCTCAGCATGTGACTTGCGGTTGCGCCTGCAAGGGTTTATCTATCTCCTCTCATTCAATCCAGCACTCGACCTCTGTCCTATGCTGAAAAGTAACATCAATCACACCCCGACTAAGACTGCGCACCCCGCTTCACACACGCTGCCACCACCCACCGGATTTTGGGGGGCCGATGAGTTCCCCTACACTAAGACTTATCAGACAATCAACAAAATCACACCTGTGAATTCTTTAGAGTATACAAGGTTCAGACTTATTAAAGTTTAAAGCTTTAATATAAAAGATACAGTGCTTACAATAAAAGATATAAAAAATGGAAATAAAAAATGACATACAAATATGCAAACAATGAAACAAAAAGGAGAAACTTACAGAAACCTAAACTTGACTTCTATTGCCCGATGGGGAGAGCGGAGATATATGGAATGATGATCACAACAGCTCGGCTGGCCCATCTCTGTGACACAGGGCTTTGGCTGCGAGAGCCCAGATATAGACCCAGACTGGAGGTCAGATTTCTAGACCGGCCTTCCAGTTTAACATTCTAATTCTGCGTCTATGATTGGACACTCACTAATTTAGCCATGCATACATTATTTTTCAAATGCTCCTTTGTCTAAACCAATTCTTTTCCCACATTAAATATCAAGGGCTATACTACTCCATTTGGTGGAGTCTTTGATTCCCTTCTCTTTCTGGCTACTGGAGTGAAGTTTGTCACTTTGTGCTTTTCCCAGAATGCCCCTCTGGGGAGACTTGCAACCCCTTAACTGTTCTGGTGTCCAGTCCCTGAGATACATATTTCACTACACATGTCATCTACGGTTTCAGCAACGTGAATATCTGTCTTCAATGAGAACAGAATTTAGACCATGAAGTTTTCCTGCAAGAGATGCAGAAAATACTTATCTTAACCCTTATTGTCTTGGACTCCTAATCCCACTCATATAATGGAAATTCACAAGTAGATTTTAACTGCAGTTTGTGCTAGATTTATATAGCGTTGTTGATTCCAGAGTACTTTACATACATACATAACACTGTCACAATTGGGGCTCACAATCTACATTTCCTATCAGTATGTCTTTGGAGTGTGGGAGGAACCTGGAGGAAACCCACACAAACACATGGAGAACATACAAACTCCTTGCAGGTGTTTTCAGCGGTGGGAATTAAACCCAGGACCCTAGTGCTGCAATGCTGCAATGCTAACCACTGAACAGCTGCCTTTATTGCCTTAAAAGGGAGGTCCAAAGGCTGACAAAATTTCAATCTAAATCCCTATGTATTTACTGCCCCAATCTATACCAAATGATAATATGGCTGCTTCAAAAATGTCCTACCCTGTCCTGGCTACACTATGTAACTACTATTGAGTTTTTTCTAGTTCCTGTCTGATGATGCTTTGGTTGAGAATGACGGTGCATACGCAGACGAAGTGTCATCAGGGGGCAAAAGCTGCTGGCACTGCTACACCCCCCCCCCCCCCCGCTTCCCGAAACAAAGTGTCATCAGTGACACTCAATTCAGGAGATGATCTGGTCCCTGTGCGCTGTTATGGTGTAAACTGCACAGTGACAGTGCACTCTGTGTTGCCATCTCAGATCAGTACAACTGGCAACAGAGCAGCGTGCATTGTTAGTGTGCGGTGTCAGAGTACCCCGTGTTCAGAGACCAGCACCGCCCCTGCAGTGATATCATACGAAAAGTCATCAGACAGGATGTAGAGAAACAAAATCAATATAGTTAGATAGTGTAGACAGGGAGGGGTATGGCATTTTTAATGCAACCATATTAGAAATTAGATTGTGGCAATAAATAGATAGGGATTTAGATTACATTTTCTTCAGCATTTGAAAAAGGTAATTTCTGTAAAGGGAAATGCAATTACATCTGATTCGAGTTATAAAGATGGAGCACTCACCCGTGATTGAAAGTCTCTAATATCATATGGGAAATTTCCTAAAATAGAAACAAAGTCATTTGTCTTCTGCTCTCCCAACAGGTGTTTCATATCATTTGATATTGTCATGTTATTGGTTTCCCTAATGTCTTACCTGGTGGGCCAGGAGGGCCAACGTCTCCTTGATCACCTTTTGATCCTGGATATCCTCTCTCCCCTTTCTGACCTACAATAACACAATTATACTGATAATATAACAATTTGCCAAACAGTCTAAACATTGTATTACAAGAGCTCAAAACAATGATTAGGTAAAACTGTATCTGAGAAGGTTTTCATACAACTCATCTTTTTTCATTAGCAGTGTATAATACTTTCTTCAACAATAACTAAAGTTTGTTATGTAATTAACTTCCAGGCATTGCAAAGTTGTGTTTTTTTTGTAATACACTTCAGTACTCTATTTTGATTCCATCTCTCCAAAAAAGAGAATTTTGTTTACGTACCGTAAATTCTTTTTCTTTAATCATCAATGGGAGACCCAGACAATGGGGTTTAGGGCACTGCCCTCCGGAGGTCACACTAGGTACTACAAGTTTGTAGACACCGCCTCCTCCGCTTATAAACCCCTACCGCAGGGAACATCCTCAGTTTGGTCCATAAGCTGCGAGGAGGAAATAAACCACACCCGAAACATCGGGAAGAATGCCGTGCACAGACGGTTCAACAACCCGGCAAACACTGTCTCAACAGAGAACAGAGCAAATCCAAAACATGCAACGGAACAAATGGGTGGGTGCTGGGTCTCCCATTGATGATTAAAGAAAAAAGAATTTACGGTACGTAAACAAAATTCTCTTTTTTCTGGTCATCATAATGGGAGACCCAGACAATGGGGATGTCCTAAAGCAATACCCCAGGGCGGGAAGAGTTCCTCAACAAGACGGATAACACATGGTTCCCTTTTAAAGGTGGGCAACCGCCGCCTGGAGAACCCGCCTGCCCAAACTTGCATCCGCAGAGGCATGGGCATGCACCATATAGTGCTTAGAGAAAGTGTGCAGGCTGGACCAAGTGGCCGCCTGACACACCTGTAGAGCGGAAGCTCGATGTCGCAAAGCCCAGGAGGCACCTACAGCTCTGGTAGAGTGAGCCTTCAATCCCACCGGGAGAGGCAAACCAGAAGCCCGGTAAGCCTCTTGAATGGAAGCCTTAATCCATCTGGCCAATGTCGATTTTGATGCCGCGGACCCCTTACAGCGACCTGTCGTAAGAACAAATAAGGAATCCGAACTCCTAAAGGAGGCGGTCCTGGACACATAAATGCGTATAGCTCTCACGAGATCCAGAGTATGGAGGTCGCGCTCAACCTGATGAACGGGAGCGGGGCAAAATGATGGGAGAACAATCTCCTGGTTCAGGTGAAAAGTTGAAACCACCTTCGGCAAGAATTCTGGCCGTGGACGCAACACCACCTTGTCCTGGTGAACCACCAGAAAGGGTGACTTGCACGATAGTGCAGCCAATTCTGATACCCTCCTCAGAGACGTAATTGCCACCAGAAAGGCCACTTTCTGGGACAGACGCGATAGAGAAACATCTCTCAGCGGTTCAAACGGAGGTCTCTGTAATGCCGCCAGGACCATGTTAAGGTCCCAAGGGTCTAGAGGTCTCTTGTAGGGCGGAACCAACCGTGACACCCCCTGCAGAAATTGACGGACCTTCGGGAGGAGCGCCAATCGCCTGTCAAACAGCACTGAAAGTGCTGATACTTGACCTTTCAAAGAGCCAAGGGATAATCCCAATTCCAAACCCGACTGTAGGAAAGCCAACAACGTCGGGATGGACAAGGGCCACGGAGACCGTCCGCCAGAGGCACACCAAGTAAAAAAGATTTTCCACGTTCTGTGGTACATCTTTCTGGAAACTGGCTTCCTAGCCCGATTCATAGTGGCAACCACCGTAGGGGAGAAACCCCTGGATGTCAGCAGCCAGGCCTCAAGAGCCATGCAGTCAATCTGAGGGCCCTGGAATTGAGGTGGAAGAATGGGCCTTGCGCGAGTAAATCTGCGCGTTCTGGAAGAGCCCACCTGTGTCCGCCTGACAGTTGCCACAGGTCCGGGTACCAGGACCTCCTGGGCCAATCTGGAGCCACTAGAATGGCTACCCTGCACTCCGACCTGATTTTCCACAGCACCCTGGGGATCAGAGCCAGAGTGTCACGGGTGGCACGGATGACAGGGTGGAGGCCACGCGCAGACGATCCCAGCGTGTGGCCCACCAGCCATAATGGTGGAGGATGGTCCGTCTCTTTCAGGGGCATTTACCTTCTGTGTAGATGGAGAGAGGGTGTGATGGGATCTCGCTGTTATGGGGGGACGGCTGTGGAGGTCTTGTGCTCGGTCTGGTTTTATCCACCAATATTGTAGGTCACTAGGACCCAGCGGATTCCTTCCACTTTTATAAGGAGGTTCATTACCCTTCCTCGGTGCAGGTGATAGTTCCTTGTGCACTCATTATCCTTGCTCCAGCAGACGCGGAGGTTGTGGAGGTTGCTGAGCTCTGCTGTCAGATAAGTGTTTCCTTTTCCCAAATGTCTGTCTTCCCTGGTGTTTGTCTTTAGTTGATAGTGGAGGGGTCTAGTGAACCCCTCCATCTGATCCTTAGATAAGATAGTGCTAGGATCAGAGAGGGACGAGGTTCGTGGTCGGCGACAGTTGAGGAGACTGTATAGGGACGTTAGGGCAGACAGGGTCAGCTCTAGGAAGTCTAGGGGTCACCGTCTCCTTCTTGTGCCCTTAGCGTTAGGGACTCCTTATTCCCCCCCCGTCGTTATCCTACGCTGGGTGTCTTCCCCACTCCCAGCGTGACACAGAGGCGGGAACACATACGGTAGATGGAATCTGGACCAAGTCAAGATCAGGGCGTCCGCTCCCAGAGACTGGGGGTCCCATGACCTCGCCATGTATTGCGGCACCTGATGATTCAGCCGTGAGGCCATCAGATCCACGTCCGGAGTGCCCCATCTGCTGCAGACTTCTCTGAAGACCTCCGGATGAAGAGACCACTCTCCGGCGTCCATCCCCTGCCGGCTCAGATAGTCGGCCTCCCAGTTTTCGACCCCTGGGATGTGAACTGCGGAGATCAGGCAGTTGTTGTCCTCCGCCCAGGATAGGATGCGGTGAACTTCGGCCAGAGCCTCTGCACTCCTGGTTCCTCCTTGATGATTTATATAAGCGACGGCCGTCGCATTGTCGGACTGAACCCGAATGGGTTGTCCTGAGAGGAATCTCTGAAACGCCAGGAGTGCCAGATAGATCGCCTTGATCTCCAGCACGTTGATCTGCAACGCCGACTCCGACTGAGTCCAGAGGCCTTGGGCCCTGTGGTGTAAGAACACCGCCCCCCAGCCCTTCAGACTGGCGTCGGTGGTCACCACTAACCATGACGGTTTGATGAAGGACCGGCCCCGAGACAAGTGATGTGGCTGTAGCCACCACTGCAGGGAATCCCTGGTCGGTAGGGAAAGGGTCACCAGCCGATTCAGAGAAATCGTCCTTCTGTCCCACCTGCGGAGAATCTCCAGCTGGAGAGGACGGAGGCGAAATTGTGCGAACGGCACCGCCTCTATTGCTGCCACCATGCGCCCCACCAACTTCATCAACACCCGTAAGGATGATTGTGGTGACAGGAGGACTGCTTGCACTCCTGATTGGATCGCCATCTGTTTGACTCGTGGCAGAGACACCAGGGCTGAGGCTGTGTTGAAGTCCATGCCCAAATATGTCAAAGACTGGGTCGGAACTAGCGTTGACTTCTGAATATTGAGGAGCCAACCGAACTGTTCCAGAGACCGCATGGTCACATCCAGGCTCTCTTGACAGAGGTGTTCTGATGGCGCCCTGACCAGCAGGTCGTCTAAATAGGGAATGACGGCATGTCCCTGCACGTGCAGGAGAGCCATCATGGAGGCCATCACTTTTGTGAACACCCGCGGTGCCGATGCCAACCCGAACGGCAGCGCCACAAATTGGAAGTGTTCTTCCCCCACTGCGAATCTCAACCAGCGCTGATGAGCCGGTGCAATGGGCACGTGAAGGTAAGCGTCTCTGATATCTATGGACGCTAGGAAGTCCCCTGTGACACAGCTGCGATCACGGAGCGCAGTGATTCCATACGGAACTTCCGAACCAACACGTGACGGTTGAACAACTTCAGGTCCAGTACCGGGCGGAAGGATCCGTCCTTCTTCGGGACGATAAAGAGGTTGGAGTAAAAACCCCTGAACCTCTCTCCGGAAGGCACCGGGACCACCACTCCGTCCCTGCGGAGACCCTCCAACACCAGGTGAAAAGCCTGAGCCTTTTCTGGTGATGGGACCGACCGATGGAATCGGGATATCGGCTTTGACGTCAGCTCTATCCTGTAACCTCGCGAGACCACGTCTCGAACCCACTGATCTTGAACGTGAAGTAGCCACTTGTCCTGAAAGCGAGACAAGCGGCCCCCCACCTGTGGGGAGGCAGGAAGGGAGAGCGAGTCATGTAGAGGCGGGTTTGGGGGTGGCAGCTGCCGCCCCCGCCGGCTTCTTTGGACGACTCTTAGAGCGCCACTGAGAAGCGGGTTTTCCCCCTCGGTCCGCACGAGCGGACGGTGCTGATGACTGCGAGCTGGAACGAAAGGACCACTGCTTTGGGTTCCTTTTAACGGTATACCGTGGCTTAGGCTTATTCTGCGGTATCTTAGACTCAGCAGAATCCTTTATCAGCTTGTCCAGTTCAGTGCCAAAAAGCCTGTCACCAGCAAACGGAAGATTCTGCAAAATCTTCTTGGATGTGGTATCTGAGTCCCAAAGACGCAGCCACAACAACCTGCGGATCGCTATAGCATTGGCCGAAGCCACAGCTGAGCGAGTGGCAGTTTCCAGAGTCGCCGTCCTGGCGTAGTCCGCATAGGCCCTTGCCCTCTCGGTAAGTGCCAGGACCTCTGGACTGGACCTTGCCAGGTCAGAGATACCATCCAAGCAGGTAGTAATCGCTTGTAAGGTCCAGACCGTGGCAAAGTTAGGGGCAAATGAAGACCCCACAGCCTCATAGGAAGACTTGGCGAGTTGCTCGACCTGTCTATCCGTCGCATCCTTCAGCGAGGAGCTATCAGAGGCAGAGAAAAGGGAGCGTGCAGCAATCCTGGTCATGGAAGCATCCACCTTCGGGGACTGCGACCACTCCTGAAGCACCTCCTGGGGGAAGGGGAAGCGATTGTCCTTGGGTTTACGGACATAACGCCGCCCAGGATGTAACCTGGGAGCTCTAACCACCCTTCCAAAGTTCGTGTGGTCCATGAAGGAACCACTTGGTCTAGCCTCTGGCCGCAGCCATTGATAGACCTCCTTCGGGTGCACCGTCACCTCCTCAGGGGGTGTCACGAGACGTAAGGTCTCGTTGATAGAGGACACCAGATCCTCCACCCCGTCTGGTGGTTCAGATACAGACACAGACCCGAAAGTTGAACCCCCATCATCGTCCTCACCATCAGAGGAACGCTCCTCCTCAGAGAGAGCCTGGAGCTCGGGTGACTCCTCACGACGAGCCCGCTTAAGGGGTCTCACAGCAGAAGAGGGAGACGCCCGGGGGTAACTGGACGGAGTAGCTGGGCTATCCAGCCTCCTATTAAGTGCCTCCAGGGATTGCGACATGGAGGACAGCTGGGACAACAGAGATTCATTGATCTTATTCTGAGTCTCCCATGGCCCTGGGACCACCTGGACCTCAGGGTATAGCACCGGAGCTGCTGACTCAGCAGTGTCAGTCCGGGCCTCTGGGCGTCCGCAATTATTGCAGGACCCCTCCACCAGTGTACCATTGCATGTAGCACAGGTAATGGTGGCATCTGCCGCCCTAGCAGCACGCTTCCTAGCTGAGGACATCGCCACAGTAGGGGAAAATAAGCCAAATTGCAGACAAAAACCGGGAGTCCCGGTGGCTTACCGACCGCAGCAAAGCGGTAGGAGGAAGCGGTGTGTGTGTGACCTCCGCGAAGGTTTCCGGTCTCCCCTGGAGTGCAGACGCACGCTGCATACAGATCCCAGCCGGGAAGTGAGGGGTAAAGATGGCCGCCGACAGTGAAACTGTGGGCGGCGCCGAAAACACGCGGGAAGCACACACACACGCCCATCGATGATGTCACCGCACGGGCTGCTTCCCATCCTCCAAGCAGCCTCTGAAGGCGCCGGAGCCCGCAGCGCGGGAATTAGTGTGAAAAACACAACATACAGACTGCATGCACAAAACATCCGCAGCCTACAGCCTCAGCCCCTGTGACACACAGGGCGGCCAGCCATGGTGACCCCAGCACAGGGTACACCTCCAGATCCGCGGACCCGAGGGTAACGCGCGGTCTGAGTGTCAGGACACGTAAAGTGACAGACACTACCCCCAGGCACAAAGGAGACACAGAGTGCCTCAGTGCCGGTCCGGTCTGTAAGCACCATTTAGGGAGGCCTCGGACGGGGGTTTAAGCACCAGTCCGGAGTGTAAGCACCATTTAGGGAGGCCTCGGACTGGGCTGGCTCCAGTCCGGTCTGTAAGCACCATTTAGGGAGGCCTCGGACGGAGCGGAGCTGTGCAAGGCTCCCATCTCCCACTCTCCAGAGCCCCCCAGAGAGGGATGGAAAGGAGCGCGACAGCGTACCGGGAGAACACAAAGTGTCCAGGCTCTAGGCCCTCCGGTACCTCCACCTGCGTGTTCCACAAGGGTGAGCGGGGAGACTGTCGCCGGTCCCGACCGGAACCATTTTACCTTGTCTTCAGACGCCATCACGTAAGCTGTGAGAATGCAGTGAAGTGCAAGCAAAGCGTGATCCTCCGAGCACACTAAGTTTAAAACTGAGGATGTTCCCTGCGGTAGGGGTTTATAAGCGGAGGAGGCGGTGTCTACAAACTTGTAGTACCTAGTGTGACCTCCGGAGGGCAGTGCCCTAAACCCCATTGTCTGGGTCTCCCATTATGATGACCAGAAAATGCTATGCTGCAGTCATGTTTCAGTGCCTAGTTAATGCTCCTTTAGAAGCCGCTTTCAATGGCTGCCCAACAAAGAGCCGTACATTATATTCAAGTAATCTGCGTAAGGGCATTCCCCAGCCTCAGGGTGTGAGCAGAAAGGCTGCAGCAGGGAAAGACCCATACAGAGTGTGCATCTTGCCGAGCAGCAGTTGAAAGCATCTTTTAAATGAGCATGAACTAGGCACTAAAACATCAGATTGAAAGAGAGGGATCAAGATAAAGTAATGATAATTACGAAAAAAAAATTATAACCTTACAAAGCCTGGAGAATAATTAAATAAAGTTTTGTTATTCTTTAACAGTATTTTTTGACAAACATTTCTCACCTATGCTCAGGACAAGTAAATAATATCTAATTGCTGGGGACCTAATTGGTGGTCGTACGATAATCACTAAAAAGGAGTATTAGTCAAGCATGCACAGTGCTACTGCACTTAAAATTTAAAGGATTGGCATATAGCTGAATACAGCTCTCTGTTATTTCCATCAGAACTATGGATATTAAAGGGAACCAGTCAAGTGGAAAAACGCTATTAACCTGCAGATATAGGGCAATTTGCACGTTAATAGCATTCTGAACACGGCTGGCGCCTGCATATTGATCCGCACTGCCGCAAGGAAAAGAACTCTAATCCACCCGGTAGTGTTCTGGTTTTCAGTCATGGGGGCGGCAGATTCGGTCACCGCTCTGTAAATGTAAAGCAGCAGTGGTAACCATTCCCACCTTTACCCCCTGCAGTGACTGACACCTTCTGCTAATGCTGAGTGGCTGTCTGTCAGTGTGGGGGCGGTTACAGCTGTCGCTCTCCATACACAGAGCCGTTACACGCCAGCACTTCCCCATGACTGAAACCGGAACACTGCCAGGAGAATTAAGTTATATTCCTCCCGGCAGCAGGGTATAATGTGCAGGCATCAGGCAGGTTCAGAATGCTATTAACCTGCAAATTAACCCCATATCTGCAGTTTAATAGCATTTTTGCACATGACAGGTATCCTTTAAGATGTTCCAATGCCTGACATACATGCACATCATATGTCAGGTGCAGATGTTTGAAGCCTGTGCGTGTGCTGAGCATACAACATACCTGGCAGATGCTGGCTATGTTAAGCTGCTTTCACGTATGTTTTTTTTCCAATCAGAATTACGCCTTTTTTTGAAAAAAACAGATGCGACACACTTGCTGTAAGGTTGCGTTTGGGCTAATGCATTGTTTCTGGAGGTCCAGACATGTGCAGAAACCTATGTTTCCATTGTGATCCCAAGCTTCCGGCTTGTCTTAAAACCACAGTTAGCGGCGGTTTTCATCCAGTGCCGGAAGTGCCAGACCATCATCAAAATGTAAGTGTCCGCACATGTCCGGACCTCTATTAACCCATTAGCCCAAACACAACTTTGCAGCAAGTGTGTCGCATCTGGTATTTTCAAAAAAGGTGAAATTCTGCCAGATTTGAAAAACAGCAGATCAGGCAAAGCTGAAGTTCAAAGGTTCAGGTTTACCTGATCTGCCGGAAGTATACAAAACGCACATGTGAAAGCAGCCTTACACAGCCAGCATCTGCCTATAATATCAATTTTTAATAATGTAAACATTGCTATCAATCACTGACAGTGGCATTTACTTGTCCACCAGCTGTCGATGCCCTCCCCCGATGATGTGATTGCGGGGTGTTGAGGTGTCACCATGACAGCCAGAGGCTGTTGAAGGCCCCCAAGACGCCACATTAATCCTTTTATGCCAGTGGCTGAGAATCACAGGAGAACATCATTTTGACTATCTAGTGTAATACAGTCATACATTCAAAATAAAAATGAAGAATTCAAATGTTATAAAAATATGAAAATATAAAAATTTGTGTCATGGCTTTTCTCCTTTAAAGAGGACCTGTCACCCCCTGCTGCATTGCAATCTAAATGCAGCGCTAAATGCAGCATGTCTGTTGCATTCAGGGAAGGGGTCCCCCATGTGCCTGTGTGCTGTTTCCCCCGAGATATAGCCTTAGTAAAACTCACTGTTAAAAGACATGAGGGCATTCCCTGGTGCAGGAGCCAGCTCGATTGACGGAGCCATTCCCTGCCCCTCTGTGCTGCTTCTGCTGTTCAGGCTCTGCCCTCCTCCTCTCTGTCACTCATCCTGCCTCACACAGCATGCAAATCATCTGACATCAGCTCCAGATTCCTGCCCTGCTGTCTGAACAAAGTATAAACAGCACAGCAGGAGGCGGCACAGAGAGGCAGAGGGGGAGGGAATGGCTCCCATCAATCGAGCGGGCGCTCCTGCACCAGGGAATGCCCTCATGACTTCCAACAGTGAGTTTTACTAAGGCTAAATCTTGGGGTACACTGCATACAGACACATGGGGGACCCTTTCCCTGAATACAGCAGACATGCTGCATTCAGTGCTGCATTTAGATTACCATGCAGCAGGGAGGTGACAGGTCCTCTTTAAAAAATGAAGAAAAGAAAAAACTTAAACTTTGTTTGGTGTCATAACTTCTGTGATAATCCAGTCTAATAAAATGAATTTATTTGGACTGTAATATGGTACACACCGGAAAGAGAAAAATCTAAATGGCAGAATTGTGTTTTTTGGTAGCTGCACCCAATAAAAAAATATGCAAAATAACCCCCATCATAATGTATGTGCTCTAAAATGGTATCAATAAAAATACTTGCCATGCAAATAGCAAAGCCTTAAGGGCCCATTACACGCTACGATATCGTTAACGATATTTATACGTCACAGCTTTTTGGGGCGGGCAACGACGTCGTTGCGTGTGACAAGTAGAAATGATCAACGATAAGTCGGCTGATTGTTCATCGGAGGTTTTTGAACCGGACCTAAAACCAAACGATGATCATTCGTCCAACCTGCAGCATGGGTGTGTGAGACACCTCAATACCGATGTCATTAACGACCACGCCTATTCAGAACTGTAGGACGTAGGCGATCAAACGACCGCAAGTATCGTTCGCTTGTCGCGGAATCGTTGCTGCGTCGTTAAAGATATCTGAACGTGTGACACCTCACCAGCGATCATTGAACGACGTTCAAGCGATCTAGGTCAAGTTGGATCGTTGGTCGGCTCGTTCGACCATTGAAGCGTGAGACGGGGCCTTTACACAGCTCAATCGACAGAAAAATAAGAAAGTAATGAGTCTCAGAACAATACAATTTTATGTTTCAAATTTTAAGCTATTTTTACTGAACAATGAAGAAAGAAAGTAAGAACAAAACTCAAAAACAATTAAGGAAATTCCATCGATCTGCCAATTTCACTGATTCTTGAATTTCCTCCCCATTTTCCAGTACTTTGTAGGGTCATTCAAAATTATGTTTCGTCCCCCCCCAAAAAAAAATCCTCGTATGGCTATATTGAATGAAAAATAAAGGAAAAAGGGGAAGAAGGTAACTAAATGACAAAAAAACTTAAAGAAAGAAAAAAAATCGCAAGGCTGGGAAGGGGTTAAATAGAGCAACAGAATTCATGATTGACTGCGGCTACATTTGAATGATCATTGGGATTCCTAGCGGAGGGGCCCCCAGCATCAGACATTATTCACCTATCTTGGGCATAGGGGATATGAGGACACTAATGACACTAAAGGAATACCGTACATTTAGGAGATTCCCTACTTCTATCTAATAATCTGAAAAAAGAAAATGTATCATTCATAAATAACCACATAACAGCCCCCGGGTTACTTTACCTGGATATCCAACAGAACTGTGATCACTGTATGCCTGAAAGACAGCAGATGGCATATTATAGACACTGGACCGGTAAAAGTCGAAGTAAAGAAAGTCCGCACATCTGAGATCTGTGCACGAACCAAAGCTCCAAAGACAAAGAGGAAAAATTGAAGAGTCCAGCACAATAGAAACTGATATAATGCGAATATTATTGAGTCCAAATGTAAAAAACAAAGCAATCCATACACTAATGGCCACTGTACACTTCCCAACGTCAGTCCGATGTTGGATACAACGGCGCAGAAGCGCACTTTTTCTGGGCAGATTTCCAAGATCGCATAGTAGCTGTTAGCGCGATATCGGCAGGCAACGCAACAGCGATGTGTACACCTCCTTGTACGGCCGACCCAGGAACGACCATTTAACATGGGAGAGGATAGGGGAAGTTGTACTCCACATCGTTGTTGGGCTGTCACACAGAACGATCCGGCCACATCGTCCATCCAATATCGGGCCGTTGGAGAGCAGGCCCATTTGATCCCCGATATCGTTTTTGCATCGTTCGTGCATCGCATTGGTCATTTACACCATACAACGCACGAACGATATCGGGGCCAACGCACGAACCACGTGACTTTTTATCGGAGTTGGACGCCGATATCGGGACGTGTAAAGTGGCCATTAAGGGGTCATTCCATGTCAAGTGATCCAAAAATGAATATTTTTTTTTTGCCTGACGTCTTTAGATTTTTTTTTTTCTATATGAAGAACAACTTTAGTTAATTAAAAAAAAGTTTTGAATTTTTTTCTTCATCAGTTAATTTTTTACAGATTTTTAAAGTTTTAAAAAAGTGTGAATTTTGGCCTGGTATGGCTTTACACTTTCTATGATATCTCAGGCTAGAAATAAGATAGAGAAACACAATAAACACCATTCTACTCAGAACTGTCCAGGCTTTCACCAGATATGTCACAAGAGGATCTTTGTTAATATTTCACCCAAATAACAAAATCTCAAAAGAATTAAAAATATAGAGGTAATAATCATTGGTTCACTTAACATGGAATGACCCTAAGGTGAAAATAACACGAGCAAAAAAAGGAGCAAAGGTGGATAAAATACACCACGGCAACGCGTTTCTCACCTATTGAAGGGTTCACTGCCTGAATTGGCAATGAATAAGGACCCTTCTGTGGGTGAGATACGCATTGCCGTGGTGTATTTTATCCACCTTAGCTCGTATGGATTGATTTGCTTTTTTACATTTGGACTCAATAAACTTGCATTTAATCGGATTTCCATTATATTGGTCTCTTCAATTTTTTCCTCTTTAGCTCAGTAAAAGGTTGGCCTGTCACCAGGGCAAAAATCATTATTTTTGAATCCGCTGTATGGTTCTAATGATCTAGCCTTTTTTTTATTAAGCCCTACGTGTTACGTGCTATGGTGCCTACCTAAGGGCGGTGCTCACAATTCTCTGGGGCGTGTCTTCTAGCTGCTCTGTATTATCACCCTGTGAGCACCACCGGCTTAAAAAAAAGGACTAAAAGAAAATCTGTCGGCAGGTTTTTGCTATGTAATCTGAAGACCGCATGCTGTAAGGGTGAACACACAGAGTCTCTTATCACAAAGTGCGTTGTTGTTTCCCTGCAATGTATGTTTTAGCACCAGTAGCTTATTATCACTCACAGTCACAGCAATGTCAACACACCCCTTCTCTGATTAGCAGCTTCTCTCTACCTATAGACATTGTACATACAGAGCCTGGTGTGGATGGGGCAGCTGTCTCTGTTCTGTTGCCTGGCTAAATCTAAAAACTCTGATAGTATCAGAACTGATGAAGCCAGAAATCTATGGTATACATCGTTGGATTCAGAGTCTCTTTGCCTACATCATGCTGCTTTCAGATTAGGTAGAAAAACCTGCTGACAAATTCCCTTTAGCAAAAATGGCATCTATCTCTGAGAATAAGGGAAAAAATGAACAATTTTGACCTGGTGACAGCTCCTATATGTAAGTATATTTTATATAAAAAGGAATTGATTCAAACTGTATCATACGGAGTCATCAAACCTTATTTTAGAAACCGCTCATTGACAATTACAGGTTTTCACCAGCATGTGGCTCTGACATTTTAATAACATATGCGTCTGCACATAAAGGGTACTTACGGGAGATCCTGGAGGGCCAGGTGGGCCAGGAGGTCCAGGTGGTCCCTAAAAAAGGGAAAAAACACTGATGTCATTCTAGGCTTTTTCCTTACAACATATAATGTTAGATTCTATTATTGAACCTACAGTATAATTGATTTAATGGGTAATAACTAGATATTGTAGACTCTGCTTCCAGGACCCTTAATAGGGTCATGTTGAAAAGCCCTCCTATGAAGGGTAAACACAAATGATTCATTTGGGCCTTTTACAACCAGCATCCCCCCTCGTCTGCTTTGGTGGAGTGTGATCGATTTTTATCAAGTTTGAATAAACAGTGAAGATACATAAGACTCACCCTTACTCCATAACCACTAGGGTCTGCCGAGTCACCTTTCTCTCCCTTCATTCCATTCATGCCAGGACGACCCTACAAAGAAATAGGCAGCTTGTCTTAATGTTATCCCTCATTATGGTTACATTAAGAGAATACAAATGACCCCCCCCAAAAAAAATCTACTGGGACCATGGTCTCGGGAAGCGCCATACCAAAAGGTTGGGAAGTAGTGTGTAATTCTACAGCACTACAAAAATGTATGTACACAGATTTCTAAATATGAATATATTTCCTATTACTGTAGGTCATAAAATACAGGAATGATGGTTTATGATTTGATATGATGGGTAGGGGAGTTTAATTCAATTGATTATTTGGTTTAGACTTTTCCTAAGACACAATAACTAGGGTCACAACAGTTAAGTCTTATCATTTCCTCTGAAATTCCTAAAGGAGTCAGTTAAACGTCCTCATAGAGGAGTCTAGATCTTACCTTAGTTGTTGGGATCCACAAACTGTAAAGGAAGTTTTTTGTGGACTCTGATATTGGTCCTCCATCTTTATGGCATCAATATAAAATCAATAGTATTCCAACTCTCAGCGCCCATGTGGATCAGCTGTTTGAACAGCTTAGGTTGGCTTCACATCACGGTTTTGTTCCTGTCCGTGGGATCCTGGTTTTGCAGGACCCCATAGACAGGAACGGACAGGACAGGATGTGTACAAAAGTGTGGCCAAATATGTTCCCAGATCATGTTTTTTGCAGGTACATTTTCTGCTGCTGTCCATGGTGCTGAAGTCTGCCTGTGTCTGCTCTGCCGCTGTCCTTGGTGCTGAAATCACTGCCTGTGTATGTCATACTGCTGTCCATGGTGCTGACGTTACAACGGCAGGATTTCTGTGCATGCTCTGTGCAAAAAAATCAGATCCAGGAAATGATCCGATTGTTTCACGGATCCGGTGCCCATAGACTCCCATGTTATGGGTGCCGGATCGCCCCGGATCCGTTTCTGTCCGATTTATTCACCAGAGCCCAAAAATACTGCAAGCTCCGATTTTTGGCAAGGTAAAAACCGGACAAAAATGAATCCTGCACAGAATACACAAAATCGGACGGCTAAATAGGTCCAATCCGGCACCATAGGGATACATGAGATGCAAAACTGGATCAGGTTCTGTCCGCTTCAAACCGGAGAGAACCTGATGCACAAAACAGCCAGCCTTACAAAGCTTCAGTAAATGTTGTGTTTCTTCATTGTATACCATGCACATCTCTGTACACAGGATAGCGGTTGTACTATTGAAGCTCAGTCCTATTCACTTGAAAAGGGACTAAACAGTAATGAGCTGCAATTTTAGGCACATTTTCTTTAACATGTAGGACAATGAGCCTGGTAAATAATGAAGGGGACGTTGCACTCTTGAGAATGCTGCAGCCTCTTCAATCAGTTGAGTGTTGACGGTGCCTGGAGTCAGATGTTGATGGTCTTTCCCAAGGGAAAACCATGATATCAGTCCATCTCATGTAATATGTATGGACAGAAGTTTGTGAAACACAACTGAACAGCAAAGAGATGACATACATTATAATGAACAACACCATAAGGGCCATCAGTAAGATCAAATCGGACCAATAATGAAGAACAGTCCCGGTACAGGGACAGCTATTGAGACACTGCTTCCAGACAAAAAAGTAAAATGAACAAACAAGAGTCAGAATGGAGAACTTTTACATTTGATGGTATCAGTGAAGGATAGAGGTCATGTAAGGAAGATAAAGAGAAAAAAATCTGAGACCAAATACAGAATGTGATGAAAAAGGAGCAAAATGGAAAATCAAATAAGGAAAGAGCAAAACAAACTGTAAGAGTTGTAGCAAACTTACAGGCCTTCCTGGGAATCCAATTTCACCTTTCTGAGCTGGTGGGCCCTATAACGACACAATGATAGATTAACATATGGATATTACCGCCATAATAGTATTGCAGTAAAATGCAGGTTTTCACCTTGGCACCATACTCACTGAAGGTCCCATAGGTCCCTGAGGGCCTCTTGGTCCAGTATCTCCCTAAAACAGAGAATTTTATTAAAGGAAATTATCTTCTCAGCACCAGGCCGGTATTAGTACAAGACACCTGAAATCTCAAAGATGAGAAGCAGAAGGGCCTGGTGGGTCCTGTGGAGAGAGTGGGCCTGGCACTAAATGAGTCACACTAAGTTTCTCTATGGGGCTCTATTGCCAGAAATAAAAGGGAAATTCCAGATTTCTACCCTTCAGTTATCTGTGTCACGTTATAATGGGTCATTAATCCAGGGAACTAGTCTGATTGCCGTATGTGGAGTCGGGAAGGAATTTTTTCCCCAATGTTGACCTTAGTGTCTGCCCCATGGGGGTTCTGCCTTCCCCTGGATCAACATGTTAGGCTATAGGATGGACTTAAGTCTACCTTGAACCTTAAAATCTATGAAACAATGTTCTTACCCTCTCTCCTCTGTAAGCTCCGGTAATTAGCGTGCCATCAGGCCCCAGAATCATTCCAGGCTCTCCTTTCTCCCCTAGACATGAGACATAGTCCATTATGTAACATGTGCAATAAATAATAGACTTGGCTCAAAAGGCAATGTGGTTATAAAGAACTACAAAAATATCGCTTTTTTTTTTCTTCTAAACACAGTGCTACAGTTGCCCCATGTTGTATGTGATATTACAGTTCAGGCCTATTCACTTTAATAAAGCTGAGTTGTAATATCAGACATACACACACACACAACCATTGATGGTTGTGTAAGGGTCATATTTTTTTTTCTTAATCCTGTACAACCAAATTTGAAGACAAATGGATGCAGACTAAAAAGTCCTGGTTGTTATATTACCACCTATGAGCCACTGAACATTGGAGCAGTCTACTGTTATTTCTCCAAATGTCATGTCCCACGACTTGGGAATCATACACTGTTGTATTGCGTTTCTATTATTTTCCCTAAGTTGATAGGCAAGGTTTGCCTTTTTAAGAAGGTTGTTTCCTCTCTCTCCCTGTAGCTGCTCTGATGTCAGTAACCCCTCCCTTCTTCCCCATTGCCACAGTGAGTAAAAAAATGGAGGAAGCAGAGGAGGTTCTAACACAAGACCTTAAGGAAATGGGAAAGTATTTCCGACAACGGAGGCTAAAGCCCAATCCATCAAAAACGGAAGTATGCTGCTTTTATCTACACAACGCAAAAGTGTGAAGACGGAATTCAAAGTCACTTTGAAGGTCAACCTATCGGACACAATTTCAAGCCTAAGTATATAGGCGTAACCCTTGATAGAAGCCTAATCTTCAAATATCACTTGAATAAGACAACACAGAAACTGAAAGCACGCAATAATATTATTCAGAAATTCGGGGGATCCTACTGGGGTTCCTCAACACCTGTCTTGAGAACGTCTACCCATGCCTTGGTGTCCTCTACTGCAGAATACTGTGCTCCAGTATGGCTACGTAGCTGCCACGTGAATGAAATCGACACCCAGCTGAACAACTCTAATGTGTATAATATCTGGTGCTATCAGACCTACACCTGTCCACTGGTTACCTGTTCTGTGCCACATCGCACCTGCAAACCTGAGAAGACAAGAGTTTGTTCTTAAAGAATACACAAAAATAGTTAAAGATGGAAACCTCCCAATGCACCAAAATATGCAAGATGTCCAAATACAGCGACTGAAATCTAGACATCTACCCATCCGAACTGTAATAACTCTGTATGAACATGATTTCAATTTAGAAGAGAAATGGCGAGAACTCTGGGCCAGTGCAGTAGACAGTAAACTCCAAATGTTTCCCCACCTACAAAACCCACCATCAGGCTTCAATCCACCAAGGAAAACTGTGGAGCTGAGCGTCAGACAATCCAGCACATTGCTGAGGAGCGTCCCCTCAGATCTTACATCGGTGACAAGAACGACTTCTACACTGGAAATTACAATATGCATACATAGATAACCTCAACATCCAACTCCGAGTTTTATACCTTTGTTCCTTTAAATCACTGTATACTATCTGTTGTTTATTCTTACAGTATATGATGTGAAATACTTGTTCATATGATTGATAATAATAATATTCCCTATTTTATTAGCTGCATCTCCTTGCAACTCTGATATAATCATCTTTTTTTATCTACTGCACTGTGCATAATGCCAAGAATTCAGTTAAAAATAAATCAACTCTTCTGGATTCTTCATACATGCCTCTGCAGTTGAGTTCAAGCTATCTGCCAACCTACATGTGGGTAAATGGTGTTTTCAAGCTACAAGAGAACTGATAGCTCAAGCGCCCAACACAAGCAGTGTAGTTGTGAAAGCAGAAGACCAACTACCAACTATACATGTTTGTTATTACCTTAATCATACTAACCCAATAAAAAGAAAGCAGCATGGTGAGAACAAAGCACACATTTATAGTAACAAGAGCAATATCAGAATTGATGCTTTTTTCTTTTTCATTCCCTTCCATAAAAAAGGGAAAGGAGTTATCTGGATACCGGATAGGTCATCAACATGAAAAATCTGTGAAGGTACCTTTACACGCCGCTACAGGATGGTGGAAACAACCGGGTAGATGAGAGAAATGTATCTTGCACCGCCAAATCAACCCGAGGTAGCGGCGTGTAAAGACGGTTGTTTCCACCCGTCACTTGTGGCACCTGTTTCAAGCAGAGTTGATTTCAGGTTGATTTCAATCAGATGATAGCGGCCTGTATTGGCGTGCAAATAAGGAACAGGAGGGTTGTTTCGACACCTTTCTATCTACCTGGGGCGTGACACAGGCTCCAGGATACCGCGCCCCATCAGCGATCATTGGTGGAAGCTCCTGCGTTGCGATTGGTTGTCGCTGCATAGGGAGGCATATTTAAGGAGCTGACCAGTCACACTACACAATTGCTCGAGCGTCATGTATTAGTCAGGCTGCTGCGCTGGCTGGCCAATCATGATGCTATTGCATTGTCCAATCATCGTACGAGCGTCTCGTAAACCACAATTCTGGCACGCCTATGTGTTTTCCCTGCTGCCTTTGTTCCGCCCATATTACCTTGTTATAGCGGCGTGTAAATGAGGTAAGGTGAGCTACAGAAGGTAGCTTGTGGCACCCGGCGGTGTATCCAGAGATAGATGTAACCTACTGTAGTGCACCTTGTAGCGGCATGTAAAGGTGGTGCGGGTACCGTTTTCAACCGTTTGTGCGTGCTCGTGAAGCACCCGGTTGTTTCCACCATCCTGTAGCGGCGTGTAAAGGTACCTTAAGAGATCAAACACCAAACAACCGCACTGATCGGCTGTTATAAGCAATGGCAGATGGATGGAAACACAATGGCCAGAGCTGCAATACACAACTCCATTCAAATTGTAATGTCTGCTGCCAGATCGTGTAGAACAGCATCATTCATGAGACTAGGATCTATTCTGCAGTTCCGGAAGAAGCCACTGCACAGTACATAGAGGTGCGCATTGCAGCTCCGTGTAATGTTTACCTCCAGCTACTGATCGGTAAGATTGCCGGATGTGGGACCCCCACCAATAGGATATTGAAGACCTATTCTAAGGATAGGTCATCAATATTTGGTGATCAGAACACTGCTTTAATTAATAAATTATATGAACCCCAAAATGATTTTTTTAAAATCCTAAGAAAGTTATGGTGACAGAAAAATAAAACCTGACACTGCCAGACACAATAGCAAGTGTAAAGGATCGAAGCCTAGTATGAAATTCTTATTTTTAATGACTCCCACATGGCCCCATTGAAAATAACTTTTAGAATAGGGGAATCCCAATTTAAGGTGTCATATCTCTAATATTCACCAAGGTCGACCCCAAAAACATTTTACTGTAGCTAAGACTGTGGAGCATAGCGAGTCTCCATTTTTTCTTGAGGATGGCATGAATGCATGCCCAGAATGCCAACATCTTTAGCGCAATGTGGCCTTTTTTCTGTAGGCTTTCATTACTCTCACCTTAGAACCAGGCAGTCCTGGGTAACCCTGATCTCCTTGATCACCTTTGAATCCTCTTTGTCCCTGAAACACAAAACACATATTGCAGTCAAGGCAGAAAAATTTCCATAATGTTAAAAAACCTAAATGATGTTCAACTTACTTGCCCAAAATCTCCTCCCTGTAAGTAGATGAATAAAAGATTTTATTCAGATGAAAAACTCAGGTTTTTATTTTTCATGTCTTCACACAACCATCAATATTTCCTAACACGTCTGTATCCTGTTCTTAACTAAAGCATTGACCATAAGTCTATGCACCCACAGAGTTTTCTGACCAGTATTTTAGAGCTGATCCTCCACAAATTCCTCCTCAAAACTGCTGCTAAATATCTTGGATAATTCTTAATTCATTTCTAAAGGAAATCCACTTTACTACTTTATTTGTGGAGTTTTTAATAATTTTTTTTCCTGGAGAGATTTTGAAAAAAGCCCGGTGGAAAAAAAGAAAGTGCATGGCACTTTTTCAAAGTATCTTCATTGCAGGCACCATTCCTACTACTTTCGTGTTATGCTATGTCCTCTGATGAACCCCTGTTATGCAATGTCCCCTGTTGAACCCCCTGTTATACTATGTCCCCTGATGAACCCCTGTTATGCAATGTCCCCTGAAGAACCCCTGTTATGCTATATCCCCTAATGAACCCCTGTTATGCAATGTCCCCTGAAGAACCCCTGTTATGCTATATCCCTGATGAACCCCTGTTATGCTATGTACCCTGTTGAAACCCTGTTATGCAATGTCCCCTGTTGAACCCCTGAAACGCTATGTCCCCTGAAGAACCTGTTATGCTATGTCCCCTGTTGAACTCCTGTTATGCAATGTCCCCTGAAGAACCCCTGTTATGCTATATCCCCTGATGAACCCCTGCTATGCAATGTCTCCTGTTGAACCCCTGTTGTGCAATGTCCCCTGAAGAACCCCTGTTATGCTTTGACCCCTGATTAACCCGTTATGCTATGTCCCCTGATGAACCCCTGTTATGCTATGTCCCCTGAAGAACCCCTGTTATGCTTTGACCCCTGATGAACCCGTTATGCTATGTCCCCTGATGAACCCCTGTTATGCTATATCCACTGATGAACCCCTGTTATGCTTTGACCCCTGATGAACCCGTTATGCTATGTCTCCTGATGAACCCCTGTTATGCTATATCCACTGATGAACCCCTGTTATGCTTTGACCCCTGATAAACCCGTTATGCTATGTCCCCTGATGAACCCCTGTTATGCTACATCCACTGATGAACCCCTGTTATGCTTTGACCCCTGATAAACCCGTTATGCTATGTCCCCTGATGAACCCCTGTTATGCTACATCCACTGATGAACCCCTGTTATGCTATGTCCCCTGATGAACCCGTTATGCTATGTCCCCTGATGAACCCGTTATGCTATGTCCCCTGATGAACCTCTGTTATGCTATGTCCCTGATGAACCCGTTATGCTATGTCCCCTGATGAACCTCTGTTATGCTATGTACCTGATGAACCCATTATGCTATGTCCCCTGATGAACCTCTGTTATGCTATGTACCTGATGAACCCGGTATGCTATGTCCCCTGATGAACCTCTGTTATGCTATGTACCTGATGAACCCATTATGCTATGTCCCCTGATGAACCTCTGTTATGCTATGTACCTGATGAACCCGTTATGCTATGTCCCCTGATGAACCTCTGTTATGCTATGTACCTGATGAACCCGTTATGCTATGTCCCCTGATGAACCCCTGTTATGCTATATCCACTGATGAACCCCTGTTATGCTATATCCACTGATGAACCCCTGTTATGCTTTGACCCCTGATGAACCCGTTATGCTATGTCCCCTGATGAACCCCCTGTTATGCTATGTCCCTGATGAATTCCTGTTGTGCAATGTCCCCTGATGAACCTCTGTTATGCTATGTCCCCTGATGAACCTCTGTTATGCTATGTCCCTGATGAACCCGTTATGCTATGTCCCTGATGAACCCATTATGCTATGTCCCTGATGAACCGCTGTTATGCTACATCCACTGATTAACCCCTGTTATGCTATGTCCCCTGATGAACCCCTGTTATGCTATGTCCCCTGATGAACCCGTTATGCTATGAACCCTGATGAACTTTAGTGATAAGTAACAGTGGGGAAATGTGTCAGGACTCTGGACTTTTTCTGTTAAGGCTTCCTTGCTATTCCTGATGACTTTAATTATAACCAAAGCTAAGTAACATCTATTTGCAACACTTGAGTGGTGATCTTGCACTATGTTTTAAAAATTATATGCACCCTGGAAAAGTGTAGGGACATTGCAGGAACACATAGGGAGTCTCGTCATTGAATTGGGCCGCCAATACAACTTAGGGCATCATACCCTTCATTGTCAGATAGATTTCTATCCATGGTTAATGCCCAATTTTTCCTAGACCTACCGGTACATATATTATATATCCTTCACTCTCTTTTTGGATTTATTTGGGGGGGGTGTAAATTTTAACATCTTTTTAATTTATTTATCTATTAAAAGTTATATATTAACTATCTTTGTGGGATCATACTTCTATGGTTATACTACCCACGTTTTTGAAACAGAAGAAGAAAATTAAGGAAAGGTCTCCAAATTAGGCACTGTCCAATCAAAAGTCTTCGAAACTGCTGTAGAAAAAGACTAATTCCTCCAAAAAACGGTTTCTGCTTGAAAAACTAAGTGTGAACTTTATCCTAATGGTCCACATACTGACCTTTTATATTGTACATGATACACCACTTAGTTTAGTTAAGGCTACTGACGTATTTGATGAACTCAAATTTTGGTTCATGTCTCATAGTGAAGCTTCTACATATGTGAAGTACAGGTGCACGGGTGTAGTGCCTGAACATGATCCGGTGAGCCAGTAATCTGCTTCTTACCTCTCCTCCACCTTGTCCTCCATCAATATACTGCAAAATAAAATCAAAATATGGTATTAGTTTACGGCCAATTGTGAAAATTAGTAATAATGAGCAGAAATGTATATTTAGCCAGGAAATTCACTTTGCATTAAATTAGTTCTGTATGTCTCACTATTCTCTGAGGTCTCTCAGAATATAATAAATGTAGGATGAAATAAACCAATTGATACTTGTGAAGAAAGAGGGATATATTCTGGCTATTCAATCAAGTGATATCCCAATAATCCTTAATCAATTATAAACCAATTCATCCATCTGTTTCTGTGAGCTAGTGACAAGATCATGGCCCACTCCCTCAGGAATTCTGCAGAGTCCAGAAGAACCAACAAATGGCTAGGTGAAAGCTAAAATCATAACCAAAAATATGAATGCATTATCTTCCACCTACGACGCTCCCAGGAAGAGTTATCGGAAAGGCTGCATTTTTATAGCCATCTTTAGGGATGAAAAAAACAGCCCAGATGAGGTCATCAGGAGTAGACTGGTGGGTGACAAAAGCCCCCTGCCATATCTCATCAGTGTATTACTTTGAGGAGGACCCCATTACATCACATTTCAGAGTATACCCAAGGGAACCCAGTGGCCTGACACTGCCACCATGTGGCCACCAGCAGCAAGGAACCCGGTAACTGAACTACATTTGCCTGTATATCTGTGTGTCCCCCTTTAATCTTTTGTTTGCATAACTGACTGTAACATCTGTAATATCTGTATAACTCATCTGTAAGTATCTAGTGTTCCCTTATGGTGATTAAATATATACATTTAATCTTGGGTTGCTCTTTAATCTCAGTCACGAAATTCCAAGTCCATGTGCTCATTTAACATTATATGCTGCTTGAGTTGCTATAAGCCTGTTTCTGCACCGAGCTTATATTAAACAAGAAAATATTGGCAGCAATTGGTGTTTGTGTTATTCAGGACCCATTAGTGATGGGGTGGCACTTGTTATACGTACTTCTGGCCTGGGACCGGAAGGCATATACCACACTCACTGGGGCGGGGCACCTTAATAAACCATTACTGAGAGGCCAGCTGCGGTCCATCTTATTTCCTCAGTCAGTTCCCTGACTGTTCTGAGTATAGAGAGCTGCCAGGTTCGGTGGCATATTCGTCACAACACTTGTCTCTCAGTGGCGCTCACATACTCTGTGCAGTTCCTAGTGTACTTATTCTGGCCCAGTCTTCACTCACAGGCCAATCTTTCTCAAGTCACAGGTCCCAGTAGACCGTGAGGTGTCCTGACTCAACACACATCATAACGTTGGCATCGTACCGACATGTCACAAAGCCTAGTGGGCAGTGGAGGCACCGAAGACTCAACAAACAAGAAGACTAGAGGCCGGTGTATAAAGACCGGACCCAAACAAACAAGCAGGAAGCATCATGGATAAGGTGAGGGCCTGGAACAAACTAGTAACAACTTCTTTTTTTTACCCCTTCCCCACCAGAAATCAGAATTTTTGGGGGGGAAATTTTAGGTGAATTTGATTCGTGTCATAGCCCATCTTTTGCACAAATGCACATATAAGCTTAATTAAGGCGGTGAGCAAATATAACGGGGTACAGTCTAAAAAACAAAATTGCCTACCCTATCACTTGATCTGTAAATGATTTGACCTGGAGGTCCGGGTGGTCCGGGGAGTCCAATTCCATCACGTCCAGGTTGTCCCTGAAAACAGGATTGAGTGTTACAGTCACATTTATTAAACAGAATTGTCATATAAAACATATGGAATATAAATTGTATTAGTAGCTTTATTTGGTCATATTGGTAATAACGATCAGTGCAGTATAATTATTACTAATGTATAGTTCAGCATCAGCCTTAAAGTGTAGGCAGAAATTTAGATGACCATAAAACAAGGTCTGTGTATGGACACTGATGTACGATATGGCCATATTTATAAGCTAAGTGTCTCATTTTTTTGATATTTCCTTAGCTACAATGCTGTTCTATATTCAAGATAGCATGTCTTAGTGTTTGAGTGCCGCTGTGTTTTTGTTACAATGTGTCGTGTTCAGCATTGCATGATTGAAAGCCACAGTTTTTCCATGCTTATAGTATGGGGTCACACCCTCTGCAGTGCACCCTTCCTCGCTAGCCAAAGGTGCTATTGTCTCTGTTAGCAGGTTTCTACTCACCCATTCAAAGAGAGGTTTTTAATCCAGAGAAAGGCTGTGATTGTAAGTACCGGTATAAAGGTAGATTAGGACCCAGTAATAGAGAGACGCCTCAATGTGGCTACTGGGCGGTTATCAATATGGCCTTATTTATAAGGTAAGTACCTCATTATTTTCATATTGCACCTATAAACATTGCATGATGGAGTGCCACAGTTTTTTGTTTAGCATATAGTTCTGCATCAGCCTTAAAGTGTAGGCAGAAATTTAGATGACCAGGAACCAAGGTCTGAGTATGGACAGGGATGCATGGACCAGACATGGTTTTCCTGACCTAAACTCAACAGCCTCATATATGTCTATAAGGCGGTTACGTTCGTGTCAGGAGACAAGCAGCCGGTCAGGTCATCTGCCCTAAAGCCCCTGTCACACCAGGCGACGGGGCTGGGGATGTCGGCGGCGACTGGCGGGTGCGCGCACGTTTTTGGCGCCCCGCCAGCGTCGCCGTCCCCTATTTACACAGGGCGACATCTCCAGCCCCACGACGGCCAGCTGACAGGTGTCTGAAAACCCCAGCGGCGATGCAGGACAATGGGAGCCTATGGCTCCCATCACCTGACTGGTCTCCGGCGCCCGGTTACATGGGGCGATGTGTGCACATCACCCCATGATGGTCGCCTGGTTTCAGAGCACTTGCTGAAACCAGGCGACCGCCCGGCACCACCGACATCGCCCCTTTACATGAGGCGACGTAGGGGCGATGACGCCGGCGATAGGCCATGCCCCCACGTCACCTCTGTAATGGGCGGCGATGTCGCCCCGTGTGACGGGGGCTTAAAAGATAGCGAATAAATGTTCTATTGTTGGAACATCCCTTTAACATGAGGGGCAGCCTGATGTTTAGCTGCTACTTTTGGTAGAGTTTCCCCAAATTGTTTATATGGTAATATTCCCATGGTTCATACTTACTGCTTCTCCGCTATCACCCTTGTCTCCCTTTGGACCCTGGAGAATAAGAGAATGATTGTCAGCTATACATTTTCTTTGGTGAGTTGCATTTAAATACAGAAAATCAACAACTGGTGAATACAAATATATAAATTGGGTTCCCAAGATAAAAGTGTACTAGTAAAGGAATATAAGACAAAGTATACATGTGTGCATGGAAAACAAACAGAGGATCTGTCCTTACCTCAGGACCCGGGAATCCATCTAATCCGGGTCTTCCATCTAAGCCTGGAATTCCACGATCTCCCTAAAATAAAAAAATAAAAATTAAATAAAAAATTAAACAAGAGGGACATGAAAGGAAGCAAAGACCTTACTTTTGTTGCCTAATGTGTATTAAATTAATGGAGGATTATGATGGTAAGACGGGATAACTTTTTACCTTTAATCCTGGTTTTCCTACTTGTCCCTGTAAACAGAAAAAAATGTCAAACACAATGTAGAAGCGCCAAGCAAATGGGCTTATTCTGGGCATAAGAGGGGCTCACATTGCGGCATTCATATAATACTATATTGAGGTTTCCTGCATCGCCACTTCATGCCCTCTACTAGCAAGAAAGGTTGTTTTATAAATCCATCTTTCATGGTCCAAGTTTGAACTGTAATGTCCGGATCAGCTATGGGTGTCCGGATCCAAACTCAACAACTTCAGAAAGCATAAATGAGGCAGCTGAGTTTGAGTTAGGAGACCCATGGCTGCTCCGGATGCTCCAAACTCAGACCATAAATGTCAGAGTGTGAAATCAGCCTATTACTGGGTTTCAGTTTCGTCCAGGAGGGGTTTCATAGGGTTCTGCTAAGGGGTGCCAGAAGACAGCAAAAGCTTTCTGAACTGCAAAAAGTTTGTAAATTACTGCCTTAAATATAAGACCTTGATTCCAGCGATGTGTCACTTACTTGGATGCTTGCTGTATTTTCAATAAATGTACTGTTTTATCAGCAGGAGATTATCACTAGAGGATTCGTTGTCTCGTGCCAAGTAATTTACAATGAGTTCTGTATAACACCACCCCCACCATCAATTGGCATCTATCTGCCTATGCACAGTATGAACAGTAAGAAGCCAATCAGTGGTGTGGGTGGGGTTATACATGTCAAAACATTAAAAAACTGGTAGATCTAAAGAAGATATAAAGTAGATTTTTGGTACTCACGGTCAAATGTGTTTCTCGTTGTCTCCATTGGGGGACATAGAACCATGGGATAGTCTGCTGCCACCTGCTGGCTTACACTATTATTGCATTTAAATAAAATTGGCTCCTCTCCAGCAGACTACACCTCACCTGCCAGAGTCAAGCAGTACAAGGAGAAAAGAATTAACCTTTCCACAACTTCCGCCGTACATGTACGGTGCAAGTCGGAAGTGGGTGTACGAAGCGGGCTCATGAGGTGAGCCTGCCCCATTCTCGGCAGGTAGTGGCTGTGTGTTACATCCAGGACCTGCCATTAAAAATAGCGGCTGGCATGACAGCAGGATGTAACACGCATCGGCATGGGGATGCACCATAGTAAGTGACCACTGTCGTGCCCGTGATGTGATCACAAGTGGGTTGTTATGACAGCAGGGGTCTGCTGAAGACCTCCGCGCTTTTCATAGCAACGCTCCTTTGAAACCTGCCTGCGGCTGGGCTTATATATAGCACATAGGATCGGACGTTCTCGGCTTCATGTCCCGAGTCCCCTAAAAACAGGGAACAGTAAAAAAAAAGGAAATGTTTTAAAAAAATCTTAGTTTTAAAAATGAATAAGAAAGCAAATCACCCTCTTTTCGCCCCATTAAAAAAAAGATAATAAAAAATAAAACATAGACATCTGTGGTACCACCACATTCAGAAGAGTCCAATCTGTCAAAACTTAAGACAATCGGTAAACACTGTAAACAAAACAATTCAAGAACGCCAGAATTGCATTTTTTTGTTGTTGCTGCAATACCGTAAAAAATGCTGTAATAAGCGATCAAAATGTCATAAAAATGCAAAAGAGTTATCAATATACACATCGTCTCAGGCTGCAACAAAAGAAGCCATCACTAGGCTCCATTGACTAGAAAATGTCACAGGTCATGGAAAATGTTGACACAATCGCCCCAATTTTTTTTTATGCAAAAGTTCAGATTTTTTTTCACCTCTAAAATAATAAAAAAAAAAAACCTACACAAGTTTGTATCACCATAATCATCCCAACGAGGAGACTCATATCGCCAGGTCATCTTGTACCATAAAACGTACACCGTAAATTCCTATAAAACCATGTCGGAATTGTATTTTTTTCACAATTACTACCCATTTGGAATTCTTCTCCCATTTCCCAGTCCACTATGTGGTAAAATGAATGATGTCATTCAAAAGTACAACTCGTCCCGAAAAATACAAGCCCTCATATGTCTATGTGGATAGAAAACTGCAAACATTATGGAGCTGTGAAGAAAAGGAGGAAAAAACAAAAACGAAATCTGTCCAAGTCGCAAAGGGGTTAAGACAAAACATAACCGCACGCCCAACCACACTACCAAGGGGGGAGCTGTGTCCCCCAACGAAGACTATGAGAAACCGATTTTATGATGAGTACCAAAAATCTACCTTTCTCATTAATTTCACTTGTGAACACAGAACCTTGAGACGTCTAAAGCTTTCCCTAGGGTAGGAAAGGACTAAAGGGTCATCTTTTGTTTTAGATAAATATTGGGACCTTTTGCTTTAAAATACCATGTTAGTCAGGCACGTTGCATCACTAAGACGACATTGAGGCAAATTAATATAGAAAAATGAAGTGACAAGTTCCCTTTAAACATCATTCTGTTACCATCTTAACCTCCTCCATTACTAAAGCGGAACTCTGGGCTTCTGCTTCCTGCAGTATCTTCCTACCCAGGTTTGCATATGCCAAGGCAAAAGTGTGGACCCTGTAAAGCTCAGAACATGTATGCACTGATGCCCAAGTAGCTACCTTAAGAGCTGCCAATGTCTGATGACGAACCGCCCAGGAAGCTCCCACCACTGGCGTAGAATGAGCCCTCGTTCCAAATGGGGCCACTCTGGCCTTAGCTCTAAAGGCCTGCATAATCAAAGTCTTGATCCAGCAGACAATGGTTGCTTTAAAAGCGGTCTGACCCTCTAGGAGGGCCCTTTGCTGTAATAAATAAGGAATCAGAACGCCTGAATAAGGGGCTTTTCACATCAGCGGTAAGCGGCTGACCGCATTTTTTTCGCGGCCGCATCTGCCGCAAGTGCCGAAACCGCATCTATACTGCACATGCCGCACCTGCCGCAAGCCCCATAGACATTGCATGGGGTTTACCGCAGGTGAACCGCAAGTGCGGCCGTTATGCGGTAACCGCGGTAGTTGAGTTTTTTTCACCGCAGCAATCACTGCTTACCGCTGATGTGAAAAGGGCCTAAGGCAAAATAGTACTTTTCAGCTCTAACAGCAACCAATCTGTACAGAGCCCTCTCAATAGGATGAGATGGTGTCGGACAAAAAGGAAGGTAAAATAATGTCTTCATTCAGGTGAAAATTCAAGACCACCTTCTGGAGAAAGGACAACACAGTCCTCATTTTTACCATATCCTGATACAAATAAGGTAAGGAGAGTGACTAGACAAGAGCCGCACACTCTGAGACCTCCCTAATAGAAGTGATGGCTCTAAGGAAAGAAACCTCATAAGAAAGAAAAAGTATGGAGTTCACTTTGATAGGCTCAAAAGGCAGAAACGGAAGAGCCTCCAAAACAAAATTCAGATCTCAAGGATTCAGGGGCGACCGATAGGGTGGCCTAAAATGTGCCACCCCATGGAAAAAGGTCTTAAATGAGATTTAGATGTCAAATCCTTCTGAAAAAGAGGAGCCAGGGCGGACACCTGACCCTTAAGGGAGTTGAGCACCAGTCCTGCCTCCAACATGGACTATAAGAATGAGAGTAGTGCTGGCAAGGAAAAAGACATTGGCGAAGTAATAGTGGAGTCGAATCAATGAAAATAAGCAATCCAAGTGCAATGGTAGACTTGCAATGAGGATGGCGTCCGGGTTCTCATCATAGTCTGCATGACAGATCCATACAGATCTGCTGCCCTCAAAATTGTGGCTTCAACAGCAAAGTAAATTCAGGTGGAAGAACGGACCCTGGGACAGATGGTCTGGGCAGTCCGGAAGAGCCCATGGGATATCCACCCACAGATTACAATCGCATGACGGTCCCAGCATCTTGCCAGAAATTTCAGCATCTTGTCCTTTAGTCTGGATGCCAATAGACAGACTGCAATACCCCACTGCCAACATATTTACCTGAATACCTCCGGTTGAAGAGCCCACGCTCCTGAGGGGAGCTTCTGGCAACTTAAAAAGTCTGCCCAGTTATCTCCCCAATCTAAAATTCCTGTGACTTCACTCATTGTAGAAGGGCTTTGTGTGCCCCCCTGGCCATTGATATAGGTCACAGCTGTAGTATTGTGTGACTGAACCCTGACCAGCAACCCTCGTACTAAGCACTGACACTGTAAGACAGCCAGAAAGACAGCTCTAAACTGCAGCACACTGATTGGGAGAAGTCTCTCCTGACTGCTCCACACACTACACAAAGCTGAGCAGGCCCGACTCCGGCAGGTGAGGTATAGTCTGAAGGGGAGGAGCCAATTTTATTTAAATGCAATAATAGTGTCAGCCTCTAGGTGGCACCAGACAATCCCATGGTTCTGTGCCCCCAAATGAGAGAAATTAATTTTATCAAAGTTGTAGCAAGAAGTCCAGTGGAATCATGGTCACCATCACTACAGCATGCTGCCCTCAGATCACATAGGAAAAACCTTGTGCCAGATCCTCTTTAAAGGGGTATTCCCAACTCGAACATTTATAGAAAATCTATTCTGTCTTTACCATGACCCCTATACATTTCTGTAACTTTACTATGCAAATTGCCTCTTCAGAGAGGAAAAGGACTTGAACTCTACTGCCAGCTATTGCAAGCAGCAATCTTAAAACAATGTCAACCCTTTAACAAGCGTTGCCGTATGACTTGAGGTAAAAGCCAAACCAGAATCTTGATTTGTAGGCACGTGTCTATGTGTTTCAGGGTGTTGACCCTCATCATAAAGGCATGAAGTGTGACTGTATGAGAGGCTTCTATCTGAGGTCTAAAGGGTAACGTTTCTTCCTTGTGGAGACTGACATACCAGTATAAGGAAACTTATAAGCCATGCAATGGTCTTACTCTCTGAAAACGCAATTAGCATATATAATGTCTTAGAGGAGCACTGCATGACTTATAAGTCTCCTTACACTGGCATGTCACTCTCCACAAGTAGAGACATTACCCCTTCAGCTTTACAAGAAATTAAAATAACAGAACTGAGACAGTCCTGCAATTTTGCACCAATATATGTTTCGCTAATATTATTACCTGTGGACCCCGACCTCCTTGACCACCATAACCAAATCCAGAACCTTCCATATCATCCTGGAAAAACAAGAAAATATATTAATGAGTAATTTTGAACTGTAACTCAAATAATATAATGTAACATGCTAAGACTATTCAGCTTATTCTTACATCAATTATTCTTTATAAAAGTATGCTATATATAGAGCCATTAATATAAAATAGTGACTTTTTGTTGGCTCATTTTAATACCATATAACGTGTTAGTCATTGAGTCATTGTCCAATTCTCAATGTTACTATACAAAGTATTTTTATTCCTGTGGTACTGCTATCATCAGACATATCTTTCCTGGAGACAGTACTTACAAATCCAACAGCTAATCCAGGTCCAGCAGGCCCAGGAGGCCCTGGGGGTCCGGGTAATCCACGTGGCCCAATTGGCCCAGGGAGTCCTGCTAAGCCGATTTCTCCAGGCGTTCCTGGGACTCCAGCTTCCCCATTGCTTCCCTATTAGAAGGCAGATCGAGAGGAGAAGTGTTAAAGTTGAGGTAGATCTAATACCCATACTCGTGCTCATTCAATAATTTAGTATATGAGGTTATTGTGTGTGATTGTCAAGACCACAAACCTGAGTCATGGCAGCCTCTATTATGTATCTGCGTGCTGACACTTAACCGGTTATCCCTTCCCAGTAGTGCTCACAACCACCTGGCTGCAGTAGCGCGGCTTGCCCGCACCAGGGTCAAGGTACATCTAATTTATTAACTTTTACCACTTGAGTGCCCCATTAAAGTAAATTGTATTCATTTAGCAAATAGATGCCCTCTGAGTACCTACTCCAAAAATAAAAATGCCGCCTTTGTGCCTCCTGTCCCTAAAAATAAAGTTTATATTCACTTAATCTAAGTGGCAAAATCTTCTCCCCTACAGTCGGAGTTCGGTAGATACAGGAGGCACAACGTAGTGATGCCAATAGCCTCCTGCCCTAGGATATTGATGTCTTATAGGTCTACAAGGCAGAGAGTGGTAGGGCCTATGGGTTCTTGTTCTATCTAAGGATCAAATTAATCACTGTCATGGTTATGCAGACACAGTCCATAGTGGATCTCACCCAGAGATATGGGTCACCCATCCAGAAGCCCGTGGTGGGTGCACTGGTCAAACCTTTGGCACTGGTAATGGCTCTGCTACTTTATTTCTTTTGAAGTATGGCACCCCTAAGAATGTAGAGCCCAAATTAACCACTCTACACCGCTGCCTGCCTATGCAGAGAACTGCAGTATGACCCTATTCAGTAGAATGAGGCTATGCTATATCTCCTTACATAGCTTGTTGGCTGTTGAGCAGGGCAAAGGCAATATTGGGAATACTAAAACAGCGCTGTGTCCCCTTCATTCTCAGGATGTGTAGGATGCCATTATTTCAGAACATGGGAAAGCTAATTTAAAAGAGACGTGGTTACTTTTCTCTATAAAACTAACACCTAGAGTACTAACTTTTTGGAAGAGTTGCCTTGAGCATGTGATGTGTACATTTATGTTTTATGAAAGTGGTAAACATTGTCAACACATGGCGAGGTGAACTACAAGAGTTAGGGACCATCCCGTTGGGTACACCTTTTGCGGTAATGGCTTTTAAACTTTTTTGATAAAAAAATGTCAAGAACACTATGATATTTACATGTTATCATGTATTGACTGCAATATTTCTTTGCATTATCTTTTATTCTAGGTTGTATCTGTCTGTTAAAGGCCACAGTACTACACATATACTAGTAGGTGTGCTGGCCTTTGTTTTTGGTAACACATCTGAAAATTGTATCCTTTTATAATCCTCTTCTGGTCTTTGTATTCTTTGTAGACTTTTATCATCTACTGTTCTAGGTCACATCAAAAATCACTAAATCACTCAAACACGGCAATGTACAGCACACCACACACTACAGTACATATCTGTCCGCTATCTACCTGCCACAGGAAAACATTAAAGAGGATCCTTCCACTCTCCTGACAGATCTGATGTTGTAATCGACAAAAGCTACAACTCTGGATTCACAAACTCCATTATTCCGCCTGAGAATGTACAAATACTTGGAAGATCGTCTGTCACCATTTTCCCTTTGTCCATAATAAATGTATCCCTCTACTCAATCTCACTGTCTGCATTGATTGGACTGCATCAAAGTGTGTACGAGAACATTTTATGGACAAGGGGAATAGCAATGCCCAGATTATTCATACATTTCAAGGAGGAGCGTACAGGTCCTCGTTAAGTATTATGGCGGCAGTCTTATGAATAGTACACACAAGGGTCAATCTCCTCTGCATGCTAGATCAATGTCTGTACCAATGTCTTAGGACACATGCTGGTGGAGCCAAGCCATACTACAACGCATGCTGGGAGCTTGTCACCCGTTACCTGGATTACTGGCTCAAGGGAGAAACGAGACAGAAACTCCCTCAAATAATAGGGAACTGGGGACAAGGTGCTCTGTGAGACATTGGAAATAATTCCCAGAAAGTACAAAACATTATTAAAGGACTGACAATTGTTACTAATATACAAACATAAATGATCAACTCACTTTTGGTCCAGGAGCTCCTGGAAGCCCGATTTCACCATCTAAACCCTGAATAGGTACAATAGAAGTACAGAATGAATGAATGAGGCAAGCACAATCACAACCCTAGGCTGCGTTTCTAAGGGGCCAGTCAGAAGTGTGATTGGACATTGCATCTATCTCTGGGAAAGTGTTTGCTTTACTAAAAGAAACCATTTGTGCCAATAACCTCTAGAGCAAGGATCCCCAGCCTGTAGCTCAGGAGCCACATATGGCTCAGGGACCCATCATGTGAGGCTCGCGACTCTTTTCCAGTTTTGTGCATTAGTGCTAGGTCTGCAAACAGCTATGAAGAGCAGCTCTCCAGATGGTGACTTTTGTGAGCAGCTTCACATACAGTAGAAGAGCAGATCTGGATGGCAGTAAAGGGAGGAATGCCTGGATCTTTCTAGACTACCACGATGCGATTTCTGTGGAAAAGCTTTGGCTGTCATTATACCAGTAATGGGGGCTCTGGGTATCACTAGTATGAGGGGGGAGTTGGATGTGGCTCACAACCCTTTCTCAGAGCTGACTGTGGCTCTCATGATCAGAAAGGTTGGGGACCTACGCTCTAGCGTTTGGAATCAGTTTAATGCAAGCTGAATCCATAATGATGAGAACTTCCAGTGTGACAATAGTTATCAGCAGTTACATTTCTTCCCACCATTACTTTTCATCTTAGTATAATTTTCCCAGAGACCAAAAAAATGGCCAAAAGAATAATGCCCACAGGGTTAGGGTTATGGTTAGGTTTAGGGGTTGGTTTTTCCTTGTGGGAATTTTTCAAGGAACCTACTTCCCTCCTCATTTCCAAAATTGTATTTTAGTGTAATAATATAAGTCTAGCTTGTCAGATAGCTGCTGGGATATTACAAACCTACCCGTTCGCCAGCAAGTCCTGGAGTCCCTGAGGTTCCATCTTTTCCCGGGGGTCCCTAAGTCATGCAAAAAAGGAAAATATTACAAACTTGTAGCTACTATGTTTTGGTGGAAATTAGACAAAAACTAAAAAGCAAGTCTAATTAGTGGTTTGAACCCATACATCACTTTAGGTGTGTAATATCAAAATGATAATATTCAACTTCATAGATTATCATGGCCCTCTGTAAGGACAATTTCTACTATAGTGGATCACTGGCCAGTATGTGACCTCATGGCATTGAGATGGGGCAACCACTGCAGCTTTATGTTTTTTGCCCATGACAGAACATACAGTAATCCAGTCAATCCATGACCATCGCAAGGTAACGCCTAGTACTGGTTTCCTTCCAGCTGACAATTTAATTTAAAAAATTGGCTAAAAGAAGGGTAACAATAAAATACTCTGTCACAACAATGATGGCAAAAGCCACTATGTAGCCTTTTCCAGTTGTGAGCTTTAGAGTAATCTTTTCTCCTGACATGATGATCTACAATGCAAACAATACAGTATTATGCATGTATGGAGTGTATAACATTACCGGAGGACCAGGTAAACCAGGTTTTCCATTTTGTCCAGGGCTACCAGGTAGGCCAGGAGGGCCGGGGATTCCTGAGCTGTTCATTCCAAACGTTCCTGGTACTCCTGGCAATCCAGGTACACCAGGAGGTCCAGGTGGGCCGGGGAGACCAGGTACACCCTATAAAAGGAACAAGAAGACATACGGTAAGTGAGACAAGTCAAAATTATCGCTCTAGAAGTTTATGGTTGGCCACCTAATACAATGGTCGAAGGTAATTCTTATATTGTTTTTAAATTTCATTATTTGATGGGTAAAAAACGCATGGCAGATCTAACAGCCCTAGTTATCGTCAGTGTTAGGCTCATTTCACACTGTCTCTGCAGACCAATGCCATAATTCTCCAGGCAAAAGTCATTTTAGAATCCAGCAGGCTACTTTGTATGCTTGGATATAATTTTTTCTGAACCATCAGATGCAAACTACAATATAAACAGAGCATATGTCATTATGGATATCTAGGAAAACAGCTCTGGGGCCATGGATGCCCTTTCTGGGGTAATTCAGTATATTCTATACACATGTTTTTGCTTATGTACTGTAGGGTTCGCATGTCTGTGTTGTGTGACAAACATCTTGGGTAGGTAAAGCAATGTCATAGCCAATATAATCAATGTGTGAGATACACATTTGTGGTTGGCTCATGGCTACATTTCATTATATTACTGCTGGAATGCAAATAACTGTGATAACCTCATACAGATTATAATGCAAGAGGAATAAAGGACAACAAACTGGAGAAGCGTGTAACCCCAAAATAAGATCTGTAATTGCAACATAATTTCTGGTATCAGAAGAACGCACTGGCATGGTTCCTGAATCAAGTACTTGTGTAATTTAGCATGACTTCCTAAAAAGTGATTTCCCAAATCAGTATTATTATATGATTTTTTTGTTTCCAGAGCTGAACTTGAACATCCTAACATTTATCTAAACATTGTTATCAATTTTACTAAATCCAAACTTGGTCTAAGAAAGGATCTCTACCAGCTGTCTCCACCTCTGGCTCACACTCATTAGTTCTCAGCTATATCTCCTGACCCCCATACAAAGGAAGGGTTCTTACAAATGAAATAGTCAACTTATCCCACCGATATCATCCGTCTGGCTGAGAGGAGGGCGGGAGCTGGATATGACTCTAGACCCTCTCTCAGAACTGGATGTGGTTCGTGACCCTCTCTCAGAGCTCGATGTGGTTCGTGACCCTCTCTCAGAGCTCGATGTGGTTCGTGACCCTCTCTCAGAGCTCGATGTGGTTCGTGACCCTCTCTCAGAGCTCGATGTGGTTCGTGACCCTCTCTCAGAGCTCGATGTGGTTCGTGACCCTCTCTCAGAGCTCGATGTGGTTCGTGACCCTCTCTCAGAGCTCGATGTGGTTCGTGACCCTCTCTCAGAGCTGGATGTGGTTCGTGACCCTTTCTCAGAGCTGGATATGGTTCACGACCCTCTCTCAGAGCTGGATGTAGTTCGTGACCCTCTCTCAGAGCTGGATGTGGCTTGTGCCCCTCTCTCAGAGCTGGATGTGGTTCGTGACCCTCTCTCAAAGCTGAATGTGGTTTGTGACCCTCTCTCAGAGCTGGATGTGGTTCACAACCCTCTGTTAGAGCTGGATATGGCTCTCTCAGACCTGAATGTGGTTGTCAAGCTCCGAAAGATTGAATACCTCCAATTTAGACTTACTCTGAAGTTCTCTGTTTCACCTCCATATCCGGAACCTTCCATGTCAATAAATGTCTAAAAACAAGAGGAAAAATGTAAGTAAAATAAAAAAGATATATCAGAACGTCGGACAATATAATGTGTGTGTGGAGTGTCCGGCACTGGTCAGAATGATTGGGAAAACTGGGTCTGAGCAATTACATTAATCCCCGAGATAAGCAGCACTAGCGCCGGTAACTGCTGATCTCACATTCTTGCTCATTGAAGTATCATGCTTTTTCAGTTAAACAAGATAATGGGGGAGTCTAGAGGCCACTTCACACACTACAACATTGCTAACGATGTCGCTGCAACGTCACAGGTTTTGTGAAGTAACAGCGACCTCTCCAGCGACGTTGCAGTGTGTGACACGCACCAGCGACCTGGCCCCTGCTGTGAAGTCGCTGATCATTACACGTCGCTCAAGATCATTTTCCTTGGTCTCCCGCTGGTCAGCATGGAGTGGTGTGTTTGACACCGTAACAACGACTTCATCAGCGACTCAGAACCCGGCCACATAGGCGTGCTTTGGCGTTCACTTTCTCACCCCCTTAGCTCCGATTGGTGTTCGCTGCTGCATTCTGATTGGCAGCTTTCACTAAAAAGAAGGCAACTTACTAGCGCTTCCGTCCTTTGTTTCAAAGCAACTTTGTTCCTCAGCGTGCTGGTTTGTAGATCATTATAGAGAGTTCTCCAGGCTGCGATACTACAAAGATCTGCCAACCAACACAAGATCAGGAACAAAGGATACAGGCGCAACTTTTGGCCATCTTTTTCAAGCTCGGGGTTGCCAATCATAATGCACTAGCGATCACCAATCGAAGCTGAGGGGGCGTGGTAAATGACACCTAGGTGGCTTCAGCGCCAAACACCACACCCTTAACTCGTCATATTAGCTGCGGTGTGACACGTCTCCAACGACCAACGAGGTCGTTTGGCAGGTCCGTATCGCTGCTGCGTCGTTGGAAAGGTCTGCCTGTTTGACAGCTCACCAGCGACGCCAAAGAGACGTTCCAGTGATCCCGGCCAGGTCGGGATCGCTGGTGGGATTGCTGGAAAGTCTCAGTGTGTGAAGGTACCCTAAGGCTAGGGTCACATCTACGGTTGGGATTGCAGATCCTGATCCGGTTTTGAGCATTAAAAATGTTCAAAACCGGATCCGGATCTGCAGCCATAGGCTGCAATAGAAAAACCGTATTGCACCATTTGCAATCCGGTTACCGGACAGGTTTTGGAGCCTGCGGGAAAAATCAAGCAGGCTGCGTCTATCGCGCTGGTTCCAAAACCGGATACGTTTTTTTTAACATGGGTGCCTATGGGAACCGGATCCGGTACCGCAAGGTACATAAATGTACCTTGCGGTACCGGATCTGGTTCCGGATGCGGTTTTCAAGATTGCAAAAATCCTCATTCCAAAACGGGATGAATTAATGCATCCAGATCCGGAATGAGGATTGCATTTTGACAAATTTTAAGAAGTATGAAGGCACAGTCCAAAACCGCATCCGGTAATGGATGCAGTTACTGGATTATGCCTTCTAAGTGTGACCCTATCCTAAGATCCTGTCAACATATGCTGACTTGCAGCGCTAAATGACATCAGATTCATAGACTCTGGATCACTCCTCTGCTATCAGTGATTATTGGCTACTATGTATACTTGCCAGTGATACAGGTGGGGGATGGGGTGGGGGCTCTTTTCTCATGAATACATTGGACTCATAACTAGGAGTCCTCTGTAATCTTCTTTCACTTCCTCAATGTTTTAAAGAAATTACAATGGATCATATACATTTCATATAACGTTTATTCCCCATCCATCTCTCATTCCTGATTTTGCATCCAGATTTCTGAAAATCTTACAATTCCATATAAAAAAAATCCTACCAGTTTATCTGTTTTAGAGCCTAGGCCAGGTGGGCCTGGAGGTCCTGGCGGTCCTGGAGGACCTCTGACACCAACTCCCGTATCACCCTAAAAAAGAAGACAACCACACTCTTAGAGAGATATGACAATCATTTTTCATCAGATCACTGAATAAATCCATTTTATCTAATTGTATATTCTATATAATTTCAGGTCTGTTGTTCCATTTATTATCTACAGCGCTGCCGGAAAAAAGTCAACGGCAGCATTCAGCTGCTCCAGAGAAAGAAATGGAGCGGTGGTCACATACATCCCCGAGGTCAGAGCCACCAGTCTATAAGTTATCACCTGTCGTGAGGATAGCTGATAACTTGTAATCACCTAGTAACCACATTAAATCTAACCCAACATAAGGATGTATGTGAATGTAAGGAAATTACCTTATCTCCCTTCTGTCCAGAGTCTCCTGGTGTTCCTGGGAATCCCTGAGGTCCAACTTCACCCTAGGGCAACAAACATACAGATATTTTTAGAGAAGTTCCTTATAAAAGGTCATAATATTATAATGTTTTGTTGAAGGAAGGAAGAAAGGGAAGGAAGGAGGGAAGTAAAGAAGGAAGGGAGAAAGGGAAGGAAGGAAGGGAGGGAAGGAAGGAAGAAAGGGAAGAAAAGGAAGGAAGGGAAGGAGGGAGGGAAGTAAAGAAGGAGGGAGAAAAGGAAGGAAGGGAGGAAAGGAAGGAAGGAAGGGAGGAAAGGAAGGAAGGAAGGAAGAAAGGGAAGGAAGGGAAGGAAGGAGGGGAGTAAAGAAGGAAGGGAGAAAGGGAAGGAAGGAGGGAATGAAGGAAGGGAAGAAAGTAAGGAAGGGAAGAAAGGAAGGAAGGAAGGAAGGAAGGAAGGAAGGGAAGGAAGGGAGGAAGGGAAGGAAGGAAGGGAGGAAGGGAAGGAAGGAAGGAAGGGAAGGAAGGGAAGCAAGGGAAGGAGGGAAGGGAAGGAAGGAAGGCTAAGCAAAACTGCATTAAAAAAACGGATCAAAAATCAAACAAAAAACTGCAGGAAAGTTACTGCCAAGGCATTCACTACAAAGACATTAGGATTTGCCGCAGCAAAGATTCCCTGAGAGATTAAACAGTAACTTCATGTTAGACCCCCAGGCTGGTCTCAGTCATTGCAGAAATGGAAAACTACATTACCCCGGGGCCCGGTGGAGGAGCAGCACAGGCTTTTATATTGAAATTATACAGCACTGGGTGATGGGAACATGGGACATGCAAAACAGTAGTCTCCTTTCCATTGCGCCTGTCCCTGGTAGATGGGCTGTTTATCTCACCAGCATTGTCTATAAATGTATCCACTCCTCAACTGAGCAATACTATCATTTTAGGCTCTGTTCATACCTGTGTCGAATTCCTTTCTCTGTTTAGAAGTGAAATTTGTTTACAAAATGAATCTATGACAAAAAGTAGCAAAAACTGAAGAAGGGGTCCATCGACGATCCCACTTAATAAATGGATACAAAAGGGGCAATGAACAGATCTCAATATGGACAAATGGAATTCAAAGACCCGGTGTGAACAGCAGCCTGCAGCCTGGGATTATAACTAACAGTTCTCAATAACTGATAGGAAACAAATACTGTATATACTCGCGTATAAGCCGAGTTTTTCAGCCCAAAAATTGGGCTGAAAAGTCCCCCCCTCGGCTTATACGCGAGTCACTGTATACTGTATACAATGTATACAGTATACAGTGCCCCCCCCATATCAGTATACAGGCCCCCCTTGAGTAAGCAATCCTGTAAAGGAAGAGATTAGTATACTTATCCCTCCGCTGTCCCGCTGCCGCTGTCCCGCCGCCGCCATCGCGCTCTTCCGTCTTCATCCAGCGTCTTCCGTCTTCTTCCGGCTTCCTCCGGTGGGCGCAGGCAATGACGTCATTGTCTGCGCGCCAGAGGAGGAAGCCAGAAGAAGACGGAAGACGCTGGATGAAGACGGAAGAGCGCGATGGCGGCGGCAGGACAGCAGCAGCGGGACAGAGGAGGGATAAGTATACTAATCTCTTCCTTTACAGGATTGCTTACCCAAGGGGGGGCCTGTATACTGACATGGGGGGGCTGCTGTATACTACCACTGGGGCTGCTGTATATACCTCTGGGGCTACTGAATAATACTACCACTGGGGCTGCTGCTGTATATACCACTGGGGAGGCTGCTGTATACCACACTGCTGGGGGCTGTATACCTGTGCTGGGGTCCACCCTCGGCTTATACATGAGTCAATAGGTTTTCCCATGTTTTGGGGGCAAAAGTAGGGGGGTCGGCTTATACACGGGTCGGCTTATACACGAGTATATACGGTATGTTGGAATTGGTGAGAACAAATACAAAATATATTAGAAAGTTGTAGAGTAAAGTAGTCAGCAAAGTTTTCTTACTTAATACATCTTGAAAACTCAGGTAAAAGCTATAAAATTCATATACTGATATATTTTTCTTTAAGAGTAATTTCTAGGCATTTTTAATTTTCTGGTACTCTATAATGTGCTCAATATTTTAGTGATTTATTATGAGTCTTTTGATCCAGATTTTGTTACTATCATCCTTAAATAATGTATTTCAGCAATGACCTTTTGTGGCTTGCTCTCCTTGTGGACTGTGTCAATGACTGACTTCTGGACATCTGTCAAGTCAGCAGTCTTTCCCATGATTGTGTAGCCTACTGAAGCAGACTAAGGCACCATTTTAAACACTTAGTAAGCCTTTGCAGGTGTTTAGTGTTAATTATGTCAATTTTCTGAGATAATGACTTTTGGACTTTCTTTGGCTGTAAGCTACAATCATCAACATTAATAGAAATAAACACTTAAATGGATCACTCTGTTTATAATGACTCTATATAATATACAGTGCGTACAGAATGTATTCAGACCCCTTTAAATTTTTCACTCTTTGTTTCATTGCAGCCATTTGGTAAATTAAATAAAGTTATTTTTTTCTCATTAATATACACTCTGCGCCCTATCTTGACTGAAAAAAAGGAATGTAGAAATTCCAGAAATTAAAAAAGAAAACCTGAAATATCACATGGTCATAAGTATTCGGACCCTTTGCTCAGACACATATATTTAAGTGACATACTATCCATTTCCTTGTGATCCTCCTTGAGATGGTTCTACTCCAGCTGTGTTTAATTAAACTGATAGGACTTGATTTGGAAAGGAACACACATATGAAAAAGTTTGGGCACCCCTCTTAATCTTATTCATTTTTTTTTTGTTTAAAATTGTTTTTTTGCAACAGCTATTTCAGTGTGATATATGTAATAACTGATGGACACAGTAATATTTCAGGATTGAAATGAGGTTTATTGTACTAACCGAAAATGTGAAATATGCATTATTTCAAAAATTGACAGGTGCAAAAGTATGGGCACCTCAATAGAAAAGTGACATTAATATTTAGTAGATCCACCTTTTGCCTCTAGTCGCTTCCTGTAGCTGTTAATGAGTTCCTGGATCCTGGATGAAGGTATTTTTGACCATTCCTCTTTACAAAACAATTCCAGTTCAGTTAAGTTTGATGGTCGCAGAGCATGGACAGCCCGCTTCAAAACATCCCACAGATGTTCAATGATATTCAGGTCTGGGGACTGGGATGGCCATTCCAGAACATTGTAATTGTTCCTCTTCATGAATGCCTGGGTAGATTTGGAGCGGTGTTTTGGATCATTGTCTTGCTGAAAGATCCATCCCCGGTGTAACTTCAACTTTGACACTGATTCTTGAACATTATTCTCAAGAATCTGCTGATACTGAGTGGAATCCATGCGAACCTCAACTTTAACAAGATTCCTGGTGCCGTCATTGGCCACACAGACCCAAAGCATGATGGACCCTCCCCCAAATTTGACAGTGGGTAGCAAGTGTTTTTCTTGGAATGCTATGTTTTTGTGGCGCCATGCATAACGCCTTGTTGTATGACCAAACAACTCAATCTTTGTTTCATCAGTCCACAGGACCTTCTTCCAAAATGAAACTGGCTTGTCCAAATGTGCTTTTGCATACCTCAAGCGACTCTGTTTGTGGCGTGCATGCAGAAACGGCTTCTTTCGCATCACTCTCCCATACAGCTTCTCCTTGTACAGTGTGTGCTGTATTGTTGACCGATGCACAGTGACACCATCTGCAGCAAGATGATGCTGCAGGTCTTTGGAGGTTGTCTGTGGATTGTTCTTGACTGTTCTCACCATTCTTCTTCTCTGCCTTTCTGATATTTTTGTTGGCCTGCCACTTCTGGCCTTTACAAGAACTGTTCCTGTGGTCTTCCATTTCCTTACTATGTTCCTCACAGTGGAAACTGACAGGTTAAATCTCTGAGACAACTTTTTGTATCCTTCCCCTGAACAACTATGTTGAACAATCTTTTTTTTCAGATCATTTGAGAGCTGTTTTGAGGAGCCCATGATGCCACTCCTCAGAGAAGATGCAACTAGGAGAACAACTTGCAAGTGGACACCTGAAATAGCTTTTCTCATGATTGTATACACCGGGCTATGAAGTACAAAGCTCAATGAGGTTGCCAAACCAATTTAGTGCTTCAGTAAGTCAGTAAAAAGTAGTTAGGAGTATTCAAATCATGAAAATCAGAAGGGTGCCCATACTTTTGCACCTGTCAAATTTTGAAAAAATGCATATTTCACATTTTCGGTTAGTACAATAAACCTCATTTCAATCCTGAAATATTACTGTGTCCATCAGGTATTACATACATCACACTGAAATAGCTGTTGCAAAAACCGAATTTTAAACAAAAAAAAAAAATGAGTAAGATTAAGAGGGGTGCCCAAACGTTTTCATATGACTGTAAGACCAACTAGCAAAATTTGATTTGGAAAGACACACACCTGTCTATATAAGACCTCACAGCTCACAGTGCATGCCAGACCAAATGAGAATCATGAGGTCAAAAGAACTGCCCAAAGAGCTCAGAAACAGAATTTTGCCAAGGCACAGACCTGAACAAGGTTACAAAATAATTTCTGCAGTACTCAAGGTTCCGAAGAACACAGTGGCCTCCACAATCCTTTAATGGAAGAAGTTTGGGACCACCAGAAGTTTTCCTAGACCTGGCCGCCCAGCCAAACTGAGCAATCGTGGGAGAAGAACCTTGATGAGAGAGGTAAAGAAGAACCCCAAGATCACTGTGGCTGAGCTCCAGAGATGCAGTAGGGAGATGGGAGAAAGTTCCACAAAGTCAGCTATCACTGCAGCCCTCTACCAGTCGGGCCTTTATGGCAGAGTACACGAAACGCATCGAGGTTATAGAGGACTAAAGGTCTGTATATGATCCAACATTCTCTGAGTCGATTCCCTTCCGAATTGTGGTGAATAGCGCGATCTCAAGGCCGATTTCTACCTTTTCATTTGCTCCGGACTAAACTCAATTGTGCATCTCTGGAGAGACCTGAAAATGGCTGTCCACCAAAGTTCACCATCCAACCTGACAGAACTGGAGACGATCTGCAAAGAAGAATGGCAGAGGATCCCCAAATCCAGGGGTGAAAAATTTGTTGCATCATTCCCAAGAAGACTCATGGCTGTACTAGCTCAAAAGGTGCAAATACTCAATACTGAGCAAAGGGGCTGAATACTTATGACCATGTGATATTTTAATTTATTCTTTTTTAATAAATTTGCACAAATTTCTACATTTCTGGGGGGTTTTTCGGTCAAGATGGGGTGCAGAGTGTACATTAATGAGAAAAAAATGAACTTTTTTGAATTTATCAAATGGCTGCAATGAAACAAAGAGTGAAAAATGTAAAGGGGTCTGAATACTTTCCATACCCACTATATGAGTTTCACATTATACATTGAATTACTGAAATAAATGATCTTTTTGATGATATTCTAATTTACTGAGACGCACCTGTAAGTGGTAAAATACATTTAATGTGAATCCTACAATCAGTCTCTGGGACGCGATGTATGGTTGATTAAAGATTAATTATTGTGACTTATATAACTGTAAATTGAAGCAAGCCTCAAGGGTTAGAAAATGCTGTATTATTCTAAGGTTTTCTTCTCTTTATGCGTTTATGATGTTGCTTTACGATTAAAATTCATCTGTGTAACTCTGTGAAGTACAGAGCTGTATGTGATTCAGTTTAGCTAAAGTCAACGCTGGTAATACTTTAACATTAAGTGAGGTTTATCACATTCAACACAAGACATCAGGGAAGGTCACAGCAGTAATAACACAAGTGACTTACAGCTTTGCCATCTTCTCCAGGGTCACCCTGAAACAGACAAAGGATTAATTTTTTGGTAAGAAATGTGGAATTCAGAATATACAGAAATAACAGCGGTCACAGTGATAGATCTCACTCCAATAAGGTAATTATCAGCACACAGCAGTTCAGAAAAGCAACTGAAAACAAAGAAAATCTAAATAATGCACTGACCCAATCACTGGCTAATGCACTGACCCAATCACTGGCTAATGCACTGACCCAATCACCGGCTAATGCACTGACCCAATCACCGGCTAATGCACTGACCCAATCACCGGCTAATGCACTGACCCAATCACCGGCTAATGCACTGACCCAATCACCGGCTAATGCACTGACCCAATCACCGGCTAATGCACTGACCCAATCACCGGCTATCTAATGTCAAATAGCAGAGATCAGTTATATGTTTGGCCTAGAGCGTTGGTTAAATCAAGGTCTGTCCGGCACAGCACACTTCCGCATCAGTAGTTGAGTAATGCCAATGACGTGGTGTCGGCAGATAACTGAGGAAAGCATCCTCAGTCGGCAATTATACGCGTCTCTCCTTCTGATGAGGAGGTGAACAGTGTCGGACAACCCCTTTAATGACATAGGTTGCAAATACTATCTTTTCCATTAATATAAACTACTTAAAGGGAATCTGTCACCTGTTTATTTGCCATGTAGTATGAGAGCACCATAAAGTTTGAGCAGAGTCTCTGATTCCAGCGATGTGTCACTTACTAGGTTGTGTTTTGCTGTTTCAATACAATTAGTGTTTTATCAGCAAGAGAGTATCATTACAGGACAACCAACCCACCAACACTGATTAGCAGCTCTCTATCACTATACAATGTACACAGGAAACCGAGCTATAGGCAGGTTATACACAGCTCAAAATATGAGCTCTGCTAGATCTGTAGCAGAAAAAAACATGATTATATCACAACAGCTGCACCCAGTAAGCCAAGTGATACATTACTGGAATCATATCTTTGTCCCTATGTTAAGCTGCTGCCAGATTACATAGCAAAAATCTGCTGACAGATTTCCTTTAGTTGTGTTTTTTTTTCTGGATAAACAGAACTTGTTGATGATCCTGAAATCCTGCTGGCCTCTCATTACCGTACTCCGCTAGATTGTATAGGGAGAGATCTGCAAATAGGGAGAGATCTGTCAATCAAGCAGAATCAAGCAGGGAGACGCCTCCGGGGACTACTCCAGTAACTATTCTCACAGTTTTCAGCTCCTATTAAATTTATAGCCCTGAATCTTCAGTTTCAGCTAGTTGTCTGACATAAAACTGTGATAATTTGCAACATTTTTCTGGTGTTTAAATGTGGGCATCTTACTCCAGTGCATCTTCATCAGGACTAGTGTACAAAACAGCAGATTTGATATCTGCAGTTAGTTATAGAGCTTGTCCCCGATCCCTGCTGCCAGTGGAATCCTCCCTCCATTCATCACCGGACCAGAAGTGATGACGTCACGACCCCCAGTGATCTGGTCACTAAGGTCTTGGATTGGCTGCAGGAGCACATCACTGGTGGTTTGTGACACATGGGTAAGCTTTCATAGGCCTGGCTTTATTGTAGTGTTAGTGGGCTGCTCTTTGGCTGTATGCCCTTTTCTTGGACCATCATCCATGTTTGGAGTAGTATCGGGCATCATTTCCAAAAACTATGAATACTGCCCCAACCTTGATTATTGTTTAGGCAGCTCCTGCACTCTGTATGTCATGCACAGTGTTTTGTAAATGTAACGTATGCCATACCTGTGTACCTGTATGCCCGTAGTCATATAAATTGTATGTGTGCGGGGTGTCCTCATTTTAAATGGGGGAATGACCTCTATCAATTTCTAAACTATGGACCAATATTTTTGTACATTATCATATGACTTTTCTTTGTAAGATTTGCACACTTGGTCTCTTGGTCTTTATTGAATAAAGACTAAGATTAAATTACCCAAGTGTGGTTTATCTTGTATTTCATTATAAGGGGCTTGAATTTTCCTGACCTAATTACGGTATATTATTTTTGTTTTACATGTAATTTATTCTATATACAGTAAGCGCATCTTAGCCCAAAAACGTGATTCGATAGTAGGAGTGGGATGTCTTTACCTAATGATGCTGCATCTCATACATTGGGTCAACGAAATATGATTAAACCTATTGCTGTTTTGCAAGTCTGTATTTCGTATGTGCACATGCAGCATTATCTATCCATCCACCTATCTATCCGTCCACCTATCGATCCATTCACCTATCGATCCGTCCACCCATCCATCCGTCCACCCATCCATCCGTCCACCCATCCATCCGTCCACCCATCCATCCGTCCACCCATCCATCCGTCCACCCATCCATCCGTCCACCTATCCATCCGTCCACCTATCCATCCGTCCACCTATCCATCCGTACACCTATCCATCCGTCCACCTATCTATCCGTCCACCTATCTATCCGTCCACCTATCCATCCGTCCACCCATCCATCCGTCCACCCATCCATCCGTCCACCCATCCATCCGTCCACCTATCCATCCGTTCACCTATCCATCCGTCCACCTATCCATCCGTCCACCCATCCATCCGTCCACCCATCCATCTGTCCACCCATCCATCCGTCCACCCATCCATCCGTCCACCTATCCATCCGTCCACCTATCCATCGTCCACCTATCCATCAGTCCACCTATCATCGCACTATCCATCATCCATCTATCCATCCATCTATCCATCCATCTATCCATCTGTCCATCTATTCATCCATGTATTTGATTATCTATCCGACTGACCATCCGTCCGTCCATTCATCCATCCATCCATCATCTATCCATGCATCCATCATCTATCCATCAATATGTGCTCTACATAGGCTTCCATTAGTGTATGCAGTACTAAAGTATGGATGCAGAAATCACATATTAATCATGGGGTAGCATACTGAGACTACAAACGTAGAATTTTTGAAACCAGTAATTTTTTATACACAGATAGTGTATAAAACTGTAAAACATGTTAAAATGTATTTTGTGTGCATGAGCATGTGAATGACATCACTTACAGGCTCTCCATCTTTTCCTGCAGGGCCCTGTGGCCCTGGAGGTCCCCGAGGTCCTGCGACCTGCTGCACAGTGGTGCCATCACTCTTCTGTAACACTGACTGTCCTGGAGGACCCGGTGGCCCTTGTTGACCTGCGGATCCAGGGTCTCCTTTCTGACCTTTTGCTCCAGGATATCCAAATCCTGCACCACCCTGTGAAAAGAGAGTTGGATTTTATTTTTGGACACCTAGGGTGACCTCTAACAATCACATGTGAATGGGAAGTACTTACTTTAACTCCAAGTTCTCCTTTCTGACCCTAAAAAAAAATAAATCAGAAATAATTTTACTTTTCTATTTTTTATGTAGAACTCATCACCCTGCAGCAAACACTAAACACACAGGGCTCGATTCATCGCTGCGGTTTTTCTCAAATTGTGATTTTTTTGATTTGCGCCTCTTAAAAATTCGTCTTTTCTTGTTCAGTCACCTTTCTCATTTTTATATCAATGTGACTTTTTTTTTTTTTAGATATTTTAGACTTTTTCATCAAATTTGACTTTTTTAAAAAGAAGTTGCAAAAATTGTTGCAAATGTACTTCGGCCCACCCTGGAGGGATTGTATGTCCGCCAATTATTTGAGGGGCAATTTTTATGTCATTTTGCAAAATATGTGACTTTTTGTGCTAAAAAGTTGCAAAATGAGTCAAAGTAATAAAAGAGAGCAATTCTGATTTTGCACATAATAAATTTGTGCACCTCCTTGAAGAATAAATGCCAAGGAAAATCACAAGACAAATAGTAGGGAGACTAAGTCTAGCTTCACACCACGGTTTTTGTCTGTCAGGTTGGATCCTGTTTTTTTTGCAGGATCCACCGGACAGAACCTGACAGCACAGGATGAGCAGAGAGTGTGGCCAAATATGCCCTCCAATCCTGTTTTTTGCAGGATTAGGTTTCTGCTGCTCTCCATGGTGCTGAACTCTCAGCCTGTGTGTGCAGTGCTGCTCTTTATGTTGCTGATCTGTCAGCTGTGTGTGCAGTGCTGCTCTCTATGGTGCTGATCTGTCAGTTGTGTGTGCAGTGCTGCTCTCCATGGTGCTGATCTGTCAGCCTGTGTGTGCAGTGCTGCTCTCCATGGTGCTTACCTGTCAGCCTGTGTGTGCTGTGCTGCTCTCCATGGTGCTGACCTGTCAGCCTGTATGTGCTGTGCTGCTCTCCATGGTGCTGAACTCTCAGCCTGTGTGTGCAGTGCTGCTCTCCATGGTGCTGAACTCTCAGCCTGTGTGTGCAGTGCTGCTCTCCATGGTGCTGATCTCCCAGCCGTGTGTGTAGTGCTGCTCTCCATGGTGCTGATCTGTCAGCCTGTGTGTGCAGTGCTGGTCTCCATGGTGCTGACCTGTCAGCCTGTGTGTGCTGTGCTGCTCTCCATGGTGCTGATCTGTCAGCCTGTGTGTGCAGTGCTGCTCTCCATGGTGCTGATCTGTCAGCCTGTGTGTGCAGTGCTGCTCTCCATGGTGCTGACCTGTCAGCCTGTGTGTGCTGTGCTGCTCTCCATGGTGCTGATCTATCAGCCTACATGTGTAGTGCTGCTCTCCATGGTGCTGAACTCCCAGCCGTGTGTGCAGTGCTGCTCTCCATGGTGCTGATCTGTCAGCCTTTGTGTGCAGTGCTGCTCTCCATGGTGCTGATCTGTCAGCTGTGTGTGCAGTGCTGCTCTCCATGGTGCTGATCTGTCAGCTGTGTGTGCAGTGCTGAGTGCTGCTCTCCATGGTGCTGATCTGTCAGCCTGTGTGTGCAGTGCTGCTCTCCATGGTGCTGACCTGTCAGCCTGTGTGTGCTGTGCTGCTCTCCATGGTGCTGATCTGTCAGCCTACATGTGTAGTGCTGCTCTCCATGGTGCTGAACTCCCAGCCGTGTGTGCAGTGCTGCTCTCCATGGTGCTGATCTGTCAGCCTTTGTGTGCAGTGCTACTCTCCATGGTGCTGATCTGTCAGCTGTGTGTGCAGTGCTGCTCTCCATGGTGCTGATCTGTCAGCTGTGTGTGCAGTGCTGAGTGCTGCTCTCCATGGTGCTGATCTGTCAGCTTGTGTGTGCTGTGCTGCTCTCTATGGTGCTGATCTGTCAGCCTGTGTGTACTGCTGCTCTCCGCTGAACTCTCAGCTGTGTGTGCAGTGCTGATCTCCATGGTGCTGATCTGTCAGCCTTTGTGTGCAGTACTGCTCTCCATGGTGCTGACCTGTCAGCCTGTGTGTGCAGTGCTGCTCTCCATGGTGCTGATCTGTCAGCCTGTGTGTGTAGTGCTGCTGTTCATGGTGCTGATCTGTCAGCCTGTGTGTGCTGTGCTGCTCTCCATGGTGCTGATCTGTCAGCCTGTGTGTGCAGTGCTGCTCTCCATGGTGCTGATCTGTCAGCTGTGTGTGCAGTGCTGCTCTCCATGGTGCTGATCTGTCAGCCTGTTTGTGCAGTGCTGCTCTCCATGGTGCTGATCTGTCAGCCTGTGTGTGCAGTGCTGCTCTCCATGGTGCTGATCTGTCAGCCTTTGTGTGCAGTGCTGCTCTCCATGGTGCTGATCTGTCAGCCTACATGTGTAGTGCTGCTCTCCATGGTTCTGAACTCCCAGCCGTGTGTGCAGTGCTGCTCTCCATGGTGCTGATCTGTCAGCCTTTGTGTGCAGTGCTACTCTCCATGGTGCTGATCTGTCAGCTGTGTGTGCAGTACTGCTCTCCATGGTGCTGATCTGTCAGCTGTGTGTGCAGTGCTGCTCTCCATGGTGCTGATCTGTCAGCCTGTGTGTGCAGTGCTGCTCTCCATGGTGCTGACCTGTCAGCCTGTGTGTGCAGTGCTGCTCTCCATGGTGCTGACCTGTCAGCCTGTGTGTGCTGTACTGCTCTCTATGGTGCTGATCTGTCAGCCTGTGTGTAGTGCTGCTCTCCGCTGAACTCTCAGCTGTGTGTGCAGTGCTGCTCTCCATGGTGCTGACCTGTCAGCCTGTGTGTGCAGTGCTGCTCTCCATGGTGCTGACCTGTCAGCCTGTGTGTGCTGTACTGCTCTCTATGGTGCTGATCTGTCAGCCTGTGTGTAGTGCTGCTCTCCGCTGAACTCTCAGCTGTGTGTGCAGTGCTGCTCTCCATGGTGCTGATCTGTCAGCTTTTGTGTGCAGTGCTGCTCTCCATGGTGCTGACCTGTCAGCCTGTGTATGCTGTGCTGCTCTCCATGGTGCTGATCTGTCAGCCTGTGTGTGCAGTGCTGCTCTCCATGGTGCTGGTCTGTCAGCCTGTGTGTGCAGTGCTGCTCTCCATGGTGCTGATCTGTCAGCCTATGTGTGCAATGTTGCTCTCCATGGTGCTGATCTGTCAGCCTGTGTGTGCAATGCTGCTCTCCATGGTGCTGATCTCCATGGTGCTGATCTGTCAGCCTGTGTGTGCAGTGCTGCTCTCCACGGTGCTGATCTGTCAGCCTGTGTGTGCAGTGCTGCTCTCCATGGTGCTGATCTGTCAGCCTATGTGTGCAATGCTGCTCTCCATGGTGCTGATCTGTCAGCCTGTGTGTGCCGTGCTGCTCTCCATGGTGCTGAACTCTCAGCTGTGTGTGCAATGCTGCTCTCCATGGTGCTGATCTGTCAGCCTGTGGGGCCGTGCTGCTCTCCATGGTGCTGATCTGTCAGCCTGTGTGTGCAATGCTGCTCTCCATGGTGCTGATCTCTCTGTCTGTGTGTGCAGTGCTGCTCTCCATGGTGCTGAACTCTCAGCTGTGTGTGCAGTGCTGCTCTCCATGGTCCTGTGCTTTCAGCTGTGTCTCTGAAATGCTGCTGTCCATGGTTCTGAATGAGCACGGCAGCATTTCAGAGCCTGCGCTGTGGTAAAAAAATCACATCTGGGAAACTATCTGATTTATTCCCGAATCCAGAGCCCATAGGCTCCCATGTTATGGGCGCTGGATCATCACGGATTCGGATTGGTGTGATTTTTTCACCGGAGACCAAAACCCCTGGAGGCTGTGGTTTTATTTACGGTGAAAAACTGAATAAAAACTGATCAGGCACAGAAAACACAAAACCGGATGTCCAAATATGGAATATGGTAAATTAGATTGGATGTGGGTGCATCCAGTTGTTTACGGTTCCCCTGATCCGGGTGTGGTCCCCCCGATCCGGGTGTCCACAATTTTTTCACTGAGACCAAAATAACATCACTGGAAAGGAAGAAAGAGGAGTGGAGACATTTATAGTTGTTTTTTTCCATAAGATAAGTGCTGAATGTAAAATCTGGAGCTACACAACAACGTGCTGGTTGGATTGTGATCACCTACGTAATGTAGCTAAACCATGGTGCACTCTATATCTGCCACATGCAAAATGGGGAGTCTAAGCAATTAGAAGAAATTGGCTCTGAAGACCCCAGCTTCTCCTCATTGACAGCTGCACTCTTGAAACTGTATTATTGATAGGTGTTACACTTTATAATGCTATGAACCCATATACATCATTTGTATTATTAAGGAATATTGCTCCCCTTCCCCCTACAAAAAATTACTTCAGCCACAAGCAATCCTTATATCTCAGGAAGTAAATATTCCACCAGCACATTTACCTTGTCTCCTTTAGGGCCCAGACCCGCGCTGGTACTGTCACCACTGTCTCCTTTAGGACCTTCCAGACCTCTATCACCTCTATCGCCCTTGTCGCCTCGGTCTCCCTTTTCTCCCTTCTGACCCGGCCGACCTTAAGGAAAAGTAACAATACAAATTAGGGGATTAATACAGATCTCTTCGAGTACCATAGTGAGCAAAAAAAGTTGATGCAGCTTTTACATTTTTTAGTTTTTTAAAGGGTCATTTCCACCTTTTAGCACCATTTCACAATTTTATTTATGGAAGTAATCTAGAAAATAACAAAACTGTATTATTGCAGTGAGTTGTATCATAGTCTAGTGCTGCATTCACAATTCTGCTGAATTCCACAGATTACAGGTCTACAGAAATAAAGGGTCAGCAGGTTGTTGCCTTAATCTGAGAGCAGCAAAATGTCAAAATGTAGAAGAGACCCTGATTCCGGTGATGTATCAATGACTGAGTTGCTTGCTGTCATTTTGAAAAATAAATCACTGTTTTCTTTGCCGCAGTGCTCTGAATACTGAGCTCTGTTACTCACACGAGTCTCAAATCATTCACCCGGCACAACCCCTGCCTCTTTGGACGGGATATTGTCAGTGGTATTTATTTCTATGTAGCTCCACTGCTCCCGTCCAGAGAGGGGGAGGCCATCCCGGGTGAATGATCCGAGACTCACGCGAGTAATTCGCATGTCAATCGGACAGTGTGTTTCCAGCCTAACACTACCAATCAGTGGTGGGGGTGGGATTATACAGCACACATGAATATGGCAGACTATATGGAAGCAGGTTTAGTAGTCTTTTAGTGATAATCTCTTGCTGATACAACAATGATTTTTTTCAAACTACAGAAAGCATCCTAGTAAGTGACACATCGCTGGAATCAGGGTCTCTACTCTATTTTTAACTGCTCTCAGATTAGGTGGCAAACACCAGCGAGCGGCCCCTCCGCTGTGAGATCGCTGTGGACCATTTTTCAATCGGTGATCTCCTGCTGGGTATACTGGATCGCTGTGTGTGACATGGGCAACGAGCAGCGATTCCCATTCTGCGGCCGAGAACCTTACAGATACTAACGACAGTCAGGTGTCAGCGCATTTCTGGGTCATCACTGGTAAGTCTGCCTGTCTGGCATCTCACCAGCGACCATGTAGGGACGCACCAGCGATCCCGGCCAGGTCGGATTGTTCTTGGGATTGCTCGTGCGTCGCTACGTGTAATGGGGCGCTAAGTCTTGAGAGCTACAATCTCCAAGTATCAGGCTTGTTTTTTCCTCAGATCCCACAAATGTTTAATTGGATTAAAGGAGATTTAGTGGCCAAGTCATCACCTCGAACCTATGTCATATTACTACACAACTCCTGAAGTTTGCAGTGTGACCATGAATCATCTGTGAATTATCCTGCAAAGGAGTTTGTATGTTCTCCCCGTCATTGTGTGGGTTTCCTCTGGGTTCTCCAGTTTCCTCCCAGTCTCAAAAGACATACTGATAGGGAGTGTAGATTGTGAGCCCCAATGGGGACAGTGAAGATGTCTGTAAAGTGCCGTGGAATATGATGGCACTGTATAAGCAAACATAATATATAAATTCTACCGCACAAATCCAGTGCTATTAGGGAATAGTGTTGCCAAGAATGGGAATACTCAGTACGCAACAATATCTTGACAGGCGACACATGTTCAAGTAATATCCACATGAAACCATGGACTCAAAGTATCCCAGCAGAACAATGGCCAGGACCACTCGCTGTTGTCTTGTCTTCTTTCTTCTTCTTGTACCATCTTTTCCCATCCAGACATGCTGTCAGTCTTTTCCCTGGAGCGTCTTTTCTGAAGTCTGCCTGTTTCTCTTTTGTGATGGATTTGCTGCTTGGGTCTTATTTTAACATTTTGTTTATAAAAATAGTAGCGGTCTGCAAGTGGAAGTTGCCTGAAAAATGGACCGGTCACTTCTCTTAGTCACTTCATGGGTTTCGAAGCCTAAAGTGGTGAAAAGGAAAGGCAAAAAACCCCAAAAATGTGCCCTGTACATTGTTTTGACATTGTTGTGCATTTGTTGATTCTTTGCTTTTTTGCACTTTCTCATGCAGGTTCCAGGTGGAATCTGCCTGACAAAGACATCATGTATACATGCACTTAGATCTTGACCTACATCTGCTTCCAACAATGAGTAGAGATGGGTGAACCTGCAGATGTTCGGGTTCAGCGGATCTGCCCAGACTTTAAAAAGAGTCCAGATTTGGGACCAAACTTGCCCTGAACTTGAGCCCGAACTCCATATTAGTCTATGGGAATCCAAACTTTAAGGGTACCTTTACACGCGGTTACATTTCTAGGGTGGCTACAGGTAACTTACTGGAGACAAGGTTCTATCTTGTTGCTGTGTACAAATGGAATAATCTCTCCATGATTTCACTGCAACCAGTAAGTTACCTGTAGCCACCCTAGAAATGTAGCCGCGTGTAAAGGTACCCTAAGGCTATAAAATGGTGGTAGTAGGTGATAGGGTATGTGCGCACTGGCCGGCGGCGGCTGGGCGGACCCGCCAGGAAGCTCCGGAGCCGTCCACCGGCATCCTGGCGGGTATGTGCGGCGGGTGACGGGCGGGTGCCGGGCGGGTGGCCAGCGGGTTAGCGGCGGCGGTTATGCAGTGGCTGGAAGCAGTACATGATTCTGCTTGTAGCCGCTGCAGAACCGGCCGGTTTATAGAACATGCTCATTCGTTGCTAACCCGCTGGGAACCCAGCAGGTTAGCAACGGATGAGCATGTGTAAACCGCCGGTGTGTGGACACCGGGTGTCGGTTTACATAGGTTTCAATGTTAATCCAAACGCCGGTTTGGATTAACATAAATTAACATGAAATTTATGTAAACCGACCGGCGGTTTACACACCTAATCCGACCCTAACCCGGCCAGTGCGCACATACCCATAGGGGGGCTGTAAAAGGAAGCAAAATGGGGAAAACCATACTTACCAGTCTCCGCGCTGTAGTCCGGGTCCGCTCATTAAGCCTCATGTATATTCCTCTGCTTCCCCGCCCACTCTCTGTGACAGCATCCCTAATTGGTTGTTAAAGTCACATTGCGCCCCCACCCTCTGTATCGGCGTTTAATGCAATAAAAGCTATCTAAACATTGGAAATACCCCAAAAAATATATTTTTGTTGCTATCAGATGAGTGCACAAAAAACAAAAAACTTCCCATAGGTCCATGAATGGAAAAATAAAAATCTACAGGCAGCACATATTTTTTTAACAAAGCTCTAATTTTTTTCTCAATTACTGAAATATATTTAAAAAAAACCTTATAAGTTCAGTATCTCCATACTCACACCGATGTGTACAATGATACTGCTAGATCATTTCTACACAGCAATGAATGCTGTAAAGTCGAAAAACATATCAGAATTGCGTTTTATTTTTTATCCCACTTGAAACTTGTTTTTCCAGTTTTTCAGTATTATTAATAGTATTCATTATATGATAAATTAATGGGACCATTCAAAACCACAACCCACCTTAGGAAAACAAGTTGTCATATGCTTACATCAATGCTGAAAACATAAAAAAAAGATATAGCTCTTGGAAGACCAGAAGGAAAACAAAAGTGTAAAAATGGAAAATTGCTAGTTGTTGAAAGGGTTAAAGAGCTCAATAAATTAGAGAGTGGCCCTGTAATAGGGTGCCATTGTCCGGCCCAGGCCCTGGGGGTACTCGGTCACTCAGGCGCGGGTCTCTGGGGGTAGTCACGGGCAGCGGTGCCTGAGGCCGTGGGCCCGGGGATGCAGATAAAAGGAGTGGGGACGGCAATAAAATAATAAAATGTCTGTCGTGACGCCACCTGTAGGGGTCCGGTGATGGCACCGGCGCTGCTTTAGCCTCTGGGGTGATGTGCGGCAGCTAGATGGAACCGCTCCCTACAGGACGAGCGGGGTTCCCCGGGGCAGTTAATGGAGTTGAGGCGAATAGGGTAGAGCGGTCAGTGTGGTGTAGTTGGAAGGAGGGACACGCACACAAAGTCTTTTGGTACCTTTACTGATGTTGTTGACAGGTACACTTGACCGGAGATGAGGTAAACACTTCAGGACTTTCCACAGCAAGCAGGGTTGTAGGTTTCCTTGTGTCTGTTACTCTGCTGGAGTCTGGCAGGCATGAAACCCAACCAGACTGTTACTTCACTCTCTGTGTGACTCTTCACATCCGGATTTGCTGCACTGAGGGCACTCTATGGGATTCCTGTCTGGCCTAGACTCCGGGCTCTCATTTGGTGGTGCTTCGGGTGTCCGGGGAGCTAAACCCCCTATCATTAGTGCTGGTTTCTCTGCAAGGTCTATACTGTGTCCCTGTAGCTCGGACCCAGTGACCGGAACTTTAATAGGGTGAGTCGGTATAACTCCTCTGCCCCTTCTTGTACTCTTTTCTCTCTCCTTTTCATGTGGCCCCTACTCTGAGGGTCTACCACTGTTTCAGGTGTCTCTGGTATGGGCCTAGCGCGGCTCCAGTACCAGGTCAGCTCACTCAGCTCTTCACAGTTCTGTAGTGACTGCACACTCTGGTGTTTCTCCCTCCAGAACCCGTATTTATAGGGGAAACTGGCGTAAGGCAATCAGTGGAGCTCCCCTACAGGTCTCGGGTGAAAGGTGTTGTTTGTTAGTGGGGTCTGCTTGCTGTGTACCATCCTTCCATGTCCCAAGGGAATCTGTGGTGACCTGGCACAGGGTGCCACACCATTGTTGCAGAAAGTGAGTTTGTGAAGTTTCTTCCCCCCTAAATATTCTGATATGTGAATGATATTATACAGAGATTATTGGGGTAAGATTGAGTTGAAATTTTTATTGGGAACATTTTACATCAAATTTTGAGCACTTACATCAGAGTTTACACCTAAATCTTTGAATGACGTGATTCAGATGACACTCCTATTTACTATAATGAGGATGTAGAGTTACTCTGGACTCACTCTGGCCTCTGTTCAGTGTTGACCTTTTTAGAAGTGAACAAAACTGTGGATGACCATGCTTATATGAATGTTTAAAAAGATGGACACCCATGGATCATAGGACACACACAGTGTCTCTATATAGGTAATTTTCTGTTGTATTTCAGAAACTTACACATATTCCCTGGTGTAAACACTCAGTGTAAAGCACAGGAAAAATGTGAGCCGTGCCTGACTGTGATCTTACGGAGAAAGAATGAACAAATCAACAGCAAGTCAAGAATTGCTTTTCTTTTATTTGTTATGCTATTCACCTTGCGGTATAAGTGATTACACTGCATTATTCTGTAGGTCTGTACGATTAGTGATACCAGATTGATATACCGTATATACTCGAGTATAGGCCGAGTTTTTCAGCACACTTTTTGTGCTGAAAAGTGCCCCCCCCCCTCAGCTTATGCTCGAGTCAGTCAGTCATTTGCTATGGGATAAGGGGGTGGGGTTAGTGACCAGGGGCTGGAGAAGGCGGGAGGATGCTGAAGGAGGAGGCTGAAGGAGGCAGGAAGAGGCTTCATAGGGAGCAGGAGTTCACGTGCCCTTGCTCATTAGTTTAGTTTAATGTAATATGCACTTGGCTCACCCACACAGGGGCCGTGAGGCACAGGGAAATCACGGGGGTCGAGACTCGGCTTCCTTGACCCTGGGGGAGTCAGTTCTGAGTTTGTGGGAATTAAGAGATGTCTGATGAGGAATAAAGTTTATTGAAGTTAAGTTCGTGACACCACCTACGGTTCTCGGTCAAGAGGGACCGACGCTGCGGGTCAGACCTCCGGGGTTGTTGGTATTGCAGCCTGATGTTGTCGCTCCCCATAGATGGAGCAGTACCTCAGGGCAGACGTGTTAAATTGAGATGAATGTGCAAGGCTGTGTTCGCACTGCGCCTCTGTGTCTTGTCTGCTCTTGCAGTCGGCGGTTCCGCAGGCAGGGAAATAACACAGTCTCACACAGCATTGGAATTCTGTTCCCGGTTTACTCACTGACACTACAAATGATCGCCAGGCACTTCTCTCTGCCAGGTTCCAGTCTGGTCTGTCCCCAAGGAACTGGGATAGTTTGTCTAAGACCCCCTTTGTGTGCCTTTCCGTTCTCTGGTCTCTCTTCCAGCGCTACCTCTTCGCCTCTCCTGTCAGCGCCTCCGCCCACAGTGCCCCGATCTAGCTGCCACGTGTCTTCTCGGACGACTGGTACCGGTCTCATGACCTTAGTTAGGATGCCTTCTCAGCAGGTGTGTTGGGTTGCGGACACAGCTCTTATAGACCTCGTGGCCTCTGGTTCAGTGGTTCGGGCATACAGTGTCCGCGTCACGTTCAGGACTGGTCCCTGGCTCACGACCAACCCCTTCGTCTGACTATGTCAGTCCCGGATCCGGGCACCCAGGTTGTTTTCACTCCACCTGTGCCCTGGGGTCATCTCTGTTCCCCTTACTCACGAATGCACACTTTCTCCTTCCTTTTTCTCACTCTCCTTCTCACTCTCTGCCACACTCCATCTGTTCTTCCCTTGTCCCCTTGACTGGGCCCTCCACCCGAGTCCACTCATGGTCCCCTGGGTCCTAGGGTGTGTTGGGTGTGTTTAGTGGGTGTCTAAGTTTACTATCCAGTTTCCTCAAAGACTGAGACACCAACCCTTTCACTGGGTGCAGTACCCCTTCGTGGCGACCAGACCGGTGAGACGCCACACACTGCACCCCTCGTCTATCACCAGCAGGGGGAGCAGTGCACATTATATTAAACGAAGTGTACTCGCCCACCATAATCACAGTATACGCCCCTCTGCTGCCGCACACAATAAAATAATGAACAATTTAACTCACCTTTCTGTTGCCGTCCTGCAGCACCATCCCTCCTCCAGGCATTTGATCATGTGCGCGGTGTAGCAGTGCAACCTCATCACTGCACGCTGCTCAGAGGATGGCACAGACAGGAAGACCGGAGGAGAGATGGTGCTGCAGGACAGCGACGGAAAGGTGAATTAAATTGTTTATTATTTTATTGTGTGCCGCAGCATGGGGCATATACTGTGAATGGGGGGAAGGTGGGGTTATACAGTTATACTGTGAAGGGGAGGTCATGTTCCAGCATGGGGGGCTATATTCAGTAATGGGGGGCTATATACAGTGAATGGGGGGCCATTTACCATGATGAGGGGGGCTATACATAGTGATGAGGGGGCTATATACAGTGATGAGGGGGCTATATACCATCATGAAGGGCTATATACAGTGGAGGGGGCTATATACAATGGAGGGGGGTATATACTGTGATGAAGGACTATATACCAAGATGGGCACTATATACAGTGATGATGGGCTATATACAGTGTAGGGGGGCTATATACAGTGATGAGGTGCTTTATACAGTGATGAGGGGCTTTATACAGTGATGTGAAGCTTTATACCAGGATGGGGACAGATATGACAGGCTGGGGGGCTGCTGCATTTCCCACCCTAGGCTTATACTCGAGTCAATAAGTTTCCCCAGTTTTAGGAGTAAAACTTGGGGCCTCGGCTTATACTCACACACTAAAAAAACATTTTTATTATAACGAAATGTTTTTACATCACCATATTTTGAGAGCTATAATATTTCTATATTTCTGCCAAAAGAGCCATGTGGGGGCTTGTTGTTTGGAGGATGAGTTGAGGTTTTTATTTGTACCATTTTCAGGCACATAACATTTTTTGATCGTCTCTATTCCATTTTTTGGAAGGCTGAATGAACATGAAACAGCAATTAAACTTTTTTTTTTGGTTGGTTTTTTTTTTGTACACCGATCAATGTATGCTAAAAGTAGGCGGCTTTATTGTTCAGCTCAGTACGATTACAGTGATAACACATTTATATAGTTTTTTATGTTCTAAAAAAAAGGTAGAATAATACGTGATCAAAAAGCGGTATGTAAATAAAAATGGTATCACCGAAGCGGAATCTTGTCCCGCAAAAAACAAATCCCCGCTCAGTTCAGTGGGAGGAAAAGTAAAAAACTATAGCTGTTAGAATAGAGCGTGCAAAAAGAATTATTTTTTTTCTATAAAACTTGTTTGTTTTTTTTGGCGTCAAAGCAGCAAAACATAAAAATGTTAGCACTATCTAGTGGCTCAGTGGTTTGCACTGTATGATGGCTCAGTGGTTAGCACTGTATGGTGGCTCAGTAGTCAGCACTGTACAGTGGCTCAGTGGTTAGCACTATATGGTGACTCAGAGGTTAGCACTATACAGTGGCTCAGTGGTTAGCACTGTACAGTGGCTCAGTGGTTAGCACTGTATGGTGACTCAGTGGTTAGCACTGTACAGTGACTCAGTTGTTAGCATTGTAGGGTGGCTCAGTGGTTAGCACTGTACGGTGGCTCAGTGGTAATCACTGTACAGTGGCTCAGTGGTTAGCACTGTACAGTGGCTTAGTGGTTAGCATTGTACGGTGGCTCAGTGGTTAGCACTGTACGGTGGCTCAGTGGTAATCACTGTACAGTGACTCAGTGGTTAGCACTGTAGCCTTTGCAGCACTGGGGTCTTGAAGTCCTGGGTTCAATTCCCACCAAGGACACTAAGGACAACATCTGCAAGGAGTTTGTATGTTCTCCCCGTGTTTGCGTGGGTTTCCTCCGGGCACTCTGGTTTCCTCCCACATTGTAAAGACATACTGATAGGATGTTTAGATTGTGAGCTCCAAGAGAGACAGCATTACCTTTGTATGTAAAGTGCTATGGAATCAATAGCACTATATAAATGAATAAATTATTATTATTATTATTATTACAGTGACTCAGTGGTTAGCACTGTACGGTGGCTCAGTGGTTAGCACTGTACGGTGGCTCAGTGGTTAGCATTGTACGGTGGTTCAGTGGGTAGCACTGTACGGCGACTCAGTGGGTAGCACTGCACGGTGGCTCAGTGGTTAGCCCTGCACAGTGGCTGAGTGGTTAGCACTGTATGATGTCTCAGTGGTCAGCACTATAAGGTCGCTCAGTGGTTAGCACTAACAGGTGACTCAGTGGTTAGCACTGTACGGTGGCTCAGTGGTCAGCACTGTATGGTGGCTCAGTGGTTAGCACTGTATGGTAGCTCAGTGATTAGCACTGTACAGTGACTCAGTGGTTAGCACTGTACGGTGGCTCAGTGGTTAGCACTGTACGGTGGCTCAGTGGTTAGAACTATATAGTGGCTCAATAGTTAGCACTATATGGTGGCTCAATGGATAGCACTATACGGCGACTCAGTGGGTAGCACTACACGGTGGCTCAGTGGTTAGCTCTGCACAGTGGCTGAGTGGTTAGCACTGTATGATGTCTCAGTGGTCAGCACTATAAGGTCGCTCAGTGGTTAGCACTAACGGGTGACTCAGTGGTTAGCACTGTACGGTGGCTCAGTGGTCAGCACTGTATGGTGGCTCAGTGGTTAGCACTGTACGGTGGCTCAGTGGTTAGCACTGTACGGTGGCTCAGTGGTCAGCACTGTATGGTGGCTCAGTGGTTAGCACTGTACGGTGGCTTAGTGGTTAGCACTGTTCGGTGGCTCATTGGTCATCACTGTACGGTGGCTCAGTGAATAGCACTGTACGGAGGCTCAGTAGTCAGCACCGTACAGTGACTCAGTGGTTAGCACTATATGGTGGCTCAATGGATAGTACTGTATGGTGGCTCAGTGGTTAGCACTGTATGGTGGCTCAGTGGTTAGCACTGCAGTCTTGCAGTGCTGGGGTTCTTTGTTTAAATCCCACCAAGGACAACATATGCAATGAGTTTGTATGTTCCCCCTATGGTTGTGTGTGTGTCCCCTGGATGCTCCAGCTTCTATCCACAGATAGTAGATTGTAGATTGTGAATCCCAATCAGGACAGTGATGATGACATTTGTAGAGTGCTGTGGAATATAATGGTGCTATAACATGATTAATACATTTGTGCTAACTCAGCACTGCTGCATATTTAGAGGGGTTAGTGTTAGGTAAAATCTGCAGCAATGCTGAGTGGGTGAGGTGTTCCATACACAGTAGACTTTGTTCAGGACATTGCACACCTCTCTCTGTGCTCCTCTTACCTTCTACTTCTACCCTCTTTATAGTCTCTTCCTTTTTAATCACAATCTCCTTTTCCACAGACGGTCTCTGTATGGGAGGTACTGTGATGGGCGCTTGTTCTTTGATTCTAATTGGAGCCCTGGTCACCACCTAGGGAAGTTCGGAAAAAGATCCATTAATAATTCCATTCATTGTCACGCTCTGTTCCTACTCTGAAATTAGTCTACAAACATTTGTCCCCAAACAGAGAATGCAGACACTGGGAGACTACAGTACTGTGCACAGTGGCGTAACTTCAGGCCCAGGGGCCCCGATGCAAAAGCTCTAGAGGGTCCCCCAATTACAGTATTGCAAATCTTTAATAGTACTAGTCTTTTTCTATAGGCCAAAGGTAATTTTGGGGCCCCCTAGGCTGCAGGGCCCAGGTGCGATCGCAACCCCTGCACCTATTGTAGTTACGCCCCTGGCTGTGGTTATGACAGTTCCTGAGCATTATCAGGACAAGGATAGACCGTTCTATTTAATCTGACATTACAATAAACTAAAAATACATTCTAAAGCATGTGTTCAGAGATTCTACTACATATATATAACTCATAGTCATATATGTCAGGTGTCTTGATCTTTTTCTTACCTCTACAACTTCCTTCTCTGGAATACCACTGCCAAAGTCTCCAGAAATCTGTAATATTAGATATAAGAATACATTTACAAAATGACCACTAGATGGCAGTAATCACACTACATACTCAGATAAAACACTAGATGGCAGCAGTGTGCAAATGTTAATGTACTGATTGCTTATATTTTCATTTTTTTCAAATTCGGCAGAATTCCAACTTTTTTGTAAAAAACAGATGTGCCAACAGTGTGCTCTGTCCAATGCATTGTATTGGAGTTCTGGACAGGTGCGGTGACTGGCGTTTTCATCTGGATCCGGCAAATCTGGCACTTCAGGTTTGTCTTAAAACCACAGTTAACAGCGTTTTTGTCCTGTGCCTGAAGTGCCGGATTCGGATAAAAACACAAGTCACCACACCTATCCGGAACTCCAATACAAATAGCATTAGACAGACTTCTGAATCCTCCACGCACTGAGGATTCATCAGTGTCTGCACTGGCATATCCGGTAAAAGGCCAGAAACATTGTAAGCAAGACACATTTGAGATATTTGCACGAGTCTCGTATGACTCACCTGAAATGGCTGCCGGCTCTCTGAACAGGAGCGAGCCAGTTCTATGCAGCTGACGCGCACCTGTCCAGAGAGCCGGCAGCCGTTTCGTGTGAGTCATGCGAGTATCTCACATGCATCAGGCTGAGTGTGTCACTTTGTCCTCCACCCTCCTGGCCTGCTGTTTGTTAAACTGGCACTGGAATAAAGACGACTGGTTGCACATTAACGGGCAACTGCCCATTTTTTCTGATGAACTTACATACAGACCAAAAGTTAGGACACACCTTCTCATTCAAAGAGTTTTCTGTATTTTCATGACTATGAAAATTGTAGATTCACAGTGAAGGCATCAAAACTATGAATTAACACATGTGGAATTATATACTTAACAAAAAAGTGTGAAACAACTGAAAATATGTCTTATATTCTAGGTTCTTCAAAGTAGCCACCTTTTGCTTTGATTACTGCTTTGCACACTCTTGGCTTTCTCTTGATGAGCTTCAAGAGGTAGTCACCGGCAATGGTCTTCCAACAGTCTTGAAGGAGTTCCCAGAGATGCTTAGCACTTGTTGGCCCTTTTGCCTTCACTCTGCGGTCCAGCTCCCCCCAAACCATCTCGATTGGGTTCTGTGGTGACTGTGGAGGCCAGGTCATCTGGCGTAGCACCCCATCACCATCACACCTTTTCCTCCATGCTGTGGAACCAGGCATGTAGAGTCCATCCATTCACCTTTTTTGCATCGCACAAAAACACGGTGGTTGGAACCAAAGATCTCAAATTTGGACTCATCAGACCAAAGCACAGATTTCCACTGGTCTAATGTCCATTCCTTGTGTTCTTTAGCCCAAACAAGTCTCTTCTGTTTATTGCCTGTCCTTAGCAGTGGTTTCCTAGCAGCTATTTTCTATGAAGGCCTGCTGCACAAAGTCTCCTCTTAACAGTTGTTGTAGAGATGTGTCTGCTGCTAGAACTCTGTGTGGCATTGACCTGGTCTCTAATCTGAGCTGCTGTTAACCTGAGATTTCTGAGACTGGTGACTCGGATGAACTTATCCTCCGCAGCAGAGGTGACTCTTGGTCTTCCTTTCCTAGGGCGGTCCTCATGTGAGCCAGTTTCTTTGTAACACTTGATGGTTTTTGCAACTGCGCTTGGGGACGCTTTCAGAGTGTTCCCAATTTTTCAGACTGACTGACCTTCATTTCTTAAAGTAATGATGGCCACTCGGTTTTCTTTACTTAGCTGCTTTTTTCTTGCCATAATACAAATTCTAACAGTCTATTCAGTAGGACTATCAGCTGTGTATCCACAAGACTTCTGCACAACACAACTTATGGTCCGAACCCCATTTATAAATCAAGAAATCCCACTTATTAAACCTGACAGGGCACACCTGTGAAGTGAAAACCATTTCCGGTGACTACCTCTTGAAGCTCATCAAGAGAATGCCAAGAGTGTGCAAAGCAGTAATCAAAGCAAAAGGTGGGGCGTGTGTTATGATCCAGTGCGACTTATAAAGTGAAAAATACGGTATGTGGCTAAATGAATGGGGCCATTCTAAAGTACAACTTGTCCTACAAAAAACGAGCCCCCATACATCTATGTATAAAATAATAATGAAAAGGGTTTGCCTTTGGGGAGAGGGGGAAGACAAAACAAAAATGCAAAAATGGAAATTAGCCGCATCAGGAAGGGGTTACAGTGTCACCGCTGTTTACATTTTTATTTAATAATAATGCAGAGCAAGTGATTGTAATAAACTTTCAAATATACTTTATCAGTGAAATCTGGAAGAAAACCTTTCAAGATCCATCCAGATGTCCCCACTAGGCTGTTTCTAAACCTGACATTTGCTGGGTGGGGACGGGGCCTAAACAGCATTCTCAGAGCTCAGTGTATCAGGTTACCTCATGCAGGGACAGTGTAAGCTGAGGCTATCAGCACACAGGTCCTGTGAGATCGTATCTGATTTTTCCATTCACATTACACTGCTATTTGCTATCAACTGATTGCAAGAGGCAGGGCCGATGTGAATGGAGAAATCAGATAAGATCACACAGGACCTGTGTGCCGACAGCCTCAGCTCACACTGTCCCTGCATGAGGTAACCCGACAAAACAGATCAGCTGTACCACGATAGACAGGCACACTGTTAGACCACGCCCCTCCCTTATACAGTTATATGGCCATATTCAGTCTGTGGGAGAAGTGTAGACGGATTTCACTAAAGGTACCGTTACACGCTTCAATGTTGAAATTATATCAGTAACGATCTCAGGGGCGCGCGGTCGTTAGGACATCGTTTAGAGAACGTTGGTGAGATGTCACACGTCTAGATATCATGCACGACGCACCAACGATCCAGCGAGCAGCTATCGTTCACACAACCCAGCAATCAATACTTGTTAACTATTGTGACTAGGCGAAGTCGTTAATGACATAGTTATCGCGGTGTCACACACAGCGATGCAGCAGGTTGGCTGACCGAGGATCATTTGATTTGAGAACATGTTCTCAAATCTGCGATCAACGATTCAACGATTTATCGTAGTCGTATCTCGGTGTTACACGACATGACGTCCTAACGATATTGTTTCAAGGACTCCAAACCTGTGACGTTTGCGCGATATCATTCATGATCTCGTACTGTGTAACGGTACCTTAAGAATGAGCTTCACACACAGTCTAGTGGGACATCTTGTGGAAGATTTAGGAATGGTTTCCTTCCAGATTTCACATATAAAGTATATTTGAAAGTTTATTATAATCGTTTGCTCTAAGCAGCGGTTACACTTTAAGCATTTGAATTGCAAGTTTAGTCATTCTCTGACTGAATATTAGAGCTTGACATTAAACCTGTGATCCATACGGCATCCTACTGATGGAGAAATAAGTAAAATAATCAAGCCGGAATATGTGAAAAACTTTTATCAGTCAAGAGGGATAAGAATAATGAGGGGAACATTTCACAACGATGGATGATGGACTCACCCCGTCCGAATCGTCTCCTTCCTCATCACACTGCATTTCCGCTGCTCGGGGATCATTTATCATTTTTAGTTCTGCTATTACTCCCTGAAAATAAAAAAAAAGTATTAGCATAAGGAAAAATTGTTACATATTTAAGTCAATATTTTTTTCTATCACATCTTTTATGTTCTGCAGTTTAAAATACAATTGTATTTTTACATAAACTCTTTCAGGTCTAGAAGCCTAAGTTCCCACGATGAGCTTTTGGTGGGTTTTTGATGTGCACATTTCTGCACCAATTAACTAAATTAGGCTACATTCAATTTTGTGTGTTTTTTTATACAACGTTTTATTGCATTCTTTTCTGCTACGGTTGTTATCTCTTTTTTTTATGTAATAGAGCAGCTTTGTTTTCCATATTTTCTGTTAGGCCCTACGCATACCCTGAATATTTGGTCAGTTTTCTACATCAAGATTTGTAGCCAAACCCGGAATGGAACAATCAGAGGAAAAGTATAATACAAACACATCACCACTTCTGTGTTTATCACCCACTGCTGGTTTTGGCTACAAAAACTGATGCAAAAAACTCTCCAAATACTCAACATGTGCACAGGGCCTTACTTTTCTTTAAGAAAAAAAAACCTGTATTGACATTCATATGCAGATCACATGCATATTCACCATGTTTCCACTGTAGAAATGCAACCCAGATGATTTTTTTACCTGTAGATTTTCCACATCTTATTTCAGTTTATTGTAGAAAATCTGCAAATAAAATGCCAATTTAGAAGAAAAAAACCTGGCATGCTGCAAACCTAAAAACATGCAGTGCAGGTCAGTTTATGAAGTGTAAAAAAAAAGTGAGCATGAGACTTCTATAAGTCTGATTGACTTTGCTGGAACTTTAACGATACGTTTTTTGCTTGGACAAAATATTCAGCATCGAATATGTACCAAATATTAAACATGGGAACTTCACCTAATAGGAAACAGACATATGTGGCTCCCCTGCATTTGGCCTCCACAAAATGGTATTGCTTTAATATATTTGTATTGCCATGTCTGATTGGAATTGTGGTCCCTCTGCTGGATGTCTGAAGCGAACACACACTGCCTGATCCCAAACCAATAAGTTGAACCCTGAAGGCCTAGGTTGGGTTGTGACTCAGACTCTGGTTGGGCTGAGGGGTTAGGTGAGTGTAGTAGGGCAGAGTAGGTGAAGGAAAGGTCCAGTGAGGAGGAGGCGGGAGCTCTTAAAGGACCAGCTGCAAGCAGGGTACCAGTCCCTAGGAGAGCTGGATGCTGGTGAGTTTTATGCTCACCAGCAGCTTAAGCGGAGCTTTCCAGGATGACAGTAGTACAAAGGATTAGGGAACTGCTCTGAAAACAGATACCCGTAGGATCCGCACTACCAGCCTGGCAATAGTTAACCCACAGGAACCTAGAGAGTGTATTGAAGGACTAAAGGTGTCAGGAAACCTACAACTCAGAGAAGTCAGTAGTAAGAAGGTTACTCGCCCAGCAGGGTGGACTACAGTTCTCATCAGACTGGCTGGACCATCTACAGTACCTAGTGATGGTTGTATTACCTTGGACCTGCTGCAGAGACTTGCAGTAGAAAGGTAAAAGATAGACTGACTCCTGCTGTTTACTTTCACATCTACACAATTATCACCTAAATCATCTCCCTGGGATCCAGCCCTGGTAAAGAAGGTTTAAACATCTGCGCTGATACTACTACCACCCATCTCCCAGGGATCGCATGGATTATCCCAAGTGGCGCCATGAACAAACTTTATTCCAATCACTACCCCCTTCATATGTGTGGTTAGAACCACAGCTGCTGGGCAAGGATACCATGAACTGAACTTTGGCCCAGCTGCTGAGTACCCTGGCCTTTGCGACCAACACACATGCAAATGTGCATGATTATCTTCTTATTGAACATAGGAAAGAAAGCTGAAACCATGGCATGTCCGAACCAATAAAAGGTAGATTTATTTAAGATTCCATTAAAAACAACAGTCCATAAAACATGAAGAAATCTTGCACGTTTCTAGTGCATCAGCGCCATTAATCATAGGATGGTACTTAAGGCATTGTGCCCACGTTGCAAATTTTTATGGCGTAAAAATCTGCAGCATGTCAATTATTGTACGCCGTTTACCCACCGTACTCCAGGCACTTCCTGGTTTCGGCGCTGAGGTGGGAGTAGGTCACAAGAGCGTAACGTCGTCCCACGTCCTTCAGCATCTCTCCGGCAGCTATTGGAAGGTTAGTGGGGATCATCCAGAACAGCACAAATATGCAGCAAAGTCTAATACATTTGTGTTGCAGAGATCCTGCCAAAAGTGGATGCAGAGTTGGAGCAGAAAATTCGGGATGGGTTCCTATGTACATTATCATTCTGGGAACACGAAAAACTGCAACAAAGCAATGCCAGGTGCATGGTTTAACCTGCAGATTTAGGCCTCAGCTTGAATTTAATTTGAAAAACAAAAGCCAAGTACTGCCCAGAAAACAAAACTGCAGCAAGTGAACCTACGCAAGATGTGAACAGCTCCTTCAACTTGAGCTATGATGTCTTAGCAGGCCCGGAACGGTCTAAAGATCATGGGAGTTATGGATAGGGGTTAATAAAAGTCTGGAAAAGATGGGGTTGCACAAAGTGCCAGGGGCGCTGCCAAGAGAAGTTCTAAAAGAAACAAAGGGGTTACAAAGGCCTGTCAGCCATCTTACCTGAAGAACGTGCGCCCTCCCACCTGACCCTATGTTCTATAAGTGAATTCCAATATTTGCATTATTGCCAGTGAATATAATGTCACAGCGGGGGCAGTTCTCGTCCGTGCCCAGTTATGTTTTATTTGCAAGGCCTGTGCTTCAATAGCGGTCGGCCTTTGTTTTTTGGTTAACGTAACAGGAGAACATGAAGAAGGAATGGGGCATGGACGCGGTTTTGGTTTGGCAATGTATTTCGCGGTTTTGGAATAAAGCTTTGGCCATCCCGTTTAACCCACAACAAGTCTCTGAGGTTTTTGTTATAGCTGTGAAGAGGTTGTAAAGACTCCCATATGGGTTTTATGAAAGGAGTTGGGGACTTCACACTCTGTGCAGTCTCTACATTGAATACAATGACGTTCCCGCCCCACACCTGCGGAGACTCCGCCACGATCGGCAGGTATTCTGACGTCCTGCTCATCACTCCGTCTGAAAACATATCTACAATAAACACTGAAATCTCAATATCTCCTTCATTAGAAAGGACAGGTCCACAATATATACCAATCCCGCATATCCCTAGGGGTGAGTGCAGACAGAGCTTAGTTCACACGTCCAGTAATCATCCGTTACATCAGATCCTGCAGAGATCCGTTGGCCAAAAAGTTCTGCAAACACAACTTTTCTGTCTGTTTTGAAAAAACTGATTTCTGCAGGATCCTTCTTTTTTAACATTGGAGTCTATGGAGAACAGATCCGGTAGCTGATCGCTATTTATCTTCCATTTTTCTGTCCTTTGTAAAGGATCCGTTTTTTTCTTACCGGATCAGTCTTACATGGAAGATAATGGATCTGTTCTCCATAGACTCCAATGTCAAAAAAATGGATCCTGCAGAAATCAATTTTTTTCAAATCAGATAAAGAAGTTGTGTTTGCAGAAGGGATCCTTACTGGATCCATTCTAACGGATGATTACTGGACATGTGAACTTAGATTAACTCTTTAAGTGAAGGCAAGTAGTCAATCTGGTTTGTTGCCCTATAGGGGTGGGTGATGATGGATGCCCAAAGTTACTGTCCTGTTGCCAGTCAACCATTCAATCCAGAATAACACTAGATCATGTGCAATTTCTCATGTTGTTTTTTGAGAATATGCAAGAAGATGTGAATCCAGCAGGAAGGAAACATACGATACATGTCCTCCCTGTATATTTTAATCCAATTCTATACTAATTCAGGAACTGTTCTAATACAAGAATGGCAAGAACAGGACAAAAAGAAAAGTGAGCTGCAGTTGTGCAGTCATTTATACATCATACAATACATAAATCCACCACAAGGGGGCACTGTGATATCTTAATAAGGCAGTTCACCATTTCTGCTCTGGCCAATTATAGTGAATGGATCAATTTTTGTATTTTTTTGATTGAATAAATGCTATAATTGACTTCCATGTATTTTACCAAAAATCCACTTCTAAGAACTGAAAATAAGAACATATTTATTTGTTTTGTGGAAACAAAACCAAAATATCCTACCTAGCATGGACTGATGACATATTTGCGCTCCGGCTAATCTCTAATCATATTTTCTTGCCAAATTAATGTTGAGCTTTAAGAAAATACGTTTTTTCCAAATTAAGCCTTGACAGCAAGTCCCAAACAAAAATCAACAAATTGGCTGTAAAACAAACATGGACTTATCTGCTCTTTTGAGCACAATGTCACGGGAAGGTTCTGCTCTGAGGAATCATTTGTGACACTACAGTGGATACACTTCCTCCTTGGAGTCCAGTAAAAATAATAAATAAAAAGGTTTACCATTTGGTATGCTTGTGTTTTTTAATCTACTATATAAAAGCTATAAAAGCTATATCCAGTAAGTCTATGTCTGTAAGCTTGTCCCAAAAACAGTGCCACTTATAGGACATCAAATAAATTATAGTTAAACTGGAAAATTACAGTTAAACTGGAGTGTGAAGAAGCTGATAAAGTTGGTTCATCAGTCAAAGAAAACAGCGCCACCTTTAGGACATCTGTGACAGGGGGGCCCACATGCTGTCCGGGCCACTGGCCGCAGTGCAGGCATTCATTATTGTCTATGCTTGGATCCGCTCCGTTATACCCTTGGTGTGGACCCATCCTGCTGCTGCACTTCCTCCCATTTGCGTTCCACTCTGGAATGAAGGTTGGCTCCACAACTACTCAGCATACAGGAGGAAAGAGAGAGCGAACAACAGGAGAGAGCGCACAGGGGGAGAGACAGCACAAAAGGAGAGAGAGCACACAGTGGGAGAAACAGCGCACTGGGGGAGAGACAGCGCACTGGGGGAGAGACAGCACACTGGGGGAGAGACAGCACACTGGGGGAGAGACAACGCACTGGGGGAGAGACAGCGCACTGGGGGAGAGACAACGCACTGGGGGAGAGACAACGCACTGGGGGAGAGACAGCGCACTGGGGGAGAGACAACGCACTGGAGGAGAAACAGCACATTGGGGAATAGACAGCGCACTGTGGGAGAGACAGCGCACTGGGGGAGAGACAACGCACTGGAGGAGAAACAGCACATTGGGGAATAGACAGCGCACTGTGGGAGAGACAGCGCACTGGGGGATACACAGCGCACTGGGGATAGACCACTCACTGAGGAGAGACAGCGCAAGGGAAAGAAAGAGCGCAAGGGGAAGAGAAAGCACACATGTGAGAGACAACACACAGGGGGATGGCGATCAGCAGCAGTGCCTGCCAGGCCATGACTACCCTATGCAGCAGTGGGCTTCCCCGGTGGCACTGCAATTAGTAGTGGACGTAGTTGGACTAATATATCAATCGCACACGTTCAAGAATCACACGATGTGATAGAAACATCCCCCCATCTAATTTTTACATAGGATCCTGTGGTTACTGGACACAGACTTTGGCTTAATATATATGCTTTGTGTTTTTCAGGACGTATCCTTTCAATGATTTTCACCATAGTGTATAGTTGAAAGATGCCTGACAATTGCATCCAACACCATCGCTTATAATGGCATTCATTTAGCAGATACGTCATGAAAACCTATTAAAAAGCTCAGGAGCATCAATTAAAGGGATGTCATCCACAGTTTTAGTTTAAAGGGTTGTCCACTACCAGACAACCCTTTAATAATTAGAGAAGGTGAAAATAAAGCCAATTATTCTTATTTCCTGGATTGGCGCTCCTCATCTATAGTTAACACTGTGTTCATGCTGATCCCCTGGTATTACCATCAGCCAGTAGGATCATGTGAACGCGTCAGCCAATCATCAACCACTGTTTGGCTGCAGCACTTAGGTGATAGCACCCACCAGATGTTGATGCCAGGTGACCAGCAGATAAACGGACAGATTACTAAGGAGCAGCGCCTGTCTGGGAAATAGCTTTTTTTTACCCTTTTTCTTCCAATTGTGGACAACCCATTCAATGTATACAAAAAGAGCTTTTCCTGATGTATATAGTTGAAGAACAAAAATACAATGTGAACATAGCCAAAAATGTATAATAAAATTAGACTTGTCATTCTTGCTAAAAAACATTCCTTAATGATACCCAGGGGTGCAATGGAGACAGTTGCAGAAGGTGTGACTGTGACCAGGCCCATGCTGGAGGAGACCCTGCTGATGTCAGTGCCTATTTCAGTTGGATGTGTGTCCGAGGACGCATTGTAGCACAGAGAATCACCGGTCACAAGGGCATGGCAGTGATGTCGTGCGTAGCCCATAGCAGGGACAATGTCAGTCCTTGGCCTCTGTTCTGGCTACAAAGAGGACACCTCAAGTTGTGGGAGCGGGGGAAGGTGAACATTTTTTTTTATAGAAAATCAGCTGAATGGGGACATATGTACTAAAAGGGCCCAGGATGGGGGGGTTGTGCTGGAAATCCAAAATCCAGAAAGAATGGGAACAACCCAGCCAAAACTAGAACTGTACCTGATGTTGAGCTGTAAAAAGGAGAATGTGCTTAAGATATGTGCTCGCTGTCTCCCTTGTACAATTGCGCCTGAAGAACTAAGGAAATGCTGAGTAAAAGTCTGTTACTCATTAAGAACTGTTGGTCTCCATGTCAATTTTTATGACGGTCTGGTCCTTGATCACCAAAGGCAATGGTGGGATGTGGCCCCCTGAAAGATATCACCTGCAACACACCAACCCACAAATCCACCCAAGACCACAGTTTTCATGCAGCCCGCCGATGTGTACAGAGTCTATCTTTTGCCCGCGACTACTGCCCCGCTCCATGTTACACATCTATACATATAGATATAGGCATATATGGGGTCCAGAATGGGGGACATATATACCAAGTTAGGGGACATACAATTTCAAAAGTTGGGATCATTTAGAAATTTTCTTAATTTTGAAACAAAAAGCAAATTTTTGTCAATGACGCTAACATTAAATCAATCAGAAATACACTCTATACATTCTTAATGTTGTAAATGACTATTCTAGCTGCAAACGTCTGGTTTTTAATGCAATATCTACAGTACATAGGCCCATTTCCAAAAACTACCACTCCAGTGTTTTAATGGTACATTGTGTTTGCTAACAGTGTAAGGCTAGCTTCACATTTGCGTATGTGAACGCAGCTTATGCTGCGTTCCCATACGCAGTCAAACGCATGCGCACTGCGTTCCTATGTTTAACATAGGAACGCATAGTGCTTGCGTTTGCTGCATTCGGGTGCGGATGCGGACGATATCTGCTCCTTCCGGTGTCCAGCATCCGCACCCGGGACGCAGCCAATTGCATTTTTTGTGTGCTCGGGGACCTTGGAAAATCAGCAAGCGTCCCCAAGCGCACAAAACCTGCACCGTCTTCAATGGGTCCGCAGTGTTCAGCGCTTGACAGCGCAGGAGAACGCTGCGGACCCATTGAAAAATCTCCCGGTGGCCGCCGGTGATGTCACAGGAGCTCACCGACGGCCACCGGGAGATCAGCTGAGCCACTGCTGTCCTCTTCCTCCCCGCCTCTGGTAATCTGCTAGCGATGTCGGCGGGGAGAACAGCTGATCTGACAGCTGTTTGAATCTTCCCGCGCCGACATCTCCTCTCGGTGTCGGCGCGGGAAGATTCAAACAGCTGTCACATCAGCTGTTCTCCCCGCCGACATGTCCCGGAGCTTACCGGCGGCCGGGAGGCGGAGATCTCCGGTGCTGATCTCCGCCCCCTGGACACCGCTGATTGGCTGCTGGGCTCCACAGTGATGTGTCCGCAGGGGGACATTCTCCGCTGCGGACACATCTTTAGGCCCTGCTTTGCACTGCGTTTGTGTCTGCATGCCATCAGCATGCAGACACAAACGCAAATGTGAAGCCAGCCTAAGAAGGCAAATGGATGTTTAGAAAACCCTAGAAATCCCTTGCACAAGTACATTAGCACAGCTGAAAACGGTTTTGCTGATTAGAGAAGCTATAATATTGACCTTCCTTTGAGCTAGTTGAGAATCTGGAGCATTACTTGTTGCTTGTTCTATGAAACTCTCAAAATTGCCAGAAAAAAGAGAACTTTCATGCGAAACTCGACAGCCTATTCTTGTTCTGAGAAATGAAGGCTATTCCATGCGAGAAATTACCGAGAAACTGAAGATTTCCTACAACTGAGCAACAAGACAAGTACATTAGAGTCTCTAGTTTGAGAAATCGACGGATTGCAATGCTGTAATTGTTGCAAAGGGAGCATTCTTTGATGAAATTACAGTTTTAAGGAGAAAATGATTATTTCAAATAAAAATCATTATTTCTAACCTTCTCAATGTCTGGACTATATTTTCTATTCATTTTGCAACTCATTTGATAAATAAAAGTATTTTTCATGGAAAACACAAAATTGTCTAGGTGACCCCAAACTTTTGAACTGTAGTGTACATACATCAGAAATGGGCCCAGGATGGAGGACATGTACACAAAAAGTAGCCCTTGATGGGGGACATACATACCAGAAAGGGGACCAGGATGGGGGACAGGTACACCAGAATAGGGGACATATATATTAGGAAGTGGCATTACTACTTTTTGTGGGGGAGGGGGACAACAAGTATGCCTTTATAGGATTTAGAATGCTTTATGGTCCATAGAACTCACAAGAAACCAATGGCCAAATCTTGCACCGGGACACATCGGACTGTATTTACCCACTGATGACACCCTTCTCTATATGGCCTGGGGGAATATATTATTACTGTAAATATATGTACAATACAATAGGAAATACAGTATAGGTCGGGATCATCATTCCGTTAGTGAACATGCCCTAAAACATTACTGTCAAACCCATCCAGCTCATTTTGTGGCCTGGATATCCGTGTGCAGTCATTACTTGAGTATAACTTCCTAACAGTGTCAGCGAGGATTAGCCGTGCAGATCGATGTAAAACTATCCTGCCATAAAAGCTTTTCATGAGACTTTTAAAGTCCCATTATTTATATGAGCGTTATCTCTGTATATTCTAAAGGATTATTTGATTTCCTAAACCTATCAGACCCTATAAATCTGCTTCTCTCACAAGCCCTGTGTACTGGCAGGCTCGGCCTGTGCTGCGCAGCTTGCGGGGCAGTTACATTGACCTCTCATCCTGCTGGCAGGGACATCTCCCTCCATGAAGTGGGATCTCTTGCCATCCCTTCAGCTGTTCGGCATCCACAGCAGCCTCCCAGTACAGTAATTATCACACACATATCTTTCCATTCTTGATGCTCAATTTCGCCTTTGTCCAGGCGTCTCCTTAATTTCCAACGGACGAAAATGTCTGCTTTGTTCACACATTGAAGACTGTAGATTCCAAGCTTATTACTCACAGATATCTTACTTACACCCCCAGGACATGGACTCGGAATCCATCTATCACACAAAAAAATGGACAGTGGATCAATATGGCATTGTAGGCACAAAAATACCAAGTCTGACTGTATAGAGCTAATCAGTCATGTAATGATTCTCACAAAACTCTAAATTGTGAGTACGGTAATCGTATATATGCTGTTATATTTTTTTTATATCCATCATACCTTTTTAATATTTGAATTAGGGCACATCCGACTCCAATATTTTCAACAAATGAGGCATTGATCTCGTAATCTAATTCCACCCTTAGTCTCTTTTTGGCACACAAGTTTGATCCTGGGCCAGTTCCTAATACAGTATTTATGTCACCTATTCTAATATACCATATATACTCATGTATAAGCCGACCCGTGTATAAGCCGACCCCCCTACTTTTGCCCCCAAAACCTGGGAAAATCTATTGACTCGCGTATAAGCCGAGGGTGGACCCCAGCACAGGTATACAGCCCCCAGCAGTGGTATACAGGCCCCAGCAGTATGATATACAGCAGCCCCAGTGGTATATACAGCAGCTCCCAGTGGTATATACAGCAGCCACAGTGGTATATACAGCAGCCCCAGTGGTATTGCAGCCCCTATATACAGCAGCCCCAGTGGTATTGCAGCCCCAGTGGTGTATACAGCAGCCCCTATATACAGCAGCCCCAGTGGTATTGCAGCCCCAGTGGTATTGCAGCCCCTATATACAGCAGCCCCAGTGGTATTGCAGCCCCAGTGGTGTATACAGCAGCCCCTATATACAGCAGCCCCAGTAGTATTGCAGCCCCAGTGGTATTGCAGCCCCTATATACAGCAGCCCCAGTGGTATTGCAGCCCCAGTGGTGTATACAGCAGCCCCTATATACAGCAGCCCCAGTGGTATTGCAGCCCCAGTGGTATTGCAGCCCCTATATACAGCAGCCCCAGTGGTATTGCAGCCCCAGTGGTGTATACAGCAGCCCCTATATACAGCAGCCCCAGTAGTATTGCAGCCCCAGTGGTATTGCAGCCCCTATATACAGCAGCCCCAGTGGTATTGCAGCCCCACAGGTGTATACAGCAGCCCCTATATACAGCAGCCCCAGTGGTATTGCAGCCCCAGTAGTATTGCAGCCCCAGTGGTATTGCAGCCCCTATATACAGCAGCCCCAGTGGTATTGCAGCCCCTATATACAGCAGCCCCAGTGGTATTGCAGCCCCACTGGTGTATACAGCAGCCCCTATATACAGCAGCCCCAGTGGTAGTATACAGGCAGCCCCAGTAATGCAGGGCCCCCCCAGCCTGACTCCGGTCACCTGTAAAGCAAATTATACTTATCATTGTCCCGCTGCCGTCCGCGCCCGCATCTGCAGACATCGCGATCCTCCATCTTCATGCGTCCTCTTCTGACTTCCTGTGTTCGGTGCCGGTAATGACGTCATTGGCAGCGACGAACACAGGAAACAGGAAGAAGACGCATGAAGATGGAGGATCGCGATGTCGGCAGCGGCGGGCGCGGACAGCGGGACACTGATAAGTATAATTTGCTTTACAGGTGACCGGAGCATGAGGGGGGGGCCCTGCATTACTGGGGATGCGGGGGCTGCTGTATACCGCTGTATACAGCAGCCCCCGCACTGACTCGCGTACTTTTCAGCCCAATTTTTGGGCTGAAAAACTCGGCTTATACGCGAGTATATACGGGTACATACCCCCCATCCTGGTATACATGTCCACCATCCTGGGCCCTACCATGGTATATATGTCCCCATGCTTGACCCCTTTCTCCCTTCACTGGCTTCCTATTGCCCAAAGACTACAATTCAAAACCCCAACCATGACATACAATGCTATCCACAATCTGTCTCCTCCAGAATTTGTGAACTAATCTCCCGATACTTACCTACACGTAACCTGCGATCCTCACAAGATCTCATTCCTTACTCCCCTTTTATCACCTCATCCTACAACCGTATGCAAGATTTCTCCCGTGCATCTCCCATACTCTGGAACTCTTTGCCCTAACACATCACACCCTCGCCTATCGTGGATACCTCTAAAAGTAGGACCCATCTCTTCCGAAAAGCCTATAGCCTGAAGTAACTTTCAGTCCATTATACCACTACATGATCAGCTTTCTCCACCTACTATATCCTCACTCATCCCTTATAGACTGTGAGCCCTCACGGACAGGGTCCTCTCTCCTCACCTACTATATCCTCACCCATCCCTTGTAGACTGTGAGCCCTTGCGGGCAGGGTCCTCTCTCCTCGACTACTGTATCCTCACTCATCCCTTGTAGACTGTAAGCCCTCAATGGTGGGGTCCTCTCCTCTCTCCTACTGTATCCTCACCCATCCCTTTTAGACTGTGAATACTCACGCGCAAGATCTTCTCTCCTCACCAAGTGTATCCTCACTCATCCCTTGTAGTCTATGAGCTCTCGCAGGTAGGCTCCTCACTCCTCACCTACTGTATCCTCACCCATCCCTTGTAGACTGTGAGTCCTCTTGTGGCCAGGGTCATCTCACCTCACCTACTGCGTCCTCACCCAACCCTTGCAGACCGTGAGCCCTCGTAGGCAGGGTCCTCTCCTCTCTCTAATTGTATCCTCACTCATCCCTTGTAGACTGTGAGCCTTTACGCGCAAGATCTTCTCTCCTCACCTAATGTATCCACACTCATCCTTTGTCGTCTATGAGCTCTTGTGGGCAGGGTCCTCTCTCCTCACCTATTGTATCCTCACCCAACCCTTATAGACTGTGAGCTCTCGCGGGCAGGGTCCTCTCTTCTCCTGTACCTGTTTGTGCCTTGTATTGTTTATGAATATTGTACTTGGCTCTATTGTACACATGGAAAGCACCATGGACTTTATGGCGCTATAATAATAAGACAATTAGACCGGGTGAGAGCTTATAGTGTAATTGTCTTTTCAGGAGGACTCAATATAGAATGTGTGCCTGTCTCTACCTCTTCCTCTCTTCATAGAACTTTAAAAGCACAAAGTAATTTATCTGAGTAATGGGAAAGTCTATCTTACTAAAGACAGAATTTACTACTGAATATGGAATTTACAGAGTAAAGATCAGTCCAGGAGGACATAGAAACTGATTAAATTGATAAGATATAGTAATTAGAAAGTGTCTTATTTTCATGTGTACTATTCATTTATAGAAATATATCTAAAAAAATGAATAGAAATGTTGGTTACTCTTTCATTTTGCATGAAGAAGGCCTGTACAAGGGGAGATTACTAGCTATGGCTTTGTGCACACAATGTTTGTTTTCAGGTAGATTTCGAGTAGTACTCATATGGGAAGAGCTACAAATTCGCTTAAAAGAATGAACATTTGCATAGTGATATAAGACCTCATTGAGACATCCGATTTTTAGTCAGCACTGTTTTTCCGTATCAGAGTCTGAGCAGTGTGTGGTCACAGTGCTATCAGTTTTTCTCACAAAAAAGAATAAAAAACTCCCCACCTTCTCCATTCTGACAGTCCATGAAAAGTGGACCCATAGACTTGCATGGCGGATTTTGACCTGACTCTCAAGTAAAAATCGGACATGTCTCCATGATTTTCTGTGAACCACACAGTGTGCGAAAAATCACGAAAATGTGATTGAACCCATAGACTACGACAGGTACGAGTGGCAACCATAAAAAGCACAGGTAACACTCATACAACAATTCCGTCATCAGAATGAGGCCTAAGAATCACTTACTGTGCCTATGCTCTATTTTTCTGATTTCTTATAATCGCTCAAGGCTTCCACAGCTGTGAAGCGGCTAAAAGTTGTGACTGGTGAAAACTTCTGCCGTCATCACTATCTCATATACGAAGATAAGGGGGAAAACAAAAACGTGGCAAAGCCGTATCAAGGATAACACAAAGGATGTCAAAGAAGAAACTAGGAAAATCACTGCTGGCACTTTCCTCAAGCATCTTATTCTAGCTAAAACAATTCTGGTACGTCGGTGTCTGAAAAACGTTGGGTGCACATACTCTAAGGCAGGGGTGGGGAACCATTTTTCTGCTGAGGACCATTTGAAAACTTCTACAATCTTTCGGGGGCCGTACAAAATTATCAACTTGAAAATAACCCTCTATATTTGGTTGAACAATCAACTCACCCCTACTGTGATGGCTGCTCTTTGGAGTGGGTGATATTGGTCATGTTGCTTCTCAACTGCTGTTCCAGGTTTGCTAGAGCCCTAGACATCACAGGAGAGGCTGGGAGCATATACCTCACTTGGGAGGCCAAGACTGGGGCATAGAGATGACTGGAGAGCTGGATTAAGGGCAGACAGTTGGCAAAACACGCCTGCCAGCCTGAGCATTGCGGTTCCCAGGAATCTGCTCAGGGGCCACAAAAAAATCATCGAGCGCCGCATTCGGCCCTGGGGCCTGAGGTTCCCTACCCCTGCTCTAAGGGTTAGTGACCACAATCAGTGTTAGCAACGCTTTGGACATCTTTGCCTCATCCAAAACGCTGCATTGCACAGTATAGTGGATTTATAGAAATCCAGTGTCCTCCGTGCTTCTTTTAGATGTTTCATAAACCGACCTGTGGCGCGGCTTCCTGAGCCGCAGCATGTCAATTTATTCTTGTAGACACGTGAGTCTTCTTAGCGGGAGAACACAGTAAAAATACACTGTTCCCAGATCCTGATCATGGGATACTGAGAGCATGTTGTTTTGCCGAGAAAACCGGTGTCTCAGAGAGAGGAATGACAATGCGTCTAGAACACAGCGTGTCCTGATGGTGGGCACTTTCCCTTAGTGAACCCATCAATGCGAGACACATTACTTTTAAAAAGGGATGCAACCAAATTCTTTCAATCTCAGAGGGACCCCTGTGGAATACTTAGGAATGCTAATGGTGTAAGTTCCCAATTATCAGATTTACAAACAAAGCTGCATCCGGCCTCTTGGACCTGAATGGACTCAATGGCCACATAAATTGACATTAGCATTATAATTTGCATGTAGTAGTCAGAGAAAAGAGGCTGTTAAAAAAAATAAACGTTAAAACACACTTCTGTATTGGTAAAAGCTCATTTCATGTAAGAGCACCTGAAACGTGGCTATATCATTACTATTTATCGGTCTTCAGATCGAACTCAAGCCATGGCAACTTGATGGGTGAACGCTCTGTAAGATCAATCTTACAAGAGTCTAGATAGATCTCGGTAGTCTTCTCCACCATTATCGTGACAGTATCAAGCCATTGGGCTGCTGGTCTTCCTCTTCCCTTTGTTCCTTCTATTCTTCCAACCATAATGTCCTTCTCTAGTGGTTATTCTCTTAATATGTTGTGTTATATCATACATTGATAAAATGTCTTGGGACTACAATTCACAATCATGTACAAAGTCCTAAAATTGTTTATAAAACCTACCTGGATAACAAATATATACTGTATATTGAAGATAAAAGTTACATAATCTAGTCTACTGTGCTTCAATCAGACTGCCAAAAAAAGGCCCCTTTCACATCAGCGTTTGCGCTGATCGCGGCAGTTGCGGTGAAAAAAACGCAACTGCCGCGATTACCGCATAACGGCTGCACTTGCGGTTCACTTGCGGCAAGCCCCATACAATGTCTATGGGTCTTGCGGCAGGTGCGGCAAGTGCGGTTTCGGCACTTGCGGCAGGTGCCGAAACCGCACTTGCCGTACCTGCCACACACTTACCGCAAGCCCCATAGACATTGTATGGGGCTTGCCGCAAGTGTGCCGCGATCCGGTAATCGCGGCAGTTGCGGTTTTTTCACCGCACCTGCCGCGATCAGCGTAAAACGCTGATGTGAAAGCAGCCTAACTGATCACATGGGTAAGACACCAATTCTCATTTTCATTAGGAATAACATATCCGTAACAAAATCAGTCTCAATCAGACTAGATATGTATTAAATTTTGATATTTTGATGTCATGTAATAAACAAACTGGCTATAATCTCTTATATTAGGAATACGTGCAACAGATGTTCTGATTTTGCAGATTAGAAATGAATGCCAAATACAAAATTGACTACCTTGTTACCCTGTCAACAAGTTACCAATTCCTAAAATGCTATTTACCTGGTAGCGGTCAGGATCAGCACCTCCAGCTTGAGCAACAAAAAGTCCAGAACCATCTTCCAGGTCCATCTCATCAGGTGATCTCTCAAACCGAACCCTCTCCACTTCATCACAATTCACGAATAACACAACTTCCTCTTCCTCCACGCCAATGGCAAAGCGTGTCCAACGGTTAGTTATTGCTCCAATGGTGAAGGTGGCTGCAGGGTATGATACAGGAGATCCAGGCTCTGTGTAGTAGAATATGATCTGCTGCTTACCATCCTTGACCTCAGTGAGCTTCACCCCAACATACACAATGGACTGTGAAGCATCGGTGATGGAGAACAGTATTCCGGCCTTGGTAGTTGTTGGTTGGATGTGGAACAGAATAGAAAAGTCCCTAAACAAGGGGCTGGGGAGATGGTACTGAGCCACTTGACCTGTGTTGGCATCTTCTCCAAATACATAACCAGGGTTCTTATCAGGTCCAAAGATTTTGGTGATCTGTTCTGGTGGAGGATCTCCAATTAGTTGTAAAAGGCCAACCTCTACAGTTGTCCGGTCTGTAAATAAACACAAAGGAGGGAGAAAATTACAATTAGAAGATAAATGAACAGAATTTCTTGAGCCATATATGCCTAAAATACCACTTGTGAATATAACAATACACATGCATTTTGTTAATTACTTCAACAAACTATCAATATTTCTCTTTTTGGAAGAGTTCTTACTTTGCAGCATTTTTTTCACACCTGCCCAAAATATTTCCACATTAGTATACATGTCTAACAAGAAAGCTTTGTATAATAAAACAAAAATACATGCTCTTTAATTACTTAAAAGTCAGATTATGTAACATTCAATAGTTGGTCAAGGAATGGAGAAGAATATAAATACAGAAGCAGAGAGGAATAGGTGCCACTTTATAGTAAGGTCGGCTTCACACCACGACTTTTTGGATCCGGTGCTGTCCGGTGTGAGACGGACAGTCCCGGATCCGATTTTGCCCCTATTGAATCCCTATGGTGCGGGATGGCAGTTATTTGCCATCTGGTTTGGTGTCTGTCCGGCAGGATCTGGCTGTGTTTGCTTTTTGCCCCGGACACAAAATAAGAGCTTGCAACATTTTTTGTGTCCGGGGCAAATATCGAATAAAACCGGATCTGGGGCGATCCGGCGCCCATAACATGGGAGTCTATGGACGCTGGATATGGCAGAAAATCATGCCGGTTCCGGGATGCCGGGCGCTGAAATTTCGACGTCTGTTAAAAGCAGCCGCCGCTGAATGTCAGCACCTGGAGAGCTCCACGCCTGAAATATCAGCACCGCGGCCAGCTCCCCTGCAAGCCACTGTGATGATATTTCAGCACTGGACAGCGGAACAGACGATTCCGGCACAAAACAGGATCGGAGGGCAGGTTTGCTCTCCGGTTCTGTTTGTGTGGGGTTGTCAGGTTCTGTCCGATGCATCCTGCAAAACACCAGACAGAAGCTGACAGGGAAAAAAATGTGGTGTGAAGCCAGCCTTACAGAGAAATAAGGGGAGTCGGATGTCCTTTTCTCTGCATGTGCGGTGAATGGAAAACATCATAGCTTCTTGTCTTCACTCTTTATGGAGCTGAGGTATGTGAAAAACTAAGAAATACAGCTACCTGACGAGGAAACTGCTCAAAGTGCAAGATAGAAGTGATAGATCTGGCCAGAAATATTAATTTTATCCATCATGTATCACACTTGATAGATCTGCCCAGGACATACACGCGCTTTGTTATGCCATGAAGCCTGGCATCACTTAGAAGTTGGAATTTTCTGTGAATTCAAAGCCATCATCATCCTCCTACTCTCCCAGTGCCATTTTGGGCAGCAGCATATTTCCTAATATATTACTTCTTATGGATGGTTAGTGAATAATATGTTATTATGGCCTTGAAGGATTCGGCGACTAAGACCTACATGAGAACAGGTAATTGCTTGGGGGAAGACCATGTGTTCTCCCTCCAAAAAGTTCATGGCAGTTATTTAAAACTGCATAATGGAAACATATTTAATCAAAAATCATATAGACCCATTATAAAGGCTGAGAAAAAAAAGACCCAATGACCACCAGCTCTTCTGACACTTAACCCTTCATATCTCAGCTGGGCGTTTGATCGGAAGAGCGGTGGGACATTAGCATAGGTAGATTGCAATTTATTTTAGAGATTCAAAGTTGATTAATATCCATATAATGACCAGTTTATAAATTATTCTAATATAATCTGTATGCAGAACTACCCCCTAAAATCACCTAAATGTAAATTCTCATGTATGTAAAGTGCTATGGAATTAATAGTGCTATATAAATGAATAAATAAATATAAAACTTCTTAAAGGGGTTGTCCACTACGGTACTGGGACAACCCCTTCTGAATCCACATGTCCATCCCACAAGTAAAATAAAAAATCCTATAATAAAATGAAGCATCAAGCGGCACTCAACAGTCTTACATCTGGCGCAGGGAAACTGCAGAGGCGGACAACGGCCATACCGTTTCACGCGGTAGCGCTTCAACGGGTCCTGCGCCATATGTAAACCCTTAATTTGCACGGAATAAAGATTCCCACTGTATTTGAAGACTGGTGAGTGCCGCTTGATGCTTCATTTGCTTCATAATTATCTTCTCCTTAAAGCTCAACAACGCCAGGCAAATCTACGCTGTGGGGTGACTTCCATTGTTAGTGTCATTGAGGTATATAGCCTGTAACCAGTGTTGTTCATTCTCCTATTGCTTTTAAAAAATCCTATACTCACCTCCCATGCTGGCACCATTCCAGAAGTGTAGGTAATCTTGTTCACGAGGCTCACATGTCATTTTGATGTCACAAGAGCCCCACGTCCAACCACCGCCGGTTTGACTCTCCCCGCCTTTGGACACGAGCAATCAGCAGGAAGTGAGTGTTAGCTGCAGCGCTCAGTTCCTGTTGATTAACTAATTAGTGCAAGGCGGGGAGAAAGAAGCTGGCGGTGATTGGACGCGGGGCTCGCATGACCCCTGCAAACTCAATTACCAACACGGCTGGAACGGCGCCAGCCCAGGAAGTGGTACGGGTTTTTTTATTTTATTTGAGGGAAATAAGTGGAATCAGAAGTGGTCATTCTAATAGTAGACGACCCCTTCAAATTAAGGATTGGCTGAAATTAAGGTCCTCTTTTTTTCAATTTCAATAAGAAACATTGCCTTTTTCTGCGAAGGTCTCTGATATAATTGTAAAGCGTTTATCAAGAAATAGTTATAGAAAAATGTCTTACACACCAGACACAATTTATGGTTATCCACTTAATGCTGTCACAAGTATAACCAGACTACGCATCCAAGTGTAATAATACTTTACAGTACAGTTCAGTGGATCAAGCAATGCTAATTTATGACTGGCAGAACCAGCAGAAAACATTGACAGATGCATCTTTTCCCACCAAGATTTTTCCTAGATTTCTCTCCCTTTTTGTCCCAGGAGATCTGCCTACAGAACATGCATGGGAAAGCTGCTCAGCCAAGGGAACAGCTGACATGTTATGGACTCTCACAACTAAATGGAACTTATCTGTATATAAAGATTCCTTCACTGGTACAGATGTGCGGTGTAGAACCACAACTAATCGACCTGTTACTGTAACCACTCAGCAATTTCCAAGTGAAGTGCCAACATATCTCATGCCCATGCTCCAAGATTTGCTGCCAAGGAATTCTAATCTTGCATTTATCCAGAAAGGGGTTTAACATTAACAATGGTCTTCATTAAGATGCCATATACTGTCCATCATTGAAGCACCAAGACCTTGAGGACCGCTGGCTATCCAGTTCACACGAATGTAGCTAAACACTGGCAGCTTGATGTTCTCCATTCATGTGATTGGGATGGAGCTATGACTCTCTGCTGTAGGGAGTTCCCCATTGTAATTTGGGTTCCTTAAAGGATTATTATCTGGTCCCGACATTTTTATAGCAGTAACCAGATAATATCTGTCATGACAAACTACCAGAAATCTCCCCATTACACACAACTGCTTTCAGAAGTCATACACAACTTACCAAGATTGAAATGGTCGAAATTGGGACATCTAGAGACGCTGGGAATGCCCATCAATGTCCCAAACTACCCAACAAACACCCATTTGTGGATTTGCCCAAATCCTGCCTCTTTTGTTCCCCCCATACATAGTGGTAGCACAATATGTACTGAACATTAGAGTTATTTTTTATCTTATAGATGAAACCAGGTGGAATTCAGTCGCACACGATCTTTATATATTGATTCATCAGTCTTGAAGGAAAATGTACTTTGATTAAACATGAAGTTACTGGTTACGGTACATCACGCGAAATGTTTAAGTTAGTCTCTTATAAATATTTCTTTGTCTAAATATTGCTAGTATGTAAGAGGGGTGCAATGCTTTTGGGTGGTGGTGGTGTATCCTTTAAAACATATAAGATAGAGTAGCATGTGGGGATGGTGGAGCTCCCGATTATAGAATGGGTGGGAAGAACACATGGATACATGACAGATTGTTCAATAACGGCTTTGGTCATGTAGAAGCAACGAGCTTGGTGGTTAAGAGTTTTTATTAAAAGGCAATAAGCTTGCTAATTCCAATATTACAAGAGGTAGTGGTTTGGTAGAAAGTCATTTTTTACTAGGATGGGCTTCTATCTTCAGCTGCCCCTTGTTTGCCTTGGCACAGTCTCTTCGTCACTCACAATGCAGACACTTTCACAGACCGTTTTTCGTTCACATCTCTTTGGAGCCATGAACTGGCAATCTTGCTCTCTCATGACTCCTCCTCAACACAGTCCTCAGGGAGTCAATAAACTCCACCGGCTCCAGTGTCTTCTCACTGCAATTTGTAGTCAAGCATCATCCATCTCCTCACCTGTTGTGAGCAGCTATCCTTTGCTTATTTGACAGAACTCTGTCTACTCCATTCTGTGTTGAATCACTCAACCCCTTTTTTGTCCTCTATACTGGTCATGCACTCATGCATGTGGACTGGTCTTTTCTAGCAGGAAGAATCTATACCACCTGCAGTTTACATTGAACCTTTTTCCTTAGTTCTCTGTGTTTTTCTCTAAAACCCTGGAGAAGTGCATCTTGTAAAGCTAGTCCTACTCACTATACGGTAGCTACTTGCTAGCTAGCAAAGGTGCAGGCATTTCTCTTTCTACTCCTTGTCTCTACAGCTTGCGTGTAATCTGTGTCAATTGGATGGAAACATTACCTTTTAAGTTTGTGTCAGCACTATCAGGTAGCATGGATGTGCTTATAGTCAGGGGTGTAACTACAATAGGTGCAGGGGCTGCAATCGCACCTGGGCCCTGGAGCCTAGGAGGCCTCAAAAGTCTCTTTAGCCTATAGAAAAAGACTATTGCTATTATAAATTAGCAATATTTGGGGGCCCTGTTGGAGCTTTCGCATTGTGGACCAGGAGCTTTAAGTTACACCACTGCTTATACTAATTATTCTACTTAGCAATGTCACCACCAACTTTCATTAACTCCTAAAGTACCCCGTGCAACACTTGAGCAGCACTATGGACCTCCTCACTGTTATCAGTGGAGTTTTATCTAGTTATTATTTAATTGGAGATAATCTACAACAAACCTGTAGTGTTACCCAAATTTGTCAAACATATTGTCATAACTCAGTAGATCCTCCAATTCATACCAAACTGAAATGGCTTAATACCAATAAGAAATAGCAAAATAGGCATAACATAGCACAGTATTGTCTGGCATGGCAGAACTACTGGATTAATGTGGTGCCCAACTGGTCGTAGCGCCACGAAGGGGTACTGCACCCAGACCAGCGAGTGCGGTATCCCTGTGGCCAGTGAAGGGGGAGGTTCTTACGTGGCTTTCATCCTGCATCCACACACCTAGCTCAGGGGGTCAATTGGTTAAACCCGTTCCTACACGAGCGTAGAGTTACAGAGGAGAGAGCTGGAGGTCAGGTTGGGCTCCACGCAGGCCAGACTTCAACACTAGGAAGGACAGAGGGCGAAGCCGAGGGACACATTGGGAAGCCACAGACGGACACCCCATTCATCGGTCACTACCCAGGACAGCTACCCGTGACTGTAGACCTGTTGTTGAACTTGAAAGTGACCAGTAAACCAGTACAGAGACTCAGTTACGTGTGCGTGTCAATCCTTCCCGCCGGCAGAGCTACTACACTGTGCCTGTGACAACCAGTACTACAGAGATCTGCCTCAGGGACTCTGCTGTGGGGAGCTATATCATCCAGCTACCTATCCATCAGCCCCGGAGGTCTGCAGCAGCACTGGTGCCATCACCAGATTCCGCAGGTGGCATCACGAATAATATATTTTTATTATTTTCATTTGAATGCTTTTCAGCGACCACCAGGGCCACGGAACTGGGTATTGACCACTGGTGACAGGATCTAGCAGCAACGCCCGGGATCCGAGTACCCCAGCCCTGGGAATGTCATTAATATGACACAGAAATAAGGCAATTTGAGTGACCAGATGGTGTATCTACACTACAGAAGAATCAATGGTAACCCATATCTAGATAAACACTTATAATGATTCCAATCATCACTAAAAGCAGATTTTGGCTGACAGCACCAAGGCAGGAGGATCTTATATGTGAAAATGTTTACACCCCAATATCTATAAGGCCCTGCAAACAAGCTGCTTTGCTTTGAGATGAGCAGCATCGGGGCTGTATGTCCGTTCACCTCCATGAGAAATCAACAAACAGAAAAAGCCAACTATCTCAAAGAATTTTTGTATCCATAATTTCCCATGATATTTAATATATGACTAACAGCCATAAAGCCAGATCTGCAATTATTCCCCCGCAGACCAGTAAATCTATTGGTATGTTTACTACCCCGACTAAAATATTTTCTATATATAAAACATCTGGTTTGAGAGTTGGTTCCTCCTGACATCCTCATTACTCGGTAAATCATCCACAACTCCCTATGAACGTTTGAGATAAATGACACTTATTATTCTTCTTTTATGATCTAGATGGGAAAATACTTGAATTTAAGTAAATGTTGTGTTCATTTTACTTTTCTACAGCTGTAAACCCCCTGGGCCTGGGAACATGATACACCAATGTAGAAACATGATATCATTCAAATACTAATCATTTTCCGTCTTCTGTAACTTTAAATGATGGTGATTATTTAATAAAAAATATGGCAGCTTGTTTGGATATAAAAAGTTAAGGTTAAAATTATATGATGATTTTTCAATTGAAATGTATTCCGAAATTGCAGAAATAACTTTGCAGTATAGTATAGCTGAATATTGGAAGCCATCTCGAAGTTCTGTGACCCTTTCCTTTTTTATATTAACTCATTGACATCTACATTAGGTGGTAAATTATCATATATACACTATATGGACAACTATGTTGGGACACCTACATATTACACCTGCATGATCTTTAAGGATTCCCCATTGTAAATCCATTTGTAATCATATGGAGTCCCCATCTTTGCAACTGTAACACTTTCCAATCTCCAAAATTCTGCTGTGGATTTTGGGAATTTTTCCCAATTCATCTAGGAAACCATTTATAGGTTCAGACACCGTGTTATACACCTGTCTCGACCCCTGGGCCGGACTCTGCTACCTTCCCCTTTGGCCGCTGACCTTTGATGTGCTCCATACGTTATCTAACATACTTCACCAACATCATCACCAATGGTCTTTTAAGGTCGACTTAGGCTGGGGTCACACTTGCGTTTTTTTTTTTTTTAAAACCTGATCCGGTTTTGAGCTTTTAAAAAGCTCAAAACCGCATCAGGAAACGCTCCTCATAGGAGCCGATTATAAAAACCAGATTGCTTTATAGGCAATCCGGTTACCGGCTCTGGCTCTGCAGCCTGCATGAAAAATCAAGCAGGCTGCAGTTTTCGGAGCGGTTCTGTGACCCGCAATGCGGTAATCGGATTGCTCAGGATGTGTAATCCTGAGCAATGCGGTAACCGTATATACTTTGCTTATAACCGCTGGGATAAGAAAAGTGTTATCACTGTTTAAAAATAATACATATTATTAATAATTGTGGCCATAATGTATCTAGGGCTGCCCACCCCCCCTAGAGACATACCACCCACTCAGCTGCGCATATAATGAGTTAATTGCTGATGTACAGTAAGCCGACTCCTGTCGGCTCTGTACATTTTTATTAATGAAGCCGCCTGCTCCCCTGTGAGCAGTGCGCATACTATACGTAATGTACGTATAGTATGTGCGCTGTCCAGGGTCCTGTAGCCATTTACAGTAGATCTATGGGCTGCACAGCCCATAGATCTACTGTAAATAAGTACAGGACCTCAGACAGGGCACATACTATACGTACATTACGTATAGTATGCGCACCGCTCACAGGGGAGCAGGTGGCTTCATTAATAAAAATTGCGATTGCGAGTCCATTGCAACATGCTGCGATTCTATGCGAGTCACAGACGAGACTCGCCAATGCAAGTCTATGGGTCCGAGAAAGAACACGGACTGCACTCTGACCATCCGAGTCTGATGCGAGTTTTAATTGATACATTACCATTCTGTAGCGCAGACAACTGTAAAAAATGCTCCTGTAAATGCTAATGCTGTAAATAGCTGCTGAGAAAAAAAACGGATTGCACTCGGACAGTACTCGCAAGCCACACTGACCAAAAGTCAGATGACACTCGTCCGACACTCGCATCCATGAATTGGAGCGTTTTTTCACTCGCATGTGTGTCTGTACCCTTAACTAGAGACTGTTCACATTACACAGCAGCAATTTCTGGAGGCGGCACAGAGAGGCAGAAGGGGAGGGAATGGTCCCCCGTGAATCAAGCTGACTCAACCCCAGGGAATGCCCTCATGACTTTTAGCAGTGAGTTTTCCTAAGGCTATATCTCGGGGTACACAGCACACAGACACATGGGGGACCCCTTCCCTGAATGCAGCAGATACGCTGCATTCAGTGCTGCATTTAGATTGCCATGCAGCAGGGGGGTGACAGGTCCTCTTTTACCATTCTCTTCCAAACTTTACAGCTGACACAATGAAGTCAGGCAGGTGCTGCTCTCCTCGCGTCCACTAAACCCAGCCCTGTTAATCATACTACAAGATAGGAATACGTGACCCATCACTCCATATACAGTAACAGGTTTCCAGTGCTGCAGAGTTCAGTAGTAGTTGCTTTACGCCACTTCATCTGACACTTGCCATTGTTCTTGGTGATGTAAGGCTAGGGTCAGATTCGCGCCATACATCCGCTAAATGCATGTGTTATTTTCATATGCGCATGTGTAAAAACGCATGCGTTAACGCACCCATAGAGTCCAATGCAAAAAATGCATTAATAAAGTGCAATGCGTTTGGCGCTATGCGTTTTTAGTAGTGCACATAAAAACGTGGGCTGCAGTGTTTTTGGGCCTGTTGTGGAAAACGCACCGTTTTTTTTAAACATGGGAGTCTATGGGAAAACATATGTTAACGCATACTACATATATATCATGTGTTAACGCATGTGTTAAAAATGAACACATGTCATGGAAATGGCAAGGGGGAAAAAAACATCCTTTAATGCATCCCTCCAACAGATGCAACATCCCAAATGCTTGGCCAAGGAAAGTCATGTCATTAATCACATTGTACATAGTATTGGTGTTGATGTTAATTTCAGAGGATGTTTGGAAATCTGCAGTTAGGCTAGGGTCACACTTGGAAGGCACAATCCAGTAACCGATCCATTACCGGATCCGGTATTGGACTGTGCCTTCATACTTATTTTATTCTGTAAGATTGCAACCCTCATTCCGGATTTATGTACCGGTCGGAAAAATGCAGACTGCATGATTTTTCCCGCATTTTAAATACACAAAACCTGATCTGGATGGAAAAAAAAACGCAGGTGTGACTCTAGCCTTATTGAGGCGGCAAAGCATTGACTTGGTGACCACACTTCTCTTACTTTATTAGGATTGCCACTAGATGGCAGAGTTGCTGCCAGGGCTGTGGAGTCGGTAAGCCAAACATCTGACTCTGACTCCAAAAATTTCCCTGAATCCAACTTCAACTCAGACTTCCCCAAAATGAACACCGTCTCCGACTCCACAACTCCAACTTCGCAACCATGGCTGTGAAATCAGTAAGGCTAGGGTCACACTTAAAAGGCACAACCCGGTAACTGCATCCATTACCGGATGCAGTTTTACCGTGTGCCTTCATACTATCTTTTGATAGTAAAATTGCAACCTTCATTCCGGATCTGGATGCATTAATGCATCCGGTTTTTAAATGTGGATTTTTGCAATTTTGAAAACCGGATCCAGTACCGCAAGGTACATTTATGTGCCTTGCGGTACCGGATCCGGTTCCCATAGACGCCCATGTTAAAAAAAAATGGATCCGGTTTTGCAACTGCTCCAAATAATGCAGCCTGCATGATTTTTACCACAGGCTGCAAAACCGGATGCGGTAACCGGATTGCAAATAGTGCAATCCGTTTTTTTCTATTGAAGCCTATGGACTGCGGATCCGGATGCGGTTTTGAGCATTTTTAATGCTCAAAACCGGATCCGGATGTATAAAAATACCGCAGGTGTGACCCTAGCCTAAGCCAAACATCCGACTCCAATTCCAACTCCTCAATTTCCCTGAATCCAACTCCACCCAAAATGGACTCTGACTCCACAGCCCTGGTTGCTGCATTTCCTAATCGCTTCCATTTTTAAAAAAATACCACTCACACGCCATTGTGTGTCATGAATGACTTGTTATATCGGTGACTCCTGTTACTGGACAGTGCTGGTATCAGTGAGCTCTGCATCATCAGCCATTGTGTCAAATATTACTGAATGCAGACGGCACAGCGAGGCACTAGAGGATATATACACTGGGGGCGATGAGACTCAATGAGAACCCCAAATTCATTGTTTAACAGGTGTGTCGCAGTACTTTTGGCCATATAGAGTACTTGATTTTATTATTGCTCTGAATAAAGAACAAAAATATTCTATAAATAATAGAATCTAAAAGCATTTATGAAATGCTTGCCCTGTGCCTCATCTATCGGGCACGGTGAATGCGTAAGTGCAATAACGTGATTGGGAAAGTCCTTATCATTCCTGGCTGCAGCTCAGAATTCACACTCCACTATGTAGATTAGGAGATTGCAGACTACAATGCCCACTCTGTGAAGTACAGTGGATTACAGATGTCAGCAATGCAGAAACAATTTCCAGCGGGAAATCATCCCGCACATAGCGGCCATATCACTAACTGAACTAATTGCTGTGATGAAGAAGAAACAGCTGCCTGGAATAAGACGACCAATCTGTTTGGGAAAGAAACAACTGTTTGAAACTGTATTACATAAGGAAGATGGACTGTATGTACAGTATGTACAGCACTACAAGGATACGGATGTTACTACAACACCAGAGCCAACACCATGGAGCCAGCTTTCCGTTATCAGTGGAATGCACTGTGTCCTAATCCATTTTTAAGCATGCTACCATCCTGTGCCGCCCCACATCTGGGAAGAAATGCCAATTTCCAAGTGCTCAAGCTACAGCTGATAGCAGGTTGAGAGCTGAGGAGTTACAGACCCCTCTACTTGCCCAGTTAAAATGTCAGCTACTTCATAAGTCATGAATCACAACTATTGCAATTTTTAGCTAGAGCCCATACCATTCAACTGAGGACCCCAAATATTTAAAGTAGTTGTCAATGTTTAGAAAAGGATGGACTCATGTTTTCTGTAAGGATTGTCTCATTATCTGAACTGGGGAAAAAAATCAAAGTGCATACAGAGACTGGCACCTTTGCATTTTACTGATTATCAAAAATCCTCTTCATTCTCAAGAATGGCGGCGTGGTGGCTCAGTGGTTAGCACTGTACCGTGGCTCAGTGGTTTGGATTGTACGGTGGCTCAGTGGTTAGCACTGTACGGTGGCTCAGTGGTTAGCACTGTACAGTAGTTCAGTGGTTAGAACTGTGCGATGGCTCAGTATTAGCACTGTACAGTGGCTCAGTGGTTAGCACTGTGTACCGTGGCTCAGTGGTTTGGATTGTACGGTGGCTCAGTGGTTAGCACTGTACAGTGGCTCAGTGGTTAGCACTGTTCGGTGGCTCAGTGGTTAGCACTGTATATGGTGGATCAGTGGTTAGCACTGTATATGGTGGCTCAGTGGTTAGCACTGTATATGGTGGCTCAGTGGTTAGCACTGTATATGGTGGCTCAGTGGTTAGCACTGTATATGGTGGCTCAGTGGTTAGCACTGTACAGTGGCTCAGTGGTTAGCACTGTTCGGTGGCTCAGTGGTTAGCACTGTGCGGTGGCTCAGTGGTTAGCACTGTGCGGTGGCTCATTGCTTAGCACTGTGCGGTCGCTCAGTGGTTAGCACTGTGCGGTGGCTTATTGGTTAGCACTGTATGGTGGCTCAGTGGGTAGCAATGTACGGTGGCTTAGTGGTTAGCACTGTGTGGTGGTTCAGTGGTTAGCACTGTGTGGTGGCTCAGTGGTTTGGACTGTGCGGTGGCTCAGTGGTTAGCACTGTGCGGTGGCTCAGTGGTTAGCACTGTGCGGTGGCTCAGTGGTTAGCACTGTACGGTGGCTCAGAGGTTAGCACTGTGCGGTGGCTCATTGGTTAGCACTGTGTGGTGGCTCAGTGGTTAGCACTGCAGTCTTGCAGTGCTGGACTCCTGGGCTCAAATCCCACCAAGGACAACATCTGCAAGGAGTTTGTATTTTCTCCCTATGTTTATGTGAGTTTCTTCCATTTTCTCCAGTCTCCTCCAACACTCCAAAAACATACGGATGGGATATTTAGATTGTGAGCCTCAATGGGGATAATGTTCCTGATTTATGTAACACACTGTGGAATTAATAGGGTTATATATAAGTAAATAAATATTATTCTTAATTCTATCATTTATGGCTTATTGTTATAGTTACTTATCACTATCACAAATATACAAACACGATACATAATTAAGATATAGAGTAAAGGGTATTGTGATTGTGCTCTCGATTTGCACACCTATTTTTCTGCCTGTTGATCTGAACACTGATGTTCTTAACTAAAATTACACATCGGTTTTAATTTGTATATTTAATAAAATGTTCAGCTTTTTACATTTCATTGTTGTGCATAAGAACTCAGTTTCTTCTATTTCATATAAACAGTCCATCAGTGGTAGCCAATCTCCCAGGTAAGAAGTGCAACGCTTACTAGCTCTATACTAAAGAGCTTGTAATTACTGCTCTGAAGCTGGCAAGATCAATCGTCTGTCGCTGTGGAGGAGAGTGCACAGTTTGGTTCAATGGTACAACAATGCCGCTAGTCTGAATTTTCAATCAGGAGTCCACTGCTCCCGGTGAACAAGAAGTTGGGAGGCTGGGGAGTGGTGAGCTCTAAGGTCACATGCACACATTAAGCATTTGGTGAGATTTTAACCCTAGTTTCTGTAAGCCAAAACCAGGAGTGGAGCAATCAGAAGAAAGTACACCGTTTGGTTCAATGGTACGAAAATGTCGCTAGTCTGAATTTTCAATCAGGAGTCCACTGCTCCTGGTGAACAAGAAGCTGGGAGGCTGGGGAGTGGTGAGCTCTTAAGGACAACATGAGACAACCCCTTTAAAACGAATTGTATCTGGGTTTGCAGCTCAACTGCACATAAGTAAATGTATCTGAGCAGCAGTACCACCCTCACAGCATCCATATATTTTGAGCTGTGAACTTATTGAAATTCAGGAGCTGCACTCAGAATATTAAAAAGCAAATAAAGAGAACTAAATAATAGGTTCTCTATAGTAGATGATATATAACACTATATGATAATGTTAGAGTGATCATTGTATTGTGGTGTTATTTATGTACACAGTATGAGACTATTATGTAGACCATTTTATGGCAGTATCACTCCAGGTTACCCTACTTTCCCTATTTACCCAGGGCCCATTCTTGTCCACAGCACATGATCTTTGCCTGTTAAAGCAAGGTAGCAAAATGATAGTATTAATATTAACTTGAAGACCCTAGAAAGCTGTGACCACCCTTCGAATGCATTTGATCAGAGGTGTCTTTGGAAATAAGTGTGAATGAAGCTGTATAGTGCTGGCCACCAAATGCCTGTGCTGAACGTTGCGTTCCCCCTGGAGACACATGCCAGTGAAATGTTGGTGCTCCTGGTAACAGAGAATAAATTACCGGTACATCACAGGCCCACAACAGTGATTTTATACAGAGATTCAAGTAGACAAATAAATTACTGCTCATGGCTCCATAGTCGGATACACTTGAGCAACATACTAAGTTACTTGTATTCTTGTTTCGGCTGCCAGATATGGTGGGAAGTTAAGTAGGGTTCAAGCCTTCAATAGATGTAGTTGACTGTTATGGTAAATCATGAGCAGCGTATATTGAGACTAAAAAATCTCTATGTAATGAAACACAAACGTTCCTTTTTTTTCTTTTAAAAGAAAAGCAACTATAGTGCAAGGTTGAGGACAATGATGACGAATATGTAGACCTGTTATACACAAGTCAATGTCAATAAATATGCCTATGTCCATCTGGGGTAAGTATTGTATGTCTGAATTTAGCAAATTGTCAATTGTCAAAGACCAAGATCTAGTAGTTGTAACACCTGTACCGATTTCTGTCCCCCAATATCCGTTTTGAATACTGGATGGTCAAACATGTCAAACATGGTGGTGGCTGCATCTTGCTGTGGGAAGGCTTTTTATCAGCAAAGACAGGGAAGCTGGTCAGAGTTAATGGAAAAATGTATGGAGCTAAATACAGCGCAATCCTGGAGGAAAACCTGTTAGAGGCTGCAAAAGACTTGAGACTAAGGTATAAGTTTACCTTCCAGCAGGACAATGATCCTAAACCTGCTGCCAGAGCTACAATGTAATAGTTTAGATTTAAGCATATTTATGTGTGAGTGGCCCAGTCAAAGTCCAGACCTAAATCCTATAGAGAATCTGTGTCAAGACTTGAAAATTGCTGCTCCCTGACACTCCATTCAATCTCACAGGCTAGATCCCATCCTATCGCACCTCACCACCACATGTATCCCAGGCTTAAACCCTATTTTCAACCTATAGATTACCTCTGGTACCTTCCCTTCTCCTTAAAAACATGCCAGAATCTGTCCTAAAGAAACCATCCCTCAACCAGACCTCTACTACTAACTATTGACTAATATCTCGGCTCCCACTCAGTTCCAAACTCCTCGAACAGCATATCCATGCTGAATTTTCTTCCCACCTCTCATCTTAATCACTCTTCGGCAACCTACAATCCGGCTTTCATCCCCACTACGCCACCAAAATTGCCCCGGCCAAAATTTCTAATGATTTACTGCCAAAGGTAACAGACAATACTCTATACTCTTCCTTCTGGATTTGTCATCTACCTTCAGCACTGTTACCTCTCCCTCCTACTACAGCTCTCTCTTCCCTTGGCGTCAAAAACCTTGCCTGCGCCTGGATTTCCTTATACGTTTCCAACTGCACTTTTATTGTCTCCCACTTCCACATTACCTCCTCATCCTCATCTCTTTTAGTGTCTCCCAAGGCTCTGTCCTAGGACCCTTACTCTTCTCAATCTATACCCTTGGCCTGGGACAACTCATAAAGTCCTTTGACTTCCAGTACATTTTATACACTGATGAGACTCGGCTCTACCACTCTCGCCTAGACGTCACCTCTATGATATCCAGAATCCCGGAGTGTCTAGCGGCCATATCCTCCTTCTCCTCATCACACTTTCTAAAGCTCAATGTGGACAAAACTGAAGTCATCATCTTTCCTTCATCCCACTTATCTGCCATACCTAATCTATTACAATAAATGACATCATGTTCTCCTCAGTACCTGAAGTCTGCTGCTTAGGAGTAGCCCTCAACTCTGCCTCATCCTTCAAACCACACATCCAAGGTCTCATCACATAAAAATCAAACATACTCCAGAATCCGGCCTCTCCTCAAACCTCAATCTACAAAAATGCTAGTGCACGCCCTCATCATCTCCCACCTCAATTGCTGCAACATCCTCCTCTGTGGCCTACCTGCTATCAGTATTGCACCTCTCCAGCCCTTCCGTAACTCTGCTACCCTACCTATTCACCTTTCTCCTAGCTAGTCCTTTGCAAACCCGTTCTTTAGCTCCCAATTCATTAGTTTATCCAATTGAAACCACTAACACTGACCTACAAGCAGTCCATAATCGATCTCCACTTCATATCTCTGAACTGATCTCCCAATATACGGTACTCGAACACATAATCTAAGATCCTCCATAGACCTCTTTCCCGCTTCCCCACTTATACGTTCGTCACCCAGTAGCCTACAGGACTTCTCCTGAGTATCTGCCGTATTCTGAAATTCTGTGCCTGATTATCTGCTGCATTCAGAAGCTTCCAAAGAAACTTGAAAACTCATCTCTTCAAGAAAGCTTACAGTCTGCAATGATCCCGCTGCCACCTCATGCCCACTGGAGCTTCCATAAGCCCCCTAGCCTACTGTCTGATCCCTATTATCCTGTACACAAGGGCAGCGTCCTCTTCCATCTGTACTCATCTGTCATTGTTAGTTTGGTTGCTGTAATGTAGATCTGTATTTTTGTATGTAACCTCTTCTCATGCACTGCACAATAAAGTACTATAAAAAACAAATCATTTTAAATAGAGCTAGTTTGCAAAGTGGAATGAGCAAAAATATCAGCCTTTATATGTGTAAGGCTGGTAGACATGCCCAAAAGACTTGCAGCAGTAACTGCAGCAAAAGGTGGTCCTACAAAGTATTGACTCAGGGGGATGAATATATATGCATGTATCATTTCCTTTCCACTTGACAAATACTTGCACACCCATCTACCACGCCCATTAATAAAATATCGGGGAATTTCTATTTCTTGTTACTTGTTAGATTTGCAATTGTTAGAGGAACTCTGTATTAAGTTACTCTAAAGATCAAGTATCAGTTAAAAGCTTTTGGCTTCAGACCTGTGTAATACCCAACCATCATTTCCTCTTTGAACTGTCGAAACTAAGCAAACATGCACAACTTTGATCTGCAGGTTGAGAGTCATGCCAGCCCCCGCCACCAAGGTAGGCACAGAAATAACAAGAGCTTCTCCACTTAGGGCCGGAAGTCCTGCTGTTTCTCCAGGAGGTTTTGGCAGAGAGTATTCGCACACATGATGCAGGTCCAAGGTCAGCTACAGATCCTTTTTAGTATTTCTTAATCATGTGCCAACTCATCATCAGAAAGAGCAAATCAGTGGGGCAGAGTCAGCTGACTGCGGGTCATTAACTGTCTATACCGACGGCAGGGTATGGGATGATTTACAATAATACATCAGAATATCTGTGAAGTTGTAATATGGTTCAAGAGCTTCCTTATCACCGATATCTATAATGGCAATATTCAACTTGTTACGTCACCTTACCAGTAAATGAGCGCTAATGGTGTGTAACTAGAAAACAAAGAACCCCATGCATTGTGTGATGGATTTGTAACCATCCATAAATTCACAGGTGCTTTCTTTCTGCCATCCTTAGTGTCAGGCGGGAAAAAAAGCCCCATCCATGATATTTTCTTCTTTACCAAAGATCTGGCAGATGTGCACAGTACAAAACCATTAAGAGTCAGACCGACAAGGTGAGACTTGATCGGACCGCAAGAGGAAGGAAAGGAGGTGCACTTAAAATTCTACTATTACATCATGCCTATTATATATATTATATGCCTTATATATATATATATATATATATATATACTATATATATATATATATATATATATATATATATATATACACTATATATTATATATATATATATATATATATATATATATATATACTCACATCCAGAGCTGCAGTCACAATTCCGCGGGTACAGTCTAAAAGGGAACCTACGGCATGAAAAAAACACTATTGTCCTGCAGATATGGGCATCGGAACCTGCCCTGTGCTGGCACTACGAACCCCGAGTCGGGAGGACATTAACTTTACTTCTCCGGGCAGAATTCGGGTTTCAGTCAGTGTGATGGTGCCGGCGTGGGTTCAGTCACAGCTCTGTGTATTGAGAGCGATGCCTGTAACCCCCCCTTCCCCCCAAAAAACTAGTGTGAGCATCCTGCACACAGTAAAACTGTAGAGGTCAGTTAGTCCAGGAAAGAGACTGTTAGGGTATGTGCTTACAGTTCGGAGGAGATGCATCTTGGAAGCAGTACCTCCTGACCTGAGGAAACTCGCAGGTGGCTGCAGGGAGACCACAGCCGCCCTGTACTCACCATGTGCAGTGGGTGCACAGTGGCGTCTCCCTACGTGCACCCTATGGGAGCCGCTTCCGACTCCGCAGCATGAAATGAACATGCTGAGGAGGTGCAAAGGAGCAGACACCGGAAGGTTAGGAGGAGCACCACAATATATGAATAATACAAATACAGGTGCTCACCATGCCACGGTAAACGTCATGTGAATATAAGAAAAAGACGTGGCATAAGAATGGGAGCACACAAGTGTATAGTGAAAAATATACAAATATAATTTTATTCACACATTTCCAGACACAATTAAAAACACATTAAAACCACAATCACGGGTTCCCGTGCTCGATAAATCAAACCTGATGTGCACATGAATGTCAGGTGATAAAGCTTGTAATGTGCAAAATTCATAATAACTTGGTACGAGATAACCAGAGATTACATAGAGTATGGTTCTCAAGGGCAATATAAATCTTGACAAAATCAGAGGTAGTAAATACCGGTATAGGTCAACAAATCTGTATACTTAATAGATAGTTCAATATAAATTTTATACAACAAATAACAGATTATTGTGTATGCCCTTTTAGAGATCACATATGAACAATTGCACTAAGGGGTAGCATATAAATAATACACATTCACTACATAATGTAGACAGAAATAAACACGACCTCCCTAAACCTGCAAGCGGTGCCAAACACCGTGTATGAAGTGACATTACCTATTCAAATAGCATATTTGTGTGAGATGCACTGCGTGGTCTCATGTGAATGGATGTTGAGGACAGTTATGCCCAGGCAAGAGCTCAACAACGTCTTAGAAGAAGTGCACACTAATCACGGGTGCAAAAGATTACAACAAGTATATGCTAGAAAGTGCAGTGGTCACCCCTGGCAGTTCCTGAGCTAGGAGCCCTAGCAATGTAGTACAAGGGTCCGGTTAAAATAGACACCAGTATAAAAGCCAGCCTAGGGGTAGCACTAACTAACCAAAACCCATTCAAGGAAGGGTTAATGCTTATCAAATAAGACGTGCCGTGATTTTGCCAGTATCAGCCAAGAGACCTAATAGGAGTGCCCTCAGGATGAGGGAGTAGTGTCACCGGCACAATGCCACAGTTTACCAAGGTAAGGGAGCTAGTACGGAGAGTACGGGAACCCGGGACAGCCCTTGTTGAGCTCTTGCCTGGGCATAACTGTCCTCAACATCCATTCACATGAGACCACGCAGTGCATCTCACACAAATATGCTATTTGAATAGGTAATGTCACTTCATACACGGTGTTTGGCACCGCTTGCAGGTTTAGGGAGGTCGTGTTTATTTCTGTCTACATTATGTAGTGAATGTGTATTATTTATATGCTACCCCTTAGTGCAATTGTTCATATGTGATCTCTAAAAGGGCATACACAATAATCTGTTATTTGTTGTATAAAATTTATATTGAACTATCTATTAAGTATACAGATTTGTTGACCTATACCGGTATTTACTACCTCTGATTTTGTCAAGATTTATATTGCCCTTGAGAACCATACTCTATGTAATCTCTGGTTATCTCGTACCAAGTTATTATGAATTTTGCACATTACAAGCTTTATCACCTGACATTCATGTGCACATCAGGTTTGATTTATCGAGCACGGGAACCCGTGATTGTGGTTTTAATGTGTTTTTAATTGTGTCTGGAAATGTGTGAATAAAATTATATTTGTATATTTTTCACTATACACTTGTGTGCTCCCATTCTTATGCCACGTCTTTTTCTTATATTCACAAGGAGCAGACACCCGCACTGTAGCTGTCAAAACCCTGTGGACGGGAACAGCATAGTGAGGATGGCATTTCTTGAAATCCCATATGCTATGCTTCTGCTGTACAGCGCAGCATTTAGGACGCAGCGGCAAGACGCTGCATTCTCTGATCGCGTGCATGCACCCTTAGGAGTTAAGAATAGTTAGGACAAGTCAGGAGTAAATCTGGTGTGCAGCAGAAGCACAATGGAGAGAACTGAGCAAAGACAGGATTCATCCCCCTCTCCCTCACCTTGCTGCATCTAAAAATCGCAGCATCCAGTAGCTTCTCAATAAAAAAAATGTCTTGGTCCTGCAAGGAAACGGCTGTTTAGCCTGCAAAATGGCGCATCTAATTACAATCGTCCACATGGTTTTGTGGGTGAAACTCCTGTAATCCCATAAAATAAAGTGATGGCTTATTAAACAACCTAGGACCTAGGTGCTCCATTTGGCCGCATTCTTATTTTTCCTCATTTCCTTTTTACTACAGTAAGTAAAAACGTCATTAACAATGTAAAAAAAATACATTTTGTAAACAATATATGGCAAAGGTTTGCTAATAAGGGAAATTTGTTTAAAATGTCACTAAATTTCTGCTGTTCAGTTCTAGGATTTAAAAAACAGTCTACAGAATAAGAGAACACATAAAGTACTGGGGCCATAAATTCACAATATGTTACTCTCAGATTAGGCGGCAAAATCTTAATAACAGAGTCCCTCTAAAGGGGTTGGTCAAGTTACACAGCACTCCCATCAAAGTTAAACTTTTAATATATTGCAATCATATTATATAGCATTCTGTACTTACAATTGCTCATATTGCCCTCCTGCCCAGTTAATTCTTCTCTTTTCCCATTAGGTCTATGACATCACGTGATTAAAAATAGACTATCTGAATCCTTCTAAGATCTATATAGAAACCGGAAATCACTTTCTCCATCTACATAACTGAAAACACTTTGTGGTTCTAATGATGACTCATGCAGGGAAAAGAGACTTCCTATTTTTACATAGAGCTTTGAAGGATTCAGCTAGTCAGCTTTTAAGCAACTGATGTCACAGACCCAATAGAAAACAGAAGAATTAAAGGGAGTTTGATCTATAATGTGAGCGAGCACTTGTGGACAAAGACAGAAGAAGGCCATTGTGCAAGAACAATATATGGGCTCTTTGCAGGCTAATAATTAATCTTCATACACAATTTCTCTTGCTTTAGAGGTGGAACTAGTCCCTCTTAACTTTTGTGCTCCTGTGCGACTGCACAGGCTGCACCAATGATATTGATCTCCTCCGGCACCAGATAGTGCAGCCCTCCTCACATAACTTCCATCCATATAATGTTATGCTCATCCACCTCCTCCAATTAAGAAACATATTCCCATGTGCAGTGTGTTTCAATTGGAAGAGGTCAGTGGACAGCTCTTGTTACATGTTCCTCCATCAGTAGCCATTTTGAGAACAGAAGCGGTATCTATGAGAACAACTGCACTAACGAGGGGGCAGCAGACAACCTGTAATATTTTATATATATATATATATATATATATATATATACACTATATATATATATACATATATATTAATAAATACCAAACTTCATGTCCTCAACACATGTCTTAATGGTAGTGAAAACTTCACCAAGCACTGTTGTTTGCCAGATCTCAATGGTTGTGTATTGCATAATAGGATTTGAGCAAAATCCTACCTATGATTGGAAGCTGAGTTCACGTGCTTATTAGAGCCTCAGTGGTATCTGTCAGTAGGAGGCCTAGTTTACATCTATCCTGCCTTTGCGCTTGCCTGCCCTGCACTAGCGCGAATGCAAGCGCAGGTGCATGTAGAGGCAAGTGCAGGCAAGGGCATAGGCGCATGGATGCACTGCTCTTGCACTCGCCTACGCTTGGTGCCTCCATTACCTGCTATGGCCAAACGCAGGTGACGAAATCTCAGAAGCGCGAGTGACAATAAGCTGACGTCACCGTGCATGCGCTTCTCCTGACACACCCGGAAACATCACCATTTGTGTTTCTGGGTGTGTTTGGCCAAGCGCATGCGCGGTGACGTCAGCTTATTCTCACTCGCGCTTCCAAGATTTCGTCTCCTGCGCTCGGCTATAGCAGATAATGAAGGCACCGAGTGCAACCGAGCGCAAGAGCAGTGCATCCATGCGCCTATGCCTATATGCCTGCACTTGCCTCCAAATGCACCTGAGCTTGAATTTGCGCTAGCGCAGGGCAGGCAAGCGTAGAGGCAGCATAGATGTGAAAAGGGCCTTTGTGTATTATGATTTCACCAGGGGTGAACAAAGCTTTTCACTTTCTTTAAAACTGAGGTTTTTGCAATTTGATGGCACCTCAATAATCCATCTGCCGTAACTCAACATTCAACATGTCCTATATAAGGCAGAGTTTAAATCTCATTCAAATGTTTGATTTTCACGTAGAGTGATATCCTTTTTTCTTCACGAATAGCCCTCGTACCTGTGATAGTCTATGGAATCATTCACATATCCGTGATTTTACACAAACCAAGAGGTCCAGAGAAAATCGTGTAGAGTTGTCTGACTGTGATCCAAGGTTCGGATCAAAATCAGCAATGTAAGACAAAGGGTCCCCAAAAGAAATCGGAAAACATTTGGATCACATCAGATTACGGTCTAATTTTCTTGGGCTGCCAGAATGGAGAAGGTGAAGAAACTTTCTTATTTCTCAACATACAAGAAAAAGGATGATACTCAGATCACACCTTGATCAAGCTTTGACCAAAGTCTGATCAGAATAATCCACCCGTTTTTCTCGTACGTGTTGAAAGTTGGACGTTTCAATGAGTCCTTAGGGTGCATGCCCACGGTCCGGAGGAGCTGCGTGTTGGACGCAGCTCCTCCGGACCTGAGGGGAGCCGCGGGGGGCCGCAGGGAGACCGCAGCCGTCCCTGTACTCACCGTGTGCGGCGGGGGGAGGGCGGCTTCTCCCTGAAGTCACCCGATGGGAGCCGCTTCCGACTCCGCAGCATGAAATAAACATGCAGCGGAGGAGTGGACTCCCGGCAATCCGCATCGCAGCTCCAAACACGCTGCGGGCGGGTTACACATAGTGAGGATGGGATTTCTTGAAATCCCATCCACTATGCTAGTACTGTACTACGCAGCGTTGTGGACGCAGCGGCAAGACGCTGCGTCCAAAACGCTGCGTACACTGATTGTGTGCACGCACCCTTATAGGTAGAGCACACAACCACATATTGTGCATCATTTACCACTATTGTAATTAAAATCTTTTTTTTTTTAAACTGGTTTGACCACTTGGCATCTAGATCCGTTCACAGCTCGCAGTTACTAATTTATTTCAATAGGGGAACCTGAATGGAAAGAAAACATTAGCTGATGTCAGAAGTGAGAAACATTTCCATCTTCAAAACAGTCTCACTCCCTGTAATTAATTCTTAAATAACTTTTAGGATGAGCGCATATGATCATGAAAAAGAAAAATACTATTTTTGCGAGAGCTGGAATTTAAAAAAAAAACAACAAACAACTGTCTGCACAATCAGGGCACGCTGCGCTCCGGACCCAGCATACCCTCTCCTGCAGAGACACTAGTGTCCTGTGCGGAGAACGTGCTGTCCGTGCCCACGATCAGGGTTCTGGATGTAGTGTACTTTCACTGCTCTCCGGCTGAGAACACTTGTACCTCCGTAAGAATAGATTGACATGCTGCGGCTGGGGAAGCTGTGCTGCATGTTAGTTTATGCTGCATAATAAAGCAGCACAGTAGGCAGGAGATTACTATAAATCCATCCACTATGCTTGTACTGTACAACACAGCACTTAGACGTAGCAAAAACACACTGCATCCAAACCGCTGACAAGACTGATCGTGAGAACGCTCCCTTAGGCTAGGGTCATATTTGGAGGGTGCGTCCTTTGCAAGGATGCGTTAAAGGAGGCAGTTTTTTGCCCTTGCCATTTTCATGGCATTTTTTGCAGTTTTAGCGCTAGCGTTAAGGCATTGTACATATATGTACCATGCGTTAAGGGATGCGTTTCCCATAGGCTCCCATGTCAAAAATAACGCATGCCTTTTTGCAGGCGCCCCCAAAAACGCTGCTTACCGTGTTTTTGGGTGCTTTGGCTAAAACGCATAGTGTCAAACGCATTGCTAATTTGCAATGCGTTTTTTTGCATTGGAGCCTATGGATGTGTTAACGCATGTGTTTTTCAAGATTTTCACTTTTAAAAGCGCTAGTTTTTAGCGCATCCATAGTGCTAATGTGACCATAGCCTTAGGCTACGTTCTCATATGGAGGCCATTTGCGGCAGCCGCAGGTGCCATCAACATGCGCCTGGAAAATGAACATTAAAGTTGAAATATATTGCTTCTACACCGTTGCTCCCATTTACTAATGAAAACATGACAGAATTCTTCCTCGATTTGCACCAAAAAAACAGCGTACTTGTGTTTTAGAAACTATTTGCTCCTCAATAGACAGTTTTCAAAAATGTATAGAAAAGAAGCGAGAAAGTTCTCTAGGCTTAAAGGGAACCTGTCAGGTCCTCTGTGCACCCAGAAACATAAGCAATTCTGTGCCCATATCTATAATCCCTGCCTAACAGGCACTTCATATAGTAGCATCCATAAATAGATAATTAGAAAAGGTATTTTCTTATATAGCATTACTATTTATGATATGCTAATTAGGGCTCTGACTAATCTAGGGGGCTTTAGTTCCGCCAACTAGTCGGCCCACATAGCATGTTATCAAACTCCTGCGTGGCTGCACGTCCCTCACCATTTAGCGTCTCTGTCGCCGGGTGTATGCCGCACTGCGCATGATTGAAAGTCGCCAAGTCATGCGCACTATGCCTCTTTGAAGCCGGGATATATACACCGTGCTTTAGAGTAGTGCAAATGACCGGACGTACTGACAACTTTCAATCATGCGCGCTAAGCCTCTCTGAAGCTGGAGGTGCATACACCCACCGCCAGAGATACTCAGTGGTGAGGGATATACCACCGCACACATGTGCGCGGCTTAATATAGCTATTGGGATGACAATCCCATGCAAAGCATCTTATCACGCCCACAGTTGTGGAAAAACACACTATGTGGGCTGACTAGTCCTGGGAACTAACTCCCCCTCTACTAGTCAAAGCACCAATTAGTATCTTTAGAAATACTGTATCTAGAGATCAGTTTATGTATGCTAGTACATGCTGGGACTATCAGACAGGGATGTAAGATATGCACCCAGAAGTGCCTGTGGTTCTGGGTGCACAGCGGACCTGACAGGTTCCCTTTAACAAAGGTGTATACCCCAATTTGAGTGCGAAACACAAGCTTACAATAAGGCTGGTTTCACACTAGTGTATTTTGGAATCCAGGGGTATGTAGGAAAAGCCTGCATGCCCCTGGATTCCCCTGCAATGATAATCTGGATGCACCCACACACTGTGCGGGAGCATCCGTTTGCATATTCTTCCTGGATCCGGTTGATAGTAAATGACACGCCCCCTATGGGATGTGTCATTTAGAACTGCGTTCTGTGCTTGCTCTGCACATGCACAATTCATAGGACACAGACTGGAGATCTGGATCCATCAGGATCTGGAGTCTGGATGACTCAGTGTCATATAGGCACCTGTTCAGATTTCACTCATGGTGCCCTGGATCTGGGTGGATTCAGAGCTTCACGTTTTTTTTCACGGAGACTAGATAGCAACAAGATGCAGATTTTGTCTCTGTGAAAAACACCTGCATCCACCCACATCCAGGGCGAACTGGACACAACTGGATGCACCTGCAAGTGTCTCCAGCCCCATTGAAAGTCAGTGGGGCCGAAAATGAATGCAGATGTATCCAGTTTGTGACGGATTCATTCTGATGGCGAAAAGCAGCAGTGTTAAACCAACCTAAGAGAAAAGCAGCCAGCATGCATCAAAATGCACCAATTCTATCTCCCAGAGTGTGCCACTGTAATACCCGGACTGACACAGGGGAAGAAGGGAATCCCCTGGCGGGCCACTCTGCCCCCAACATGGACAGTATTTGGCCCCATTACATTATATTCACTATATTCAGAAAAAAAGCATCTCATCATTCACCCAACAAACTACCCAGCCCATTATTACATAGAAGTACAGAAAAATGTGTGAATGATGGTAATGTAATAATTGCGGGTAGTGAACTGTGGGCCCCCAGTCAATGTTATTGATGGGCCCTTTACCATTCAGTCCGACACTGGGCACAGTGATAAATTTGGCACATCCCCATTTTCAGTAAGTGATTACTTTTGGACAGTATATTAATATATCCATCCTTGCATCATCTGTTGACAACCAACAACTAAGTCACTTACCTGCCCACGCAGAAGAATTAGAGCCTTCACCTGTGGAAAAATGAATATACACACAAGGAACCCCAGAATCCACCTCGGGAAGAGCGTCACATGACAAGGGGAGATGTGCTCCCTGCAGACGGTCCCAGCAGGCGTCCTGTAGAGCCTTACAAAACCCCCGACATGGGACTGGTGCTGACACTAAGGAGGAGGATGGACTACACCTTGGAGCCAGTAGCAAACAGAAAAACCTCTCCAGGTAATGGTGACAATGAGATTTAAGAAGCCCCTCCCAATCATGCAAAGCCGCCTGAATTTCCAGCACACTGGTATGATTGAAATAATTTGGTAGCATAAAAGTTTTAATTCCCAATTTGCGGCACAAAGGCAGGTTGACGGGCACTGGCAAGCAACGAGCATCTGATGGAGTCAATCGGGGTGAATGAAAAGCAGTCTCTGTGCTATTATTTCTAAAAGCTGTAGAGGTAGAAGCTTTAGTGCTGGTTAGTAAATCATGATCAGAAGTACTGACATTATGATGTCCTTCTGAATATACTACATGTGTATTAGGAGCATGAATATGGTCAGCAGTGGCAGCTATCCCAGAATGTTTACGGAGGCCAATTCTCTCATCAGACTGATTTATATCAGTGGTATCGTTATGAATATTAGTTTTCTTATGTAACACTGACTCTGTAGAATTTATCACATAATGGGATAGGCCACTGGCAGGAGAGCTGGTTATATTCATCGGAACCGCAGTGCGCGTGCTGCCCGTGTGACCCGTGTGCACCGTCTGCGAGTCCAGTAGGGGGGAATGCAAGGATGATCCATCTAATTCCAAGCTGAGCAATGACTCTATTTGGTCTCCCATTTGGATGGGTCCTGGAAGAGACATTTTAGGTGTCTCTGCAGCTCGAGACTCCAAGACTGGAAAAGGAGAAATACCTGGTAATGTAAGATTTCTTGCACTGATGTTGAAAGTCTGATTGCTGGAACTGGAAAGCTGATTGTACGTGTCAGTGTCAGTTTTGTTTTCTTCATCCTGCCCAGAAGCAGGTAGAGTACTGTTACCTGTCTCATTTATCAGAACACTCGGGACAGTCACATTGGTCATCTCTTGTGTAGGATCAGTAGAATTCTGAATATCATTTTCAGGCTTTTCTACCCAAACGCTCATTATGCTTCGGATATCTTCAGCAACATTTAGGATTTCAGCCCCCACACCGGCAATATTCTTCTTGTCCATGTTCTGAACAGTTGAAACTTCAGGCACGGAGGTGGTTTCATCCTTAGAGGTAGGAGTCGGCGTCTCAATATTAAAAACAATATCAGATTCTGCCCGAACAATGCTGAATAATAACGGCTCATCTGGAAGCTTTCTAAGAGGAGATTGTATTATTTGCTGCTGATTTTTTAAGGAGTCCGTCGAGGTCTTGGTGGAAGTCTGCGTTGCTGTGGTCAGTGTGCTCGCATTTGTCGTTGCAGCTGCGTGGGTGGAGGTCTCAATAGATTGAGGAGGTTTGTTCTCTGCAGGTGAAGATGCTGCCGCTGTAGACTGTGATGATGATGAGGATGGAGCTGTGAGGTCTGGTAGCAATGTAGAAGATAACCTCTGGTCTGTTGAGGTGTTAGTGGAAGTCTGTGTTGGGGTGGTCAGTGCACTCGAATTTGTTGTTGCAGCTGCTTGGGTGAAGGTCCCATTGGATTGAGGAGGTTTGCTTTCTGCAGATGAAGATGCTGAAGACTGTGACAATAAAGAAGCTGAAGGTGTGAGATCAGGTATCAAAGTAGAAAATAACTTCTTATCTGTATCCGTAGGAAAAGACTTCTGGTCTGTAGATGTTACTTCTTCTGGAAGGCTTTTTTCTTCAGTTGCTGATGCATTAGATAGAAGATGAGCTTCAGATGTAGACAGAACTGCCGGATTGGTGCTAGGTAATGTGGTAGTTGTTGTTGGCTTTGCTCCCCAACCAAACAAATTAAAAAATTGTGCTTGTGATGGTGCAGGTAGGGTCACCATCAGGAGAGCAACCGCGGGCCAGACCCGTGTCAGAGCCATGGCAGTCAGGCTCTGATACCTTTCAGAAACTTTTGCCCGTTCACATTGATTTGTCCTCTACAGCGTGCAAACTACACATTATCCTTCAAACGAGAAGCAGAACTAGTAGAGGTGTGGCTCCAGAAATCCTAAACCAAGCCTCCTTATCAGACGCCAGCCCTTCACCGAGTGTGGAAAAAAGCTGAAACAACTGCACAGATCTTTACAATTGACCTCACTCTTGACAGAAATTATGAAGAAGAAGAAGAAAAAAAGTCAACAAAGGGCATATTGTTACTTGCCAAACCATGGAGATAGTATGCATGCGAGTGTAAGGAGAATCCCTGTACTGAGCACAGATAATAGACATAAAAGAACCGTATATTTAGCAAAACTCCGGAAAGAAAGACTTGGTTCAGAAGAATGGAGTAGTAACTTTGTGCATACATTGATGCTTCAAGCCACTCGTGCCGGTAACGAATGTCACCAAACACATTGCAATTTCCTAAAGTCTGAGATTCCCAGCAATTACACATCACTTCCAAATTAGTAATAAATTGGGCCTAAAGTAAAAGTTAATAGCAAGTGGAGGGAGGTAGCGGGCAGGTCAAAGGTCTCTTCTGCTCGGCTGCTCTCACGTCTCAAGCTGTGCCCTCAGCTATTTCGGGAGGGAAAGAAAGGAGAAGCCATATTGGCTAATAATTGCCCAATTCACAAGTCACATTCAAGTTCTAATTTTACGACCTTCCATAAGTGTGATGATTGCAAAAGGGAAAACAATGAATGCCTCTTTATTTTGTAAGAACCCTAAATTTCAGGTTAAATGCTGTATTGTGTTAGCCGTCTCCAAACATTTGGCTTCCAACTCCTGTCATTCACAATATCCTTTTACAGAGCTGGGCACGAAATGAGACGGGCTGAAATTCCCACAGCATTAGATAAGACTCCAGCCAGAGTTCATACCTTGCCATTCTGTATTATTCTTTGTCAGAGTCAGTGTTACCTGCTTCCCCCTTTTGAGTTTTCTAATGAAAGTTTGGGAAAACCTGCCTATACAAGACAGGAACAAATGCTAGGAATTCCCAGTGTTTGTTCTTGTTTTCAAGGCTTGACTAAAGGCCAATAAAATAAAATAGATGACTGGAAATGGTTGGCACCCGAGTATCGGTGAGGTAAGTGGATGGCAATAAAGTTGCATTGACATGTAGCGGCAGTGGTCACACTGAAACTGAGAACCGCACCAGCCCTGTACTGCTGCGCTCTTTCTACTGTTTCACTCCTCAATCACTTAAAGGGGTTGTCCACTACAAGGACAACTCCTCTTGGTTCCAATGGTCTCCACCAAGGAAAAAATATATATATATGTATACTAACCTCCTGTTGTGTAGCACCATTCCAGCAGTGTCCAATTGCCGGCTTCTCTCTCCCCGCCTTCACAGTCAGACGAATGAATTAAACAGGAAATGGGCGCTGTGACTGCTACTCACTTCCTGTTGATTGCTCATGTGTCCGAAGGTGGAGAGACAGAAGCCAGTGGTGATTGGACGCAGGGCTCGCGTGTTGTCACAATGTGAATGCAATTACAGACAACTCTGGAATGGCACCAGCACGGACCTTGGGTATATGCTTTGTTATATTACTTGGAGTAAACATTGACACTTAAGGGGTTGTCCTAGTCATGGATAACCCCTTTAATCTTGCATAGAATAAGCCATTTCATCTGAAAGACCGCAATACTGATTGAAATGGATGTGATTTTTCCAGGTGAAACAGTGGTGTCCTTGCAAAATAAAGTAATTGTATCGGGAAACAGTGCACAGGGTGTGCATCACATCCCCACAAGGATCTCCCCCAATAACATCTGCTTCTGTCACTGTATTCCCTCTGACAGTGGTGCTGGTGATAGTGGAGAGGTCAAAGCCAGAGACTCTGGAGAGCACAGGGTCTGGCCTCCACTAAGGGTAGAGTGGCTGGGACCTGCAGTACTTTCCAGTCTGAGTTGGTTGTTCAGCTAAGTCGTAAACTCCTAGCTACGGCCTATTAGAAAGCACCATACTCTACTAATGTGGCACCCCACTGGTCAGAAGGGGTGCTACACCCAGATTAGCGTTTGTGGTATCCCAGTGACCAGAGGATGTGATGTTAATCTGAGGCCCTCATCCCTGCATTCACACACCTAGAGTATGGGAACTAAAGGATTAACCTGTTTGCCTGGGAGACCCAGCCCCGGTGGGAGGAGCTTAGGTGTAGTGGAAAGAGCGGGAAGAAGGGAGTGAGAACAGAACAGCCATGGAGTGAGTCTGAGGAGGAAGGAGAGAAAAGCCTGAGGGAGACGAGGAGCATCGTGCTCGCCTCAGAGGAAAGCACATAGAACAGACACGAACAGGATTCCGTGCACATTAAACCGGGTACTGTGTGTCGGGAATTGTGTGGAATACGTGATCTGAAGTGTCGCCATTGTTATCGCGTGCGGAACGCGGGAAGCAAAGGGGGTGTGTCATCGTGGGCGGCACTCTCCAAAGAGCGCGAAGCGAGGCCCGGCCTGCGCTCTGATTACATTCGGCGGGGGACGCAAAACCTTGCTGCACCAGTGAAACTATTATTGTCCACCCCAACAGAAGTAGAAGACCGGAAGGGTCACGATTAACTAAGGGGGCAAAAAGATGTCGCAGCCGGTGGACCCGCACAGCGCATGGAAGGAGCACCCGGCAGTGCTGCAGCACGAGGAATGTCACCGATCATTCCGTTCCTGATGCCGTACACCTTGGGGGCAACGTGGCTGCCACAATACTCAGGTGAGCCCGATACCCTCACAGACTTTAAGGAGAAGCTGGACAGTTATTACAGCATATACCCCCTTTTTCAACTGAGCCCAGGCCACGGGACCGGGTCACGACTACCGTGATCCCCGAGAGACAGCACTGGCCCAGTTCCCGAGTACCCCACGGCCTGGGGGCCCATCACTTATACCTTCAACCTCTTTTTGGAAGCTGCCAGAAATAGGTTTTGGTTTCTCTGGCTAGTCTCCCGTGTTGTATTGATGTTTTTCAATGTCCTACCCCTGTTTTTATGGATGCTTCTCCTGCCTCATGATTCTGTACCTTGCTGCCATGTTGGTTTTGACCTGGCTACATGGCTACTGTATCGGATCCTGGTATTGTCCCTTTCCTGACCTCCTTTCTTTGACCCTGCTTGGTGACTTTCCTGTCTCTGGACTAGAGCCCTTCCATAGGCAGCAATCTCCTGGACCCTGTTGTGAATCCAGATCCCTGTATATGGATTACAGGGTGTCAGGGTTTCTCAGGGTTCTGCATCGTCTCTCCGAGATACTCCTTTTGTACCTGTAGCCATGGACATCACAGTGTGAAGTTTGTGTGTGTGACTGCTGCCTAAAACCTGAACTTCAGGATGGATTTCAGATATTGCCTGCAACTGAGGAGTGCAGGATAGTTACTAGGAACAGACTTTAGACTTACATGAGAAAATAGAAAAACATTGCAAATTCCTATGGTAACCCAGTTGTGACCTCAGATGAACTCTCTGATGTCACCGCTCTGACTGCTGCGGCTCTTGGCAGCATCAATGAGAGAGTGTGGCTTGCAGTAAGCAGACACTTTAATGTTACCACTCACCGCGATGTAGCAGAGCCAGGGAGCGTCATCAAGGGACATCATGTTGTGGATTTATGTCGGAGCTGGGTATATTTGATGTTAATAAACGGGTAGGAGAGGGTGTCTGTGTGTTTTATTTCAAATAAAGGATTTTTCTCTATTTACTTACAGGATTGGTAATGTGGGAGTCTCATAGAGGTCTGAACATCCCCAATACAGGGCTTGATGACAGCTGTCATTAACCCCTTTTATTACCCCCACACCAGGGCAATCAGAATGAGCTTAGTAAACACCAGGATTTGATGAATCTATTGGATGCACCAAATTCTGCTGCAGCTTTGTGCTGCTACTCTTAGCCTGTGGGGGGCCCAGTAACTATATGCCTCTCCAGGGTGAGAACACCAATCTCCAGCCGTGTTGTTTATCTTTGCTAAGTATCAAAATTGGGGGAAACCCAAGAAAGTTTTTTAAATGATTTATTTAAATCATTTTAATCATTTTAAACAAACCCTGCTTATTTTAATACGCAGCACACATAACGCACAAAGCTGGATAAAGCAGCTCGCAGCTGTCTGCTTTATCTGCGCTGAGTACCACAATTTACAGGGGACCTCATGCACTTTTTTTCAACTACTTATTTTTACACACATATGACGGCAGGTTTGTTGCCATAGACTAGTGTGTATGGGAACCAATCACAGACACCGGTACAGATGTGGGGGTGCAGCAACCGATCACAGACACCACCAAAGAGAGGAAGGGGGCGGGCGGTTTGGGATGCAGTGAATAAACGTGAGGTTTTAATGAGCAGGACCTGGAAACAAATGTGACCCCAGCAGGAGTCTGGCAGGTACAATTCTCCTGCTTTAATCACAAATTTGCTTCCATTTGCAGCCCCCCCCCATCCCTTTTTTTAAGCACTAAAGTTCAGGTCCCCTTAGACTTATATGGGTTAAGGGCAGGGCTGGGATCCGCCCGCTTCCCCCCGATTCCCTGGACCCGCATGCTAAAACAGCAGCCGGCTCCCGGAATCGGGAAGATCAAGAGCTGCGATCTGTCAGCCGCAGCTGCTCTCATGACTCCCCAGCGTCCCCCGCTGGTTGTGACTGTGGAGAAGGAGAGCGGCAAAGTGCAGTGGCTGCTCTGTGCAACAGGACCTGTAATGATGTCACATGGAGGGGAGGAGTCAGGGGTGACACGATCAGCTCCTCAATGTATGCAGGACTCTGCTGTGCTGGTTGCCATGATGATGGATGAGGTAAAGTTTATGTGTGGGGTCAGGAAGGATTTACAGTGTGGATGTAGCAGAGCCGAGTGTGTGCTAGGTATACAGAGCAGAGCCGTGTGTGTATGAGGTGTACAAAGCGGAAGCACATGTGTACGAGGTGTACAGAGCCTAGCCGTGTGTGTACGACATGTACGGAGCTGAGCCGTGTGTGTATGAGGTGTATGGAGCGGAGCCGTGTGTGTAAGAGGTGTACGGAGCGGAGCCGTGTGTGTAAGAGGTGTACGGAGCGGAGCCGTGTGTGTACGAGGTGTATGGAGCGGAGCCGTGTGTGTACGAGATGTACGGAGCGGAGCCGTGTGTGTAGGAGGTGTACGGAGTGGAGCCGTGTGTGTACGAGGTGTACGGAGCGGAGCCGTGTGTGTACGAGGTGTATAGAGCGGAGCCGTGTGTGTACGAGGTGTACGGAGCATAGCCGTGTGTGTACGAGGTGTATGGAGCAGAGCCGAGTGTTTATGAGGTGTACGGAGCAGAGCCATGTGTGTACGGAACAGAGCCGTTTGTGTACGAGGTGTACGGAGCAGAGCCGTGTGTGTACAAGGTGTACAGAGCGGAGCCGTGTGTGTACGAGGTGTACGGAGCGGAGCCGTGTGTGTAAGAGGTGTACGGAGCGGAGCCGTGTGTGTACGAGGTGTACGGAGCGGAGCCGTGTGTGTACGAGGTGTACGGAGCAGAGCCGTGTGTGTACGAGGTGTACGGAGCAGAGCCGTGTGTGTACGAGGTGTACGGAGCAGAGCCGTGTGTGTACGAGGTGTACGGAGCGGAGCAGTGTGTGTACGAGGTGTACGGAGCGAAGCCGTGTGTGTACGAGGTGTACGGAGCGGAGCCGTGTGTGTACAAGGTGTACAGAGCGGAGCCGTGTGTGTACGAGGTGTACGGAGCGGAGCCGTGTGTGTACAAGGTGTACAGAGCGGAGCCGTGTGTGTACGAGGTGTACGGAGCGGAGCCGTGTGTGTACGAGGTGTACAGAGCGGAGCCGTGTGTGTACGAGGTGTACGGAGCAGAGCCGTGTGTGTACGAGGTGTACGGAGTGGAGCCGTGTGTGTACGAGGTGTACGGAGCGAAGCCGTGTGTGTACGAGGTGTACGGAGCGGAGCCGGGTTTGTACAAGGTGTCTGGAGCAGAACTGCGTGTGTACGAGGTGTACGAAGCGGAGCTGCATGTGTACGAGGTGTACGGAGCAGAGCACCATGTGTACGAGGTGTACGGAGCGGAGATGAGTGTGTATGACGTGTACGGAACATAACTGCATGGGTACAAGGTATGTGTACAATTGGTAGCCCCCCACGGATGCTGCTCCCGCTCCTATATTCCCGGCTGCCTCTGCCGGCAGCATTCTTCTCCGCAGTCCCGGCCGCCGCCGTCTGCCATCTGCAGTTCAGCACGGCGGGGCATGATGAAGTCATCACTGAGCGCCACTATACTGAGACGTACAGAGCGTCAGAGCAGATGTTGAGAAGACTGTAGCAGCAAGAAGATAGGTGAGTTTTCCTTTTTTTTTTTAATCAGTGAGTACATTGATGGGAAACTATGCAATGGGCAATATAATACAGGAGGACTATGGGGTTGCAATATACTATATGGAGGACTATGGGGGTGCACTATACTATATGGAGGACTATGGGAGTGTATTATTCTACAAGGAAGGCTAAGGGGGATGCATTATACTATATGGAGTACTATGGGGATACACATATATATATATAATAATAATAATAATAATAAATCTTTATATAGCGCCAACATATTCTGCAGCGCTTTACAATACAGTGGTTCATATACAAACGGTCATAGGTAACAATAAAAAATATTCAATACAGTAAGTAATTAGTGTCAATGTAAAAAATCCAATACACTAAGCAGAGAATCAATGTAAAAAGTACAATACAATAATTAAAGCAGGAGGTGGAGGAATATGGGGGTGCATTATAATATATGGAGGGTTATGGCGGTGCATTATAATATATAAAGAACTATGGATGATGAATTATAATATATGGAGGACTATATGGAGCCAATTATACTATATGGAAACCATTATAAGGATTATATGGAGGCCTCTTTACTTTATGCAGGGCTATTTAAGTGCTATGTTGGGGCCATTATACAGTGAGGCCATTACCAAGAGGTTTAGAGGCCATTATACTGTATGTAGGTCCATTATATTGTATGGAGGACTAGGTGGGGGGGTCACAGTTGGTGATAATACTGTGTCAGGGTAGTTGAGGGGCTTACAGTAGTGTCATCATTCTCTGCGCGTGGAGGAATTCACTGTGGGGCATCATACAGTGTTTGTGGTTAACTTTTGTTGGCGTAATACTTTATGGGGGCAATGAAAGAGAAATCTAGGGCTTCAATAGGAGAAGAATTTCTTTGTAAGGGCAGTAAAGTTGTGAGGTATGTATGTATCTATGTGAGCCCAATTAGAACTTCTGGTATGGGGTCCCATGATTTCTATATGCACCCCTGGTGCAGGATGCATTGTCCCTTTCACATGCTCCTCTGCTGCAGGACTGATTGGCCATAACTTACACACCAGATCGAATGCTGCCCCTCGGTACATACAGGCATCCAGCCATGTTTCTCCTGAGTGGTGGTTGGTCAGTGGCGCTCGTCCCCCTTCTTGCTCCCATATCCTTTGCTCAACCTAACTGGAAGGCCCCTGGTATTAGCTCCAGACAGCCCTGTGTGCGGTGCTTGTGATTGGCTAAGAATTTCAGGAGAAGGAGGCGTGGTTTGTTGGGGAAGATGCACCATTTTACCAGCTTAGTGCAGTGGCGGCTTGTTGATGCTCGGACTGCAGGTCGTTGTATGTGATGTGTGGATGGTGCGGCATGGTTGACATATCTGACTAGTTAGTGCCATGCAGCTGACACTTTGGAGCCGGCCAGAGTTTTGTAGGCATGTGCCAGAGATAATAGGTTGGCAACCAGTTCTCTGTGTTGTTCTTGTATGTGGGTCATTCCATGTCAAGTGAACCAATGATTATTACCTCTATATTTTTAATTCTTTTGAGATTTTGTTATTTGATAATAGCATGTCAGACAATGCAAAATGTGAAGAGAAAAATTTAAAAAAAAATTTTTTTTTTTTTAAATGATTTTCAAAGTTCGGAAAAAGTGTGAATTTCGCTGTAGCCTGCCTTTACGTTTCTCCTCATAACTCAGGCTAGGAATAAGATAGAGAGACAAAATAAACACCATTCTACTCAGAACTATACAGGCTTTCATCAGATATGTCACAAGAGGATCTTTGTTAATATTTTACCCATGTGATCGCAAGCGCAAAACTTTAAAACGTATTTCCGAAAAATCGGCGCGCTTTAAATATTTCAAAAACTGCCCATGTGTCTGCTTTGCTCTTAGCCACATCTGTACCAAATTTCAAGTTGGGATCGCAATGGGATCATATTTTAACATATTTTACTATTAATAGCGTCAATGGGTCATTCCATATCAAGTGATCTAAATATGAATATTTTTTTTTTACCTGACGTCTTTAGATTTTTTTTTTTTTTCCTTTATGAAGTACTACTTTAGTTAATTACAAATTAAAAGTTTGGAATTTTTTTCTTCATCAGTTAATTTTTTACAGATTTTTAAAGTTTAAAAAAGGGTGAATTTTGGCCTGGTATGACTTTAAAAATTTTTATCTCGGGCTAGAAATAAGATAGAGAAACAAAATAAACACCATTCTACTCAGAACTGTCCAGGCTTTCACCAGATATGTCACAAGAGTATATTTGTTAATTTTAATTTTTTACCTATGCGAATGCAAACGCAACATTTTGAAACGCATTTCCGAAAAAACATTTTAATAAAAATTTTCCAAAACTGCCCATGTGTCTTTTATGCTCTTAGCCACATCTGTACCAAATTTCAAGTTGGGATCGTGATGGGATCATATTTTAAAATATTTAACTATGGTTAATCTCATTTTTATTAAATTTTGAAAAAACATATGAAAGACATACATTAAATCTTTTAACAAAATCTTGAGACATATAAAATATACAAAAAGAGAATTCACAAAGTTATTAGTAACTTTAAGATAAGCTGCAAATTTACTTTTGCGCTTATCTCTGGTGCAATATATACTACAATCTAAATATAATTCCAAACACTCAAGTTTACAACCTTTCTCAGGGTTTTGAGATGTTCTGATGTCAAGGGGACAAGCAGCCCCAGCAGAATGATTTTTATCACTTGGCCCCTTCTAACAGGTTGACCACGTAAGTGGGTCATTACCCGTTGAGGCCTAGTTGGAATAGTCTATCGACTGGTGTACCGGAAAGGAAGGCCGAAATATTAATGATCTACTCACAGCTCAGAGTTTCCGATACCTGTCTAATGTTCACTAGAATTCTGAAGGTATAGGCGTAGAAAGGAAATACCTAGACTGAATGTATCAGATGGGAAGAAAAGAGAGATAGAAAAGAAGAGAGAGAGAAGAGAAACAAAAACCATTAGAAAAAGTTATACTGGGAAAGAAAAGCCACGTAAGAAAAAAAGGAGGGGGGGGGGGACGGGTGAGGTATGGGAAAGAGAAAGGGTACTCATCCCACTGGCTCCCCATCAGCCAGAGGTCGAGCCATATTATCTGTGCTGGAAAAGATACTCCTAAATTCTGCAGAGTCGTGAAAAAGAATCCATTCAACCCAAATCCCTAAGAATTTGTTCCGAGATCCCGACGCATCAGCTGCGAGCTCCTCCATTCGATATGTGTCCATCAATTCTTTGAACCAATCAAGTAGAGATGGAGCCCGGCTTGATTTCCAGAACCTCGGGATCACAGCACGAGCAGCCGAGATGCAAAAGCGGAGAATATCCCTCTTCTGTAGCCCAATAGGACCTGGAAAAATGGATAACATTGCCGATTCTGGGCAGCATTCGGCTTGTTTACCTGTTATCCGGGCGTATGCATTGAAAACCTCAGACCAGAACCGCCGGATTTTCCCACAACTCCACCAAATGTGTATCATTGTACCCTTCTCTTCCCCACAGCGCCAGCAGGTATCAGGGGTTCCAGGGAACATGTTCCGGAGTGTCGTCGGGCACAAGTACCATCTAGTGAGCAGCTTATAGCTTCTTTCTTGTGCAGAACAAGCGCTAGCTAGTGAGTGAGTAAATATAAAGCATTTCTGCCAATTAGCTTCTGAAATGCTACACCCCAATTCCCTCTCCCAAGCACGTTGGAAGTAAAGGGTGCCCTGCTCTCTCATGGACCCTAAGGCCTGGTATAGAACTGATATTTTGCGCCTCGGTGGAGCCTCCAGTTGGAATAACCTCTCCAATACGTTGGGTGTCAATCTTACCCTGCAAGAGTGGTCAGCTGAATATAAGTATGCTCTGTATTGGAGAAATTCGAATCACTTAAGAGGTCTCGTAGGTTCTTTGAGTTGTAGCTCTGCCATTGGGGGCAAACCACCACTGGACAGAATCTGTCCTACTCGGGTGTCATCCACAATCCGCCAACATAAAAATCTCTGCCTGTCAAATCTGGGTGGGAAAGATGGGTTGGAAAAAAGGGGAGTCAAAGGGCTAAGTCTGTCGTTTAAGCGGAGGGTTTTCGTCACTAGGTGCCATACCTTCAAGGTGTTTCTGGTCATGTCTGTCAAAGGTACTAGGTCTGTGGAGTCTTTAGGGGAAATCCAAAGCAGGTGTTTCAGCGGAATCCCCAAACCCTCTTGCTCCACCCCTACCCATTTCTTGGAGGACGCATGATAATGCCAATCTAGAGCTCTAACAAGAGAGGAAGCCACAAAGTACGCTCGTATGTTGGGTAGTCCAACCCCTCCTCTGGTCTCGGGCAAGGATAGGATATTCATTCGCAATCTGGACCTCTTGTTCCCCCAGACAAATCTAAGGATCATAGATTGCATTTTGGAGAGGAAGCCTCTATCCAATAGAACAGGAACTGTCTGAAAAGTATATAAGAGTCGGGGCAAGACATCCATCTTGACTACGTTTATTCTCCCGAACCAGGATAGCTTTAATTGTCTATAGGAGGTAAATGCCGATTCCGCGTTAGTCAAAAGGGGTTGATAATTTAAATTGAATATTTGTTTAAGATCTTTTGGTATAAGGACTCCCAAGTACTTAATGGCTTCTATTTTCCATTTAAATGGGAACTGTTTAGATAGATGAGAAACCAATTCTCCAGGCAAAGAAATATTGAGTGCCTCGGTTTTGGAGCAATTCACTTTAAAGTTGCTCAATTGTCTGAACCGTTCAAACTCCATTAAGACCGAAGGGATGGAGACCAGGGGCTGGGAGATGTAAAGTAGCAGGTCATCTGCAAATAAGGCTAATTTGTGATGACTCTGTCCCAGCTTGACCCCATGGACGCATTCATTGGACCTAAGTGCAAAATATTTAACTATTATAGTGTCAATTCAAAAATCACCAAGAACACAATCAGTCATTTTTTCACAATTGCCCGTCAATAGTTTGAATTTGATATAAAGAAACATAGTCTTGTAACATCTCAAATGAAAGCTGTTACCGTTCTGAGTAAAATGACGCCTCTCCCACTTCATTATCTTATTTCTAGCCTGAGATAAAAAAATGTAAAGTCATACCAGGCCAAAATTCACCCTTTTTTTAAACTTTAAAAATCTGTAAAAAATTAACTGATGAAGAAAAAAATTCCAAACTTTTAATTTGTAATTAACTAAAGTAGTACTTCATAAAGGAAAAAAAAATAAAAATCTAAAGACGTCAGGTAAAAAAAAAATATTCATATTTAGATCACTTGATATGGAATGAACCATTGACGCTCTTACTAGTAAAATATGTTAAAATATGATCCCATTGCGATCCCAACTTGAAATTTGGTACAGATGTGGCTAAGAGCAAAGCAGACACATGGGCAGTTTTTGAAATATTTAAAGCGCGCCGATTTTTCGGAAATGCGTTTTAAAGTTTTGCGCTTGCGATCACATGGGTAAAATATTAACAAAGATCCTCTTGTGACATATCTGATGAAAGCCTGGACAGTTCTGAGTAGATTGGTGTTTATTTTGTCTCTCTATCTTATTTCTAGCCCGAGATATGATAGAAAATGTAAAGCCATACCAGGCCAAAATTCGCACTTTTTTAAAACTTTAAAAATCTGTAAAAAATTAACAGATAAAGAAAAAAATTCAAAACTTTTTTTTTGTAATTAGATAAAGTTGTTCTTCATATAGAAAAAATTTTTTAAAAATCTGAGGACGTCAGGGAAAAAAAATATTCATTTTTGGATCACTTGACATGGAATGACCCATGTGCGTGTGATGGCGCTGATGTTTGGACAACTTTTTTCTATTTCTCTAAATTAAAATGTCCACTATTGAACTCATTTTTTTCTACAGATTTAAAAAAATTACAGGGGGGGGGGGCACCGTTTTGCAGCTTGCCTCAGGCAGCACACAGGTTAGGTTCACTCTTGGTGCCAACACCGCTTCGATTTATAAAAACCGACCTATTGCACCATTATTCGTATATGTTTGAGCAATGGGTTTGGCTTAAAATGGGTGTGGCTTTAAAATAGGTGTGGTTTAAATATGGGTGTGGCTTTAAAACAGGCATGTTTTCCCTACACCCAAACACAGAACCTGTTAAAAATTTGAATCACACTCCTGGTTAAGGGTTTGGGCTCAACTTTGGGTCAAGTCCGGTCCTGAATTTGGACTTTTCTTTAAAATCTGGCCAGACCCGCCAAACCCGAACATTTGTAGGCTCACCCATCTCTAATGATAACCCTATAACTCATTAGCTGTGTGTAAATCGCAAGCGTTGTTCATTTTTATGATATTAAATGGTGGGAAGACGCCTATAATAATTTTTCTGCCTTTTCTTGTATGAATTGAAAACATCCAATAGATTAACATTATTAATCAAAATTAAAAGAAAAACAAAACTCAATTTGATTGCACATATGCAAATATGGTAAAACGATCCTCCATACACAGATTACTGATTGATGTAAATGAAGGGCGGGTTATCACTGGGAATGTGCTTTATTATTACAGCGCCATCAGGATATGTGATATAATGGCACAAGCTCAATGCAAAAGAAACTGAACAATTGGTAAAGGGGTATGGAAAAATAACAGGAAAACAATTTATACTTTACAAGAATGGTTTGAATGTATTAGCATTGCGTTATCCTCAGAGGAACTGAAAGCGGATATCCTCAGCACAAGCCATGGCTGAATTACTGCTGTCAGGAGCGGTTTATGGTCGTGTCATTCAGTCACTTAGGGCATGGGTATCCCCAGCGTTATGGCTGAAATAGCAACTGGGAAACAGGATTCTGACAAATCCCACATGCTGCAAATGCCGAGACCCATTTCAGAATCAGCAATTCCTCTGGGCACTAAGAGATTCAAGTTTCATGGGAAAAGAAACCACAAAGAAAATGATCCAGATGCTTTGGCAACTCCCAACATAACAGACACAGATTGCCCCATTGTCACTGCAGCCTGTAATTGAAATTCCCAAGTTTTTACAAGTTCCCATCTACTAGAGCAAAGAGCAGTGAAATGTCAGGATCTGTATAGACATTCGCATAAACCCTGGATCCAATAATTCATCTTTATCTTACATCTAGATTAGGATATTTTACTAGTGACGTATAGTGAAGAACTAGAAAAACTCAGATATTGAGCTGTAGGTTTGCTTCTACCATGGGACACTTTAAATTACGGTCTATGTAATCAATGAACAGATCTCTGGGATTATTACTGCAGATTTGATAATGTATATTATGTGGAAAGCAGATTATTTTAAAGGTACCGATACACGCTTCACTAACGATCTTGGTCGTTAGGACATCTTTTTGACATCTTTGGTGAGATGTCACAAGTGTAGATATCATGCACGACGCACCAATGATGTAACGAGCAGCTATCGTTCGCACAACCCAGCGAACGATACTTGTTCACTGTTGTGAATAGGGAAAGTCGTTAACGACATCGTTATCGCGGTGTCACACACAACGATGCAGCAGGTTGGCTGATCGCAGATCGTTTGATTTGAGAACATGTTCTCAAATCTGCGATCAATGATCCAACGATTTATCGTAGTCGTATCTCAGTGTTACATGCAACGACGTCCTAATGATGTCGTTTCAACGATCGCAAACCTGTGACGTTTGAGTGATATCGTTCACGATCTTGTACCGTGTAACGGGGCCTTAAGTCTGAAATGTGTATAAAGCACGAGCAAGAGAGGAGAATTGCTGCAAAGAATGGCTACTTTTCCTTACTACCGCGCATTGCATGGTCACCAATTTATTTAAACTCCAGAACACTCTGGAAAAATGGCCGAACCACAATTGATCCATTCTACACTGCAAGTGAAATTGGACGTTACATACCAAGACAATGGCATCAAATAGTGTCTACACCAGCCATCAGAAAGGGTTTACACTGGGCTAAAAGCAGATATCCAGCTATCATGGGGCAGAGCAAAAAGGCAATGGAGGTCTATGCTCTTTAGTGATGAGTCTCATGCCTTAAATGTATTGATACCCAGAGACTGGTCTGTCGACCCCATTGGAAATGTCCTGAATAGACCTTCATGAGTGAATGTCAGGAAGGTTCTACTCCTGGATTATGATGTAAGGGTGCAATAATGTATTGTAGCCAGACCCCTTTAGTCTTCATTTTAGGTATGCTAACAGCTCCATTTTATACTACTCCTCTCCTCCGACAACCCCATTATCATCATGGGTGACTTCAACATCCCCATTGATAAACCCCACGCTGCTGCCTCAAGACTCCTCTCTCTAACCTCCTCCTTCGGCCTCTCCCAATGGTCCTCCTCGGCCACACACAATAACGGTCACACATTAGACCTCGTCTTCACCCGCCTCTGTTCCCTCACCGACCTCGCAAACTCAACCCCCTTCCTATCTGACTACAACCTGCTGACCTTCTCTGCCTTCTCCTTCCCCCCCCCACACTCCCCCCTCTCCAAAAACTCCCTCACCCCCGAAGAAATCTCAAGCTCATTAACTTCCACTCACTCGCTGAGTCCCTTCTCCCTCTCTCTGACTTAGCCTCCTCTCATGATGCTGATGCCTCCCTCTACAACACCACTCTTGCCACAGCCCTCGACCAGACCGCCCCTCTCTCATACAACAAAACCTGTGCACACAGAGAATCCTGTCTCACCGCAGCACCAAAAAACTTCGACGGACGTCCAGGGAAGCTGAACGGAGATGGAAGAAATCCAACTCTGCAACGCATTTCGCCTTGTACAAACAGTCCCTCATCGACATCAAGACAGCACTGACCATCGCAAAACAAGCTTTCTTCTCGTCTCTCATTAGCTCCCTCTCCCACAATCCCAAGCAACTTTTCAAAACCTTTTAACGCCCTACTCCGTCCCCCCGCACCCTCTCCCTCTCCCCTCATCACAGCCAACGACTTTGCCAGCTTCTTTAAACAGAAGATTGACAAAATCAGAGAAAGCTTCAATTCCCAATCCCCTCGGCCCTCCCTCTCTATCCCCCAACCCCCCTTGCCCAAAAGTAACTTCTCCTCCATGACTGAAGTGTGCCTCTCCTCCCTTCTAGCACGATCACACCTCACCACATGTGCCCTCGACCCTCTCCCCTCCCATCTCATCCCTAACCTCACCACTGTCCTTATCGCCGCCCCAACCCATTTCTTCAACATATCACTTACCACCGACGTCTTCCCCTCATCCTTCAAACATGCCCTCATCACACCCATCCTCAAAAAAACCTCCCTCGACCCCGCAACAGTCTCCAACTATCGTCCCATATCTCTCCTCCCCTTTGCCTCAAAATTGCTTGAGCAACATGTCTACTCCGAACTGTCCTCCCATCTCTCCTCGTGCTCCCTCTTTGACAGCCTGCAATCCGGTTTCCGAGCCCACCACTCCACCAAAACAGCCCTAACCAAAGTCACCAATGACCTACTGACCGCCAAGAGCAAGCGACACTACTCCAACCTTCTCCTCCTCGACCTCTCTGCTGCCTTCAACACAGTCGACCACTCCCTCCTGATTCAAATTCTACAATCCCTTGGCATCACTGACCTGGCCCTCTCGTGGATCTCCTTGTACCTAACAGACTGGACCTTCAGCGTCACCCACTCCCACACCTCCTCCTTACCCTACCCCCTATATGTTGGAGTTCCCCAAGGCTCAGTCCTGGGACCCTTACTCTTCTCCATCTACACCCTCGGCCTAGGCCAACTCATCGAGTCCCATGGCCTCCAATATCACCTCTACGCCGACGACACCCAGCTCTACCTCTCCGGCCCTGACATCACCTCCCTGCTATCTAAAATCCCACACTGCCTGTCCGCCATCTTATCCGCTCGTTTCCTCAAACTCAACATGGATAAAACAGAGTTCATCGTCTTCCCCCAAGTCGCTCTTCCCCCTTACCCGACCTAACCACCACTGTCAACGACTGCACACTCTCACCCGTCCCCCACGCCAAGTGCCTCGGTGTAATCCTCGACTCTGCACTCTCCTTCAAGCCACACATCTAGGCCCTCACCAAGTCCTGCCACCTCCAGCTTAAAAACATCTCACGGATCCGCTCTTTCTTTCCTTGACCACGACACTGCCAAAATGCTTGTCCAAGCCCTCATTATCTCCCTCCTCGACTACTGCAACCTCCTGTTCACTGGCCTCCCCGCTTCCTCCCTTGCACTCCTCCAAACCATCCTCAATTCCGCTGCCCGACTCATCCACCTGTCGCCCCGTTACTCCCCCGTCTCACCCCTTTGCCAAGCCCTCCACTGTCTCCCTACTTCCCAGAGATCTCAGTTCAAAACCCTAACCCTGACATACATGGCCATCCACAACTTGTCCCCTCCATACATCTCCGACTTGGTCTCCAGATACCACCCTTCACGCGATCAACGCTCCTCTCAAGAACTTCTTCTCGTCTCCCCCTGCATCTCCACCTCCCACAACCGCATACAAGACTTCTCTCGTGCATCCGCCATACTCTGGAACAATCTTCCACACCACATCAGACACTCCCCTACCCTGGGAACCTTCAAGAAAAACCTGAAGACCCACCTCTTCCTTCAAACCTATAACCCACACTGAGACCTAATCTGCTGCACCATCTCACCTCTCCCCCTCCTACTGTCTCCCACCCATCCCCTATAGACTGTGAGCCCTTGTGGACAGGATCTCTGCCCTAATGTACCTGTATGATTTATTCGTCGTTATTTATGTTCTCGTCCTTGTTCTGCCCTTACACATGTAAAGCGCCATGGAACCAATGGCGCTATATAAATAAATACTAATAATAATACTTGCATTTGTAACTAGAGATGCGACCAATTCTCAAAAGGGTCCCAGATTCAACATACAAAAATGCCAGGCCACATGTTGCTTGTGCTACCATGAGCGAACTGCAGGGCCTGAATGTGCCGTGACCAGCAGCATCTCCAGATTTATCTCCTATTGAGCACATTTAGGACGTCTTTGGTTGGCATTTGCCCAAGTGCATTCAGTGCAGCAGAACATTCCTCAGACAACCATTAATAACCTCATTGATAGCAGCCAAGATGTGTGAGGATTTCTACACGTGACACCCATTCTCAATATACTGAATAAATCGAGATGTTTTGAAAACTTTGTTTCCAGTTTTTCCTAATTTGCATATCATTAACTTGTATCCATAGTGTGATTTCCATAAACACCTTACTTTTTCGTCCTTTTGTTGCAAGTTCTAACACTAAAGAGTGTATCTATTTACATAAAAGACTTAGGCTGGCTTTACATCATGGTACAATCAGGTCCAGGGCTGTCTGGGGTGAACCTGACAGCCCCTGACCCGATTTTGACATTCTACAGCCCTATGGGGCCGGATGGGGTTTCCATCTGACCTGGAGGATCCGGATGTATTCGGATCTTCCTCCCGGGAGCAAAAACGTAGCTTGCGAAAAATCTGCTGAAATTGGATCCTCCCGGATCCGGGGCAATCCGTTGCTCCCTAAAATGGGAGTCTATGGTGCTGGATTGCCTACATCCGGGAGAATCCGGGAGGATCTGGGAACCGGCAGCTGAAGTTCAGCGTGAGCTACACTGAACTTCAGCACCAGGGAGCTGTCCCCTGCAAAGTGGTTCAGCACCATTTCAGCAGGGGACAGCAGCGCTCTGCAGAATCTGGCTACAAACAGGACCCGAAGGCATATTAACCCTTCGGTTCTGTTTGCAAATCGGGTCCGGGGCTGTCAGGTTCACCCCAGTAGGGATGGGCGAATCTACTCGTTACTACTCGGTACTCGCCGAGTAGTAAGGGATTCGCCCGACTCGTTACACTGCGAGTAATCTCAGGGATGACTCGCAGTCAGTAACGAGTCCGCAGGGAGCGAAGGAAGAGAGGGGGGAGAAATGCTCCTTACCTCTCTTCCGGCTTCTGCTATGTGCTGTGTGCTGGGCTCTGGGACTTGCTGGCTGCGGCAGCTCCAGGGTCCTAGAGCCCGCCTACACAGAGATGTAGCAGAGCTGAGAGAGTTCTCAGCCTGCTCACTCCCTGTGCATAGATATGTATATGTATGCACAGGGTTGTGGCAGTGAAGATGTCGTTTTTGGACTACGTCGGACGGAAGAGGATTTTTGGAGTAAAGATGGAGTCTCTAATGTCTTTTTTGTTTTATTTTTAATAAAAAATTTTTCTCTGTGTTGTGTTTTTTTTTTATATTGAGTACTGGAAATTCATGGCGGTCATGTCTAATATTGGCGTGACTGCCATAAATTTCGGGCTTAGGGCCAGCTGATAATACAAAGCTGGCCCTAAACTCTTTATTACCCAGCGTGCCAATGCCACCAGGGCCGTACCTGGCTAGACATAGAAATTGCGCGGAGCCCCACGCATTTTTTTTTTTATTATTTCATGAAATTCATGAAATAATAAAAAAAAGGGCTCGCCTATATTCTTGTGTCCGGCCAGGTACAAATAGGCACCTGGGGGTTGGGGGCAGCTCGTCGCTGCCTGCTGGATCCGGCTGGTTACAAAAATACGGCGAAGCCCACGTAATTTTTTTTTTTGAAAAATCTATAAAACAATCCTAAAAAAGGATTGCATCTTTACTAACCCCTCGACCATGGTGGAGGGGTTAATAAAGAGGCAGTCCCTTTTTTAGTATTGTTTTATGGATTTTTCAGAAAAATTTCACGTGGGCTTCGCCGTATTTCTGGAACCAGCCAGATCCAGCAGGCAGCAACGGGCTGCCCCCGACCCCCAGGTGCCTATTTGTACCTGGCCGGACACAAGAATATAGGCGAGCCCTTTTTTTTTATTATTTCATGAATTTCATGAAATAATTAAAAAAAAAATGCGTGGGGCTCCGCGCAATTTCTATGTCTAGCCAGGTACAGCTAAGCAGCTGGGGGCTGGAATCCGCAGCGCAGGGATGCCCAAGCTTTCTGGGCACCCCCCGCTGCAAATTGCAGCCCGCAGCCGCCCCAGAAGATGGCGCGTTCATTGAAGCGCCATCCTCTGGCGCTGAACCCCGCTCTTCCAGTGGCCCTGGTGGCAATGGCTCACTGGGTAATTAAGAGGTTAGGGCCAGCTTTGTATTATCAGCTGGCCCTAAGCCCGAAATTTATGGCGGTCACGCCAATATTAGACATGACCGCCATGAATTTCCAGTAATCAATATAAAAAAAAAAACACAGAGAAAATTTTTTATTAAAAATAAAACAAAAAAGCCATTAGGGACTCCATCTTTATTTTAAAAATCCTCTTCCGTCCGACGTAGTCCAAAACGCAATCTCAGCTCTGCTACTTCCCTGTCTGTACTTAGACAGACAGGGATGTAGCAGAGCTGAGAACTGACTAAACAGTCAGAGTTCAGCTCAGGGCATTAGGACCTGAGCTGAACTCTGCTGTCAGCCAGACTCGCTCTGCTCCGGAGATTCCCGAGCAGTGACGCAAGTTAATTTATTCACTGCTCCTGTCACCATTCGGGAATCTCCGGAAACAGAAGCAGAGAGACTCGGGGAGCGAGTCTGCGGCTGAGGCGGCAGCGGCGGCGGAGGCAGGGGTAAGTAGCCGGCCGGGCCGGTGCACCCCCCCTCTCCCCCCTCACCACCCCTGACCCCCCCTTCCCCCCTCCCCCCTTCAATCTTTTTTTTTTTTTATTATTATTCTTTAAAAGCCAGCGGCTTTTTGCTGCTGGCTTTAAAAGAATAACAGGGGGATTTGCAGGTTTTTCCTCTGCTGCCAGACCCCTTATAGGGTCCGGCAGCAGAGGAATCGCTGCAATACTCGCCTCCCCATTCATTTACATTGGACTCGCTAGACTCACAACGAGTAGCGAGTCCTGGACTCAGACTCGTTACAGTCTAGCGAGTCCGAGTAATTTAGGATTCGCCCATCTCTACACCCCAGACAGCCCCGGACCTGATCACACCGCGGTGTGAAGCTGGCCTTAGTCTGCCTGTCTTTAATCTGTCCCCAAAATAGTGCCACCTAGAGGACACTGGCTGCAGCGCAGGCAGACCCTGGGATCTTTTGATTGGCCAGATTGTAAAAAAAACAAAACATCTTTCTTTGCTTATGCGCAGTAACTGACATGGCAGGCATCTTTGTACACCTGATCATGCACAGTAGCTGGCCGGATGTAGCAGTGGCCATTTTCCTACCCCAGTCATTATATTAGGACGAGGCATGGCCATGGACTTTTATTAGAATTGTAACTGAGGTCTGGGAGTAAGACCCACAGACAGGGAGTTGTAGGTGGGTCTAAGACCCCTTGCTTAGGCTACACCGCTATGCCCACCAACTAACTTGGTCATGCCCACCTCGAAGCACAGAATACATTCAGTAGGCATGACCAGCTTCATTAGTGGGCGTGAATGGCTTCATTGGTTTAGTGTGGAGTCATTTCCTCACATCCACTAGAATCATGCAAGGGCAACCTTCAACCACCTCTCAACCATGCCCCTATCACATGACGCAAGTCACATCAGACCTGGAAAGAGCACATACAGTCTAGCATCTACCATCAGATCATAGCTAATGTGCCCGCCATGTCACTACACCCGCTGATGCACCATAGTCCTCAGGTAGTAACGACCACCATATTACATTATTGTCATATTATCTGTTGAATGTTTATTACTACACCATAAATAGCAGTAAATAAATCAATACCAGCATTCATCATATTTTCCATACATATACTTAATTTGTTGTTTGCATTTTAGACAATTTAACTGTTATTGCACAGTTTTATATGTTCCTATTTTTTTCATTTATTAACCTAAAACATCTATTATAAACGCACCTTGTGGCATCCGTTATCCACTTCCTTCTGTATAAGGCTGAATCCCACAAACTACCGCACCATCCGGAAGTACACCGGAAGCCATAAAAGGACACTGAAGTGATGGATGTCTCAATATGCCAATCACCGCTACAATCCCTGCCGCCCGCCGCACTCACAACACACTAAGCACGCCCGGCCACTCATGTGCCTGCATGCCAATGCCGTAGCCCGATACGGCTGCTGCCCGATACGCCTGTTGCTCGACACCCCTGCTGCCCAACATGCCTGCCGCACGACTGCACACACCTCTGCTAGGATACTCCAAGGCTCTGTCTGCGGCCTAGGTATCCAGGAGGAGAAGTGGTGAGGGCACCCTCTGGTGGCTACAGAGGGCGCCACACCCCATCTGCTTAAGCAGACACAGGCCGTAGACAGAACTTCGGAGTTTCCTAGCAGTTGTGGGTGCAGACACACATGCACATACACAAATACGCGCACATGCGCATACACACGCACATACACATACACACGTGCATACACACATACGCACATGCGTATTCAAGCACACACTTGTGCACATACACCCATGCGCATACACACGCATACACACATACTCACGTGCATACACACATTCTCATGTGCATACACACGCATATACACACACATGTGCATACATGCACACACAGACACACACAGGCAAACACATGCATATACACTTGCACATACAGGCATACATACATGCACGCACATATGCACATACACATACATGCATTCAGACAAATAAACACAGGCACATCCACTCTGCAGTGACCAAACCTTAGCAGAAAGAATCAAAAGGCTAGACTCACCTTTGGTGAGGAGCATATTATGTGGACACAGGAGAAGTGGTCCACAGTTCATTTTACTGATGAAAGCAAGTTTACTTTATTTGGGTCTGATGGGAAACATTATGTTCGTCGACAAACTGGGGAACGACTGAACCCAAAGTGAGTAAAAAGTTGTAGTGGCTTGGTGCACCCCTTACACAAAAACAGCCAAATGTTCATCAATGTAGATTACATTCGGTCTGAAAAAAATCAAGTCATCATACATTGTTCTCTAATTTTGATCCCCAGTGTATGTCGATGAACATGCCTTAGAAAAAGAAATAAGATGAAATCTAGTAGAGTCGTAGCACCAAAGTCAATTGAAGGATTGCAGTGTATCCATGGGGATGGCGGCCACGCCCCTGCTAAACCCCCTGCCCATACAGAAGTGTGAGAGGGCAGGAATATAAGAATATCCTGGAGCACCCAGGGTCCACGCCCCTAGCACACCTCCTGATCTCTGCTGCAGCATGAGGCTGATTTTCTATGTCCCCAAAGGGAGGGGTGAGAGCTAAGGAGCAGATATGATTTCATTGATTTATAAGTGATCCATAGATCCTAGAACTGCAGTGTACAGCTCTGCTTCATTTTGTAAGAGGACAGAGACAGTACTAAAAAGATTTCTCACCCCGGAGTTCCCCTTTAAGATTTGACAGCCATGACAAGATAAGTGCTGCCAGTGACAGCAGGAGCAGCGCACACATCTGAGGGATGGTCTGGTGGCTCTATAAAGCTTGTTGGAATGCTCTCCCTGCAAAATAACAATTCCTGGCACCTGTAGGGTTTATTGCAATGGTATGGGTTTGCCCATCTATACAATTTTGCAAATTCAGTTAAATTCTCCAATTTCTCATGATACAAATGTTATACATTATCACAGTATATAAGCCAAACCCTCTACATCCTGCAATTCACATTACAGCCATGTATAACAAACATGTTTGGACAGAGAAGAGCAAAGCAATGTTTGTTTATCTTTTTATATGCAATACCAAGAAGAAGGGTAAAACGGGCACAGCGTCCGGTAAATCCTCCCACACCCGAAAAAAACCCTCTAAAGGTATATATATAGCTGCCCACCTACATACATGTCTACGGTCTACCTACGCCGATCTGTAAATGACAGAGTAGAGCAATAAATACAGAGCATTCCAAAAGCTTAGCTGCCCTTCTATAAGGAGATATGAACAGGCTGTTTTCAATACTAAATCCCTGTATCTAGATAAAAATTAAAGGGGGATTCCTGATTTAAATGTTTTAGTGTAAAAATTACAGCATTGGGGTATGAACTACAGCAGCCAATCACTAAGGCCAGTGATTGTCTGCAGCAGTCATGTCCCGGAGTTGTGACATCATCAGTGTAGCCATGTTATCAAACACCAGGTACGGCAGCAGAACGAGAGTACGATAGCATCAGGAGCTAACAAAGCCTGTGAATAAAATAAAATGCATCTTCAACCAAGTCAAGAGACACTGGGGTACCGTGACTAGACCGTCAAGCACCCAGCTGCAATGGGATTCACAGGTTGGTAGGACACTTTTCCCCTCCCATACTGCACCCAGGATGTCAGGTGGAAAGTGGAATAGGGAGCCTTCAGAGTCCCATGACAGGCATGATGACATCACTAGATGAAGCGTGCTGCATGCAACCTCATACATTTATATTGAAAGGTAGGGGCACCTGGCACCTTCAGGGCTATTGGTCCTTCTTATTGCTCCATAAAGACAAACCGCTGTCTTATCCCCAGTCACCTGGTGGTGCTACACCTACATCAGCCAGTCAAGCATTTACAGTCCAAGTATAGAAAACAAATAGGTGGCACTCACCGTATGTTCGTAGGTGCTTTCTTTATTGAAGAGGTGCGGGGAGGGGGTGCATGAAGGTACAAACAACAGGTCCTGTTTCGTGGTTTATCCGCTTCTACAGGTCTCATCCTGTAAAAGCGGATAAACCGCGAAACAGGACCTGTTGTCTGTACCTTCATGCACCCCCTCCCCGCACCTCTTCAATAAAGAAAGCACCTACGAATATACGGTGAGTGCCGCCTATTTGTTTTCTATACTTGGACTGTAAACCTCATACATTGTCCACACCGGAGCTGTGCATCTGGGAAATGGGGCTGAGTGAGGTGGGTTTTTTTTGTCAATTATTACTTAGGGGGAGGAGAGCTGTGGGGGGTGGATGGGAGTCATATTATGTGGGATTGCTGTGGAGTAGGGCTGGGCGATTTTGGAAAAAATCAAAATCTCGATTTTATTTAAACCTATGGACGATTTTCGATTTAAATCTCGATTTTTTTTTTCTATTTTTTTTTGCTTTTCTTTGATGAATAAAGAGGGGGCCCCCGTGACCCTGTGACAGAGGAGAGGAGGGTAACTGGAGGGAAGCGTCCTGCTTCCCTTGGGTGTTCCCGCCCCTCCTCTTGTCTGCAGCCCAGGCTCTAACCCTAGCCCTAACCCTAGCCCTAACACTAGCCCTAACACTAGCCCTAACCCTAACCCTAACACTAGCCCTAACACTAGCCCTAACCCTAACCGTAGCCCTAACCCTAACACTAGCCCTAACACTAGCCCTAACCCTAACACTAGCCCTAACCCTAACACTAGCCCTAACCCTAGCCCTAACCCTAACACTAGCCCTAACCCTAACACTAGCCCTAACCAACTGCTATTGTCATGAACAGCACCAACATCCCCCCCGTCCTCACAGGTATCGGCTCCGGTTGGAGAGGGGGCGGGACCTATCACCAGCGGCTTCGGTCCTCACAGTGACCGGCTCCGGCTGGAGAGGGGGCGGGACCTATCACCAGCGGCTCCGGTCTTCACAGTGACCGGCTCCGGCTGGAGAGGGGGCGGGACCTATCACCAGCGGCTCCGGTCTTCACAGTGGCCGGCTCCGGCTGGAGAGGGGGCGGGACCTATCAACAGCGGCTCCGGTCCTCACAGTGACCGGCTCCGGCTGGAGAGGGGGCGGGACCTATCAACAGCGGCTCCGGTCCTCACAGTGACCGGCTCCGGCTGGAGAGGGGGCGGGACCTATCACCAGCGGCTCCGGTCTTCACAGTGACCGGCTCCGGCTGGAGAGGGGGCGGGACCTATCACCAGCGGCTCCGGCTGGGCGCTATCGGCAGTGCTGCTGCGGCTCCGGAGGAGGGGTGGGTCAAGCTGTCAGCAGTGCAGTCGCACTGCTGATAGCACATCCCCCCCCCCGGTCCTCACAGTGAGCGGCGGAACGTCCTGCGGGTAAACCCGAGTGTGACTCGGGATTACCGCTTCTGAAAGTGAAAGGTAACCCCGAGTCACGCTCGGGAATACCGCTAGGAAAATCGAATTACACGATTTTGAATAAAACGACAATCGTGGCCACAGCAGGGGGCGAATTAATCGAATTAATTCGATTAATCGCCCAGCCCTACTGTGGAGTAATCATACTGTGTCTGTAGAGCCATTATACTGTGTGTTGGGACAGGAGGGCATCATTCTGTGTGGTGGCTGTCACAAGTGTTTTGTGTCCGGCTGAGACCTTTGCAGTATTTGAGACAAAAGATATAGGTGTGCAACATAAGAGTCACTTGGTGGTTCAGTGGGATAGAGAAAGAATGGGGTCCATAGGCCACACACCCATGCACTAACCCAGCTAAATGCTTCGAGGCAAGGACTCCGCTGCTGCAGCTCCATGTGGCTCTTCCTGTATCTGGTCTCAGGATCGTGGGAGGCGTAGCCGGTATTACATCACCGCAGGTCCTGATGAACGTAGCAAGCCGCTACCAAAAAAGGTCATGGAGCACAAGAATTGAATAAAGGTTTGTCGCCTTATAATTTACAATATTGTCCTGAGTCCTCCCTTGGCCTTAGCGCTGCTACAGACTGCTCTATTTTTTCTCCTTTGCAGTATTTGGGATTAGAAGGTCTCGGCATTAGCAGATCACAGGTCCTCTTTGGATTTCATTTAGTGATTAACATGAGTGGAGCAGATGTATTTTCATTTGGTGTTGAAGGGGTTAAGAGTTCTTTTTTGATCCTTCGGAGATTCCATATATCAGTAATCTCAGCGGCTGCACCTTACTGCCACTCCCGATCATTATTTAAGCTCACTCCTTAGGCCCATTGCCCACGATACAGATTGGTGCAGAAAAATCAGTACGGTAATTTTGGTGCAGAAATATTTGCACCAAATATGTATCTTCTTGCAGAAAAAAAACGCACCCAAAATGCATTGTGTTTTTTGTCAGTTTTTGGCTCGCATTTGAAGCGCTTTTTTTATTTGCGTATTTTATAATGAAGTCAACAACTGGAGAGCTGAAAATGCTGTAAAAAAACAGATCAATAATTGACATGCTGTAGAATTTTCTGCATTCACAATCTGTACCAAATCTGCAGGGAAAAAACGCAGAATTGGCATTGCACTTCTGAAGGCTCATAGACTTTGCTGGTTTCAGGATATACATGCAGATTTGATGCAGATTTTTCTGTACTAAATACGCAGCGTGGGCACAGGGCATCTTCTTTGTGCCAGTTATAGTTCTTCTATGCTGACCTCCCAGGAGGAGTCGTCCTTGTGGAAGCTGTAAAGTTACATTTGTTGTTTTATTCCCACTTGTTTGTTATTTTAATGCAATAGTAGGACTATTGTCTTGCTGACCTACTCACTAGCCAGGTCTAGCCCAGGGTCAGCCAGGGCCAAGGCATGTGATAGCACTTGAGGAGAAAGGACCCGTCTAAGGACAATAGGGAGTGCAGGGCTCAGTCTCAGGTGAGTGTATAGGGGTCACTCCTCTCACTATCGTCAGGACCCCCTTTCCTTGTTTTTTCTCAACTTTTACACTGCATGCTGGGTGTCTCCCCACTCTGTTGTGACAGGGGGACATTATATGGTTTGGGAAACTGAGGGGAATGCTGTTTGGGGGTTGTGGGTGTATCATACTTTGACTGTCTCTGGTGCCATCATACTATGTTGGGGATCACTGTGGGGGTGTTAATGAGTGTGAGTGAGAATCATACTGTGGAAGGTCACTTTGGAGGCCTCAATGTTAGTGACATTGTATAACATCACACATTATGTGGCTATTGGGTTGAATAGTCATCGATTCAAGTCCACCAGTGTGGGTGCCCATGCTCCTGAGGAACCCCTTGCTATGATGCCATATAGCCTACCAGGCATTTGCTCATTGCTGCGGCTCCTTTTTTACATCGTAAACATTAATATATACACTAAGACATCATGTAAAAATATAAAAATATAATTAAATACAAACTCACAAGCACATTTTTTTAATGTTTCCAAATCTCTCCTATCTACAGTATCAGCAGACTCCGAGCGCGGGATGGAATATGCTGCCTTGCAGTACATTAATGGGGTCTTTCTTCTGTGGGACCACACAGCATGTAGTAAAAAAGGCATGTACAGCAGTCGGCATTTAGTGCATTTTTGGCAAAAGAGATAATGCTGACAACACTGTGAGACCTTTGTTTCCAGATGCTGAGCTCCTACATACAACATACCACACAAACAATGAAAAAAAATCATGAAATTAGCACAAAGGTGGACAATAGACGACCAGATGTCTGTGGGATTATACTGCACAAACATCACATTGTGCTACAATTATGTGTTCTTAGAGGAGCAGTCTAGTACTCAATGCACTGTCTGCAGAACAGCACAAGTTTCCCCACTGACCACACAATATATTCTTCAGTGTTTTTTGTTGTTTTTTTACCGCTGTTTTGATGCTTTAAATTTAAGTCCCGAGCCCACTGTCTTATACTTACCCTCTAATGTTTTCATCCTTTTTCATCATTGCTCCGGCACCATCTTGTGCACATAACGTCTTACTGTCTGGAAGTCAAAACTTCCACTTCCCTCCACCAGGTGTTGCAGGTAGAGTTCAGTCTCTACTTGTACCCCATGCAGTGAAGACGTGCATACTGTGCTGCTGCTGTTCCCTTCCTTAGGAGTTGCTATTTTTCCCAGTCCATGGGTGGAGGAAGGGGCTCTTAGCCTAGGGCTTATCAGGAGCATAGGGTTAGGATGACGACCCAAACCTTCTCACCATCTGGGGTATCTATGGGAACAGAGTGAGCCAGGGACTCCCAGTCGAAGGGTCAGACTAGCTCTCCTGAATGCCCTTAGCCCAGCTTATGATCCTGCTCCCTGATTCCCTATTTGCTATACCACCCCGTGACACTCTTGACTCCACGACTTGGACTCCCTCATACATGGCTCATGTACTACATTTATTGTTATTATTTATTGTAGTACAATGATAATATCAGGCTTTTAATCATTATTCTGACTTCCTGGCATGTGTGATATAGTCCAGAAGTGTTAATCTCCTGCTGATAAAATACTAAGGGTACCGTTACACCTGGCGATGTCGGCGGCGATTTTATAGGCGATGCTGGGGCGTGGCCTATCTCCGCCGACATCGCCAATGCATCGCCTAATGTGAATAGGCAACGGCGACGCATTTGAGTGTGTACACATTGCCCCATGTAAACAGGGGACGGCGAACTCACAGGCGATGGGAGCCATAGGCTCCCATGTTACGGCATCGCCACTGGGGTTTTTACACACCCCAGCGGCGACGACGCCTGTAAGATCGCCGATGCGTGGCCGGAGGTGTCGCCGCATGTAACCATGCAACGGCGACGCTGGCAGGGGGCCAAAAATGTGCGTGCACCCACCCGTCGCCGGCGACGTCACCTGGTGTGATAGCACCCTAATTGTATTAAAACTACCACCTAAGTGTCCCTTTTGTCCTATATTATGAGTCCTATATTATGCTTGTCTGAAATTAAATAGCAAAAACCTGCTGACAAATTATTTTTAATAGTTTCCTGTAAAAGATACAATTCAATTCAGTTTATTTTCAGAACAAAGTTCCTCATGTGATTCTGCCCTTAACTTAATCTTCCAGCGCATGCTTGAAATTCAGCTCATCGGAATATAGAATTTGCCAGTAACAACATTATTTCCAGATCAAATTTCTCAGTAAAAAATTAAGCAAAACCACACATTCATATAAACGCCCTGGCAAGATGCCTTTTGTGTCCATTGCTAATCAGTGCTCTGGGACGTATTCATTGGGCCTTGATACAGAGTGACCCATGTGTTCTTGTGTTCCTGGCCTGAACAATATCCACCACTGGGAACACAAGGCGGAAACGGACATGGCTGCAACTGATGGCAGACAGCAATAATTAATTCTTTACATTTTAACATTATGCTAATCAATAATTCCTGACTGATGGAGTGAAAAATATGCAACGTTCTGTCCTTGGGAAATACAAAGGTTGCCTACCTTGTACCGCTGCCAAAATAAGGGCACTAACCTAGAAATATAACGGGGGTAAAAGGGGAACATTTACTCTTGTGGGAGAGCCAAGTCAGCATTAGGAGACTTGTAGTCCATGCAATGCTCCTCTGGGAAATTAAACATTCAAACAGCCTCTTTAGAGAGGGGGAGGAGTAGAACTTTAGTGCCACCTACTGGAAGTAGCAACCCTAAAAGTTAGTATTGATGCTTTAACATGCCTTGCCGCAAGACCTAGGGTAAGAAGCTGAAACATGGGTATGAGTTGCCAAGTCACAATTAATAGAGATCCTTGGATAAAAAAAAATGAATGGGGTTTTTCTCCCTTACAAACAGGATTAGAAAACATGACTAAAGCTAGTAGATTCCACCAGTGACATTAAAAACTGTAAACCACCCAGTGTGCAGGACAGTAGCCTCACTGTTCCCAGTGTCTGCATTCAGAAATAGTTGGATTTTATCCTGCATAACGTTTTGTTCAACTTGGAGTTAAGCGATTCCTGAGATATCTGTCAGCTATTTTTTCCAGTCTACATATGGCAACCTTCCCCACCCCCCACAATTGAGCACAGGATTTTTTTGTCTATTAAAGGGAGCCAACCAGCATGATTTAGGGCAGGGGTGGGGAACTCCAGGCCTCGAGGGCCGCACACAGTGCAGGTTTTCATGATTTCCTTAGTATTGCACAGGTGATAACATAATCACCTGCACTGGTGATGATTCCAGACTCTGTGCAATACTAAGGAAATCATGAAAACCTGCACTGTGTGCGGCCCTCGAGGCCTGGAGTTCCCCACCCCTGATTTAGGGCTACAATGTTAACCAAGTGCCTGTAGGGCACTGGCATAATGAGTGCCATCATACCTTTACTTTAATCATTCAAGGTTTGATTGCCAAGAAAGTGTCATAAAACTCCTGAAAAACAAGGCAGCAGATGATTGATGTGTGCAGCACCGCATCACTATTTGGGGTTGTTGTTTTTTTTTTACCTTCCCTGTGGGCATGCCTTTTGGCTGTAAGCCAAACCCTCTTCCACTCCCTCTCATCTGTACTTTAAGTTTCTGTATTTTCAAATGAGAGGGGGGGAGGGTTTGGCTTACAGCTGAAAGGCATGTCCACAGGCCAGTAATAGAAAAAAACAAACCCCAAATAGTGATGCAGTGCAGCACACATCAATCATCTGCTGCCTTGTTTTGGAGGAGTTTTATGACACTTTTCTCTGCAATCATACATGTAATCATTGAAGTAAAGGTATGATTGCACTCAGTATCCCAGTGCCTGTAAAGCCCTGGCTTCAATTTATAGCCCTAAATCCTACCAGTTGGTTTCCTTTAAGAAGTAGAGCTTAAGCTAGTCATTCATTCACCTGAAGCGAGAGGTTCAGCTTGCTGCCCTGGCCCTTCATTGGGTTGTCCGCTCCTTTTTTAAACAAATTCTTACGATACGCCCAGTGTGCAATAAATATTAAAATAAAATGAAAAACGTAGTTAAAACAACTTTGTAGTCACCTACCAATCCCCCACTGCTGTATCATACTGCTATCCAGGTCTCCTGCTGATCTCTCCTCTTCCAGCAGAGTTGGCCTGTGACTGTGTAACAATGTAGGCGAAGACGATGACAAACTTAGTTAAGACCTCACAGTGTCTGTAAGCGAACATCGCCATCTGCTGGTCAGAAATGACAGAGAGCACAAGCAGGAACTTAAAAGTGAAGTGCATGTTTCTTCAGTAGAAAGACTGGAAGAGAAGCTAGGTCAGGTGACAGCTGTGGTGCACTTACTCAATATGAAAGGCTTGTAAGGGCCAAGAAGAGAAGGAGTCGGTGCTGAGACCTGTAGCAGGATGGTCTTGTAAGTAGCAGAGTAAGCTTACAGCAACAGATCCTAGAGAAGAACTGAGACCAGATCCAAAAGAATAGAGATCAGATCTGAGAGACGATCCAATACCAAATCCAAGAGAACACCCAAGACCAGATCACAGATAAGATCCAAGACCAGGTCCAAGAGAAGATTCGACATGATACGGCCAGTGCAGAAAGAGGTAGAGGTGACCAGGCCATAGTGGAGGACTGTCTGTGTGAGCCATCGTTTCTTGTGTAAATGTATGGTACCAAACAGGGACAGAGGCCGAGCTCCAGGTTTCAAAGGTGGTCAGTGTGCCGAGGGTGCAGTGTGCAAATTGTCTCTTCAGGTAGGCAGTAGATGAGCTCTAATGCCACCTATTGAAAGTAGCAATCCTAAGTCAAAATTGACTCTTTGACGAGCCTTTCAATATGACTTAGGATTTATGTCAGATCAGAGCCGCAATCTGCAGACGCTGGGTTTTGGGGTGATTTCCCAGAGGAGCTTTGTGGCTAAAAGTCTCCTCACTGCTAGCATGAAAGAATAGCTATTCCCTTAGTTGAGGGTGCAGAGTGACTCACCAATTGGAACTTGCAGGCCAGTGAGTAGTATTGTTAAAGAGGACCTGTCACCCCCCCCCCCATGAATTAGAATCTAAGTGCAGCACTAAATGCAGCATGTCTGCTGCATTCAGGCAAGGGGTCCAACATGTCTCTGTACAGCTGATACCCCGAGATATAGGCTTAGAAAAACTTACAGTTAGAAGCCATGGAGGCTGGCCCTTGTGCTGCAGCCACCTCATAGCAAGGGGGCATCTCTGTGCCGCCTTTTTTAGAAGTGTTCGCCACCTCCCTCCTGCCAGTTATTTCACCCATGTCCTCGCCTGTGCTGTCCTTGTGCTGTTGACGCAGGCGCAGAGCGAGGTATTGCTTATTGCCGCCCGGCCGCCTGTCCCGCCTCTTGCTCGCTCTGATCCGTAGAATAACATGGAGCAGGGCGGGGAAAGTATAGGACGTCACAGCAGGAGGCGGGACAGGCGTCCTTTATTTTCCCCGCTCTGCTCCATAGCATAACACGGATGTTAAGGCTAAAACACATTAGCGGGGCGGCGATAAGCAATACCTTGCTCTACGCCTGCGTCAACAGCACAAGGACAAGCACAAGGGTGACAGGTCCTCTTTAACCTGGATGTGGCCTGTGTGACATGTTTTGTAGCCTAAATAGTGAGAACGGTGAAGGGTACAATAGTGACACCGATGTTTCCTGGGTGTTAAGGCTAGAAGATTAGTGACGGTAGCCATTACTTTATGACTAACATAAAACTATAGCGTATAAATAGCATAGTAGCCTCCTACAGCTACAAAATCCAGCCTAACAGTCCAGGCAGATGGGTCATTTGAGCACCAAACTTTGAAAATGGATTTATAAACCACACTAATAAAAAGTTTTAAAAGCCGCATAATTGCTTGTTTGGTCCCATGTTAAAACTTTGATATTGTTTAAAGTTTTAATTTATGTTATTCAAAACACATTGTCTTAAACTGGAAGTGCCGGGTCCATCATCTACGAGCCTAGCTGACGCACACCCTCTTGGATTTGCACGATTTGTATGCGCTAAAGACGTCTCATGATCATCTCCAGCTTCTTTGCAGTCTGATCTCTTCAGTATCATATATTGGTGGGTTTTTTCCGACATAGATTACAATCATGCCCCAATGTCTCCTTGGAGGTTGCAATGCACCATTTGTGGTCTAGACCAGAGGTCCCCAACTCCAGGCCTCAAGGCCCGCCAACAGTGCAGGTTTTCAGGATTTCCTTAGTATTGCACAGGTGCTAATGTGATCAAATGCACAGGTAATGATTCCAACCCCTGTGCAATACTAAGGAGATCCTGAAAACATGCACTGTTGGTGGGCTTTGAGGCCTGGAGTTGGGGACCTCTGGTCTAGACGGCACCTTATATATGGAGCCAGCCATGGGGTATTGTGTATATCCATATCCAAGATACATGTAATTTGTAGCACGCCGACTGTGTTTGGTTGCAGATCAGTGAGCAAAGCTTAACTACAAACAGGGTGTTTAGGGTTTACTGTTCTCTCAACCAGTAAGTGAAGAATTCTTTCCCAAGTCTCCCAGGAAAGTTATTCCACACGTTTAGCTGCACTAATGAAATTCTGAAAGGGCTGAACATGCAGCTAAGCGATCATTTACATGTGACAGTTTACCAAGTGGAACACGTGTAATAAATCCTTACTTATTCTGCTCTTTATGGCTGAGAATTTCCTATACTCCACCCACTGAATGCTGACAATGTCCCTGAGGGCATGCATTAAACTTTCCTTCTTTAGACCTAGGTCAAATAGGACATTGCCACTTATTTGTATTTATTTTTAGATTTAAGGGAAAATTCTGGTATATGTATAGCATGAATATTGGCAAACGTTTTAGTTTGACAGGTTTTAGAGCCCATTTGTCATAAGGGCCAAGCAAAAAAGGATTTCCTTAAAGGGACTCCGTCAGCACAGAATGACTGTTTAGTCCAAGTGCAGGCGCTCGGTGCATCATGGCGGGGCCTGTCATTTAAATGCACAAATATCATAATAGAGAGCAAAAATGGGCGATCACCCATAAGGTGCTAAAGATCTCCTTTATTGGAAGTTATTCTGGTTCCACTTTCAGCGTGCAGGGGGGGAAGGGTTGAGAACGGACAACGGCACGTTTCGTGGAAATCGGCACTTCAACTGGCTGATCGGCACATTTCATTGACCGTTCTCTACCCCCCCTCCCTGCACACTGAAACTGGAAACAAAATAACCTCCAATAAAGGAGATCTTTAGCATCTTATGGGTGAGTGCCCTTTTTGATTTTTGCTTAATAAAGTGAGCACACCCTCGGTGCACCTGCATGCTGCCTGGCTGAGCAGCACAAACATTTACTGAGTGAAAATCCCACCGTTTCCTGTAGTGCCTGGTTTCGGACTAGTTACTAGTGACCATTTAAATGCACCATCTCAACTGCTTGCTTTCCCCCAATCTCCACCCTCCTTCTTTTATTGACAGCTTCATAGATGTAGAGAAGTGAAGAGATAAATGGAAAACAAGCTGGTAGAAGGCTTTTCACTACTTATCCACTTAGAGGTTTTCCACTACTAATGTGATCCCCTTTCATTTGTCCTAACGCTTCCTAACTAACACTTTCCTTATATACTTCTACTACCTACCCTGCTCCTGTAAGCTTATCTCTGAAAGGCTCATAAATAGCTTTATTGTTGTTGCAGCTTTGAACCTTCCAGGCTGCAGACCGTAATTGGACACCGTATTATACCCTTCATGTAAACCCAAGCTTGTAATCCCATAAATGAGCCATTAGAATAAAGTGCAAACTGTAAAAATGCAAAAACAATATGGCCCCATCACTGTAAAATGTTTAAAGATAGTTTATGGAGCTTATAACGCCCTTGATAGCCTTGTGGTTCCTAAGTCTGGTAAAAGTCTACAACGGGTAGAGCTCATCCAAAGGTAGGTACCATACTTATATGAAGAGATGAGCGAACATCCACTGTTTGGGTCCTGAACTTTGACCTGAACATCGCTGGAAGTTCCTGATTGGCTGCACGGCTTGCGGCCCACATACGGCCAGCCAACTTACGGGGGGCATGATGATGTGAATTTTTCTATTTTCATTTTGCTCCTCACATTAATGCTCAAAACTAGGATTTCAGGCCAAGTGTGCGGCGAGACAGCAAAAATACCTGAGCACAGTGCTGCCCGCACCAGCAGTTAGGACACATCAAGCACCCGAAGGCAAAACTCTCCTTTTCTACTTAGGAGTGAATTCATCGGCAAAAGTGCCTTGCATCTTTGTACTGCTCACGTACACGAGCCGATCGCTGGTCAGTTACATACAAGTCAATCGGAGGAGTTTACTGGCTTGCATAGACACCATGACTACAGTACAACACACATGATCGTTCTGTGCACAGACAATATGTTACCAGCCAATCACCTGCTTACATCAGATGATGTGCTGCCATCAATAACTTTTAAGCTTGATTAAAAATCATTGCAGCAGATGAATGAGCATTTTGTTCATTCTTTGGCCCATGGCCAGATTATTTAGGATGACTGATCATTGGGAACGAGTGTCCTAATTGCTAGGAAATGGGACTTTGCTCTCCACTCCTTTTATTATTATTATTTATTTATATAGCGCCATTGGTTCCATGGCGCTTTACCTAAGAAGCGGGGGTAACAAGGACAGGTACAGTACATATGAGCAGTCAATGCTTGCTGATACACGACGGGAGAGGATCCTGTCCACGAGGGCTCACAGTCTACAGGGGTGAGGGAGGGGACACGATGGGGGGGAAGCGCCAAGCGTTTGGTGGAGCGGCGCTCCTTGTCCTTAACACTACCAAGCAAGCATGTGTACCGGGTTAGGAGGAATAGCTGTTAAGTGGTCTATGACTGGCATTATATATTGACATTCAGGTCTAATGACAGGATCACAGAGTGTGTCATCGGATTAAGATACAGCATTTGATTCTATATAGGATGCCAAGTCTTGCAGTCACCCAGCCAATCTTAATGCCAACACGACCAATGTATTGAACGTGGTCACATTGATCCTTGGAGAAATGTATAAGTTGCTTTCATGTTCCAATGACTTTTCACAAATATCTGCACCTAGAACGATCTTCTTGTCTTTGTAGAGTTTGCACAGTTGTACATTGGCCGTCGGAGTAAATAAGACATTGGAGATAGAGATCTCTAGGTTGTGTGAGGAGTAGGGCCAACAAGACCAGATGCCGCAGATGTTCCCGTAACCACAACCACAACATTTATTGAAACATCCTGATTCTGGACAAACTAATTAAAGAAAGAAAAATAAAGTGTTAAAAGATGTGAACAAGCCGGCAGTAACTTGTGTATCTTCTCCAATGGAATAACAAACAGGTATATACTGCAAAATGCCCTGTGGATGACAAATATAATCATCCCCGGGAACATCTGTTAGCAACATAAAACCGGCAATTACGCTCTTACACAGAACATAAAAGGGGAAAGCACTGAGATAAACAGAAACATGATTTATACTAAAATCATGTATAATTACATAATTATTAATCATCTGAATAAGTCTTCCATTCTCATTTTATTAATCAGAAGAAATATGTTTTCCTGTCTGATCTCCATTTCCATGGTATTGTTACTATTGAAGTCAGACAATGTTGAGTCTGAAGGGGCTATCATTCAACTACACCTACCGTTAGGCTTACAGTTATGGGTGATCATCACTTTCCGTATTTGACTTTTATTAGCCGAAATAGGAGCTGTTTACAGATTGATCCTCCAATGATGGCAACAGTAAATCATCAATTTTTTAAGTATTTGTTTTGAGGGACAATCTGATGTTTATACCCCAGATTCACGTTGTATGGATCTGTGGCACCCCTACTGGGATTACCACAGGACCCACCGGTGCAAGGAGAGACGTACACCTTGGTACACACAGCACACAACACCTTCCACCCCAGACCTGGAGGGGGAGCTCTACTGGCTGCCTTAAGCAAGTTCCCCTACAAGGATCCAGGCCTGAGGGGAGGAGTCAGGCAGTCTGCCCTGAGCAGTGAAGGGAGCAGTTAGTTCCAGTCAGAGAGCCAAGGGGAAGGAACTGGTTGCTGGGACCAAGCCAGGCCCAGAACCAAGGGACACTGATCAGCTGTGCAGCACCCTAGGGAGAGGGTCGGAGGTCAGTGAAGGAGTAGGAGAAAAGAAGAAGGGAACAGACCAGGTTTGCCTTTAGCTCACCCGGACACCGGAGTCCGATTCTGCTAATACTCTAAAGTGTAGCAGGAAGAGCCCGGACAGACCAGGAGGATCTAATTCCCCTGAGGTAACACAAGAAGACAGTCAAACCTGACCAAGTACAGGACCAGGGACCTAAGCAGAGAATAGGGATTCCACAGAAAGGTCTTCATTGTCGGTTATGGAGTAGTACCCTGAAAGGGAGAAAGAGTGGCAAGTTCAGTTACAGGCAGAGCTTACCCCAGCCACTGCACACAGTGACAGAGGAGGCCTCACAACTCTCCAAGGTGAAAGTCCCAAATTGCACCGAGAACCTGGTTACTCTTCTGGACCGTACCTGTTACCGGACATCAGTAAAAAGGTACCGAAACAAAGACTAATGTGTGTGCCTGCTTCACCGCCGCAGCCTGCAGCGTACACAGCAGAACCGTCACTACTACTCCCCTAATCCACCCCGCTGCCCTGAGGTAAAGCTCCACCTGTGGGGAGCAGTACTACTCTGAGCTGCACCTCCATCACCTCAGCGGCAGGCCGCAGCGCTGGTATTCACGTTACCAGGGACCACAGGTGGCGTGATGTTACCATTCCCCCCATCCATTATCATCATCCTTCCCACCATCCCCGCCATTGAGGGTCCAGGGCACGGAATCGGGAACGGACCAGCCGTGATTCCCCATCAAAGTGACCATCTGTCCCGGTATCCGAGTACCCCCTACCCTGCCGACCAACTCAGATCCATAATGGATTATCTATACTAGGGGTTTCCCCCTCACTGTCAAAATGTTTTTTTCTAATATCTAATCTGTGTCTCCTCTCACTCAGTTTCATCCCATTGCTTCTAGTCTTTACTTGTGCAAATCAGAATAAATCTGATCCCTCTACAGTGTGACAGCCCTTGAGATATTTGTAGACAGCTATTACGTCTCCTCTCCGTCACCTATTTTTCAAGATAAACACCAGCACTACAAAGTAACAGTGCTAACTACTGAGCCATGGTGCTGCTTTTATCTACCCTAATGGCTCTCAGGCCATTACTACTGTATAATGGGGGTGCCTGGATCATCACATCATCATACAAGGACTGTTTAGGTATTACTAATTGTCAAAGGGGCACTTTTGGCATTATTACTTTAAAGGGCACACTCAAGACAATACAACTTTATAATGAGGCCTTCAGGGTATTCTTTTATTAATATTTACCATATATTTATTCATTTATATAGCGCTATTAATTCCATAGCACTTTACATACATGAGTAATGCTGTCTCTCTTGGAGCTCACAATCTAAACATCCTATCAGTATGTCTTTACAATGTGGGAGGAAACCCATGCAAACACGGGGAGAACATACAAACTCCTTGCAGATGTTGTCCTTAGTGTCCTTGGTGGGAATTGAACACAGGACCTCAAGACCCCAGTGCTGCAAAGGCTGCAGTGCTAACCACTTGAGCCAACGTGCTGCCCTATTATAAAGGAACACTTTTGACAGAATAACTTTACTTGGTGAAACTTACAGAAATACTCCATATGCTTTTATAAGAATTTAGAGGCACATGGAGGTTTGCTGCTGTGCAGAAAAACCCTCCGAATGTTCGATCACATGCTATATCACATACAGGTGCATCTCAATGAATTAGAATATCATCAAAAAGATCATTGTTTTCTGCAATTCAATACATAAAGTGAAACACATATATTATATAGAGTCATTACACACAGAGTGATCTATTTCAAGTGTTTATTTCTGTAAATGTTGACGATTATGGCTAGGGCCACACTAGCATTGTGGCCTCCGTCATGGGGGTCCGTCAAAAAGCAGGATTCCGGCAGCAGTAGCTTAGCGCTACCGTAGTGTAAGACTGCCTTAATACTGCCAATAGAATCCTATGGGTGAAGGACTCCTGAGCGGATTAAAACGCCGCATTCAGTGTTTTCCTGTGCGCTACGAAATAGCGCGAGATTTCAAACTCTGACACTTATGTGCCGGCGTTTGAATGCACTCGGGAGTCCCTCACCCATAGGATCCTATTGGCAGTGTTACACTACGGTATCTCAGAAAATTAAAGTAGGGAGGATGATGGGTTAAAAATCACGATGTCGTATTCCACGAGACATCAAAGGGTGAATATAATATTGATTTATTAGTCAACTCATTTCAGGGCTTTCAAAAATGCCCTGAAACATGGCAATATGAAATTGATTTATCCTGAGGAAGGGGTCAGGGAGCCCTGAAACCCATTGACTAATAAATGAATATTATATTCACCCTTTGATGTCTCATCGAATACTCCTGCGTGATTTTTAACCCTTCATCTTCCCTACTCTATATGCACCACACTGGGGACTGCAGCAGCCGTGATCTGCTTTTATAGTGGTTGTGACTCTCACAACCACACAATTTGAATCCTCTGATACATATTTAGGTCATATTTTATCTCTCACACCCTTCATCCTCCCTACTTTAATTTTCTGAGATAATGAACTTAGGGTTTTCATTGGTTGCAAGTAATAATCATCAACATTTACAGAAATAAACACTTGAAATAGCTCACTCCATAATGACTTTATATTATATATGTATATCACTTTATGTATTGAATTACTGAAATACATTAACTTTCTGATAATCTAATTCATTGAGATGCAGCTGTATATATTCTACCTTACAAACATTGTTCCATGGGAAGCAGATGGCATCACATGGTGGCACCGTACAGTGTAATGGTACTTTTACACGCAGCTACAGGTAACAGGTTTTCCACAGGTAACTTACTGGTTGCAGTGAAATCATGGAGACATTTTTCTATCTTGTTGCTGTGTACAAATGGAACTACCGTATATACTCGCGTATAAGCCGAGTTTTTCAGCCCAAAAATTGGGCTAAAAAGTACCCCCCTCGGCTTATACGCGAGTCAATACGGCAGCCCCAGCAGCCTCAGTAATCCAGGGCTCCCCCAGCCTTGCTCCGGTAACCTGTAAAGTAAAATATACTTATCACTGTCCCGCTGCCGTCCGCGCCCGCATCTGCCGACATCCCGATCCTCCATCTTCATGCGTCTTCTCTCCGGTTTCCTGTGTTCGTCACAGGCAATGACGTCATTGCCGGCGCCGAACACAGGAAGTCGGAAGAAGACGCATGAAGATGGAGGATCGGGATGTCGGCAGATGCGGGCGCGGACGGCAGCAGGACAGTGGTAAGTATATTTTACTTTACAGGTTACCGGAGCAAGGCTGGGGGGCCCTGGATTACTGGGGCTGCTGTATACTACCGCTGGGGCTGCTGTATAGTACCACTGGGGCTGCTATATACTACCACTGGGGCTGCTGGGGATGCTATATACTACCACTGGGGCTGCTGGGGATGCTATATACTACCACTGGGGCTGCTGTATACTACCACTGGGGCTGCTGTATACTACCACTGGGGAGGCCTGTATACCACTGGGGGGCCTGTATACCACACTGCTGGGGGCTGTATACCTGTGCTTGGGTCCACCCTCGGCTTATACACGAGTCAATAGGTTTTCCAGATTTTTGGGGCAAAAGTAGGGGGGTCGGCTTATACACGGATCGGCTTATACACAAGTATATACGGTATGTCTCCATGATTTCACTGCAACCAGTAAGTTACCTGTGGAAAACCTGTCACCTGTAGCTGCGTGTAAAGGTACCATTAGTGACTCTGGGTGCTGCTGTACAGGATCATTGCGTATTAGAGACTTATGGTTGTTTTAAATTTTTATGTTTTTATGTATTTCCTGTTTATTTGTATATTTATTATTCATGTATTCTCTGCTACGTATTCATTCCTGTAAGTCTCTATTCTATCCATCATTATCATTCTGTAGCTCAATTACCTGGTATATTTCTTGCCAGCATGAAACAAAGAGGACATGTGCATTAATGAAAGTGCTTATTATATTACAGGTGCTGTACTTAAAAATAATGACCAACTTTAGAGCTCTTGGTTCCCCAGCGATGTTTTGTGAGGCTTCAAGTGCGGACAGGCTCTGCCAGGCAACACGATAATTGGCAGAATATTAAAGAAGTGGGATCATTTGGATACAGTACACTTGTCTATGTAATCACACAGGGAATGTGATATATTGGAGGTTTCATAACTTTATTTGCTTTACTGATGAAATGTTTCATGTAAATGGAAACCTTAAATGAGTGATGTTCATCCTAAATCTGCAGCACCAGAGGATTTATGTCAGATTAAATGATTCATGTTACAGGAAATTGAAATAACCTAACAATGTCTAATATGTGTCTCATGGTTCAGGATGGTAGGCGCTGCGCTTTATGGTTGCAATAGATCACAATGCAGTATCACTGGGAATTTACTCTATAGGAGTGCATACATGGATGGCTTTTCTGTGATTAAAAAAAAAAGACAAAAAACAATCAGATGCATTTAAAGGGTTGCCTTTTTTTTTACTCACTTATATAGTACCAATAGTTTCATAGCTGTCAGAGAGTTGTCTATGACCTAACCCCCCGGAAGACATCGTTGTTTTGTGTGCAATAGGTTTAAATTCCCTGTGTGTGTCTATGTGCTCCGAGCTATCAGCCACCATTAGAGGTCACCAGTCCTGGGTTCCCTAGCTAGAGGGGAAAGTCTAGGACTCCAGTATAGTAAAAGGGCTGAAGGAGTTAATTGGAGAAGCCCATAGGGAAGGGGATTTAATGTTGGGTATTGCCTGTTTTTGGAGGAGTCTACAGTAGTGATGGGCAGTCCGGCTCTTTTTGGTGATCCAGCTCCCATGGCTCCACTCGCCCAAAAAAGCTGAATCTTTCTGAATCCTAAAAGGCTCCCTATTAAATATGTATTTACCCCAGGCGAAAACATTTTTAAGATAACGGACTTGATACGAATGAAACCCCACCCATCTGCAACCAAAACCCCCACCCACTTGCAACATACCAAATACATTGATGAGTGGGCGGAGGTACGTCCCCCAAGCACTGGAAATTTATGCAGAGTGAGAGCCATTAAGAAAGTTCTGTCTCGGATCGGTCAGGTCGACACATCACTAGTCTGGAGTAGTAGTGAAACCCAGAGTGCAGAGAGCCAGAAGGAACCATGATGCGGTGTGGAGGTTAAACCAAGTAAAAGTATTGGACAGAAGGAGGTAAAGGTGAATGGGACAGAATTGCAGCCTAGCTTTGAAGAGGTAAACCTGAGGCACCTGAGAGTGCACTTCTCCCCCATGAAGAGGGCCACTGGCACTGAGGGTAGGCGCAAAGAGTTATCCTGAAGAAGTAACATAGCCGAGTAGGGTAGGTTCATGACGGTGAACTGGACTGGACCATGAAGTTGGATACCCAGGGGACAGTGAGGTGTCAGGCAGCAGCCCATCATCCTGGTAGCCACTGTGATCTTATGTGCAGCCATAAGGTTAAAAAAAAAAAAACAGTCCAGATAAGAGTTAGGACATTTAGTCACATAGGATGGTGCCACCTGGTGTTCAAATTCTTTACTATGTGCATGACCACTTGTTGAGATGAGTGCTGGCGGACATGCATGCTCAGTCACTCTCCCAACAGCCAGACTGCAGCTGGTCAGGAAAGGACGAGAGTTTCTGCAGTAATATGACAGTATACCCTCAGAAGATTCACACCACAGGAGCAGTTAGAATGGTGAATATCATCAGCTGCCAGAGGGAGAAGGAGAGGGATTTTGTACAGATTCCACTCCATGCAGCAGAGATTACAAGCAGCACGAAGAAGTCACATGGAAGCAAAATTGATGAAAAAGGTGTATCTTTATGCTATAAATAATGGAATTAACTGAAAAACAGCTACAAACAGGCTTTTCACGCTTGCATGTCATTTCATACGGTCACATAGGTTGCAATAACAGGCAATATATTACAATCTCAAAGGCATAAAGTTGATTGGAAACCTTTCTCTAATGTGGTTGCACTATAACTATTCTCTGTACCAGGACAGGTCATACATTTGGTGCCAGTTTTAAAACACAATAAAAAGTGTCTTCAGGAAACCTCCTGCCTTTTCTAGATCCAATGAGATATTACTGTGCACAAAACAGATACATGAGTATTGGTGTATATTGTAAAGCACCACACCAGCATTTTTTTTCTTTTTTTATTTCAGTGCTACAGTGGTGCTTAATGGCCAAGTCCCCTGCCCCAATTATTATACTTACCTTCTGGCATCTTTATCTATTATGAGAGTCACTCCGGTCAGTCTCCTCAGGTTTGTGACCTGCCAGCAGCTCCCGTGTTTGATGGAGCGCACTGGAGGTCACAACTCAATACCAGTCTATGTGAGCCACGTTCTGGCTCTCATAGAGATGTATTGAGAGCTTGTGACGTGACTTCTGACTTCCAACACAGGAGTGGTGCTTTACGATATGTTCACAACTAGCATTTTTTGCTGCAGCCATAATCTGCTCTCTCGACATTGAAAATGCTGTGTTATTCCTGTTAGAGTACAGTCACACCTGGACACTTCGCCAGCAATTTCATAGGCGATGCAGGGGTGTGGCCTATTGCCAGCGACAGCGCCGCTGCGTCGCCTAGTGTAAAGGAGCGATAATGAGGCGAAAAATCTCAGCAGTGCTCTGAAACCAGGCGAGCACTTTGGGGCGATGTGTACACATTGCCCCATGTAACATGGCGATCGCCGATGTTACAGGTGATCAGAGCCATAGGCTCCTATGTTACAGGGTCGCCGCTGGGGTTTGTGGACACCCCAGCGGCGATATCGCCTGTAACATCGCCTGTGCATCGCCGGAGATATCGCCGTGTGTAAAGACACGACGGCGACGCTGGCAGGGCGCCAAAAACATGTGCGCTCCCGTGTGTCGCCGGTGATATCTCCGGCGATGTGGATAGGTGTGACGGTACCCTTAGACATTTATGGCACATCCATGATGGACTATGATTAGAAATCCCAAAGAAGTGAAAGGAGAGATCTGGGCATATGAAATGGCCATGGCACCGCTCCTCGTTTAGCAGCGGTGTACTTTCCTTAGTGGTTCTTCTTGAGCCCACCAGTTCTACTTGAATGAATGGGACTGAGCTGCAATATACTAAATAATTTCTGTCCAAAGGATGAGCCATCAATATTGCAGTCCTTTAAAACCCTTTTACTGCCATTGTCCTTTTATATCAGAATTTTGAAGGGCTAAGTATTTTTATTAAGCCTCAACAGCTGTTTCTACAGGAATGTATTATGTGATGTCCCATGACATTACTATATAATTACACAATACATTCCAGAGAACCCTCTATAATCACACAGAATTGACTATAGATGTTATCATTACAGTGCAAAACTAAAGTATATACTAGCCAACATTGATTAAATATAGTGACACAGACCATCCATGGCATAACTGAGGCTCATGGGCTCCAATGCAAAATTCCCAAATGGGTATTTAATAATATCAGCTGGATCACATGAGCCAAAATGTACTTTCTCAACCCCTGTAAGCTCCAGATCACAGGTGCAACTGCAACCCCTGTACCTACTATAGTTACACCCCTGCCAACTATACATTTCTGACATCTCTGATCTTTATTTTATAGTACTGCATGTCTTTTATAGTTAGGGCTCAAGCACGCTACTATATTTTCAGTCCGAGTGTTATCCGTCAAAAAACAGAATCACACTTGGACCAATGTTATTCAATGAGGCAGTGCAGATGAACAATTTTTTTGTCACACCGATTTGACATTTAAGAAGAAAAAAGTAATTGCAACCTTGGGCGGCGGAGGGGAAATTGGGAAGGGAACAGAATGCTTGGCCCTTCCCACACTGAAGATTCCAGCTCGTACCTGGCTGGCAACCAAAAATATAGCAAGGCCCCATGTCACTTTTTTATTAATTCTTTAACTAATTGAAAAAAAATGATGTTCTGCTTCGCCATATTTTTGGTTGCCAGCCATGTACTACTAGGCAGGTGGTGGCTGGAATCCTCAGCATGGGGAGGCGCAAGCGTTCTGCCCAGCTCCACACACACACACACACACACACACACTGTAAATTGCAGCTCGATAATCCACCAAAGGGTCCCATGTCGCAATCTCAACTCTACTGTATCGGAGGCCACGATGAAGAAGAAACATCCCTTAATGGCGGCCTCCGAGCGCAGTGTGACAGAACTGACATCTATGGTAAATCATTGTAAGTCACCCAAGATCCGCTCAGGTAACCGGGGTAACCGCTAACCATAGCGGTTACCATAGCTACCTGAGCGGTCCTCGGGTGACTTCACTGACTCCTTGCTCACACAGCCACAGATCTCTGGGCTCTCAATTTCCAGTCCTAATGTGAGAAGACATCACATAGGATCGCAGAGGGGTATGTGGGAGTAATAAAGATGGAGTTTAGATATGTGTTTGTGTTTTTATAAAATGATTTCTCTATGTGTTGTGTATTATTTACTATTCACTAGAGATTCATAATAGCTAGGTCTAACATTGGCCCGACATTATGAATCTTGGGCTTAGTGCCAGCTGGCAATATTCAGCTGGCATTAACCCCTTATTACACAGTTTGCCACCAGCTGGAAGAGCTGGTTAAAGCACCAGGATTTGGTGCTTCTAATGAATGCACCAAATTCTGGGGCAGCTGCAGACTGCTATTGTGTAATGCGGGGGGCCCCAATAACTATGGGCCTACCACGCAGAGAATTCCAGCCCTAGCTGCCTAGTTTTACCTTGGCTGGCAATTAACAAATGGAGGGAATCCCACACACTTTTTTTTGCCAGCCAAGGTAAAACTAGGCAGCTGAGGGTAGCAGGCCGCAACTGTCTGCTTTATCTTGCTGAGAATGAAAAACACAGTGAAGCCCAGCGCATTTTTTCCCCATTATTTATTTAATTTACACACTATGAGGGCATGTTGGTTGCCATACACTAATCTGTATGGAAACCAAGCAGAGACACTGGTACAGATTATGGGAGCGCAGTCTGAGTGGAACAACCAATCACAGACCTATGGGCCTCATTAATCATCTCTTCTGGGTATGCTCTAGATCTTAACTGGTCTTTTAACTCCCCTACTTGTTCTTGAAATTTCTTATCGTTGTTGTTAATTCTTCTTAATCGTAAATTTGATTATAGGGCAAGGCTTTCTTCCAATGATAGGGATGGTTACTTTCAAAATGAAGTACAGAATTCGTGGCAGTTGATTTCCGAAAATTTTCAGCATAGATTTTTCCATCACGTATTGAGATTTTGATGTCTAAGAATTCCAGGACATCCCTCTCAATACATGTGTAAATTTCATGTTCATTTAATTCGTCTCATTCAGTTACATCACGAAACTTTCAAAATCCTCCATCTCCCCATCCTATAAGGAACACATCATCCACATAGCAATGATAGCCCCCTTATATTTTTCAGGAATGGGTTACCCGCTGAATACACATATTTGTTCTCAAACACCCCCAAAAAGATGTTAGCTAGAGCGCAAGCGACTGGCGTCCCCATTGCAGTACCATAGCATTGGTTATACAGTTGATCTACAAACTTGAATGAGTTATGGCTAGGTACAAAATCTAAAGCTTCTACAATGAAGCTTATGAGCGGATCAGATTTGTCTGTGGCCCTCAGAACCTCCTCCACCACTTTCACTGCCAGGTCTAGTGGGATCCGGTTATACAAGCTTTCAACATCTACATGCTAGCTGAAAGCCATCTTGCCATACCACCTCCTTCAAGATTTTCAGAAAATCATCCTTAATAAATGAAGAAATCTCACGCATCAAAGGCCACAACTGCAAGTCAAGAAACCGCAACAGGGGCTCTGTTAAGGCTCCAACCCCCAACACGATTCTTCAACCTGGCTGTGCGGTCATCGATATGTGGACCTTCGGCAGGTAGTACCAATGTGGTTTATTGGGGAATTCTGGCTATAGCTTCTCCGCTTCCTTTCTAGTGAGTACACCAAGATCACATTCAACACATTCTTTTTCAGCAATGACCAGAGTTTATCTTTTGTTCTATGTGTAGGATCAAATGTCAGGGCCTTATAGGTCTTACCATCCGATAGCTGCTTCAACACTTCCTGCATGTAATCTGCATTTTTTAATAGTACAACATTGTCGCCCTTATCTACTTCGCGGACTATCACATCCTTCCAATTCTTGAATTCCTTAAAGGGGTTGTCCGGGCTTTTGCAATAATTAATATGTGTATCTAGGCTGCAAAATGCTGACAATTTGCAATATACTTACTGTCAACATTTTGCAGGGTTTCCTAGATAACACATATTTGCGGCTGGCAGGGAAAGTCTAGGGGGCGTGAATGTGCATGTAAATGGGAACTGGTCGTTTCCACTGACTCTACTACAAACATGCCCCCTCCCCTATTCCCAGTATGGCCAGCCACCCCCAGTATCCTATAGCCCGCCCCAGACCCTAATGTCACCACCCACCCCCATTGTCCCCACTGCACTCACACACTGTACCGAGTTGGCAGCTGTGAAGGCGATTCGGTACAGTGTGTCAGCGCAGTGGGGACCGCTGCATCTTTGCTCTCTCCCTGTGGGCTCTGTGCCCTGGAGCCGAGGTCCTCCACACAGGTCCCTGTGCTGTCAATTCGAGGTCTGCAATGACTCGGTGCTGCAGCTCGCTCTGTGTGCTGCAGCCCTGGAGCCCGATGCTTCTCTCCAGTCCTCCCAGTACAATAGAGCGCGCGGGCACATAGTCGGCCGAGCGTTTTACTATACCGCCGCCAGGGCTGCAGCACACACTGTACCAAATCGCCTTCACAGCTGCCGATTCGGTACAGTGTGTGAGTGCAGTGGGGACAATGGGGGTGGGTGGTGACATTAGGGGCTGGGGGGCGCTATAGGATCCTGGGGGTGGCTGGCCATACTGGGAATAGGGGAGGGGGCATGTTTGTAGTAGAGTAGGCGGAAGTGACCAGTTTACATTTACATGCACAAACACGCCCCTAGACGTTCCCTGCCAGCCGCAGATATGTGTTATCTAGGAAACCCTGCAAAATGTTGACAGCAAGTATATTGCAAATTGTCAACATTTTGCAGCCTAGATACACATATTAATGATTGCAAAAGCCCGGACAACCCATTTAAGTGCCTGCCACACTCTTTTGCCAAGATTTTTTGGGGTATCCATATAGATCAATGACTTAACATCTTTTGCGACCTGGTCTTGAAATAGATCTATCAAGTTTCGCTGTAACACTTGGGGGACAGTGCCTTTCCCTCCATGACACTTCCAGAAACTGTGAAATTCTTGAAAAGAGAAGAGACAGAGAAAAGAAAGAGAAAAGAGAAATAAAAAAAGTGAGAGATCAAAGAGAAAGGGAAGAGAGAAAGATATTTCCAGAAACTGTGAAACACTTGTCTGGGAAGAGAGATAGAAAAAACTCAAGAAAAAAAACAATAAAAAATGAATCAAAAGGCAAAAATGCTGCATTTTTTGTGCAGCGTTTTGCCTGCCAGGTGATGATGCATTATCCCTGCCAATAGATGCAGACACAAACTGCAAGGTGGGCACTCAGCCTTAAATGCCTTGCAATGCTCCTCTGGGAAATATTCAAAGTGCCTCTTCAGAGAGGAAGGGAACTGGAACTCCAGTGCCACCTATTGGAAGAGGCAATCCTAAAAGTCAATACATCATATATATATACTGTGTATATATACACATATCACATCATAAGTCAAATGACAAGGCTTGTTAACGGGATTACCTTGCCTTTTAAGATTGCTACTTCCAATAGGCGGCTCTAGAATTCAAGTCTTCTTCCTCTCTGACGAGGCAATTTGCATATTTAATTTTCCAGAGCAGCATTTCAAGGCGTTTAAGTCTCCTCACACAGACATGCCAGTCCTGACATGTCGCTATCCAAAAGGAGAAACCTTATCCCTTAGATGCAAAGTAATAAGCATAGGAGTCGAGCTGCAGTATCATAATCACCTCCACATTGAATGGAGCTGTGCTTTGCTTCATTCAAAATGCTTACATCATTGTAAGAGCTGACTGCTGGGAGTGGTGGGTGTCGGACCCCACTGATCTGATACTGATGACTGAAGGTGGGGTTTACACGTTTCAATATCGTTGCGATATCGCAACTCAATGGCGCGGGAGCGCGCATTTAGTGCACGTTTCACCCGCATCGCATCGGAGGTTTACATGTTGTGATTTCTGGATCCAACGTCCGTACGATGTCTACGCCCCCCAACCCAGGAACGACCATTTAACATGGGAGTGAATGGGTGACGTTGAACTTCACATCGGAGTTGGGCTGTCACACAGCACGATCCGGCTCCAATCTCCATTCAATATCGGAGCATTGAATAGCACGCTCATTCAATCCCCGATATCGCATTGACATCGTTCCTGCATCGTATTGGACGTTCACACCATACAACGCAGGAACGATATCGGGTCCAACGATCGAACCATGTGACTTTTCATTGAAATTGGACGCCGATATTGCAACGTGTAAACCCACCTTTATTCTGCAGATCGGTAATCAATATATTGAGATCGGATAACCCCTTCAATGTGTTGCATCAGTCTATCAGACACACATTGATCAGTATAGGTTTTTTCTTGATATTAACCATTAACAGGGAAGCGATTTAGTTTTGTAAAGGTAAAAAGTTCATGGAAATCTGCCATAAATGTGTCCTAAATACTCTCCCAAGGTCATTTTTGTTTCCTTTATAGAAGTATGTAAGGTATTAGGAGCAACATCTGGAGGTCCGTGGTGGATGTGCCAGTGTGAAGTCATGTTTCACAAGCCGGGGCTTGTACGCCGTATTGAAGACTGACTCCATCCTTCAACCAAATATGTGAAAATGTGTTGAAGGGAATCTGTAGGGAGTGTACGGGCGTCCAGGGCTGTATCTGGAACGCTCCGGGCGGCTAGGTGGTAAGGGTGACATCACAGCACAGCCGATGAGATCAATCTATCTGCATATACAATTAACGTAATCATAGATGCTTCGAAAACAGAACAGAAATATAGATACCATGTTCACGCTTAGGATGCCATTACTACCAGACAATATTAGCCTATGCCAGTAAAGAAACATAATCCACTAGGGCAACTTCAGACTTTTAGTAATTATAATCTCAATTTTAATGAAAAAAGAAGATAGTGATTTTGTATATTAACTTTACAATCCTTGTCTTCTCAGTATGCTAGGTGCCAAGAGGATTAATGACATTTCTAGACACATACTAGTGCATCTCAATACATTAGAATATCATCAAAAAGTCATTTTTTTCAGTAATTCAATACATAAAGTAAAGCATATACGGTAATTTTATAGTCATTACACACAGAGTGATCTATTTCAAGTGTTTATTTCTGTTAATGTTGATGATTATGGCTTACAGCCAATGAAAACCCAAAGGTCATTATCTCAGAAAATTAAAATAAGGAAGATGAAGAGTTAAAAACAGCACTGCCGTATTCCACCAGACATCAAAGGGTGAATATAATATTGATTTATTAGTTAATGTGTTTCAGGACTCCCAGAAACGTGAAGAAACATGGCGATATTACATTGATTTTTGACGATATTCTAATTCATTAAGATGCACTAGTAAATATCAAGACAAATATAGGCACAGACCAGTGGTGAAGCATGAAGCTTGTAAGCCCACATGCAAAATCTCCAACATTCTCCTCACTATCATGAGTGTTTCATAGCATTGGTTGTCTAATATGGACAAAAATATGGATATTTTGCTTCCCCAGGCTTCCGGACCCAGATGTGACTGCAATCCCTGCACCCACTATAGTTACACCCCTGACTCAGGCCCTATATTAAAGGGGTTGACCACTACTTGGACAACCCCTTCTCTTTCCGCATATTTGACCCCGTATAAATGAAAAAGCCTCCAGTCCACCTTCGGTGCAGGTGCAGTTTCAGCGATTTCAGAACTAGCAATAAAATAACAAAATCCGGCAGTGACCCCTCTTCTTCTTCTATGACCCCTCTCCCCACAACTTCCGGCAACTCAATATCTTTCTGTCCTATTTCTAGCTGTTATGAGGATGACTGGCACTATACTATTTGACAACATGTAATCTCATAGACATTCAGAAGGAATTTCCTATACAAGGTGAACCTTATGAGGACTGCTGACGTGATAAAGACAAAGGTAATTTATGCCGGGCTTGGCTGTGAGCAAGCATTGGATTAACTCTACTTGTTCTTTTGGAAAGACAGGTGAAATATCACAACTATATAGGGATTAGCAATAAATTAAGATCATTATTTGGCGTCTCCACCTGGTTATAAAGTGGTAAAGTAGATATATCACTGCATAGATCAGCAATTTTGAGAAATCAAGTAACAGACTGAAATTACATCGGTAAAGTTTCTTGAAATGCTCTGATTTCTATTCATATGGGCTTTATCCAGTGTGGTTCTGGTATTAAATAATATTTGCTCTATTATTCAACTTCAATGATTTGACCACATCCAGCCCTACATAAAAAAAATATTTTAAAGGGGTTACAAACCACTAGTACAGCCCCTTATGATTCCACTTTTTCCCCTAGCTAAAATAAAAGACTTAGCAGACCCCCCCCCCCCCATGCTGGAGATGTTCCAGCTGTCGGTAGTCACGGTTCGGGGATCACGTGACACTGTGACATCACACGAGCGTCCAATCACAACCAACTTCTGTCTCCCCATCTTCAGACCAAATGAGCCATCAACAGGAAGTGAATGGCAACCGCAGCGTCACTTCCTTGTTCAAATATTTTTATTAAACATGAACATATACAACTGTTTAACAGGCACAGTTAATAACAGAAGAAAGAATTTTTTACAGCATATATGATTACAATTGTTGATTCATATTATTACTTCAAATTAATTATTCTCAGGGCTGTACCAGATGAGTGGTAAATTTAGCTTAAATTTCCATTATATAGAACAATAGGTAAGGAGATAAGGAAGGAGGGGGGAAGGTAAAGAAGGGGAGGCAAGGGGAGGTTAAGGTAGGTAGAGTCTGTCTGATTAGCAAGTCGAAAGGTATTCAGGGCGTTCCCCAACTTATATTTGGAGCATGAGTAGGAGGAAAAATCCTGTTCCATGGGTCCCATTTCTTAGAGTATTTGATTAACGTTTTTTGTCTTAAGGCGTACGCGTATTCATGAGAGTTATGCGAAGCAATTTTTTCAAGCAAGGTTGGGAATGGGGGATTGTCAGTGTCTCTCCACATTGAGGCAATCAAAGTTTTTGTGGTCAGTATAATGTGGACTATGATGGGTCTAAGTTGCAAGGGTATTTGATCCGTACCTATCAGGAGAATGATGAGTTCCGGGGTCAGAGTGAGTGAGTTATGTGAGAGGTCATATATAAGGAGTTGAACTTTGTTCCAAAAGGAGTTCAGATTCTTGCAGAACCAAAATATGTGTGAGATGGTACCAACTTCCTGGTTGCACCTCCAGCAGAGCGGAGAGTTGTCTTCCTTCATTAGATGTAAGCGTTGGGGAGTAAAATACCATCTTGTGAGGGATTTGTAGTGAGTCTCTAGTAGGGTCGAGCAAAAAATCATCTTCGGTAGATTCGATAGAGTTTGACTCATGGATTCAGTGTCAATTGATATTTCCAGTTCTCTTTCCCAAGCCATTAGATTAGGGGTTTTGGTAAGTGCTAAGTCCAAATTTATCGCCTTGTAGATATTTTTGGTCGTCCAGAATATAGGGCTGTGAAGGAATTTGAATAGGTTCATTATAGTGAGTGGTAGTTGGAAGTTCGGGGACTTTTTGGTTACGTAGACATTGATTTTTTCCCACACTTGTAAGTCTGTGTCTTGTAAAGAAAAGTTGGTTTGTAGTAGGGCAAAAGGAAGAAGATAGTTTAGTCTGTCGAAGATATCAGATAGGAGTTTGATTCCTTTTTTTTTCCAAGAATCTATATTAAGAGATGGGATTAACAATGTTAGAATCTCAATTGGGATCCAATCATGTGATGAGGTCGGAGTGTTCACTAGTGTTTTAGTAGAAAGTTGTTTCCATGCTTGTATTGTGGCTCTAGTAGTCAGTTCTTTTGGGAGCTGTTTTGATTTGTCGCAAAGGTGTGATAACAAGAGTAGAGTAAGTTTTTGTTTTGGATGTCTTGCTTCTTCCAGAGATAACCAACTAGGTCTTGAGGTTTCGTTCCACCAGGTTTTGCTCAAGGCAATTATAGTAGCATTATAGTATGCTGCAATGTTTGGTATAGCCAGTCCACCATTTGCTCTACTTTTCTCTAGTGTTGTCCTAGCTACCCTTGGCTTCTTTTGTCCCCAAACAAAGGATATTAACTGTGATTGTAGTTTCTTTATCCAGGACTTCTTTATTGGTATTGTGAGAGAACGGAAAATGTATAGCACTTTAGGTAAGATAAACATCTTGTACGCTTCGATTTTCCCCAACCAAGATAGATCTGTTTTGGCGATGTGTGTGAGATCTTTCTGAATAGTAGCAATTAGGGTGGAGAGATTTTGATCCATTAAGGTGGAAGTATGAGATGTGATTTTTATTCCCAAAAAGTCCAGGTCTTTCCTATCCCAATTTAGACTATGTTCACTTTTGATTGTGGACAGTGTTTCAGGGTCCAGGTTATAGTAAAGAACCTGGGTTTTGTTTATGTTGATTTTATAGGAGGAAACTGCCGAGAATTCCTCGATGGTGGCAAATAGGTTTCTTAAAGAATTAATAGGGTCAGAGAGAGATAGTAAGACATCATCGGCGAACAAGCTTATTTTGTACTCTTTGAATTTGGTGTGGATGCCCTTTATGAGAAAATTCATGCGAATTTTCTCAGCCAGAGGTTCTATGTAGAGATCAAATAACGATGGGGAGAGGGGGCAGCCTTGTCTGGTTCCGTTGGAGAGAGGGAATGCATTAGAAAGAGTGTTGTTGGTCATGATGTTAGCCGTCTGTTTAGAGTATAATGATTTGAGTACTTGTACTATATTGCCTTTGAAGCCAAATTTGCTAAGTGTTTCGAACAGAAAGCCCCAATGGACCCTATCGAACGCTTTTTTAGCATCGACTGAGACCAGTAGAGCTGGGACCCTGTGTTTCTCTATGTGGGAGAGTAAATTAATGGTGCGTCGGGTAGCATCTGCTGAACCTCTATTTTTAACAAATCCTACCTGATCACTGTGGATCAATTTTGGGATGATTTTTTGTAATCTTGTGTTGATAGTTTTAGTTATTATTTTGAGGTCGGAGTTAAGAAGGGAAATGGGGCGGAAGTTAGACACATTGTCCGGGTCACCTTTATTTTTTGGGATTAAAGTTATTGTGGCTTGAAGTAGTTCTTTAGAGGGTTGTGAATTAGGGTTAGTTAGGTCATTTAAGAGTCTTGTTAAATAAGGCGTAAGTATTTTTTGGTATGTGGTATAGTACTCGTTTTGTAGTCCGTCTGGACCAGGGGATTTGAGTTTTTTAAGTGTCTTGATTGTGTCTATGACCTCCTCTTCAGTGAATGGAGAGTTTATGTAGTCCAGGTCATCTTTGGTGAGTGAGGGAAGTTCGATTGAATTTAGGAATGCAGTGATCTTATTGAGTGTGGGAGTTGGTTCTGAATGAGATTGGTTTAAATTATATAATGACTTGTAGTATTCAGCAAAGGTATCTGAGATATTCTTTGGGAGTTTTTGTAAAATGTTGTGTTTATTTTTTATTTGAGATATTGTGGACTTAACTCTACGGGCTTTTATGAGTTTTGCGAATAACTTATTTGGTTTGTTTGAAGAGACGTAGAAGTTAGATTTGGATAGGCGAGTTATTTTATCGTAATCTGAGACTAGTAGGGATCTAAGATCAATTCTTAATTTAAGAATCTCTTTCATGGTTGAGTCAGAGGGATGAATTGAGACAGAGTCTTCAAGTTCTTTTAATTGTCTAATTATGTTGTCTGTGGCAGCAGTTAGGTTTTTTTTGTGTCTTGCGTTTAATTGTATTAAAAGGCCTCTAACAACTGCTTTGTGGGCCGACCATACAGTAGATATTGTTGTCTCCTCAAGATCATTCTCCAAGAAGTAAAATTTCAAAGAGTTTTCTATTTCTGCTTTGTATTTTGGGTGTAGGAAGAGGAATGAGTTTGCTCTCCACCCTCCTTGGTAATTCTGAGTGGGGCCCCGTGAAGTACTGAAAAGTATGGGAGAGTGATCTGACCATGATCTTGGGAGTATGGTTACTTTCTTAATGAGCCTAAGTGAGTTGATATCTGTGAGGATCAAGTCTATACGTGCTAAGGATTTGTGAACATTTGAGAAATGAGTATACTCAATTGAAGAAGTATTGAGGCATCGAAATGCGTCAAATAGTTCTTCCTGTTTTATCATCGGGTCCAATTGAGTGTTCATGTTTCTGTTCTTGTTAGAGGAGTCAAGCAGGGCATTCGGTACTGCATTGAAATCTCCGAATATATATAAAGCGCCCTCCTGAATCTCTCTAACAGTTCGCAGAAGTTTTTTTAGGAATGTAATCTGGCCAGAATTAGGGGCGTACACATTAACTAATGTGTGCATTGCGTTGTCCAATAGACATTTGAGTATGATGTACCTGCCTTCTGGGTCTGATATAAATTCTTTTTCTTCAAATTTAATTGTCTCTTTTATTAGTATGGCCACTCCTGATTTTTTTTTTTTGTTTGATGATAAAAAGATATGCGGGTAGAAAGGGTTTGAAAATTTCGGAGTTTTGTCAATGCTGAATCTTGTTTCTTGAAGGCCTGCAACGTCTATGTTATGCCGTTTTAACTCTTTCCACACATAAAAACGTTTCTGTGGGGAGTTAAGTCCATTAGTGTTAAGTGATAGATAATTGTGAGACATGGCTGGCGAGAGTGTACGCTAGGTGAATTGAGTAGGAAGACTCTACAGGGAAAAGGGGTGGGATGGGGGAAAAGAAAACTTGGGTTAAAAGGATTGAGCAACTATGGATATTTATTACAAAACGTGTGTAACAGAAATTAGACAAGAATAGAACTAAATTGTTCTTTGGTGGAAGGGTTCAAAGAACCGATGAAGTGCTTCCTCTGGCTAACGTTTCGGCCATGGTGCCAATCAAAAGAGAGTGTCAAAGCCTATTGCTTTCTAGGTGTGGTCATCCTGGGTCTCCAATTCGGAGGTTTTTTAATGTTTTAAGTCCATTTTCGACTTCCTCAATATTGTGAGTTTTGTTATTGTGAGAGAAGATGATATCAGAGGAAGGGTGACTCCATCTGTACATGATGTGATTGCTTCTCAAAATCTCAGTGACCGGTCTGAGTGACCTTCTCTTATTTAGTGTTTCTTTCGAGAAGTCTAGGAAAACTTTGATGGAGTGGTACGGGGCTGGTAGTGTCTTGTATTTCTTTAGGTATTCATTTATTTGGTCTTTGGTTGAAAAAAAAGAAAATTTCGCAATTACATCCCTAGGAATGTCGTCAGCAAGTCTTTTTGGCTTAGGGATCCTGTGGGCTCTCTCGATTGAATATTCGAGTTCATGTTTACCTGGGATTGTTTTCTTAGCTAGATTTTTAATGTATTCTGGTAGGTCAGTATTTTTAATTGTCTCCGGGACACCTCTAAACTTCAAGTTGACTCTTCGGTCTCTATCTTCTCTGTCTATTATTTTGTTTCTTAGATAAGTTATCTCCTCTTTCATCTTGTGTTGTTCATTCCTGACTGCGGCAGAAACTGTCGTAAGTTTGGCAATGGAGTGGTCGTGATCATCTATTCTCGTGACTATAGAGGCTACTGTCGATTTAATTTCCTCTAGATGAGTTTTCATGTTATCCTCAATTTTGGACTGGAAAGATGAGAATAAGTTTAACATGAAGGTTTTGTCCAGTGGTTGGTTTGGGTTTGAGGTGAGTAGCTGATCTAGTTTCGTGTTGCCCGTTTTTTGTTTCTGCCTAGCGGGGCTTTTAATGTTTGAGTCTTGTTCTAGTTCCACTGTATCGGATATTAGAGTGGGGTTCGGGAAAGTTTTAGAGGGGGTGCTCATTTCTTTCCGTTTAGAAGAGGAGTAGGATGTTTCGTTCATAGAAGTTTCATCTAATTCTTCAGGGGGGGATGCCCAGTCTTTTGTTTTATGATCTGTAAGAGGTTGGTTCTCTACTTTATTTTTATGTTTTTTGAAAGATTGTGAAGTTTGAGATAGGGTTGGGAGTCTACTCTTCAAGGGGGACTTTTGTAGGTCTCCCGCGGCCTCGATCCCCTGAGGGGTTGAGCTTAATTTAGATTTTGTGGGCATGGTAGTGCAGTGGAACTCTGTAGTTATTATGTCAGGCTAAACAGAATCTAGTTAAGTTTTGTAAGTCAAATCACTGAGGTGCAGAGTTTGCTATGTTAACAAATAGTAGCTACCACCTTAGGTCTGTGTCTTTGTGACAGTAGTTAGGTGGGTTTTACCACAACAGGAAAAAGCTGGAAGTTTACTTAATATTGTGATTAAGTAAGGGAGTGAGATCGGAGTCTGAAGAATATGGTAGATATAATAGACAGGAATTGTCAAACTGTTCCAGATCAGTTGTGAGGAAAATATATATATATAGGATTTTATATTTTAGGTAAGCTTCAAGAATTCTCAATAGGATGAATTAATGAGAGCTCAGAGACTTAAAGTTTCATGCAGCTATATGTGCTGGGGTGTAGTGTCAATTTACCTCTCCTGTGGCTGTGTAACTTTGGCTGGTTAGGAAGGTCAGGAAGACAGCAATCAGGAAGTCTCCTCAGTGATGCTTGTGGTCGTCGGGGCACCCAGGATAAGCCCTCTTCGTTGTGGAGAGGGAGGGGGATGATGTTGGTGTCTGCAGCCTCCTATTGAGAAGTGTCAGATTTACTTCTATTAAGCGCAGACAAAAAGCTGGAGAGCTGCTGGGAGCTTTTAGTGTAGGTGACGTCACCGAGACCCGGCCGGATCTACTTTATATGCACGGAGCCAGTGGTTTAGTAACCCTCCGCCCCCGTTCCTCGCCGTCTGTCTCCTTCCGCGATAGTCCCGCCGGTATTACCTTAGTCTTAGCAACACCGGGCGTGCCGCAGTGTCACTTCCTGTTGATGGCTCGTTTAGTTCGAAGCCAGGGAGGCAGTAGTTGACTGTGATTGGACGCGAGGCTCATGTGATGCCACCATGTCACGTGATCCCTGAACAATGATTGCCGACATCAACAGCTTCAGGACAGAAGGTGAATACAGGGTTTGTTATGTAAACTGGGGAAACAGGTGGAATCAGAAGGGGTTGTTCTGATAGTGGACAGCCCCTTTAGGCTCCATATACATTATTACAATGTGGCAATGAACATGGTTGCAATTGCAGCCTCAGAATCTTCTTTATATTTGTCAATTGTTCAAATATAGTGAAAAAAATGGACTCCTGTCCAGTAAAAGAATCTTAAAAGGATCTTGTCACCTCCAAAACGCCTCCTAAACTAGCAAAACATGTCCCTGCAGCATCCTATCACTAATCTCACACTCCTTTTGTCTCAAAAAAGCATCCTGTGAAAGTGCATAAAATCGTTTTATAACTTACTCATTAGCGATGTTAATTAGCAGGGGCTATATTCTTTAGCCCCTTGGGTTGGCTCTCTTCATCATAAGATCACGCCCTAATAGGCGTGATCTTCTATTCATATTGTATTTAGCGGCTCCCTGCTCTCCTCGGCGCTGTAAAGGCTGTAATGGAGCTGTAATGACACAAATTGCCGCTCTGTAGGCATTTTGCACTGCATTGCGCATGCGGCGTGGGTGTACTGACGTCACCCTATGCCGGAAATGACGCGATTAGCTCCATTACAGCCCCATTACAGCCCAGGCAGCGCCAAGAAGAGCAGGCAGGCGCTGAATACAATATGAATAGAAGATCACGTCTATTAGGGCGTGATCTTATGACGAAGAGACCCCGCCCAAGAAGCTAAAGAGCATAGTCACTGCTAATTAACATCACTAATGAGTAAGTTATAAAACATTTTTATGCACTTTCATGGATGCTTTTTTGAGACAAAAGGAGGGTGAGATTAGTGATGGGATGCTGCAGGGACATGTTTTACTAGCTTATGAGGCGTTTTGGAGGTGACAGGATCCCTTTAAAGGGCTTGTCTCATGTTCAGTCTTTAGGCGCGCATGTTCAATAACGTCACAATCAGCTTTATGTCTGTATTATTGGAGAAGTGCAGTGGCACTGAAGATGACCAGATCCAGTGATCTAGACACCTTTGGAAGAGCATTTCCAACTTCTGTAGGAAATAACTTATAATAAATGTAAGTAGAGGAAAATTGGGCACCACTCAGCAAATGACATAGTAGCGACCTGTTCAGGAACCTCACTTAAGTACTGCAGGAGACAACTGGCGACTGTGTTGCATGTCTTAAGGTCCACAATGTAATAAGAATATAAGTAAAAAAGGGATGGTACTCACCAGTCTTCCGTGTGCAGATTTTATTAAGGTTGCGGGTTACAGCAGTGCAGGGAGGGGGAGAAGAGGTACCAGACTACAGCTTGCACATTGCACGAAACGGCAAGCCTTAGTCCTGGACCTCTGCTCCCCTCCCTGCACTGCTGTAACCCGCAACCTTAATAAAATCTGCACATGGAAGACTGGTGAGTGCCGTCCCTCTTTTACTTATGTTCTAATAACTTATAATAAATGCACTCCTTGTCTTGGAGACAAGTCATGGCTGATTGAGTGCAGTAACCTATAAAGTCCCTCAGTTATTGAGAATTCCATTGCTAAATTGCTAGTTTTTAGAAGCACTTTGCAATTTGAACAATTTTAAAGAAGAATATAAGTATTTAGTGTGAAACACAAATTCTCATGAGAAATAAAGACAGTTATTCCTAGCGGCGAAACAGGAGGCGGACGCCACCCACTGCAGCCGATGTTACAGCACAATTTCCCATGACACTTTGTTGCTGAGTAGGAGTTTCAGGAACATAATTGTCACCATGCTCCATACAGATGTTATGGCAGATTGACAAATATAGCTTTATTTTACTTGTAAATCAAATTAACAGAACACAAATGCATAGCGACTTGCCCTTTCAAGTCAGGAAAACTCAATTGTCCAGTGACCGAGACTGTTAAAAATTTCTTTTATGCATTAGTGATTAGATAGATGGTATGATAATCTGAATAATACACATTATATTAATGTCAGAAGGACCCTTGATATCCATGGGATGGACAGTGTAATGAATATGGGGGCCTCCCGACTTTCACATGACAGATGATGTAACGGTGTGACTGTAGATAAGCAAAAGACAAAGGGCACCGGTCATGATTCTTCTGTGTTGGAATATGTTTAATGCAACAACTTAATTCATGTATATGTAAGTGTTCTCTTGCTAGGTTTGTGTATTGTCTATAAAGTTAGATAAAAAAAAAAAACACTCCCAGAGGCTCACTCACAGGAAAGGCCATGTGAGTGTACCCAGTTTCCTGTGTCTGTGTATGAGAGGAGAAGCTCCTGCTGATGCTGCACAGAGACACCTAAGATATGTATATTCCTGATTCCACAAAGCCTATTACATCTGTACCTGTTTATTGCTAATTAACTTCAGGACAGAAAGAAAAATACATTATCAATATAACAGTTACGGTAAGTGGGCTTCACGATCGATTAAATGCTGAGACCTTCACATCCCAGGTCCCCTAGAGGCAACATCTGGACATAGCAGACTCCTGACAGATGTAGGGGGAGATTAGGATCCTTGTTTTAGACCGATATAAGCTTCAGCCAGAGATATCTAGCTGGCCTCTCATAGAGAACACAGGAGCTAGTTGGACAGCTCTCTGAAGTGCATTCACTTTAATCACTATCTTTCTAGCACCATTGGATGTATAGCCTCCAGTAACAGATGTTTGTATCTCAGGTGATGCAGTACATCCTAAGGTTATTTATGGTGATTTGCTGTTCAGGTCTCCCACAGCCTAAGCACAGGAGTGCTGATTATACAAAGACAGAAAAATCACCATAAATAACCTTAAGATATTCTGCATCACCAGAGATACTAACATCTCTTACTTGAAGGCTATGCGCCCAATTGATAACGGCTTTATTAAACCTGTGTCTCGATCATATGTAATACAGAAAACTAATACACCTAGTCTGGGTCCTACACACGTCCTGTCTGTTCACTCCGGCCATATAAAGTTGGATCACCACACCGGATATTATGGAATCACCGAGATTATACCACTAGAAACGTATTCATGAACAGCAACTATCCTTGATTATACGATTCTTCATCTCACATACAAGTTACCTATGTCCACCCACACTGCTGATCTTGGACACTACATTATCATTGCCAAAATGTGGACCTCACAACATTTCAGCGACGGTGACCAAAACCACGGTGTGGTCAAGATGTCAGGCTTACCATAGTCGCTTCTCGTAACAAATAAAGGTCTCACCTTGAGCAAAGCAAAAAACTTGTGAGTGCAATGATTCATCATCGATATTGAATATAGGATCCACTGGATCCCTTCACTGGCACCGAACCTCCAGAACTGTGTGCATGCCATTTCATCTCCCCATGCAGAATTAGACAGCCCCCCCTTTATGAATTATCCTCTAGAGTTTCCATGCAATGGCGCCCATGCGCTTTAGACTGAAAATGGGCAATTTCAGCTAAAATGTTGATGGAGTGATATGTAGCCACCATTCTGTAGACTGAGCAGAAGTTGATTTTTTTTCTTTCGTAGAGAAAGATTTTTCTTTGAAAGAACATTGCCAGAAAGAAAGTTCATTTTTTGCCCATTTTTCAGCAGTTGTCACAGAAGCAATGCAAACTATGTAAAACAGCAGGGGAGCAGGAGCCAAGTGTTCCTCTTCGATTTTCCACTTAGTGAATCTGCGTCTCCACAAACAAAGCTAAAACGTTGGGTGTGGGCACAAGAGTCATCGTCAACCCAATCTTGACAGTTAGAGAGCGGAGGTATAAAGCAACCCCAAGTCTTACATCAAGGTCATTCATGTTCCAGCAGGAAACCTCAATGACGGCACTTAAACAAGTTCTACCTTGCAAAGTCTATGAATGGGAAGCTGTCTGCATCTCACCAGCTGTAGGGAATAATTTATTGTATTGTATTCGGCTTTGGATGATGAACCACTTACAGCTTGTGATCTGTGAAGTTACGCCAAAGATTTAGAAACTTATAAAACTTTGAAAACAATTTTTTTTCCTTATAAAAATACAACGTGAATGAAAACACGGCATTGTCTATTCTTCACTGTCACAAAACATCCTTACCAAACAGTACTGACTTTAACATGTTGCTGCATTCTCTACAGAAGGTACAGTAATTAGTATTACTAATGAGATTCTGATTGGTAGCAGGTAGATTACAGGAAAGTTTAAGAAAATCATTCACCTTGAAGATGAATGTGGTTGTCCCTTGAGGACAACCATTTTCCATACAACCTATTAGGAATACTGACGTCCCTTTCTCAGCCAGTGCAGAATAAGGCCAGGGTCACACTTGCGTCATGCATCCGCTAAATGGATCCGTTTTTGACAGGTGCAAATGTGTAAAAATGCATCCGTTAACGCACCCTTAGATTCCAATGCATTTTTTGCATTGCATTGCGTTTAGCATAATGAGTTTTTGCTAGTACCGCTAAAAACATGGTCTGCAATGTCTTTTGGTGCTTTTTCAAAAATGCATGCTTTTTTAACATGGGACCCTATGGGCAATGCATGTGTTAACGCATGGTACATATATGTACCATGCGTTAACACTAGCGTTAACATTAGGTACATAAATGTACCTAGCGTTAACGCAAATGTTAACGGAGACAAAAATGACATGAAAATGGCAAGTTAAAAAACTGGATCCATTAATGCATCCTGTAAATGGATGCAACCTCCCCAGTGTGACCCTAGCCTAACTCCAACTCTGGCATATTTGAGATGACCATGAAATATTTACCATGTAATGCCATGTTTCCAATGACAGAAAAAATACTTAAATGGGATCTAGCTTCTCTAATCCATGGAAGTTTTAAGCCACTGGTCATTAAAGTGGCTGCTAGAGACTGTTCTGGGGGACAACACATCTGAATACTCTTGAAATGTTTTTTTGTGGACTATAATATTGATGGCCTATTCTAAGGGTAGGGCCACACTGACGTTTTCTTCTTCTTTTACCGCAATCCGGTTAAAACTCAGAAATTTTCCCAGAAGCGCATAGCGGTAACGCTATGCGGTTCGGGAAAACACTGCCCCCAGTTACCCGATGTGTACCTTGGTTACCCAGCCACACACAAAGCTGCCTGGACTGCGCTTTTGCTGAGCGCACAGAACGCACATCTGCAGGCAGCTTTGTGTGTGGCTGGGTAACCAAGGTACACATGGGGTAACTGGGGGCAGTGTTTTCCCAAACTGCATAGCGTTACCGCTATGGAGGAAGGAATCCCTTCTGTGCTGTGAGAGATCCTGTGTTTATCTGATCTTTTGGTTTTGCTGAAAAAAAAAAGTAGAGAGGAGGATACAGCCGCCCCCCCACTGATCTCTTGTGCTGTGATGTGAATATGTGACATGCATATGGGGAGGGGACAGCAGAGAACTAAGTGGATCACTCACTGTGAGAGACAGATGGAATTAATCTCTTTATTTGAAGTTTACAGAGGATAGGAGTCTAGATCAGACAAGGCAGACCTTTAGCTTTCTCCCTCCGTGTCCTGAACAGAACAGTAGTTCCAGAAATAAAACCACACAGCACTAAGAGCAGAGGGATGAGGGAGGAGAGAGGAGATAGCTGCTGAGAGGGAGTGCATAATTACATGACAGTTTATACAGCACAGAACTAATCGTCTCTGCATATAATGGGACAGGACTAACGCAGCAGCTCTCTGCAGGGTCTGACAATGCTGATAACATGGAAACTACAAACGGTACAATAATGATTTTATATGTTTTTAAAAGGTCTGCCTAGGCCCTATTCAAGGGTAATATTAGTATCATACTGAAAATTGATCTGACAGTGTCCCTTTAAGGTGAGAGATGCTAGACACGTCTAATTGAAATATTATTGGAAACACGCAAATCGCATATTTGGGGTCACATGACCCCTCGCTCTCACAAACAATATTGGTGAATCCTGACAGTGTCAAGATTCAGAAGTTTGCAGCCGGGCTGTGGAGTCGGTAAGTCATCCGACTATGACATCTCAATTTTCCTGAATCCGACTCAGACTCTAACTCCACCAAAATGGACACTGACTCCATCTTCACAACCATTGTTGTGGAGTCGGTAAGCCAAACATCTGACTCATGACTACTCAATTTCCCTGAATCTGACTCCACCATAATGAACATAGACTCAGACTCCAATTTCAGAACTATGGCTGTGGAGTCGGTAAAGGCCGGGTTACACGCTGCAATGTCCCAGCGATCCGACCAACGATCGGGATCGCTGAAACATCGCTATATGATCACTGGTGAGCCGTCACACAGGCAGACTCACTAGCGACCAGCGAGAAAGCTGGTAACCAGGGTACACATAGGGTAAGTAAGCATAGCGCTGCGCTTAGTTACCCAATATTTACTCTGGCTACCATGTCCCAGCGTGTACTGTGCGAAGCTAGGCATCGGCCGGGAGGTCGTTGATCGTTGATCCCGCTGTCACACGCTGATGCTGGCCGCCTAGCGGGAGCGAGCTGATCGTTGCAGGATGATCAGCTGATTGCTGATCGTTGCAGGATGTCACATGTAGCGACACCGCTATGAGGTCGTTGCAACGTCACAAGTTGCAGCCACATCGTTAACGATGTCGACACGTGTAAACCGGCCTTTAGTCAAACATCCAACTCCGAATCCTCAATTTCCCTGAATCTGACTGCACCAAAATGGACAACTACTCCGACTCCATGGCTGTGAAGTCAGCAAGCCAAAGCTCCGACTCTGACTCCACCAAAATGGACACCGACTCTGACTCCACCAAAATGGACACCGACTCTGACTCCACCAAAATGGACACCGACTCTGACTCCACTGTCCTGGTTTGCATTTACATGGAGTCCTGCATAATTTTATCAGTAGACCATGTAACCTTTTTAGACACATTTAGCATAGGCCATCATCATTATAGTATTTGAAAAAAAACATTTTAAAGGTGTCTACAGAGTTTTGGGTCAGTGTCTCGTCAGTGTACAGTCCGTGTGTCCAATTTTACCATCAGTGTTTTTCACGCGTGGAAAATAAGGACAAAGCTTCTCCTATACTATGAGATGCTATACAGCACACGGATAGTACACTGATGCCATCCATGTGCTGTACATGTTTTTCACTGACCCGTAGACATTGGCTCTTTTCTTTTGTTATACTGAAAAAACGGACAGGTCTCTTAAGTTTTCCACAGACACATGGGCCATGTAAAATCACGGACATGTGAAGAGCATCATAGATTATAATGGATACGTGTGGTATCTGTGAATAAGATGGATGCTAAGCAGCATACATGTTTGACAAAGTCTTGGATATGAGTCGAAAAGTTGTTTTGCATGTTTGATGTAATAATAGAAGACGTTCCTTTGAAACCATTCTTGTATTGGAGTGCTGTATTGGAGTGATGTGGTTCCTTTCTACTTATTCATCTTGATCAATGCTAGTGGACTCTGGCCTTATACTGCGAGCATTATTCCATTAAAGGGAATCTGTCAGCAGGTTTTTACTACCTCATCTGAGACTAGTTTGATGTAGGCAAAGAGACCCTGGATCCAACTATGTGTCACTCACTTTATTGTGTGCAGTGGTATTGACAATCAGTTTTTAGATTTAGCAATGCAAAAGCTGCTCCTGCCCACACCAGGCTCTGTATGTACAATGTCTGTAGGCAGTGTGCTGCTAATCACAGGAGGGGCATGCTGGACTAGTGCTCATGCCTAGTCAGACAATGATAATCACCTGCAGCTAAAATAAACATTGCAGGTAAACAACACCACGACCTTCATACACAGAGGCATCAGTGAAATCGGTGTTTTTTTCCCCTAGAGCATGCCGTCTTCAGATTAAATAGCAAAAACCTGCTGACAGATTCTCTTTCAGTGGATTGATTGGATTAACCCCACGATAGTGGTGCTATTTTTTTGTTGCTTTTTTTATATTTTTTTTAGCTGGCATAAACAATCCAGTAATATGAAGAGTGTTTTCCTCATTTGCCAGGTGATCACCAGCATATTTACAAGTGGAAATGATTGTTCCTATGAATACTGTTTTGCAGAATATGCAACAGGATGGCCGCAGGTCTCCTGGTCCAAACTAATTTGTGCCTGCATGTTTGTACCGAACAGCCAGTGTCTGATGCTGGACCACGAACATGGACTTCTTTCTGTACGTCCGATTCCTGTTCGGGGTTGTAATTCGAATAAAGCTTGTTGAAAGGCTGGAAACATTTTCAGTGTGGGCACTTCCAGCCCCCTTACAGCCATGTGCAGTATTGGCATGGCTGTGACTAGCCAGCCCACCACTTGAAAAAAATAAATAATTATAAAAAGAAATTGACATGGTCTCCCCCCTATTTCTGATAATAAGGGGTGAATAACAGCCATGGGCTTCAACGCCCTTGCAATTTGCTTTACCTTCGCTGGTTATCAAAAATAGAGGACCTCCCATGCCATGTTTTTCAATGATTTAAATAAATAATAAAAAAAAAAAACGATGTGAGACCCCCCCTCATTTTTGATAACCAGCCAAGGTTAGGCAGACTGCTAGTGGCTTTGTATAATCAAGGTGGGAAGGGCCATGGTTATTTAGCCCTTCCCAGCCTAAAAATACAATCCTGCAGCTGGCCCAGATTTGGCATATCGCATTATATGTGCCAATTTTGGTGCTTTACCCAGCTCTTCCTGATTGCCCTGGTGTGGTGGCAAATTGGATAATAATTAATGGGGCTCATGTCAGCTGTGAATTGACAGCTGACATCAAGCCCAGAGATGAAAAATGGATAGGGGATCTATCTGACTTATTAACCTGGCAAGTGAATGTTTAAAAAAAGGAAAACATACTTTATTTGAATAAAGACTCGCCCACACGCCCTTGATCACCAACTTTCTATCAAATATGGTCCCACTACAAAGAATATGGTCACAACACACTGTTATGGGGATAATGCCCCCCAATTCTGTACTAATATCCCACATCCTGGTATATATGGCCCTCATCCTGGGCCAATCCTGGTGTATATATGATCCTCAGCCTGGCATATATGATCTCAATCATGGATCCATCTTGTTATACTGTATAAGCCTCCTATCAAGCTGCACAAATAAAACAATTCTACTCATCTCCTCCACTCCCTGGATGGGTGGTGTCCTCTTCTGATGCTGGCAACTGACTTTAGGGAGTAAGTGGGGCATAACATGACGTCAATGCAATGCACTCCCAGTTACATGCTGGCTAATCAAAAATAATTGTTCACTGCTCCCCATGCCCGGGATTGTGGGTGCGAGAAGCAGTGAATATTCATTTACTTTAATAGTAGACACGTTATCACCCAGTCGCTGCAGTATGCTGTTCGGTGGGGCCATCAGTGTCCCCGCTATTAAAGAAAATGAATATTCACTGCTTCTCATGCCCATAATCCCACCCACTTCTTAGCATCAGATTGACTGCAGAGGGGTGGGCAGGAATATGGCCATGGTGAGCAGTGAATATTCATTTTCTTTAATAGCGAGAACTCAAGCTCGCCCAAGCTGTCTTCCACATCGAGCCATGTACATCTGGACTATAAGATGCACCCCTCACTTTCCTCCAAGACTGGGGGGAATAAAGCGTCTTATAGTCCGAAAAATATGGTACCTAGCAATATTGGGATCCCAGAATCCTGTCTTTCTGCACCTCCGCTGTGAAATAAGTCTGTGTGCACGCCATTTTTTCATTTAAATAGCAATATTGGGGTTCATTGATCTCGGTGTACTGATACATTGCGTACGTATATATTTGAAATGATTTTGTTGTGATTTTGGATTTCACACAGTTTTCATCACCTTCAGCAATAAACATTGAATCGATTCAACAGGAAGGTTGTGTTATAAGACGTAAAATCTGCCACTTATGTACAGGAAATAGCCCAGTCCACCAGAAAATCCCCAGCGACCTGCAGCCTTTCCCTTAGTTTATGCGATTGTACGAGGTCACATCTGTTTAGAATTAGTCAAATGCTTAAATGAAATGAAATCTGCAGACTGCGCTGTGTATGAGCAATTCACCTTTAGCTTCTTTATTGGGCAACCATGACTGAAGCAGAGCTGAGATTGTCATTTAACACATAAAAAGGCACCCAGGAGTATTACAATAAATGGTAAACCAACCTCTGCAGCACCTGACAAAACAACTTATGCTCTGTCTGCACATGGCTGCATTTTACACAATAGTTTTTATGAGAATGATAAAAAAGTGAAGCCATGTTCCAAAAACAAAAAGTGGCACATTATAGTGAGAAGATCTATAAGCAACACTATCCGGTACAGTCAATAAAAATCTGCAGAAAGAAATAAGAACCTGCAAAATGTAAAAAAATAAACTATCTTAGAGATTGGTGAAATCAATGAATTCATTGGATCCTGGAAGAAAAGCGCTAAAAAACTAATAGAACATTTCGCTGCAAAATATCTGTTACATCACTGCCATCTAGTGGTCAAAATGGAGCACTAATCACTACCGCTTTCTTGGACCTATTTCATCCAGCACGGCATCATAGTTACGTAAGTTGAAAAAAGACCGCAGTCCGTCAAGTTCAACCTTCCTCCATCAGCTATACATTTTTGTAACTAAATTATCAGTAACCCACAATGTTGTTATGTGCACTCAGGGAATCATCCAGACCTTTTTTTTTAAGCTGTTCACGTGTCTGCCATTACTACCTCTTGTGGTCATACTATAATAAAGAAGAAGTGTGATATAGGGTCTTATCTGACAATAGACTAGACAAATAGTGTGACTGGTGGGGCTCACGTGGTTTTTAGGATTTGAGCCGGTCACAACCACCACTCAAACATCAATGACTGCTGCAGAGATCCTCCGGTGTATATAGCAAAATCTCAGGAAGAGTATGGACCCAAGAAACGAGCACTGCCGAACAATGAAGATATATCGAGTATCCTTCAGGGGCCTTTATTATCCTACATGTTTCATAGTCATCCTTCTCAAAGGATGTTTGCCTTGAGAAAGCTGAATAGCTATGAAACGCGTAGGCTAATAAAGGCCCCTGAAGAATACTTGATATATCTTCATTGTTCGGCAGCGCAGGCTTCTCGGGCCCATACTATTCCTGTGATTTTGCTTTTGTACCTCTTGTGGTCGGCAGTCCACCGTCTGACTGCTCTAACTGTGAATAACGCTGCCAGAATCCCCTTTCTTCCACCTGCAGTGAGTGCCCCCTGGTCATTACCGTGTTTCCCCGAAAATAAGTCACCCCCGATTATAAGACAGGGCAGGGCTGGGGGCAATTTTTTAATATAAGTCATACCTCGATAATAAGACAGGGTGACTTATTTTCGGGGAAAATTTGGGGGATGCCCAGGGGAATATCTCATACTTACCGCTGCTGTCTCCGGTGCCCCCGCTGTGTTCCCGGTGCCTGGGTGAGCAGGGCGGGTATTTTAAATCCCCCGCCGCTGTCTCGGCCAATCACAGGCCAGGAACTGCCCAGAGGCCAATCACAAGCCAGTCGCGCTGCATGACGTCAGTCTGGCCTGTCATTGGCTCCCCAGGCAGCTCCTGGCCTGTGATTGGCAGGGACAGCGGCACGTGTGCAGGCCAGGCTGTCTGTGCGACGATGCCCAGCCTGCGTGCTGCTGTGCCCGGGATGTGCTGTCGGAGGTGCCCGGGATGTGCTGTCGGAGGTGCCCGGGATGTGTTGCGGTCCTCAGGCATGTGGATGCCTGGGATGTGCTGCGGTCCTCGGTGGTCGGAGGAGCCCAGGTCAGTGTGCCCCTGTCAGTGTGCCCCTGTATGTGTGAGTGTGCCCCTGTATGTGTATGCCCCTGGGTTAGGGTTAGGGTTAGGGAGGGAAATATAAGACATACCCCGAAAATAAGTCAGGGTGGGACTTTTGGGGGTAAAATTAATATAAGACACTGTCTTATATTCGGGGAAACACGGTACTATGGTCTGTAAGCTAGAAGCAAGAATGGGTCAATACACAGAACATGTATCACGGAAAGATTGTCCTGGTCTTGGTTTAACAACAGCAGGTGCAGGATTGCAATCGCACCGGGACCCTGGAGCCAAGGAGGCCCCAAAAGTCCCTTTGGCCCAAAAAGGCTACTGCTATTAAAGACTTGCAATACTTGGGGGCCCCGTGGGAACTTTTGCATCAGGGTCCATGAGCTTCCAGTTACGTCACTGCTTACAAATACTGTGGCTTAATACCATCATGTAGAAAGACTTTCTTGCTTGTGTTGGATCCACTTATAGTTTTGACAGAAAAATACAGAAAAAACTGCAGATTCAGATTGAAAACTACAACAAACCTACCGAGGATAAAAGCAAGCAAAGAGCCTAAGTTATAACTGGTGTTCTTAAGACACTGGCTGCTCTATGATGGGGACCATGGAGCCCCGAAGAGATACAGCGGGCCTATAACGTCCTGATCTCAGAATTAAGTGGTCAACTATAAAAAACAAGTATCATTTAGTCTGTGGCTACACCACAAGGACAAAGGTCGTATAGCCAAATTATTATTAAATTAATAATACATTAAATTATATTATATTAAATATTATTATTATTATTATTATTATTAAAGCCAAAGATCACTGTCTGACACTGCTACATTGCAGCATAACGTGAGTGAATGGGAACGAATTGTTATCTGCAACAAGCAAGTTGCAAAAAGAAAGTCAAAACCAGTTGGAATTTCTTGCAGGGAACAACATTGACTTTCATCATTGGGATGTAGCAGCGGTCTGCAGTGATCTTTGGTTGTGTGACCTATGTTACAGTTAGTGGCGTACCTTGAAGCTTATGGACCCCGATGCGAACGTACCAAAGGGGCCCCCAATTGCTGCAAATCTTTAATAGCAATAGTCTTTCTATAGGCCAAAGGGACTTTTGGGGCCCCCTAGGCTGCAGGGCCCAGGTGCAATTGCAACCCCTGCACCTATTGTAATTACGCCCCTGGTTGGTGTACAGCTACAGCCCAAAATATACAGGACTCTGTATGTAATCTTTACTTCAGTTCTTCAATATTAAATCTGAACCTAGAAGAGAATTATGATTTTACCGGAAAGATACCAAAACACAATCCCGAGGAGCGAATGAGCTGAACTCGCCCGGTTTGTTCCTTTAAATTCATTCTGATGATGGATTGTTAAAGCAATTACACAGCAACGTGTTGAACCCCATAATAATAGAGGCTCTTACAGCACAATCAATGTTTTGTCAACACTTGAAAGATGATCTTGTTAGTGGGTAAGTATGGGTTTTCCGAGTGGGAAATTCCCTTTGTGCCCTTTGTATAAGCTTTGTGTAATGGAACAGGCACAAACATGAGCTTTGATGATCCCGTTCTCAGTGGAATGTAACATTCTATGGAAATAACGGTAATAAGTTTTCTAAAGACGCCTCATCCAGTGATCAGCTGATCCCCATGTGTCTGCTCCTGATATCACACTGGTCAGTTATTATAGGGAAACTCCTCCTGTAACATGTAATAGATGGAAACACCAAGTGGGATCTACTGTACATCAGTCTCTTCCTTACCGGACTCACAAATAGGGTCCTCTATGACATCCACCTGCCCTCATACAGCACATGGACAGGGGATGTTTTATGGGACAACCCATTTAATAAACTAGAGCTGCAGTGGCATAACTTAAGCTCATAGGCCCTGAGGCAAGAGCTCCTATGGGGCCCCCAATTATTGCAAATCTTTAGTAGCATTAGTCTTTTTATATAGGACAAAGGGACTTTTTGAGCCCCAAGCCTGCAGGGCCCGGGTGCGATTACAACCCCTGCACGTATTATTGTAGTTACACCCTTGTGGAGCAGTATATATAGGAATCCTGCTGTATTAGGCTATGTGCCCACCTAGCACATTATTCCTGCACCAAATCTGCCTCTCCTGGCAGGAAAAATGCAGCAGAAAAAAATGTGTTTTTAGCATTTCTGGTGCATTTTTTGTTGCGTTTTCGCCATGTGTTTCAATCATAAAGTACAATGAGAAAAATGCTGGGAAAAACAGAAAAAAATGGACATATTGCTTCTTTTTTCTGCACCATAATCTGCAAGGAAAAAAACGTGAAGGTGGGCACAGCACTTCAGAATTCTCATTGGCTTTACTGGCATGGATTTTCCCTTACAGATTTTAGAAAATCAGTAAAACAAAATGCATAAAAAACCCACAAAAACGATAAGTGGACACATAGCCTGAAGCTCCCGTCACACACAACGAAGCACCAGCGATCCTGACAATGATAACGATCCTGTAGGGATCGTTGGTGCATTGTTACCTGGTCGCTGGGGAGCTGTCAAACAGGCAGATCTCTCAAGCGACCAGGGACCAGGGAGCCACCTCCATATCGCTGGTAACTATGATAAACAGCGGGTATCCAGGCAGCGCGCGCTGCCTAGATTCCCGGTGTTTATCATAGTTACCAGCGTCCTCCCTTCTTACAGGTTGCTCTAAGCAGGGAGGATTAGCGAGATCGCTGTTACGTCACAAAACCTGTGACTTTACAACAATCTTGCTAACGATCTTGTTATGTGTGATGGGGGCTTTAAGCCCCCTTAGCACTAAGCGAGATCGCTGTTAGGTCACAAATTTAGTGACGCAACAGCGACCTCACTATGTTTGACACTCAGCAGTGACAAGGCCCCTGCTGTGAGATCGCTGGTTGTGTTAGTCGCCTGGACCATTTTTTGATCGTTGGGGTCCCGCTGGGCAGCATGCATCGGTGTGTTTGACAGGAACAACGACCAACGACCTCAATACTACAGGTCTGAGAAACAGGGTTCCAGTGACCTCCATATCATTCTGGATCGTTATTGCGTCGCTGGTAAGATCTGACTGTTTGACATCTCACCAGCGATCCCGACATCGATGCAACAACGATCCCTACAGGTCGTATCGTTGTCGGGATCGCTGGTGCGTCGCCAAGTGTGATGGTACCCTTACTGTCTCCCACAGATACATCCGCGGAAAAGCTACATTAAAGTACTGCCAACTAGTGGTGACAAGCAGTACTGCATTGCTTACATTTTTATAAGGGGATCTAACATTTCCCTCTATTGAACCTCTCACCGAGCCCAATCAGGTCTCCTGGTTTGGCTTCTTATCCCAAGTCTTGGGGCAGGGCTCACTAAAGTGTCAATCTTGACTTTACCTAGAATATGAGATGAAATGCGCAATAGGGTCTTATCTCGTTAATATAGAGGCAAGGTAAATACTTGATGGAATCTGCTCACCTGGTTTGGTTGTGTATACCCACAACCAGTTTGAACGGTCAGAGGACAGCTGCTGCAGGATCCACACATCCACGGATAACCGAGGTGAAGAAATAGCCAGTACAGGACGAAGTGTCGCTCGATCCGCACTGCTGCCAATGAAAACCAGAAGACCGGAGAATCTGTATAAAGGTGTTGTTTTATCAGACATGTTTCAGAGCAAAACCCTGCTCCTTCCTCAGGGTCAATTTTCCCTGAGGAAGGAGAGGGTTTTGCTCCGAAACATGTCTGATAAAACAACATCTTTATCCAGATTCTCCAGTCTTCTGGTTTTCATTGGCAGTGTCAAGCCCCAGGCCCTAGGGTACTCAGATATCAGGCTCGATGGTTGTTCTCTTGAGCCCGTGGCCTGGGTGACACTTCAATAAGGGGTGTATGTACAGGGGATTAGAGTTTGTCATGTGACGCCACCGGTAGTACTTGGTGATGGGTCACCAGCGCCGCCACAGTCCTCCGGAGGTCGATGGTGATGCGGCTGAGATGGCAAAGCTCCCTACAGGTGGATCTGGGCATCCGGGACAGCATAGTGTAAAGGGGCACCTTGGAGTGGAACTTGGAGTCGAGATAGGGAATGATGGAGCAGTCTATAAGGGGCACCGAGAACAGATAGGAATGACGCACACACACTGCAGTAAGTCTCTTTTACCTTTTTACTGGTGGTAATGGCAGGTAAAGATGTCCAGGGCACTGACAGGTGACCAGGTGCACAGTGAGCTTCCACAGCAAGTGGGTATAAGGCCTCCTCAGCTTCTCTGTAGTTCCTGAAGCCCTGTCTGCTAGCAGCCAGACTGGCCTCCTCACTGTCTCTGGTCTCTACTCTCTCCTCCTGCACGGTCCACGGGTTACCCTCTTTGATCACTGCTGTGCTGATCTACACTGCAGTGTCTGGCTCCCTCTCTCTGGGTACGCAGGGGAACCGGGTGACGGAAGTCTCCAAGGTATGACGGGGTTTTCTGTAGTCTTGAAGTAATCCTACAGGTGCGGACCCCGAAGTCCGGTACGTCTTGGGCGAACCTCCACCGGTTCCTTCTGTCCCCACTCCTAGGCTTGGCTGGACGGCAGAAGGGCCACTCCAGGTTACCGGTTCGGGCCTAACCGCGGCACCGATCACCAGGACGTCTTTGCAGCTCTCCTAGCGTCTGCACACTCTAACTAACTCCTCCCCCAGCAGCAGTATTTATAGGGGACCTCACCTAAAGTCAGTGAGTATAGCTCCCCCTACTGTGCCGGGGTGGAACGTGTTGCATGTAGTAGGTACCTGCTGTGGAAACCCAGCTGTGCTGTAGGGAAGTCTGTGGCTACCTGCGTGAGCAGGGCGCCACAGCAGCAGCGCGGATCAAGTGACACTTCGTCCTGTACAATCTTGACTTTACGGATCACCATTTCCAATAGGGGGCACAAAAGTTCCTTTCACCCCCTGAAGAGGCTTTGCATAATTACACTTTTCTAAGCATTTTATAATTCAGACTTTTGCTCCTTGGATTAATGTCTGTGTTGGCCCAGCCTTGAAACGCGTTGTGTTTTAATAAACAAAATATATTTTTAGATGTTTTTTCAAGATCCTGTTTTTTGTTTCTTGGGATGTGAATGCTAAACAACAGCGGGCAAAGGATTCCCACAGTCCTGCCAGTCTACAGGAGGGAGACGGAAAGTAAAAATTAATTTATGACTGGACATCTTTCTTCGACAAGTTTACTTTATTATAAGACAAAGATTTTTGTCATAATAGGTTAAACATTTGCCATCCATTAGCTCAGCTGCACATATTTTCCCATACCCTACTATCAATGATTAATGCTGTTCTCCAACAACCAGACTAGAATAAATACCAAACTTTGGACAGGGCGGACAGCTGGTTTGGGCAGATGCACCAACTTGTGAAAAGAAGGATTAAGACTGTGATTGAGTAGAAAACACTTCAGATGTGTGGACACCGCTATAGATGGACAACCTTTTTCTTTAGATTTGTGGGTCTATTTCAATGACACGCTTGTCATCTTTAGAGATTAACTATGTCAATAGCAACACAGAGATTTGCAGTTCACACCGGGGCAGGCCTACCGTTCATCAGATGATAAGCGGCGTCCTTCTCACACCTTCACTAAGAAGCAATCATTTATCTCCAGAATGAGCCCATTGTGAAGGTGTCAGGGGAGCGCTCACCGCATCCTGCACCTTAATGCAAGGACTTAAAATTAGTCTTTGGTTAATTATTAGGTGCTCAATTATGCATTTCTACGCAATAATTTACTTATGACATATGCTGTTGCCCTTTGACATTATTAAGGGATGTGCACACAAGAGGCCTTTTAGGATTGTGTCAGGCAGGATATGGAACGTTCCCGCCTGAAAAATGCATTGTCTGCACATGCACTAGAAGGGCTTAGAACAGAAGTCCCCAACCTTTCTGACCTTGAGAGCTCCGACCCTTCTTTGCTGCAGTGATTCCCAGAGCCCCCATTACCAGTATAATGACAGCCAAGGCTTTTCCACAGAAATCACACTGATTCTGTATAACAAGATCCAGGGGCTCCTTTGTTACCCCCAATTAGATCTACTCTACTTACAAAGTCATCATCAGGAGACCTGCTCTTCATAGATGCTCATGCACCAAGATGGAAGACAACAACAAACCACCCATCACGGGCCCATGAGCCACACGTGACTCACAAGCCACAGGTGAGGGACGCCTGGCCTAGAACAAAATATATCATTCTTAAAGTTAGATTTGGTGAAACTTGGTTCATCAATCAGAATACAACAGTAATCTGTGGCCACTGGACGGGCCCAAGAACTATCTCTTGCTTGATGGCGTTGGTGGCTCTTCTTTTGATTAGCTAGCCTGGCACAATGTTGTGGTTGTGGCATGATGCTCATGTGATGTCACAGCAGGTCATCTAATCAGAAGAAGAGTCATTAAATCCGCCAAGTAAAAAGCGGTTCTTTAGGTTCCTGTCCGGCAACTGCAGAATACTGATGAGGCCAACGGACTGGGTCCTGCAAAACGATTTGCACTATTGCAAATCTTATAAAAATGAATGATGTCAATTCTATAAGTTGATCCTCACTAAATTTCCTCCTAAAGTGCCAGTCAACAATCTAGATTCTAGAAGTTGGGTCAGTATGCTTTAGTGGGCTCACTCAGCCATTTTAAAGATGATCACATTGGCGGCTTGTTCCCCCAACATGGTTCTCGGTGCAGATTCATAATATTCAAACTTCTCAGTACATCACATTCTAGGATCACTTCTTCTGCCTTGCACAATTGTGACCATTTGTTTAAAGAATTCGTAAACCAATTTTTTTAAACTAAAAGGTAAGAAGTCTTGTTCACTGGTTCCCTTACAAGGAATCTGTCAGTAATAGCAACCCTCCTAAGCCGTCTACATGTAGGTCATAGGAAGGTGAAGAAAATATTACATTGATATCTGAGATCCAACATTTTTCTTAATATGTATATGAGCTGTTAAGATCTATGGGCTGGACATAGATCTCCCTAAGAATCTACCTCCAGGGCTTGTTTTGTTTTAAATGGGTGTTACCAGTGTGAGACATGTAATGACTGACAGTCTGCTCTCTGGATCTACGTGTCTCACACTGATATTGCCTCTCTTTCATTTATATTACTATCTGGAGGCAGATTCTCGGGGAGATCTATTTCCGGCCAATAGATCTTAACAGCTCATTTACATATTAAGAAATACTTGGATTTCTCTGGCATTTGACATTGGATGGCAGATATCTAGATATCGTTTTATTTCACTTTCTATGATCTGCATGTCCATATAGACGCTTAGGAGGGTTGATCCTACTGACAGATTCCCTTTAAATGGGTGTTCAGGGCTATGATATCTATTATCAATCCTTAGGACAGATCATCAATATCAGATGAACGCCAAGCTCCCTCACTTAATTAGCAAATTCCGCGGAGGCAAGAAATACATTGTAGTAAAAGTAACTAATCAATGGATGCCAGATCCTCAGAAATCTGATATGATAGGTCATCAATATCACAGTCCTGTGTAACCTCTATATACCCATGAGCCTTCACTGAATGCACTTTATTTTTTTAATCCTTTTATATAGGTTTCATGTTGAGACATCCTAAAATAAAGTGTCGTTTGACAATATATACCAAGAAATCAAAGTGGGAAATAGGACTGGAGCCCTTTAAACTCTTCCATGTGTCCTCAGACAGGATTTGTGTGTACTGCTCCACGCATGTTGTGTGTCTGGCCCACCCGCACCATGATGTAAACTAACTACAAAGTCACATTAAAGCTGCATTCAGTTTACTTCTCCTTTCCATCCGAGCATGGAACGTCTTATCGCGCTTTTGTAATTCTAAACCAAGAATTGCTACAAAATAGTTTTTTGCAGCCTGTGGGAAAATACATAAACTGAAGATTATAAGCAAAAGGCCGGTTGGCCCCAATGTGCTCCAGGCCTCACAAACACCCTGCAATTGTCAGCCTGTGAGATAAAAGACGGGAGATAGGGCTGGAATGTAACCTTTCAGTCCTCCACCATAAATACCTTGGAATTCATTCATTGACACCTTTCTTATGGAAGTCATAACAAGGCCCATGCCCGGACTCTACATCTGGAATGGAGTCTACTGTCAACTCCAGGGAGAAAGCTTACCTGGGAGGAGAACGCTTACCTGGGAGGAGAAGCCTTACCTGGGAGGAGAACGCTTACCTGGGAGGGGAATGCTTACCTGGGAGGAGAAGGCTTACCTGGGAGGAGAACGCTTACCTCGGAGGAAAAGACTTACCTGGGAGGAGAACGCTTACCTGGGAGGGGAATGCTTACCTGGGAGGAGAAGGCTTACCTGGGAGGGGAGCGCTTACCTGGGAGGAGAATGCTTACCTGGGAGGGGAGCGCTTACCTGGGAGGAGAATGCTTACCTGGGAGGGGAGCGCTTACCGGGAAGGAGAGGGCTTACCTGGGAAGAAGGCTTACCTGAGAGGAAAAGGCTTACCTAGGAGAAGGCTTTAGAGGGAGAAAGCTTACCAGGGAGAAGGCTTACCTGGGAGGAGAGGGCTTACCTGGGAGGAGAGGGCTTACCAGGGAGAAGGCTTACCAGGGTGAAGGCTTACCTGGGAGGAGAGGGCTTACCTGGGAGGAGAGGGCTTACTTGGGAGGAGAAGGCTTACCAGGGTGAAGGCTTACCAGTGAGACAGTTTACCAGGGAGGAGAAGGCTTACCTGTGAGGAAAACACTTACATGGGAGAAGGCTTACTTTGGAGAAGGCTTACCTGGGAGGAGAACGCTTACATGGGAGAAGGCTTACCTGGGAGGAGAACGCTTACATGGGAGAAGGCTTACCTGGGAGGAGAACGCTTACATGGGAGAAGGCTTACATGGGAGGAGAACGCTTACATGGGAGGAGAAGGCTTACCAGGAGAAGGCTTACCAGGGTGAAGGCTTACCTGGGAGGAGAGGGCTTACCTGGGAGGAGAGGGCTTACTTGGGAGGAGAAGGCTTACCAGGGTGAAGGCTTACCAGTGAGACAGTTTACCAGGGAGGAGAAGGCTTACCTGTGAGGAAAACACTTACATGGGAGAAGGCTTACTTTGGAGAAGGCTTACCTGGGAGGAGAACGCTTACATGGGAGAAGGCTTACCTGGGAGGAGAACGCTTACATGGGAGAAGGCTTACCTGGGAGGAGAACGCTTACATGGGAGAAGGCTTACATGGAGGAGAACGCTTACATGGGAGGAGAAGGCTTACCAGGGAGAAGGCTTACCAGGGTGAAGGCTTACCTGGGAGGAGAGGGCTTACCTGGGAGGAGAGGGCTTACTTGGGAGGAGAAGGCTTACCAGGGTGAAGGCTTACCAGTGAGACAGTTTACCAGGGAGGAGAAGGCTTACCTGTGAGGAAAACACTTACATGGGAGAAGGCTTACTTTGGAGAAGGCTTACCTGGGAGGAGAACGCTTACATGGAAGAAGGCTTACCTGGGAGGAGAACGCTTACATGGGAGAAGGCTTACCTGGGAGGAGAACGCTTACATGGGAGAAGGCTTACATGGGAGGAGAACGCTTACATGGGAGAAGGCTTACCTGGGAGGAGAACGCTTACATGGGAGAAGGCTTACCAGGGAGAAAGTTTACCTGGGAGGTGAACACTTAACTGGGAGGTTAACACTTAACTGGGAGGTGAACACTTAACTGGGAAATGAACGCTGCTCCAATACCACCTACTCTACCTGGACAGCCAATAATCTGGGTTTTTCCCATCCATCCTATTCCAGTGCTACCTGCTCATTGTGGTGGATGATTTGTTTTTTATTCCCTCCATTCATCAATTACTTTGAAACACAGATTATCAATCAGTCTGAAACCAAACAAATCCCCTACAGATAATAAACTTCAGGATCTGCTGTTTTAATATTGTCTCATTTTGAGGATATGTTTACTTGGAATAGAATTATTGGTGGCAACCCTCAATGTTAATGGGCAACCATGCTCAGATCCAGGAAAGGAAGTGAGGTCTGGCATCAGAAGTAAAACTCCTGTTACTTTATTAGAACTTGGTTAAAACATGGCAAGATGAAAATTTTAAAACATGTAAATTAAGATTAAATTGCTTTATTCATCTAATATTGATTGCTTATATAACGCCAACATATTCCCCAGCACTAAATAGAGACTGTCATCACTGTCCCCGTGTGGGCTCACAATGTAGATTCCCTATCAGCATATATCTTTGGACAATGAGAGGAAACCGGAGAACCCAGAGGAAACTCACGCAACAGGGGGAGAACATACAAACTTCTTGTAGATGTTGCCCTTGGAGGAAATTGAATCCAGGACCCCAGTGTTGAAAGGCATCAGGCTAACCACTGAGGCACCGCACTGCCGTAAGGGTTTTCTATGGAGAGAGTAGAAGTAGAAGAAGCCACTGGTAGACAACTATGGCAGTGGCTTTCCTCCCCTGAAAACAAAAGGATCGGGCACGGAAATGTCAATTTACCAATCAATCTCTCACATAATATCATGTGTCAAAGAGGAGTCTGAAGGCCCCATACAAATCAGATATCAGCGAATGCTAACAAAATTGTTGGGTTTGTCCATCTGTTAGCTATTGTATATGTGGCCCCTAGTTCCAGCTTGTATTAAAGTGCAGTTAATGTGCAGTGCTGTATTTGCAATCTGCAGACCTCAGAGCTGAAACCTCTCATCGACACCATCCAAGCCTGACTCTCACCGACGCCATCCCAGGCTGACTCTCACCGACACCATCCCAGGCTGACTCTCACCGACACCATCCAAGCCTGACTCCATCGATACCATCCAGGCTGACTCTCACTGACACCATCCCAGGCTGACTCTCACTGACACCATCCCATGCTGACTCTCACTGACACCATCCCAGGCTGACTCATCGACACCATCCCAGGCTGACTCTCACCGACACCATCCCAGGCTGACTCTCACCGACACCATCCCAGGCTGACTCTCACCGACACCATCCCAGGCTGACTCTCACCGACACCATACCAGACTGACTCTCACCGACACCATCCAAGGCTGACTCTCACTGAAACCATCCCAGGCTGACTCTCACCGACACCATCCAAGGCTGACTCTCACTGACACCATACCAGACTGACTCTCACCGACACCATCCCAGGCTGACTCTCACCGACACCATCCAAGGCTGACTCTCACTGAAACCATCCCAGGCTGACTCTCACCGACACCATCCAAGGCTGACTCTCACTGACACCATACCAGACTGACTCTCACTGAAACCATCCCAGGCTGACTCTCACTGAGACCATTTCAGGCTGATTCTCACTGACACCATACCAGACTGACTTCCACCGACACCATCCCAGGCTGACTCTCACCGACACCATACCAGACTGACTCTCACCGACACCATCCAAGGCTGACTTCCACCGACACCATACCAGGCTGACTCTCACCGACACTATCCAAGGCTGACTCTCACTGACACCATACCAGACTGACTTCCACCGACACCATCCCAGGCTGACTCTCACCGACAGTATTCCTGGCTGACTCTTTCAGTTTATTTTAGTTCATTTAGATTCTGGAAAGTGCAATCATCACACGTGGCACTTATCAACAATCTACAGCATTGTTCTCCAACTCTGGTCTTTAAGAGCTACCCACAGATCATGTGTTCAGGATTCCTTTACTATTGATCAGGTGATAATCCGTCACATGTGCGATACTGGTGGCTTTTGAGGACTGGAGTTGGAGAATCTACAGCATAGAAGGTAAGCTAGTTTATGAGGGATAAAAGCTTATTGACTGCTTCTAGCACAAATGAAAAGGAAATGCATTTACAAAAAACGTTTTTGCAGCATTAAAGCTGCAAGCAGAATGTAGATTGATGCTCAATGGTGAAAATCATTAAAACAGTACACCAGGTAATCACATTAAAAGCCATGTGCAATCATAATGTATTTTAATCACTACCTTAGAAAAAGATATTTAATCCATTAATAGGCTGTCAGGGGTTTAAGGCTGTGTGCCCATGTTGTGTTTTTATTCTGTTTTTGCTGCAGCGTTTTTTTGCAACCAAATCTGCATTGTGGGCACACAGCCTTAGGAAACACATTCTACTGGTAAAACCAAGCGAGTGCAATAGGCAGGAAAGAAATTATATTTAGGACAATCTTTACACTCAAAATTGACTGTCTGCAAAGACTGCAAATGGCATCTATAGCCTACTGATTGCACATGAAAGGCAGAGGCAAAGAAAATCCCTTGCAATGTTATCAGAATCCCTCATGTTAGTAAAGTGAATATTGAGTATGACATAGATAGCTAATTCCTCATGAGAAAACTGCATATTTAAAGGGAATCTGTCAGCAGATTTGTGCTACCTTATGTGATGTAGGCAAAAAAAACACTGAATCCAAAGTTGCATAACTTAGGTCGGCTTCACACCACGGCAAGATCAGGTCTGGGGCTGTCCGGTGTGAACCTGACAGCCCAGAACCCGATTTTGCACTATTGCAGCCCTATGGGACCGGATAGAGCCGGATGGCAGCTATTTGCCATCCAGATGCCATCTGTCCGGGAGGATCCGGGAGAATTCTGATTTTTCTCCCGGACACAAAAATGTTGCTTGCAGCATTTTTGTGTCTGGGGCAAAAATCGGACAAACTCGGATCCTCCCGGATCTGACGCAATCTGGCGCCCCATAACTTTGGAGTCTATGGCGCTGGATCAGACAAAAAATCGGATCCGAAAGCCGGATGCTGGAGTTTAACAATGAGTGCTGCTAAACTTCAGCACCAGGAGCTGTCCCCTGCAGATATTTCAGGACTGCGGCTAGCTCCCCGCTAGCTGCGATCTTGAAATTTCAGCAGCTGCAGCTGCAATGCAGAGGTTCTTACATAGTTTTTAGATTTAGCATGTATGAGAACGCTGCCTCTGCCAACACCAGCCTCTGTATATACATTTCTATAGACAGTGAGCTGCTAGCCACAGCAGGGGGTGTGCCGGACTAGCTGACCCAGTCCAGCAATGCTAATCTTCTGAAGCTAAAACAAGCATTGCAGGTAAACAACTGCGAACAGTGTGAATAGAGACGCATGGCTGACATCTGTGTCAACCCCTGTATTCAGATTATAGAGCAAAAACCTGCTCACAGATTCCCTTTAGCTTGTGCTGAACTTCCTAGGAAAATGTATCTGGTTGGAATATATTACAGAAGATTGTTGGAATGGTAGCGGAAATACTTTATTGTTTTATTCTGTCGGATGATAAAGTATCGCTCACTCGAATACTCTTAGTCATCTAATTGTGGCACCAAATCGCAATGTCACAACGGCATAAATGTCATATAAATGTCATTACAGTGTAGCCTCTACTGTAAGAGAAGTATTAAGTGTCTTGCAGGAATTCGGTGACCCCCACTCTTTTCTATGATGCGCTCCAGTGACCAGGGCCTGGACTATTGTAAAGAACAATTAGTTACACTGAAGTCTGCTATTCATCAGTGCGGCCTTACAGCAATGAGGCCATAGGTCTGATCCCGGGTGTTGCCTATATGGCGGCAGTAGCTTGAGACGATTTAAGTTAAATGTCCCTAATCCCTCTTCATCTACCAGCTCTGCGGTATATGTGGGCGCTATAGAAACTGCAATGATAAAAATTAAAGAATTTGTTTTTAAAATATGGGAACAGTTAATAGGAACATATCCCTCTGTGTGCAGTTAATAGCACCGAGTAGAACAATACGTGTATTAGTCAGAGCTTCCCTGATGACTTTGTCAGATGAAGAGTATTCCTATTATAGGAGATCCAGGCAGACAAGTAACGACTTGTGTAGGCTGCAGCTACATCCGTGCAGTAATGCGATACATCGGCCCACATAACCAAGGGAAGACCAAACCGCAGAAAACACTTAGAAAGAACGAGACGACAGACTATATGGAATCTGATCTGAATATGCACGGAGCAGCTGCAGACATAAGTCAGGGATGGACACTCGATTTTATTTTGTCATGGCTTCATCTCTTCTGAATAATAATGATAGTGGCGGTACTCTCACTAAAGCGAATCGTCAATAATATATCACGGATTATATATAAAAATAGAGAATATTTAGAATTAGGTGCAATGCTCATTTTCCCCACTAGAGGTCAGCCCAGAGTGGTGCAATGATACAGAATAGAAGTTTCACTTGTGTTGGAAGTTTCGATATAAGACATATGTATGACCTTGTCCCGATCTGCAATAACAATTACATTTTCTTTGAGTTATTTTCCTAGTATCTTTCTTTTTCTTTTTTAGGATGATGATGTTTCATTATGATTTAGCAATGGAGTAAATGGTAGACTACGCAACTTCTATAGTGGATGGAATCAGGGGCATAACTATAATAGGTGCAGGGGTTGTGATCGCACCCTGGGCCCTGCAGCCTAGGGGGGCCCCAGAGGTCCCACTGGCCTATAGAAAAAGACTAATTCTATTAAAGTTATGCAATAATTGGGGGCCCCATTGCAGCTTTCGCATCGGGGCCCCTGGGCCAGAAGTTACACCACTGGATGGAACTGTAGGTGTCCAGTAATAGAGAGGAGGCACACTGACTGCACTGAGGCTTGGGAGCCGTGTCATGGGCAGATCATGGCATTGCCAGATTGTGGCGTCCTCTAAGGCGTTTTTTAGTATCCTAACCGGATGCAGTTTGCGCCCATTGATTTTCACTCCGATAGTTTCGTTTGTATCCGGTTGCTGCCGGATCTGGCCAAAACCATTTTTTTACTGAGCCCAAATAACCCAACATGTACAATTTTTGTAAAATGGTCTAAAAAGTTACTTTTATTCACAGAACAGTAGTGACATGGTCATACACACAACACTGGACTGATGGTGGAGACTCTGGACGAGCCAACTAGTCACAAGTTAGGGGGCGTAAAGTATTGGCCTTGCCCCAAACACTGGTGACCCGAGCTACGCCACCGCTTCATGCTCCGGCCCATTTATTACGCCTGTTCACTTCCATCTGTGATGTAGACTGCATGGCAGTCATCAGTTGCGGTTCCGCCTCTGGATACTCCTCTGTGTTTTTGGCATTTACTGGGTGATGTCTATAACTGAAGAAAGACGTTAATTGCCTGCACCTAGCAACTGCAACATACGCTGCCAAGCCGGCCGCCGCCGCAAACAATGCAGTGTGTAAAGTACATAATAAAGAGGCAGATGTCCGCCCCGTCCGTCCCCTGTCACCACCACTCAATGCCGTCCTAATTAAATGTATTTTCTATGAGGGGACCAGGTTTGTTTTAGAATATTCCATTGTCTTTCTATCCATGATAACAAACACAGATGTTAGTGCGCAGCGGCCGCTCAATCTAACACCCACACAACACTCTTCATATTTGGATTGAGGGGCTGATTTTTTTTTTCCATTTTCTTTTCTTATCTGTCAGCAACTTTCCTTGGTTGAGCACATTAGAGTCTGGCCGTCAGGAGCCGCCGCTCCGGGGAGGGACCGTGTTTGCTCCAAACATCTTTTTCTTTCCAGAAATTTGTAGAACAGAAGCCACTGACCCCAGAACAAACAGCGCCGGAGACATCATAGCCGCATCACACTGGACATGCGTATCCATCATCTACATACTGCTGACACTCATCCGTCAGGGGACGCTCGTCCGTCAGGGGATCAGCAATTACCATGGATTTAATCAAATCATTTTACATATAACTAAACCTGTCAATAAGACACGTGACTTGTTATTAGTATGTACATGAAGAAAAATGCTCAATTATTTTATATTAAAACTATCCTGAAAAGGGTTGTGGGAAGTTTTTTTTTTACCTTTACTAGATAGAGATAGATAGATAGATAGATAGATAGATAGATAGATAGATAGATAGATAGATAGATAGATAGATAATAAAAAAATGAGCAGCACAGACCTTGCATGAGGGTGCCAGCAACCAAACCTCTTCCTTTCAAGGTTTCCAATATATGAAATAAATGAAGTTGCAGCACTCCAATCCTTCTTTAGGTGAAAAAAGGTTGGAAGGGTTTGCCACCCGAAACGTCGCTGTTGCCCATGCTGTGATGTTGAGTAAACCTTTTTCACCTAAAGAAGGATTGATGTGCTACAACTTCATTTATATGATAGATAGATAGATAGATAGATAGATAGATAGATAGATAGATAGATAGATAGATAGATAGATAGACATTTTTCAAGCAACACGTAGAGACTGACTGGCGACACCTGTTGTGTGTAAAGGTGGTAGCCGGAAAAAATACATTATAAAATAAAATAAACCGATGCACACTGAACACTAAGAAAAAACATCATCTAGCACAATGGCTATAAAAATGAATGGCAGGGAAAATATGTAAAGCTAATACAAATGTATATGGGGAAAAAAGACATAGCAAAAATACTTAGGAACACTAAAAACAAAAGAAACATAGCTGATGCATTGGCCAATTCATGAGAGCCCGATAACCAACGTCAAGGTGTTCTCTTCTATCGGGTCCCTAACCTTGTGCCTCTGTTTGCGATTTAAAACTGCATGTATGGGTGTACTTATGCCTCTGATGATACGTATTTGCCTTGCCGTTCATTTTTATAGCCATTATGCTACATCATATTTTTTCTTAGTGTTCAGTGTGCAGCAGTTTATCTTATTTTTCAAGCAAAAGGCTTACCACAAGCCGAGTCGTTGCGCCACATAAGGGCTATTAAAGTCAATATTTGCTTTATTTTTTGAGTGCTGCTTGGATTTAATTTTTTATATTCTTTTGCTTTGGACATCGCATTGGCCAGGACTATTGAACCGATGGTTGGGTATAAGTTTGTGCTTTACCTTTTTTTTTTTCAAAATAGATTGATAGAATGGATAGAAAGAATGGATAGAAAGAATAGATAGATGGTAAGAATAGATAAATTCATAGATAGATAGATGATATATAATGACCGGAGGTCCTATTAAGATCCAGTGAGTCACAGACTGAGACAGAGGCAGAAATAAACAACAGTATTTTTTACTGATATGGGGATCAAAGTATGGTTCAGTATAGAATGTATAAGTATCAAAATCCCCTTAAAATATAACCAATAACAGTTTCACACACTCAGCGTTAGCCGACATCAATGCACCGATCTCAGAGTTCCCAGGGTATGTAAATCACACTCAGAACCAGGAGCAAATTTACCTACACGTTAGACTTATCAAGGATTTAACTTAACTAAAGGCTATGTACATCAACTGTGGGCGGTCTGATGGGACCTCTGAGATGGCACACTGAGTATAACTTATCACAGCTAATAACAATACATTACACTATGTCAATGCTGGCTATACACTTAGCACAGGGATACCCGGGTATCTCAAAACTATGGCACCATAAACCTCAAATGTAGCTTTACACCGGTGTATATTCCACGTGGGCTGCAGCAAGTCCAGAAAAAGTAAAAAGAAAAAAAAAAACCTTTTGCGCAAAAGAAAAACGTATTGTAAAACAGCAGAATTTGGCAGCTTACCAGCCAATGCCAGATTCACATGTCCAGCACTTTAGTTCTGTAAGCTTGGGGTGCAATCTGTGGAGCACTCTTTTCCAGGGCTTGTCAGGACCTTGTCAAGATCCTCCCAATGTGGATAGCACCGGACGCCGACTCTCCTTTCGCAGTTACTCACGGCCTTCCTGGACGCCAATCACTCGCTCCATCAGGGGGAACATCTCCTCAGCCTCCTTGTCAGGATCCTCCCAATGTGGATGGCACCGGACGCCGGCTCTCCTTTCGCAGTTACTCACGGCCTCCCTGGACGCCAATCACTCGCTCCATCAGGGGGAACATCTCCTCAGCCTCTCCTCAGATGCTGGACACTTGCTCAGTTCAAGATAAAGTGTTTAGTCCACACAACAGGGCTTGCAAACAACTTTAAAGGCCCATATAGCTTGCACTGGCTCTGCTGTAATCCTTACACTAGTAATGGCCACCGCAGAGAGAGATCAACAACAACAGGAGCAACTGACAGAACCGTCACCCGGCAACCAGTGATCGTGCTTTCACTTTCCTAGACACAGAGCAGTCACCATGGCAACCAGAGACTGTTTTCTCTTTCCTGGGCCACTACAAAATGGCAGTCTGCTTGGTTTTAGCAGCTTATTAGTTTACCCTCTTACAGATAGATGGATGGATAGGTAGATAGATAGATAGATAGATAGATAGATAGATAGATAGATAGACTCTTTTTTTCCTGCACATTCTTCTTTGATGTGATCTGTAGTCATAGATTAGATGACAGATGCTCAGAAAAAGACAAATAAAAGTGCTGAGCACACTCCTGTTATATCATCAGACCAAGCTCACTGATAGATCCTCTGTTAACTCATTCTGCAGCCATAAAACATGCAACACTGAGACTATAGAAGGGAAATTGTGCAACATATTTAGTGAGACCCAATTGTAAAATGAGTTGTAGGCCCACATACATGCACTTAAGTATTTAAAAGAAGGGGAAGGCACAAAGGGGTACAACATTTTAAATCAATAGGTAAGATGTATTGTCCACAACCATAGGCTTCAATGTGGGTATTAGAGATGCACACATTCTGCCATTTCTGACAACCTCGTCAGTTGTTCAAGAGTAATTTCATAAATCAATAGTATAGATGAACATAAGAAACTTTGTAATATTTCTGATCAGAGAAATTGGCTTCTTTCTTGTCCTGGATTGAGCTTTGACTAACAGTTTATGGGTAAAATCTGTATTCAGTGAAAAATGATTTATCCATTACTGAGAAAGATGACAGTTGGTGCTTTAAAAATTCTATGGAGTGGGAGGAGCTAGAGGCCAAGGGAGGAGCAAGAGGCCGAGGGAGGAGCTAGAGGCCGACAGACATTCTGCTGCAAGATCTCCTAAATCAACAGTTCTCCATAGAAATCTATGATCACTCACTGTCCTCTCCTAACTCAATGCAATGAGAATGTCTGTATTCTTTGAACAAAGGGAACTCTTGAATAGAAAAATATATAAACTAGGCAAAATCGCCTTCCTCTGATGTTCACAGAACAAGAAAAAGGAAATATTATGTAGTGCATTAGGGGAGACTCTGCTTTAATAGGGAGAGCATTAAAAAGTTGCATCATGTCTAATCTGGTGTTTATTCTGTAATGGTTCATTGTGTCTATTTGACCTTCAATGATATTAGAGGTCTAAAAACTGAACCAGTGACAGCAAATCAAGGTGTTAAAGTGGTGACTTATTAACAATGACAGAAGAAAAGCTTTGGCTAGAAGTCTCCTGTTTGCTGGGTGCGGTCGCAAATACTGTTTCTCAAGGCAAGGTATTTCCAACCGGAATGTTTAGTAATTGTTAGAAAGAGACAGAGCCCCGGGCGGCTTCATCTGTGATCGAATGTTACCCAGCACCTCTCTATGAATGGGCAGCATGGCAGATAGTTAAAGGGCTCTGGGAGAACGTTCGGATATGTTATTGCTGAGGGCCTATTTATTGTATTCAATAGATTTACAAGACCTGCATACATATATGTGGTTGGGGGGATTGTAGAACCTGTGTTCTCCAGCACAGATCTATAATACCTCTGTATGCACAGACTCTACACATCAGAAAAGTGAACACTACACCCACCATTTTCAACAGGTCTAAATGACCATTTAACTTGTATATGGTTTTACTAACCTCTATCCAATGGCAGGTGCCACACAAAGAAGGGTCAGGAATCTTATATATCAACATGTGCAATCAGTGGCGTAGCTAGAGTCCAATGGGCCTCGATGCAAAATTTGGATCTGTCCTCCCCCCCCTGCATGTTAGTCAGATACATGGGCCCTTGGAATGTTCTAGATCCTATAAAAACATACAAGCAGCTCCTCCTTCATTATACAGCATTATCCCCTCCTGTAGTAATGTCTCCCATCTTGGGCCCTTTCCTGGTAAATATGTCCCTCCTGGTATTTATTTTCTCTCTTCCAGGTATGCATGTCTCCAATCCTGGTATATATGTCCCCATGCTGGCATACATGTCCCCATCCTGGCATATATGTCACCCTTCCAAGTGTATATGTTCCCCATCCTGGTATATATATCCCCATCCTGGTATATATATCCCCATCCTGGCATATATATCCCTATCCTGGTATATAATATATATATACATGTATAAATATATATATATATATACTGTATGTCTCCATCCTGGTATATATGTTCTTATCCTGGCCCCTTCCTGGTATATATAATTCTAGTTTTGCCTTGAATGCATATAAAAGAAAAAATGCTATTCATGCGGTGTCCTCCTCTGTAGACGTTGCAATGTCTAGAAGCTGACATCTGCATACCTGCTACGGCAATGCATGACATCACTGTCAATGCATGACATCAGCTGCCTGCCTCTGTACAGCCGGCAGAGTGTTTTGCAGTGCAGGGACCCGACGGGTCTCTGTGCAGCAATGCATCTCAGCTGTATTAGCGCTTTCCACCCCAGGCTCAGTCGTGGTTGCAATCTCTTTGACCGCAATTGTTACGCCCCTGTGCCCGATCCATCTGTTTTACTGCAAGCTACCCTATCACAAGTCCTGTCCGGCAGTGGCTTACTCTCCTCTGTCCATCAGAAAGTACCTTTCTGGCCGCTTATATACCTGTCTGTACGAGCCCTTAATCGTATCGGATGGAAACCTTGTGTTAATAAATGATTTGTTAACCAGAAGGCCTGCAGAGAAGATAAAACATGGCTGTTCTATCGGTGATCATTTCGGGTTATTTTCTACAAAAATGCAGACTGAAGTAAGTTTTCAGCAAGAACAGAACAGGAGCTTCTTTGACTTCACATTTTGCAAAACTGAGTTTGGACACATTGGTTACATCCATGTGTAATGTGCACTCACACGTCATGAATGAACGGCTACAGTTCAGCACCCGGTTTTATCAGGAGAGATTTATGGTGCTGTACCATCTCTTAAACATGTATCATACATCTTACTTAAGAGACAGTCATGACATCATAAATTAGACATTTTGCTACTGTGTAAGGAATCTTATTCTTGACCTACTTTAGCTTCCAAATCTTTCTTTTGCAATAAATCTGCCCTGCAGATCAGCCCTCAAGATTAAAGACTTTTCTGGCACATTGTTCCTTAAAACCCAGCTCCTTATAGTCTTCTATCATCTACATCTAAGGTGAATCTACAGTAACACTAAGGCCGTACACTTCTCACAGATGATGACCAAGGGCTCTTTTGGCAATCGGCTACCACTCCCCCATACACCTGTATGTTGGGCTCGGCTTAGTGCTTACATTTTATATAGTGAGAAAGAGGAGAAAGCCTCTACCAGACAGCTATGGCAGTGGCTTATCTTCTAACAATGAAAGGGTCAGGGATTAAAAGGTTACCTGCTCGACCATTATCCCCCCCAACATCATGTGTCCTGGGAGAGTTAGAAGACCACAATACACATTGGACTATTGGCTGGCATGACAATATCATAGGGTTCAGCCGTCTTTAGTTTAATGAATTTCGGGGTCTTAAAAAAAGGGTTGTATCTTTTCTGACAACTTTCGTTCTTATGCTGTGGTAGCTAGTTCAATAAAATAAATCACATACTGACCCTCCCGAGTCCAATATAGAGACTCCGCCATTGCCCCGACCTGTGCTGTTTGTCTGCAGCAGTGATATCATGTCAACACACTGCTCCAAAAATAATAATTAAATAACCCAATGTAACTCCATATCAATCACACTTCTGACAAATCATCCTGTCCAGTTATGAAGCAACACTGATTGCGAATCAATTTCTCCTGCTATTGTGCAAATGGACAGACAACATATTGACGTGATAGGCAAATAGCAAGACACCCCTATTCCTCCTTGCACAAAGACAGCGGTAGCAGTCCTGCTGCTGGGTTGTTGCCCTCCTGCAGCCCCCTCCACGTCTTCTCGTTGTACTGGCCTGTCTCCTGCTATCTGGACATAGCTCACTTTCTTGCCACAGCTCACATTGATTTGCCATCCTGGATGAGCTGCACTACCTGGCCACCTGTGAGGGTTGTAGACATTGCCTCATGCTAGCTCTAGGGGTGAGAGCAATGACAAAATACAAAAGTGACCAAAACAACAGCCAAAAAGAATAAGAACAGAGAAATGGTCTGTGGTCACCACCTGCAGAGCCGCTCCTTCATGGTACCTTTACACGCTGCGACGGCAGGCTGGATACATCCCGCTACAGGCTACAAATGTAGCTTGTAGCGCCAATGTAGCCCGTCGTAGCTGCGTCTGAAGACGTGACGCTACAGCCGGCAACAGATACATCTGTTTCCTAGGTCTGCTCGAAAACTGATGGCTACATCGCCGATTGTAGCGAGCTGTATCGGCGTGTAAAGAAGCACCGGAAGGGAACTCGGGACAGCCTGCAATGTAGCTAAGGCGTGACCCTGGCTCCGTGTTACCGCGCCCCATGTGCGATCATTGGTGGAAGCTGCTGCATGACGATTGGTAGTCGCTGCATAGGGAGGCATATTTAAGGAGCTGACGAGTCACACTACACAATCGCTCGAGCGTGCTGTATTACTCAGCCTCCTGCGTTGCCTGCCCAATCAGGATGTTATTGCTTCGTCCTATCAGCGTACGGACGGCTCGTAATCCACAATTGTGGCACGCCTATGTGCTGGCCCTGCTGCACCAGGTCCGCCCATAGTAGCTGGTTATAGCGGTGTGTAAATGAGCTACAGCTGGCTACTTGAGACACCCGGCGATGTAGCTAGCTATAGATGTAGCGTGGCGTAGCGCACCTTGTGGCGGCGTGTAAAGAGGGTGCGTTGACCGTTTGTAACCGTTTGAGCGTGCTCGTGCACGTGAAATAGCGGGATGTATCCAGCCTGCCGTCGCGGCGTGTAAAGGTACCATTACAGGGGGGTGTCTTGCTCCGATCATTTCTACTATTGTCTGTTCCATTTGCAGAACAGCTGAGAAACTGATTGACAATCAATGTTGCTTCATAACTGGACAGAGGTGTGACTGACTTAGAGTTACATTAAGTTGTTTTAAGCGTTTCCTTTCTTTTTTGTATACAGTGCCTACAAGTAGTCTTCAACCCCCTGCAGATTTAGGTGGTTTGATAAGATGCAAATAAGTTAGAGCCTTCAAACTGCAAACGAGAGTAGGATTTATTAACAGAAGCATAAATCTTACAAACCAAAAAGTTATGTTGCTCAGTTGAATTTTAATAAATTTTAAACATAAAAGTGTGGGTCAATTATTATTCAACCCCTAGGTTTAATATTTTGTGGAATAACCCTTGTTTGCAATTACAGCTAATAATCGTCTTTTATAAGACCTGATCAGGCCGGCACAGGTCTCTGGAGCTATCTTGGCCCACTCCTCCATGCAGATCTTCTCCAAGTTATCTAGGTTCTTTGGGTGTCTCATGTGGACTTTAATCTTGAGCTCCTTCCACAAGTTTTCAATTGGGTTAAGGTCAGGAGACTGACTAGGCCACTCCATCACCTTGATTTTTTCCCTCTTGAACCAGGCCTTGGTTTTCTTGGCTGTGTGCTTTGGGTCGTTGTCTTGTTGGAAGATGAAATTATGACCCATCTTAAGATCCTTGATGGAAGAGCGGAGGTTCTTGGCCAAAATCTCCAGGTAGGCCGTGCTATCCATCTTCCCATGAAAGCGGACCAGATGGCCAGGCCCCTTGGCTGAGAAACAGCCCCACAGCATGATGCTGCCACCACCATGCTTGACTGTAGGGATGGTATTCTTGGGGTCGTATGCAGTGCCATCCAGTCTCCAAACGTCACGTGTGTGGTTGGCACCAAAGATCTCGATCTTGGTCTCATCAGACCATGGAACCTTGAACCAGTCTGTCTGAGTCCTCCAAGTGATCATGAGCAAACTGTAGACGAGCCTCGACATGACGCTTTGAAAGTAAAGGTACCTTACGGGCTCGTCTGGAACGGAGACCAATGCGGTGGAGTACGTTACTTATGGTATTGACTGAAACCAATGTCCCCACTGCCATAAGATCTTCCCAGAGCTCCTTCCTTGTTGTCCTTGGGTTAGCCTTGACTCTTCGGACAAGCCTGGCCTCGGCACGGGAGGAAACTTTCAAAGGCTGTCCAGGCCGTGGAAGGCTAACAGTAGTTCCATAAGCCTTCCACTTCCGGATGATGCTCCCAACAGTGGAGACAGGTAGGCCCAACTCCTTGGAGAGGGTTTTGTACCCCTTGCCAGCCTTGTGACCCTCCACGATCTTGTCTCTGATGGCCTTGGAATGCTCCTTTGTCTTTCCCATGTTGACCATGTATGAGTGCTGTTCACAAGTTTGGGGAGGGTTTTAAATAGTCAGAAAAGGCTGGCAAAAGAGATAATAAATCCACACATGTGAAGCTCATTGTTCTTTGTGCCTGCACTACTTACTAATACTTTAGGGGGACCAAACAGAATGCTGGTGGTTTGAGGGGTTGAATAATAAATGACCCTCTGAATTAACTTTTAACACTTTAAAAAAAAAAAAAATGTTTTAAATCTTTTTGGCTGCAGTGCATTTCCCACTTCCAGGCTGATCTACAGTCCAAATGTCACAATGCCAAATTAATTCCGCATGTGTCAACCAGCTAAATCTGCAGGGGGTTGAATACTACTTGTAGGCAATGTATATATATATAGTGTATTTAGAGACGACAGGGTCTTGATGTCTTCTATACAGTAGTCCATAGGTGACAGGATCCGGTTAATGGTGTATTTTATTATGGTAACAACAACAGTGTTTACAGCACTTGCATTTTTCTGCAGCGGCACATATTGAGCTTTGGACTGTAACCATGGGATGGAGTTATTACACATAATTGAGGAATGCGGGATGGTAAAGGTATAATATGAGTCACGGGCTTGACGGGATTTTTGCAGCACCAATTCTGCATTTGTGGTTGTATATTTCACCTGACAACTGGAATGCGAATAGCCCATTTGTATTGGGCAGACAGGGACATAATAAGTAAATAGACTGGGACACTGGAAAGGCGAATGCATGGGGGCATTGTCCCCAGCCTGAGATGTGACACTGCGCACTCGGAGCCTCGGAGACATCCACAAGCTCAGTCACACAGAGGCATGAATGACAGCACAAAGGATTAGGGAGAGGGGTAAATGACACCACCAAGGCGGCCATTCAGACGCGGGGGCAGGAGGCGGCGCTCGCAGGAAGTAAATTAACACCTCAAAGTTTTCATTCTTTTGTCACCGAGATAAAGAACTTTTCCAGCTTAAAATATTTCTGCAGTTTTCCAGAGACTCTTATTTTCGCCGTTTTAGCTCCCGTCTATTGAACAATTCCTCTTTTTTGTTTTATTCTCACAGAGAGACGTGAATTATTAGCAGGTTAATTGGCTTCCTATGGTGACTGTGTGGTAGGGAGATTAGATTGTAAGCTCCACCAGGGAGGGGGATGTAAATGAATACATTCTCGGAGGAGGACTCTGGAATAATAAGCAATGTATAAAGTACCTGCATTTATAGGAAATCGTTACCGTTTTAGTCCTTGTTCTGTGCTCCGGAGCAGGGGCGTAGTTAGAGGGGCCACTCGGGTATGTGCCATGAGCGCTGGGCGCCGTGTTGTAACTTGAAGGTCATGGGCTCCGAAGCTAAACCTACAACTGGGCCCCTAACTATCACAAAGGACCTGGCAGCAGGTGAAGAGTGAGCAGTTATTGCTCTTATTTTATTCCCTCTGCTCCCTGAGAATCTGTTTTCTAATTCCATTATATGGTTCAAAATATAGGGGCCTATTTACTTAGTGCTACCTATGAAGATCTTCACCAAAGGGGCGTTGCTCACAGGGCTGTGGACTCGGGAGTTGTGGAGTCGAAGTCAAAGTTGGTGTCTATTTTGGGTGGAGTTGGATTCAGGGAAATTGAGGAGTCGGAGTCAGAGTCAGTGTCCATTTTGGGTGGAGTTGGAGTCAGATTCAGGGAAATTGAGGAGTCGGAGTTGGAGTCGGACATTTAGCAAATGTGGATGAATATATACTGCTGAATATGAAATGATGGGACGTCCAAGGTAACATAATTGGTGTCTTTATTCCAATTCCCTACGCATTTCAAGGCTGTCCCAGCCTCTTCCTCAGGAGCAACACCATCAACAATTGTTGTGATTGTTGATGGTGTTTGGCTTACTGACTTCGCAGTATTGGTTGTGAAGTCGGAGTCGGTGTCCATTTTGGTGGAGTTGGAGGCAGATTCAGGCAAATTGAAGAGTAGGAGTCGGATGTTTGGCTTACCGACTCCACTGCCCTAGTTGCTCACAAGATTCCTTGGTGGCCTGTCTTAAGTCTGTTCCATATAATTATACAGACTGGTAAACTAACTGACACCACAGCAGAAGCTAGACCGACACCATTATAGTCAATAGGGCTCTTGTTCTCCACGTCAATGTTTGTTTCTTTGTTCCTAGAATGTAAGAAAGAAATGGTCTACAAAGTCTAGGGTGGTTTAGGTAAATCTATTACGGTACATATGCTTGTTTTTAGGACCTTGAATAGGAGCAGTATGTAGCAGGTAGTGTAGGGGTTTTTCTGTTTAGTTTTTTTTACACAAAGAAGGTTATATTCACAGTTTAGAAACTACTGAACTAACGTACATCTATCTAAATATATAAATGGTGACGAAAGGTCAATTATCTGCTAAAAGGGCATCTCTCAGTAGGATCAACATTCCTAATCCGCCTAGATGGGCATGTGGGGTCATAGAAAACTTGATTAATATGATACCTTGATATTGGCGATCCAATGTCTTATTCCCGAAAAAATCCATGTTTTTATTAATATGTAAATGAGCTATTAAGATCTACGGGCCAGACACAGATCTCCCCGAGAATCTGCCTCCAGGGTTTATTGTAAATAAAAGAAGGCATTACCAGTGTGAGACATGTAGATCAGGAGAGCAGACTGTCAGTCATTACATGTCTCACACTGGTAACTCCTCCTTTCATATAAAACAATCTCTGAAGGCAGATTCTCATTGAGATCTATGTCCAGCCCATAGACGTTAACAGCTCATTTACATACAGGTGCATATCAATGAATTAAAATATCATCAAAGTGTTAATTTTTTTTCAGCAAATCAATACAAAAGTGAAACACATATATTATATAGAGTCATTACACACAGAGTGATCTATTTCAAGTGTTTATTTTCGTAAATGTTGATGATTATGGTGGAAAGCCAATGAAAACAAAAAGGTCATTTTCTCAGAAAATTAAAGTAGGGGGAATGAAGGGTTAAAAAACTGCGCTGCCATATTCCACGAGACATCAAAGGGTGAATATAATATTGATTTATTAGTCAGGGCTCCCTGAAACGCCCTGAAATATTGATTTCTCCTGAGGAAAAGCCAGGGAGTCCTGAAATATGTTGACTAATAAATCAATATTATATTCACCCTTTGATGACTCGTGGAATACGGCAGTGCATTCTTTTAACCCTTCATCCTCCCTACTTTAATTTTTTTGAGATAATGATCTTTGGGTTTTCATTGGCTATGAGCCGTAATCACCAATATTAACAGACATAAACTCTTGAAATAGATCACTGTTTGTAATGCCTATATATAATATACCGATACGTGTTTCGCTTTATGTATTGAATTACTGAAATAAATCAACTTTTTGATGATATTTTAATTCATTAAGATGAACTACTATTAAGAAAAATATGGATTTCTAAGGAATAAAATATTGGAATGCAGATATCAGGGTATGACCTATGTGCCCATATAGACAGCTTAGGAGGGTTCATCCTGCTGAAAGATTACCTTCGAATACATCAGAGGTGTATCTAGCTTTTCTGGCACCCGGTCAGCTGACCCGGAAATGCCCCTGGGAATCAGCCTGGTAAGGATTCAATTGTGCGCGCGCCGGTCGCGCACAACTGATTGCAGGAGTCGGCAAGCGGCATGCGGCAGATCTTCTGCTCCCAATGTCAGCGGGAGCAGAGACAAATGCCGGAGGGGGAGCGAGGAATCAGAGAGAGACCTTGATGTCGGCCGCCGGGCGCTGCAGCATCAGGAGGCCCGACAGCGCCCCCTCTGACAATGGCGCCCGGGGCAAAAGCCCCACCAGCCCCCCCCTAGTTACGGCCCTGAATACATACACACAATATTTAATATTCCATACACTTAAGAAATTACATGTTTAACATCGGTTATGCTAACATATACTGAAAATGTAGATTGTACATGACAATATATTAGCGTGGTCTCTGCAGGCATCATGAAGTTGCTGCTCCTTTCTACGTCAATGACGAAGCCTCCAGCTGGATTTCTTGAGCTAATACAAAGTTCAAAGCGTAACAATATAATATAACAGACTGGAAGCACAAAACCATTTGTACACATACATGGCAGTAAAGGGCCGCACTTTAAAGTGCTCCATTGTATTTCAAAGGGTCTGGTGTTGGCTGTGAAGTGATTCATATTTAACCAGCAGCCCTTAAGGTGAGCAAAGTCCACAGAAAATATTCTGTATTATCTTTCCCGATGCTTTTGAAGCCATCTTGATCTAGCCCTTGGCAAAAATCCAAATATTACTATTCCTCAAGCTTCAGCTATCGATGTATTCATAAGCTAGGACTCTATCCGAGTTCATTATTATATCACCATTGATTATATAAATAAGGATTATACTAAAATTATTTGTGATTTCAAACAACCCAGCACTTTTAACTGAGGTTTGTGCCTCGTGTATATATCCATATTCCTGGTAATATGTGTCTATAAAACATAGCATCATATGGAGCAGCGGGCAACCTGCTCCACGGCTCGACGTCTGCTGCATATGGGCAGCTTGGCTGCAGCACAAATATTATTATCATTCCTAGCCTCTATAGGTCTGAAGCATTCAAGATAAATGCACACAGTATTTCTGCCAGCTTGAGGGATTTTCCCATGGCTACGAGATAGACTTCTATTAATTTTATCAACTAAATCGAATTTATTACATCTTTTCCTACCATTTCACCCAAGGCCAGCTCCAGGTCTACCATGTGCCCATGGGCAATGTAGCCTTAGTGGGCATTCAGGCCTGGGTGGGCAGTGGGGTCTCGGTGGGAAATGGGGCCTTGGTGGGCAGTGGGGCCTCAGTGAACAATGAAGCCTCGATGGACAATGGAGCCTCGATGGACAATGGAGCCTCGATGGACAATGGAGCCTCAGTGGACAATGGAGCCTCGGTGGACAATGGAGCCTCAGTGGACAATGGAGCCTCGGTGGACAATGGAGCCCCGGGTGGACAATGGAGCCTCGGTGGACAATGGAGCTTCGGTGGACAATGCAGCCTCGGTGGACAATGGAGCCTCGGTGGACAATGCAGCCTCGGTGGACAATGCAGCCTCGGTGGACAATGGAGCCTCGGTGGACAATGCAGCCTCGGTGGACAATGGAGCCTCGGTGGACAATGGAGCCTCGGTGGACAATGCAGCCTCGGTGGACAATGGAGCCTCGGTGGACAATGCAGCCTCGGTGGACAATGGAGCCTCGGTGGACAATGCAGCCTCGGTGGACAATGGGAGCTCGGTGGACAATGGAGCCTCGGTGGACAATGCAGCCTCGGTGGACAATGGAGCCTCGGTGGACAATGTAGCCTCAGTGTGCAGTGAAGCCTCAGTGGGCAGTGAAGCTTCAGTGGGCAGTGAAGCCTCAGTGGGCCCCTCTTTACTTTCAGTTTTTACTCTTTGCCTTCCAAGAACAAAGTTTTTGGATGATAGAGTTGTATCACAGCTTGTTATTTTGCAATAGAAGTTGCAGTTTTGATCATTAATGTTCTTTAGTCCATACAACTTTTTATTTCATTTTTTGAGGAGACGAGGCAAACAAAAAAAACCCGGTGATTTCGCCATTCAACTTGTTTTTCCAATTCAGATTTCACTGGATGGGATGAATTTTATGAAGTTTTATTAGTTTGATCAGGAAGACATGCATGGAGACCAAATATGTATTTTTATCTTTAGTTCACCGGCTGCTGGCAGTGTGTTTCTACCTAGAGTACTGATATCATACAAATATAAGAACAAGCATCCTCCGGCACGCCAGCATGACACCCGTGAGTTTCTTATGAATTGAAATAAAAGAGTCCGTAGAGATCATCTTGGTGAGTGCTGTTCGTTCTTATATTTGTATGATTGCCGGGACTTGACAGCAGGAGCAGGCACCTCAATGTGAGTGGCAGCGAGGAACTTGAGAGACTTCCTTGTGTATTAAGGATTTCCCTGCACTTCCATACTGTGGTGCAGGTCTTTCTACCAGTGTGGCTACCTAGAGTACTGGCATGGCTAAATCAGCTCTTGACTAAATACATTTTTTTAGAAAACTTCAGATACCGTATATACCGTAGTTAAAAAATGTATTGCAGTATTTCTTAGGATAATTTATTACACTCCAGTGTTTTTTTTTTATTGCACCACTGGTGTGATGCTTTATAGATAAGTCCCCTTCCCCCTTTCTTATACTCACCCTCCAGCGGCTTCATCTTCTATCGCAGCCGCTCCGGTCAATCTCCGGGAATTTGTGAACTGTCAGCAGCTCCAGTGTTTCATGGAGTGACGAAGGTCACAATTAAGTTCATCTCTATGAGGGCCTTATTCTGGGTCTCAGAGATTTATTGGGAGCTTATGACGTGACTTCTGAGTCCCGGCCAGTCAGAAGATGGTTACAAGATGGCGCCATGGGACTGTAGCAACGCTAATAAAAAGTGAAGCCATTGGAAAGCGAGTTTATGACAAGGGGACAAGGCGTAGATTTAAAGCGGCACTCCAACCATGAAAAAGAAACAAACACTGGAGTGCTACTTTACGAAAGCCAATGATTCTTTAGGACAACAAGATTTAGTGGTTGCTATAAAATAATAGCAGCTTTTGTATTCCGGTCAGTGCACAATAAATGTATGGGCAGGATATGTGTGGGAGGGTTTAAGGAATGTCACAGTCAAGGAATATTCCCGTCAGCTGTCGACATGAAAACATTGACTTCATACCAAGACAGACTGTGCAGCCAGTTGTGACCGTGACTGACACTCGGCCATATATAATGGACATTACTGTGACAATTACACCTGTTAGAAGACACCAAATGAAATGACAGTGATGTAAAGGCTGTAGAATGGACGTAGTCAAAATGGGCAAAGTGGTATCATTCTCAGACACACAAGCAATGTTTTACAGAATATTACTTTTGTTGGCTTTAAAATAAACAGAGGGGTGAGAGGTTAACTCCTGGTGGAGAGATAGGTAAAAGATGATGGTAAATGTTGCAAGTGAAACTGGACAGTTGGTTCAATGATATAAAAAGAAAAGCAAGTAGGTGAGCTCTGTGTCTGAACGTCAACCATCAGATGTGAGGACACTCGCCTGTTTTCCCAAAGAGTGGGGGTACAGGATTAGTTTTCGGCCATACAGTTGGCACTGCATTGGTGATGACTTACCCTTCCTCATGGTGGATGAAAGGTGGTCAACATGAACACTGCTTCACAGTGTCGGTAATGGGGGGATTGCAGAGAGGAAGAGAAGTATCCAATACACGGGCATGGAGAACGTTTCTTAACTACGGTACATATGTTTTTCTGTATACAAAGTTGTGGCCACTTCCACTTGACCCTTAAGAAGTTGTTTGTGTCTTTATGTAGAAGGCGTCTTGTGCCTACAGAGTTCTCACCAGATATTTTGTGAACTACGGTCATGTCCCTACAGTAGTGAACATATAATTTGGAAACATAATAATGTGACAGGTGGGAGAAATGTAGCAATGCTCAATTATATGGCTTTCAGCTTCTTGGAAACCCTTTAGGAAACTAACCATATTGCCAACAACATTTTTGCTTTATGGCTTTACAAAACTAAATCTTGTAGATGTTTGTAAGATTATTTCTGTACTTACTTGGTTTGTAGCTTGGCGCCTGCATGACAGAATAAGAAAGATCTTTAGTTTACTCAGTTTCAAGTCAAGAGAATCAATAAACCCGGTGGCCATCTATAACCCTTTATCTCAATATGCGCCATATTGCTAAGTCATTCATTACAAAGTCTGGAATGCCAACAAGAATCAGTGCCTTATCGTGGTATTCTCCTTCAGGCAAGTATCAATTCTGACAGCTAAAGTGCATGACGGATTATTATAATAGATTAACATGCAAGACAGATACATCTGTAAGACAGCGGAGATCCTTATCCGTGTGTCTATGAAGAGGAATATGAAAGACAAGATGCATAACTTCACAAAGAAAGTGACAGAAGCTAAAGATGTCATAAGATTAGACAAAAGCAGCCGTGATTTCTAGGATTACAGAGCAGTCAGAAGTAACATTAGGGCCTCATTTCACTGTGACACATGCTGGTCATAAAATGGGATATTTGGGGCTGATCCCTGAAGATTGCTAGAATAAAGACATAAAAGCCATTCAGTTCTCATTGACTTTCCTGAGGTAGAACACAGACAGCCAAAGATACATCATATTACTCCTATAGTCTACTTCGATCCAGTCTAGAGCCCATCCTCAGTGCAAAGTATACACTCTAAGGCCTACCCTCAGTGCCCCATATTCAGTCTAAGGCCCACCCTCAGAGCACTATATACAGTCTAGGGCCCACCCTCAGTGCACCGTATACAGTCTAGGGCCCATTCTCAGTGCAAAGCATACAGTCTAGGGCCCACCTTCTGTGCACAGCATACAGTCTAGGCCCACCTTCTGAGCACAGCATACAGTCTAGGGCCCACCCTCAGTGCACTGCATATAGTGTACGACCCAGCCTCAGTGCACCGCATACAGTCTAGGGCCCACCTTCTGTGCACAGCATACAGTCTAGGGCCCACCTTCTGAGCACAGCATACAGTCTAGGGCCCACCTTCTGTGCACAGCATACAGTCTAGGGCCCACCTTCTGTGCACAGCATACAGTCTAGGACCCACCTTCTGTGCACAGCATACAGTCTAGGGCCCACCTTCTGAGCACAGCATACAGTCTAGGACCCATTCTCCAGTCTAGGACACACCCTCGGTGTACCGTATACAGCCTAGGGCCCATCCTCCGTGCATGGTACACAGTCTAGGACCCACACTTGGTGCACGACATACAGTCTAGGACCCATCCACGGTACATACAGTCTATGCCCCATCTTTAGTCTATGACTATGATGCCTCATCTGTAGTCTATGACAAAGAGGTCCCATCTTTAGTCTGTGACTATGATGCCCCATCCTAAGTTTATGACTAGGATGCCCCATGTTTAGTTTATGACTATGATGCCCCATCCTAAGTCTATGACCATGATGCACCATCTTTAGTTGACGCCCCATCTTTTGTGCATTATATACGATGTATTTTCAGTCTCCTAACAGAATTCTTTAAATCAGCAATATGCAAATTGTCACTTCAGTGAGGAAGAAGACAAACTCTTATGCCAGCTAATAAAGGTAGTAATCCTAAAAGTCATAATTGACTCTTTAACAAGCCTTTTAATATGACTTAGGATTTGTGACAGATCAGAACCCCAAACTGCAGATGTTGCGTTTCGGGGTGACTGCCCCTCATCAGTGCAGTGTGTGGGATTCTGATCTGGCTAAGACGAGGTCTGGGGAAACAGCAAGAAACTTAGAAACAAAAATGACAAAACTATTTGAAAATAAAATATATTCTACAGTTTACAAAAGGCTTTTTCCCCTGTAACTTGTCACCATTTCATCAGTACTAAGGTTAAGGTTTTCAATCAAAAGTTGACAGAGCGGATATGTTGTTCAAGTTATATTGATTTTTGGGACAAGAGTAAAGACTAAATGTTGCACGCAAAGATTTGCTATATTTGCTTCATGTATTTAGGAATTTTCCAAATTCCCATTACAGTCATTTATAGCAGGTCCATACGTGGTATATTTCCAATGCGAAGTCCTCCCAGCCATTCCGCCAGGTGAGGCAGGTAAATACCTGCACATAAGAACTGATTGAAGCCACACAACTCTGTCTGTTCAAGTCTATGGGAGTTATCAAAACAGCTATGCAAGCATTTATAACCACCTCTTATAGGGAATCTGTCAGCAGGTTTTTGCTATGTAATTTGAGAACAGCATGATGTAAGAGTTAAAAAACAAAAATCAACTGTGCTTCTCTTAACCGTGTATGTGCTATTGTTTACCTAAACTAAAGAGTTATTTTATCCTGTGATTAACATTACAGGACTCAAACCTCACATGCAGGGCAGTCAGACATGCCCCCTGCTGTGATTGACACCTCACAGTCAATGCACAATCTTAATTCAGAGCCTAGTGTAGGCTGGGACAGCTCTACTACATGCTTAAAACTCAATTATTTGATTGCGGCAGAACGACTGCACCCAGTGATAGACTGACGGATTCAGAATCTCCTTTCCTACATTACGTCACTGTTAGATGAGGTAGCAAAAATCTGATGACAGATTCCCTTTAATTGGAGGGGAGGCAAGCAGTCACCTCACCTGTGGAGAAGATTTTATGTCTATGGCTAGGGTCACACTTGCGTCATGAACCTAGCCTGGCACATCCGTGAAAAACTTAGTGCCAGGCAGGTATAGTGCATAGCGTTAACGGAAGGTAATGCTATGCACCGCCTGCCAGTGCATTGCTATGGGGACGTGCAGCTTACCGCACCAGCCGGCTCCACTGAGCAGACCCGGATATGCGCTTTTGCAGAGCACACATGAAAACGCTATGCCTGCCACTAACTTTTTGACGGATGTGCCAGGCTAGGGTCATGACGCAAGTGTGACCCTAGCCTATGGTGGATAAACTGAGTAACTCTAATAAGCTTCTAAAATAGTTGCCACCATTACATGCAACATGCATACATGCATTTTTTATTGAGAGTTAATACTGCTAAATGCCATCTAAGGCTAGGGTCACACTTGTGTCAGCCCTTACGGCTGACGCAAGCACTAAAAACTTAAAACGTTTCTCTGCATCGCACAGCGTTAACGCTATGCGCTGCCAGTGAATGCTGCCCCACAGAAACCCTCTGTTTACCTTAGCAGGGAGTGCGCTTTATCACAGAGCACAGGAAAACGTTAACGCTACTCGTTGTAGGGAAAATCTCTAAGTTTTTAGCGCTTGAATCAGCCGTAAGGGCTGACGCAAGTGTGACCCTAGCCCAAGGCTACATTCACACATTCGTGTGTGAATCTAGGTGCCTGTAAAAACCAGTGGATCACACTCGGAGCAATGTTATCCAGAGCACATGTCCAAGAAAAAAAAAAATCATAAAAATAAAAAAAAATCAAATGTACAATTTTTGCCTTTGTAAATCGGATCGCACTTGGCCATTCAAGTCTATGAGTCCATGAAAATGGAATGAAAATGAACGGGACCACAGTTGGATGCAGTCAGATTTTCAAGGAATGACACAATGGAGAAGATCGAGAATTTTTCAATCTTCTCCACATCTGAGGAAATCGGATCCCACTGATCAGAGTGTGATTAGCATAATCGGATCATTCTACTCAGATTGAGAATACGATTATGACCTAATCTTCACCATCCAAGAGTAACAGGCCGTTATTTTGCCCAGGTCTTATCTAAGTTTCCTCAGTGTTTTTCTCATCCGTTCTTTTTCCCCTGTAGACTATGTGAACTTCTTTTACTCATTGACTCTTAATGTGTCAGTTAAAAACGGATGAAATTTGGATAGAAAAGTGAAGTACTAAATATGTCTTCCATGTGTCATCTGCTTAAGGCGGCCGTCACACGCTACGATATCTTGAAAGATATCGCTTGAACGCGCCTGATTAAACATCGCGTGAACGATGTCGGTGCGTGTGACGGCAAGATACGACGAGCGAGAAGTGTTCAAATCGCAAGATCGAGATCTGAGCTCCGGACCTCAGATCTTGCGATGAACGATTTTACAAACAGCTTCATCGTGGTGTATAACACCACGATGAACGATCTCCCAGCGGCAGAGCCTATGCTGGTGACGCACACCAGGGGCCAGGGTTACTCCCGGTTTAGACAGGCGATTCTTCTCCTTCCTTGTCACGGGTGGACCGCGCCTGCCGGTAGTGGGGCCCGGTGTAGTGCAGATCAAAATTGAGGACGTCTTACGGGAACAGATTAAAGGGGGGTTTAATTTGTTTTCTTCGTGACGCCACCTATGAGTAGATTCGGTAAGGGCTACCGACGCTGCGGAACCTCCCGGGGTGATGGACAGCAGCAAGATGTTACGCTCCCCACAGGCTGAGCGGTGATCCCCGGGGGCTGGAGCTGCTCAAGATGTTGTGCGGCAGCTGCGGTTACCTTTAGTTAACGACGGACAGTTCATAAGGAGACACGGACACAGATAGTCTCTGCAACGGTTCTTTACTGTAACCAGCAGGCAGTACATGGCTTACAGTGGTTGAGTAGAAGACCGGGTGGACTCAGCAGTGATAGTGCTCCTCAGAGATCCGCAGTGTACCTCCTTTCTACCTCCTTAGCTTCTCTTGCCAGCGTCGCCCAGGAATACCAGATCGGGTACGGGGAGGCTGCTTCAATGCCCTATCCATGATGTACGTTCTGGATTCTTTGGGGAGCCTTGGGTCCCTCAGTGGGTACACCGCTGGTTAGACGACTGGAAACTGGCTGGTGGTGGGGTGCTCCTATAAAGCTGCTCCTCCACGGGGCTGGTTCGCGTGGCAGAGGTGAACTGCTGCCAGCTTCGGTACCAGTGAACCGGCTGTGAATTGTGGGCACGGGAGTCTTTTGGGAACCCGTGTAGAAATGCCCATTCCCGGTGGTTAAGGCCTCAGGTGCTGACACCCGACCGGTGACGGCCCAGGGGCCCGCACGGAGTGCGGAGCCCCCGCTCCTCTCCAAGTTCTGTGGTCTAGGCTCTAGATCCTTGGCTCGACTTTTCTCCAACTCTCTAGATTCTTGTGTGTTCTATTTCACTACCCTAACACTCCACCCACCAGGACCTATGATTGGTCCCCTGTTCTAGGTGTTGTATGTTGGGTTGGATCTCAGAGTTAACTATTGCACTGCTTTGTCTAGAGAATATTGCGGCTGCAATACTCCCTTGTGACGCACTCGTTGCGGGGCGCCACACTCCCCCTTGGTTAAATCAGCTTGTCCCCAAGCGTCAAACTACTCACATTACAGAGGTTTTTACATTTTTATACATATATGACACACTTTTATTAAAATAGAAAAACAGGTAAAGGTATGCTTTGATGTTATAAGCAAAGAAACAGGTAATCACTTTGTGCGGACCCGGCGGGCGGTCGGCTGTACTTTAACTAGAGTCCAGGCTGTAGCCGCAAGATCACACGGTCAGTGATTAACGGTGCAACCAGGAAGAAGTCTCGTTTAATAGCAAAGTTCAAACAACAACAGTCACTTATGGAGGGCAGTGTTCCGGACCCGTATAGCGAACCACCCATCGCGGCATATATGGCGCTCATAGGTTACAATGTCCCCTCTATACAAGTCTCGGTTTGGATGGCCTCGCGGTAGGTGCGATTCCACATCACGGCGCCCCACAAACACTTCAGTACTCGCACCCACCTCCCATACGAATCCCCACCCGGTGGACAAGTTAAATGTGCTTACCCACCCGGTTTTACGGAATAGTTCAGGCAGTGGAGATTGGCGGCGGGCCTCGGCACGAGCCTGCATGGTGGCTTGCAGTCGAGTGTGCCACTCGTCTCTCTGGATGCGACGTACCTCTTCGTCGGAGTGATGCGGCGTGTGGATAAAGTCACTACGGCGTGCTGGTTGTTGAACCGCTCGAGCTTGGTGGGCAGTCTGGGATGGAGCCCGGTTCAACGGAACCGGAGGAGATACTGTTGCGGTGGCACCCGACCAGTGCACCCGAGCTGATCGCCCGGCAAAAGGGTTCCTTGTGTCTCCCCAGACGAACCTGGTGTAGAGTTCCTCAGGTGAACTGTAGATCTCCTCGTCATCCCCCTCGATGACTACATCAGGCTGCTCGGCTGGCGAAGATGATGGGATGGAATCCTCTGTATCGGTGGGTGGCTGTGCTGCAAGGTTCTCCTCGGGGTCGTTGTGCAGGACTTCCAGGCTGCCTGCCTCTTCTTCTGTAGCAGTAGGAAGTGGTGTTTCAATCCCGGTTACCCGGTAGGCCTCGGCAATGGCAAGGGAAGCCTCCGGTACGGGGATAAAACAGGCGACTGTCTCTGTAGTGGTGAAACATGTCGCGGGTTCCTCAGTGGGAACCTGGTAAAGATCGAGTTCTTCCATGGAGCGTGTTATGAGCTCCGGCTCAAGAACGGGGTCGGTTGCGATGTTGGTCGCTGGAACGGGTCGAGTTGCGGCCTCCACCGGAATGACACAGTCTATTGGCTCAGGTGACGGAGCAGGACAGGTGGTAGGCGAGGGTGAGGCGGTCGAGAAGCTGGTGACGTCGTCTGGGCTTGGAGAAGCTGTACCCGGTCGGCTCTGCTGCATCGCATGGTGTAGTCGTCTGCCTAGGGTCGCGCTCCAGCTGCGAATCGTCCATTCCACTGTCTCTAGTAACCGCACCCGGAGGTCTTGTAGAGCCTCTAGCCAGAAGTCGGGGCTGCCATCTATGGTAAGGGCAGGATCCGGACCCGGTTGGCTTATGGCTGCTCTGGCCTCCGCCTCGACCTCCCGCATCAGGTCTTGGAGTCTCATGCTGGCCATTCTTCTTTGGAGGGAAACCACACCCGATCAACCGGTAAGACGTTCTGGTTGAGCTGGTCAAGAATTCCGTCTGTGTGTCTATGTATGACACTCCCATCTCCTCTGGGCTTTTGTAGTCCAATCGTGGGAAAAGTCTTTGGGGTCCGCCCCCATGGTTGATTCGAGCAATCAGGGCGGACAAAGAGTTTGGCGCCTTTTGTCTTTAGCCCTCCCACAGTGAGGGGGGGGTCGACTCACTCCTGGGCTTCACGTGGCGGCTTCTTGTGGCGGGAACGCCATCTTGGGCGCCATCTTGACCCAATGGTGTAAAGGCGGGAAAGTTCTTTTAGGGACGAACAAAGTCCAATTGTAGACAATAAAGTCCAGTTTAAGCACAATATACCCGTTGGGTAACGGGCCTGCTCGTATCCTGTTCGTGACGCCATTTTCTGACGCACACCAGGGGCCAGGGTTACTTCCGGTTTAGACAGGCGATTCTTCTCCTTCCTTGTCACGGGTGGACCGCGCCTGCCGGTAGTGGGGCCCGGTGTAGTGCAGATCAAAATTGAGGACGTCTTACGGGAACAGATTAAAGGGGGGTTTAATTTGTTTTCTTCGTGACGCCACCTATGAGTAGATTCGGTAAGGGCTACCGACGCTGCGGAACCTCCCGGGGTGATGGACAGCAGCAAGATGTTACGCTCCCCACAGGCTGAGCGGTGATCCCCGGGGGCTGGAGCTGCTCAAGATGTTGTGCGGCAGCTGCGGTTACCTTTAGTTAACGACGGACAGTTCATAAGGAGACACGGACACAGATAGTCTCTGCAACGGTTCTTTACTGTAACCAGCAGGCAGTACATGGCTTACAGTGGTTGAGTAGAAGACCGGGTGGACTCAGCAGTGATAGTGCTCCTCAGAGATCCGCAGTGTACCTCCTTTCTACCTCCTTAGCTTCTCTTGCCAGCGTCGCCCAGGAATACCAGATCGGGTACGGGGAGGCTGCTTCAATGCCCTATCCATGATGTACGTTCTGGATTCTTTGGGGAGCCTTGGGTCCCTCAGTGGGTACACCGCTGGTTAGACGACTGGAAACTGGCTGGTGGTGGGGTGCTCCTATAAAGCTGCTCCTCCACGGGGCTGGTTCGCGTGGCAGAGGTGAACTGCTGCCAGCTTCGGTACCAGTGAACCGGCTGTGAATTGTGGGCACGGGAGTCTTTTGGGAACCCGTGTAGAAATGCCCATTCCCGGTGGTTAAGGCCTCAGGTGCTGACACCCGACCGGTGACGGCCCAGGGGCCCGCACGGAGTGCGGAGCCCCCGCTCCTCTCCAAGTTCTGTGGTCTAGGCTCTAGATCCTTGGCTCGACTTTTCTCCAACTCTCTAGATTCTTGTGTGTTCTATTTCACTACCCTAACACTCCACCCACCAGGACCTATGATTGGTCCCCTGTTCTAGGTGTTGTATGTTGGGTTGGATCTCAGAGTTAACTATTGCACTGCTTTGTCTAGAGAATATTGCGGCTGCAATACTCCCTTGTGACGCACTCGTTGCGGGGCGCCACACTGGGAGATGGTAACTATGGTACACGTCGGGTTACTAAGCGACGCGCGGCGCCTAGTAACCCGATGTGTACCATAGTAACCAGCGATCTCGCTGGTCCACATCGCTGGTAAGTCTGTCTGTGTGACATCTCACCAGCGATGTGAGCGATATTGTAAGCGATCGCGCGTGCACGTGATCGCTTACAATATCGCTAGCGAGATCGTAGCGTGTGACGGCCGCCTTACACTGATCCCAATAGACTTTAATGGCTAAGCCCGATCTACAGAATGGATTATTATTATTATTTATTTATAGAGCAGCATTGATTCCATGGTGCTGTACATGAGAAAGGGATACATATAAACAAGTTAAAAATACAATGAACAAACTAACAGTGACAGACCGATACAGAGGGGAGAGAGGACCCTACCCTTGTGGGCTTACATTCTAAAGGGTGGTGGGAAGAGAGACAGTAGGTTGGGTCTGCTCTGGTGGTAGTGGAGCCCCGGATCCAGTGGTGGTGGAGCACCGAGTCTAGCGGTGGTGGAGCACCGGGTCCAGTGGTGATGAGGTGGCCTGTGGTCATTGCAGGCTGCAGGCTGTTCCGAAGAGATGGGCCTCCAGGCTCCGCCCGAAGGCTCCAGGTATGGGGGATAGTCGGACGTCTTGGGGCGCAGAATTCCAGAGAATGGGGGATGCCCGGGCGAAGAAATGCGTACAAGTGTGGAGGAAAGAAGGAGGTCCAGGGAGGACCGAAGATTACGAGTTGGATGACATCGGGAAACCAGTTCAGAGATACGGTATATGGGGAGGACAGATCGTGGACAGCCCTGTAAGTCAATGTCAGTAGTCCGAGCTGGGATACTCAATTGTAGCAGCGGTCTGTTTGGGCGCTATAGATTACAGGACAATAATATTATTATATATGAACAGACCTAGTCTTCCTCCAATTGCCACAAAGCGTTTCGACGGTCTCAAGTCGTCTTCCTCAGGTGGAATGGGGGAAAGGCTCTAAACAAAGCTTTTTATGGAGGTGGTTTAACATTGATTGGATCACATGTTCTGGAACATTTTTTAACTCTTCAACAACTATCACTCATGATATAATAAAATAATATGATAACCCTACAACAGCTGACAAAATATACACGTGTCTAAAACAAACTACAATCCTGTTAAACACCCCCATAAATAGCTTTGTTTAAAATCTTTCCTCCATTCCACCTGAGGAAGACGACTTGAGACCATCGAAACGCATTGAGGTGATTGGAGGAAGACTAGGTCTGTTCATATATAATAATATTATTGTCCTGTAATCTATAGTGCACAAACAGACCGCTGCTACAATTGAATATCCTTGAATTATATCCCCACGGAGGTTCAGCAGCAGGAGCTGCTTGGATACAGGAGTGTACAGGACCGGTCTTTACCAGGGTGACACCCGCCGCAAGTCCAGGACCTTGGGTGACGTAGTTTTTTTCTGGCCCGATCACCTGACACACATCGGAGTGAGTGAAGGAGACGATGAACACGGAGACTGGTGGAGGAAGGGGAAGTGTACCCAGGGTGACTGCGATAGAGGGACTGATATTTCCCCACCATTAATGCCTAAAACCGGGGTTGTGCAAGCAGTGCACAACCCTAGGAGGTGAGTGCACTACAGCACGTCATTGAAAATTTTGCGCCCCTGTATTTCTTTTCTTTTAGTACTCCGACATGCTAGCAAATTGGGAGCCAGTGGAGGGATCCGCAGAGGGGAGATGTGGAGGAATAGCGAGGAGAGATGAGAACAGAACAGGGACCGGAGACACAGATCTATTTATACAGTACATGTGTGTGCAGATAAATGAAATTCTGTGGGTCATTGTCAAAGAAAAACAGTGGATAGGGCAAGGACATGTGACACGGATGTGTGAATGAAGCCGGAGGCTGAACATGCTCTACCGTGTTGTAGTCTTATCTTTTCAGGAAATAGGAGAGCGTGTACGATCAAATGCAACAACTGAAGTGCACGGATTAGAGACTGCTTGGAGTAAATGGTTCAAGGGCTCTTCTGACAGCTTCTAGTTACCTATTATAGAAAAAGCCTTCTAGAGCTGCTAGAGATTAGGAAACATTTCTACAATGGAACTGTGCTGCAGTACCCAAGAGTGACCACTAAAGAGTGTGGCGCTGTGCTGTTCTGTTCTGTGTGCTGTGCACATTCAGCTGCTATCAGCTGATTAGTGTGAGTGCTGGTTGTCAGACCCCTTATGATCAGATATTGAGGATAGGTCAGCAACACCCCATTTAACATTTATTCACAAGAATGTGATAGAAATGTGCACTGCACTGTATATGGAGATTCATGTTGAGACCTGGGTTGCAGAAAAATAACTTTTTAAATTTATTAATACACATCTTTACAATCCGGCCAGTGAATGTATAGACTGCCATATGAATATTGTGTATAAGAACAACATGGGCTATCCTTTCTGTCGAAGTTCCCGAGATAAAGGCTATGTTCACACTGGGTGTTCTTGATCCGTTTTGGGTGCTGCATTTTTGTTTTAAATGCATCAATAACAGAACAGTCCAAACATCTGCCAGCAAAGTGAATGGGATTCTCTATTTGCTGTGCAGATGTGAGTTTTTTCACTGCTGTGCTAGTGTTGCAGGAAGCGCATCTAGAAAATAATGAGCGCCAATTATTGCTCCATTTTTCTGGTGCACTTTCGGCACCACAAGCATCCAATTACTTACCCTCCCCCGCGATCCCACGGTGATCCCCAGCGATGTCGTCCTTCCGGGCATCGGCAGGACCTGCAGGTATGGTGCTGACAGGACCTGCCCATGTGTGTGACGACCATCCGCTGTGAGGCTGAGCTGCTGGTAAGGCAGCACCCCGAGAAACCCCGAGACCCTTAACCCCTATACAGGGATCTGGAATTATAGCGGAGCCCAGGAGGTAGCTACCTATGAGAGCAGCAGAGCAGGGAGGTCATCTAGGAAGGGAAAAATCAGGAACCGAAGAACGTAGTCAGGAGTCCGAGTCAAAACCGAGAGGGCAGCGAAGGTACAAAATCGTCAGGCAGTAGCAGAGTCGAAAATCCAGGCAAAGGTCAGAGTCAAAACCCAACACACACTATATCACTGGGGAACCAAGACTATATCTGGCGGCCTGCAAGACAGGCTCCAATGTATTTGAAGGGCGCAGTTACCTCCCATAGGCTGGAGCTCACAGCCTGATGATGTCATCCGGACCGCCCCTAGGACCAGGCCAGATGGAGATGTACGACTGGCTCCACCCACGCCACCTCTGACAGAAGAACGCAGGCTGTGCCTAACGGACACCTCTGCAGGGCCCGCTCCTCTGCTACCAACACCACCCAGAGGGGAAACACAGCGGCGCTCAGCGACAGAGGCAGACGTCGCGGGAGCAGTTCCATATGAGGACAAGGCCCTCCTATCACCGGCGCCACCAGCCGAAGGAATCCGGCTCCTCCCAGCGGCCGAGGCAGGAACACCGGCCACCGAGTCCAATGGCGATGTGACAATGTGACTCAGCATTAGAGTCACATGGGCAGGTCTTGTCTTGCTGATGCCCGGAAGGAAGACATCACTGGGGATCACCGTGGGATCGCCGGGGAGGGTAGGAAAGTGTGTGTGCCTCTGTCTGTGTGTCTGCCTGTGCCCCCCGAAAAAAGCAGCAGAAACAGATGATGAATTTGTGCTGCTTTTTTTTTGCAAAAACAGGATGCGTTTTGGTGCAGAAACTGCACCACATGCTCTGTCTGAATGAGGCCTACAGCTGAACACAATATACCATAGCTACATGTCAACAGAGGGTCATATAAAGAATTGCAGAATTACCACAACACAACAAGGGCGAGTGATTGACAGGGTGAATGATGAAGGCCATTTTTGGATTTAGTCACATTTTCAGGAGGAATAACGGAGGAGCAGCAGAGTTCTAAGAAAAGATGCCGCAGAATTGTTCTTCTGAGAAATACAAGTATTTATTAGATCAGTCATGTCGGGAGGGCAGACAGCTGCTGTTTAAGAAGGTCATCAATCATCTCAGACTGTGATGGCAAAGTCCTCCCGATGACACACAATGTGTACATGGCGCTCATGATCTTATGTCTCTTCTATAGGACCAGTTGGGACTTGCAAGCACTTCCAGCTGTATAATGTGCACAGGAGGCAGCCAATGCTTACTTCAGCACTTTTACTAAACAAAGTTAAGAAACATTCCTTCTCCGCTCCCACGTCAAGCTAATCAAGAATAAAATGCTATTTATTATCTCACAGAACCATTGCCTAGAAACATACCAGGACACAATGAATCACCGCTTACACGTTCTGTGCCAGGCTGGCATTCACTTTAAAGAGGAATTTGGTGCATGAAGCAAAGATCATGCATGAAAGAGGTGTACAGGTGATCAAAAGACAACCCATAAATCTGGCCAACATTTATCTCAATACGGCCCAACTACAAGATAAGGAGGATTTCATTTACATTCACTTAGTCTTAATCATTTATTTAATGCATACCTGTCATGTCATCCAGAACCTCACCTCCTCAAGATAACACTACAGCCAGTCCATAGGATAACACATCCAGAAACGTTCCCGAGTCTCAAGCTTTGGAATCTGAGGTTTGTTCTGAAAAAGGGTTCAGTCCGAACCTGAAACGCGTCAATAAAAAGCCTATATGAACTTATCCAAGAGTGTGTACCTTGATCAGTATTACACGCCTATACCTCAATTATCAATTTAAGTACTGAAGAAGCGGCCCTCCTTCTATTGGCGTGACTGCAGTAACTAATCATTGGGGTTGGGCAGCTATAACCCCATCAGTTGAGCACTTTCTCACCCCCTATTCCCATTTACGTCTCCTCAGTGTTGTCCTATGTGCACTTTTTTGTTTTCCTTGAAGCTTTGTAACTTGAGTATCCACTGTTTATCTTCATCAACATTCTGCCAGTACTATAAGTGCTAGAACCTCCTAGCCTCACGTCTTAGGATATATTGTCCAATTACTTATTTGCCCTGAACTAAAAGTCCACCTTTACATTTTGGACATATGCAGCTTGACAGACAGGAGAGCATGAGCAGAAGGACAAAGGCTGCTCACCCACCTGATGTACTCCATCTTGGTATCTCTATTGCTACAGATGGATTACATTTAGTAATATTGTTAATCATTGCATTAGTGATTACATGAGCCTTAGTTTATTGAAATGACTGGGACTATAGTTTGGTTGCTCTAGAAAATAGTAGAAAATAGTCAATTAAGAGGGGGAAACCCCAGTTAAACAGCTTCAATTGCCTGTCCTCTACAGTATCGAAGCATTGCATGCACAATGGTGCTTACAACTGAAGCTAATAAAAAGGGGCACCTATCAAACTGCCCCGATATTACTTGCATTTTAACAAGGGATTGTCTCAGCTTATGATGAAAGAAAACCACTGTACTGTATTTAGTATCCTCCTATCCCTTGGTAAACCCCCATACACTTTAGATAGCTGTTGGCCGATCGTTGTTTTACAGCCATCTCTCCGACTCCACCATAAACAGGAATGCTTGGCTGAGCGCTCCTGTATTTGGAGTCAAATATCTATGGCCGCTTATTTCTTAGAGAACTATTGGACTGGCTGTATGAAATTGTATATGCTGGATCCTTCTGTCCCTGACATCATCTGATGGGGAACAATCAGGAGGCCCCCCCATACCCATTAAACTGTCAGCCGAACTGTCACGCTTAGGAGGTGTGGAATCAGGTAACTGAATGGTGAGAGGGGCGAGGGGATGCAGGGGGAGCTAGTCTGACCCTAACACTGGGGGTCCCTGGCTCGCCCTACTCTCGGAGGTACCTCTGATGGTGAGGAGGTCCGAGTCTCCACCCTATTTCCTTAGCTCCTGATTAGCCCTAGGCTGAGGGCCCCTAACTCCACCCACGGATCCAGAATCACAACTACTCCCAAAGCAAAGACTTCAGTACAGCAGCAAAGCATCTGCACAGCACAAAGACCAAGAGGAAATAACTCTATCAGCGGTGTCTGACAGAGGAGGGGGAAAACTATTTAAAGGCAGGGAGAGGGGATTCCAGGCGAGTCACACCCAAGCCTCACATCAATCCCTCAACCAGCAGCTGAGCACAAGACCTTCACATCCATACCTCATGCAGCTCTTAAAGAAAGGCAAACACAACACACACAGCAGATTCCAGCAAAGTCAGTGCAATCTAAGCGTGTGACACGAACCAGTCACAATTGGAGGGTTAGTCTGTTGTGTAGACAGGGAGAAATGCAAAGTCCAACATCTGGGCTAGAAAAATCAAAAAGCATATACAGAATGGGAGGAATATGGCTAAGCAACAGCACTTGTGATTAAGACTTGGGTATACTAATAGATTACAGACTGAACATGAGTCAACAGTGTGATGCAGCAGCAAAAAAGACAAACACAATTCTGGGATGTATTAACAGAAGCATACAGTCTAGATCATGTGAAATCATTATCCCCCTCTTTTTTTTGGTCAGACCTCATCTGGAATATTGTGTCCACAATTTAATAAAGACATCAACAACCTGGAGCATGTTCAGCGAAGAGCGAACATTATGGTGACCGGTCTGCAAACCATGTCCTATGCGGAACGGTTACAGGATTTGGGAATGTTTAGCTTGCAAAAAAGAAGACTGAGAGGAGACTTAATAGCTGTCTACAAATATCTCATGGGTTGTCCCACTGTAGAACAGTGTTTCCCAACTCCAGTCCTCAAGGCCCATCAACATTGCATGTTTTCAGGATTTCCTTAGCATTTGACAGTTGGTAAAATAGTCTCCTGCACAGGTGATGATTGCAACAGTCAAATGCTGAGAAAATCCTGAAAACATGCACTGTTGTGGGCCTTGAGGACTGGAGTTGGAGAACTCTGCTGTAGAGGGATCAGCTTTATTCTAATTTGCTCACGGAAACACTAGAAGCAATGGGATGAAACTGAATGGGAGGAGACACAGATTAGATATTAGAAAAAACGTGTTGATAGTTAGGGTGATCAACGAGTGGAACAGACAGCCACGAGAGGTGATGAGTTCTCCTTCAATGGAAGTCTTCACACAGAGGCTGGACAGACATCTGTCTGGGATGACTTAGTGAATCCTGCTTGGATCAGGGGGTTGGACCAGATGACCATGGAGGCCCCTTCCAACTCTACCATTATATGATTCTATGTATGGGGGGAGAAGCTTTATATCAAAGTCTATCTTACCAAGAGTCAACAGTTTTCAAAATCGTCCATTGCTCACAGACATTAGATTTTTATCATAGGACCTGATAACTATAAATCCACAACAATTACATAGCAATGGCAACATAATATTCTTTCATTAAAAAAAGGGGAATCAGACATGATAGGAAAACCATAGGATTGGAAGAGTTCCAAAGATGAGATGGTTTTGGAAGAGTCTTATCTCTCTTCCTCTTTATAAAATGTTATTTGGCTGAGGAGATGAACATTTTTCTCAGAAGAACCTAAGGGCCCTCTTGAAAAAACAAATAAATTACAAACTTTGCAATTTTCCTATCAGCGCTAGTTTCTTGAGTGGTGGTCCTAATCGCTAATACAGCACAATAGTGGGGTCCCCACAGGCCGATCTGTTACCGCAGCTGCATGCTATGTTATTCACCAACCGATAAGGAATGAGTGCGGAGTTCATACAGTGTTTTGATAATCCATAAATGTTATAGGACTAATGAATCATCATTACTTCATATATTATTTCAAGACGAGAAGAAAGAGAGGAAACAAAACAATACATTTTCCTGAGGATGGAGATGATGACATGGAGATGGAGATGCCCCCACTGAGTCCTTCACAGCTGCACCACGTCCAAGACAAAGAACGTGTTTATTCTTATACAGCGATCAAAAGATAACCAGGATCGGTTTCCATATTGTCAAACTCCTACTGCGTCAAGAAGTGGTGAAATGCACGATGTGGAGATATGTTACCACTGCTTGATATTCAAATAATATAGATGGTAAAAGAAAAACTAAACTAAGGCTGCTTTCACATAACGATTTTTCAGATCCGATGCTGTCCGATGAAATCGGACAGCATCGGATCCGAATTTGGCCTCCATGCAGCCCTATGGGCATCGGACCCAATCGGATGTGCACTAAATGCCATCCGATTTGGTCCGATCCGATTCTGTCCGATTTTATTTTCGGTGCAAAAATCGGAACTTGCTCCGATTTTTGCACCGAAAATAAAATCTGACAGAATCGGATCGGACCAAATCGGATGGCATTTAGTGCACATCCGATTAGGTCCGATACCTATAACATGGGGCCCTATGGAGAAGGGTCCGAGGAAACATCGGATGTCTCCTCGGACCCCGTTTTACTGTACTGAGCATGCTCAGTACAGTAAAACTGCTCCTAACTAGGAGCATAAGGGTTAAAAAAAAAAAAAAAAAGTTTATTCTCACCTCCCCCCGAGCCCCCGCCGTCTTCCGCCGTCTTCCGCCATCTTCCTCTCGGTTCCCGGTGGCTCTCGCAGGCTGCCGGTGTCAGCAGAGGGCTTCCTCTGCCTTATAGGACCTGCGGTGATGTCACAGTCATGTGACCGCGGGTTACCATGGTGAACCCGCGGTCACGTGACTGTGACATCACCGCAGGTCCTGTGTACAGCAGAGGAAGACCTCTGCTGACACCGGCAGCCTGCGAGAGCCACCGGGAACCGAGAGGAAGATGGCGGAAGACGGCGGAAGACGGCGGGGGCTCGGGAGGAGGTGAGAATAAACTTTTTTTTTTTCAGGCCGGCAACGATTTTATGCCGGAATCGGGTGCCTATTTGGCACCCGATTCCAGGCATCAGAAGGGAGCCGATGCTGTCCGATTTATATCGGACAGCATCGGCTCCATCAAAATCGTAATGTGAAAGTAGCCTAAGAAACTAATAGACAATTACCAAATTACAAATTAATTCAAATTTAAATGACCTCCTGTACGTACATGGGAGATTATTATTGGGTTTCTTTAGTTTTAAATGAAAATGTTTCGTCAGAAAAATATCTATAAATACTAGAGATCCCTTGTAGACTGTGAGCCCTAGTGGGCAGGGTCCTCTCCCCTCACCTACTGTATCCTCACCCATCCCTTGTAGACTGTGAGCCCTAGTGGGCAGGGTCCTGTCCCCTCACCTACTGTATCCTCATCCATCCATTGTAGAGTGTGAACCCTCGAGGGCAGGGTCCTCTCTCCTCACCTACTGTATCCTCATCTATCCCTTGTAGACTGAGCCCTAGTGGGCAGGGTCCTCTCCCCTCACCTACTGTATCCTCATCTATCCCTTGTAGACTGAGCCCTAGTGGGCTAGGTCCTCTCTCCTCACCTACAGTATTGTCATCCATCCCTTGTAGACTGTGAGCCCTAGTGGGCAGGGTCCTCTCTCCTCACCTACTGTATCCTCACTCATTCCTTGTAGACTGTGAGCCCTCACGGGCAGGTTCCTCTCTCCACCTACTTTATCCTCACCCATCCTTTGAAGACTGAGTCCTTGTTGGCAGGGTCCTCTCTCCTCACCTACTGTATCCTCATCCATCCCTTGTAGACTGTGAGCCCTCACGGGCAGGTTCCTCTCTCCACCTACTTTATCCTCACCCATCCTTTGAAGACTGAGTCCTTGTTGGCAGGGTCCTCTCTCCTCACCTACTGTATCCTCATCCATCCCTTGTAGACTGTGAGCTCTCATGGGCAGGTTCCTCTCTCCTCACCTACTGTATCCTCACCCATCCCTTGTAGACTGTGAGTCTTTATGAGCAGGGTCCTCTCTCCTCACCTACTGTATCCTCATCCATCCCTTATAGACTGTGAGCCTTCTCGGGCAGGGTCTTCTCTCCTCATCTACTGTATCCTCATCCATGTCTTGTATACTGTGAGCCCTCACAAGCAGGGTCCTCTCTCCTCCCCAATCTTGCACCAGCTAGTAAATATTTTCTACATAAAGTGTATTTTTCTCAACATAGAAGACATAGGTGACATAAAAGGCACAGGGCATTAGTCAAGAGGCATCCATCAAAGCTACCGGTATAAGAAAAAATAAAGGAATTGAACATTTTAACATGGGAGCCCCTATGGAAGACAAATGGCCTATGTATACATTGAATATGCATTTTCTTTTATGGTGATTGTGTAACATTTTGCTCCATATTTCTTAGGATATGTTGGGTTTATAGACAGCTTAAAGGTAGGACACATCTGGCACGTCTGGAGCCGAATGTCTTACAAGGAACCGCAACCCTTCAGCTGGGACACTTTTGGCTGAAAAGTGTTATTGCCCTTAGCAATCTGGCTTGTGTTCAGTAAATGTAATCACTGATAAATAATAGTTTTTCACTTACCTGTGTATGTTGACTAGACCATAATCTGTGCGATCAATTGGAAATGAACAGATCACAACAATTGCTTCTTCAGGAGTCACACATCCCTTTATTTACTGAACATCTACTGATTAGATATTGCTTTTATATTGGTTTATTTCTTTCAACTACAGGGGTTACGATCGCACTCGGGCCCTGGAGCCTAGGGGCCCCAAAAGTCACTTTGCAAAGTATTCACTGATCTCAGGGAGACCAGTCCAAGAAAACACTGCGGGCAGCTGGCTAAAGCGCTCAACACAGTGAATTCCTAGGCACATTGCCTCCTGGGAATTATTGTTGTGTTGAGCGCTTTAGCCGGCTGCCCGCAGTGTTTTCTTGGACTGGTCTCCCTGAGATCAGTGAATACTTTGCAATGTTGGTCTACTAGGCCTTGCTTCCACCTAGCCAGAGTCCTACTCCACACTGATGAGGGGCAACACCCCGAAACAGCTGTCTGTGGATGGATACCTGGCCTTGGTATTCCCTTGTCATATATCTAGGCTTGTAAAAGAGTTGGATATTGACTGAAAGGGCCACTTAATATGGTGGTTATGGTGTTCTCCGCAAGGAGCCACCCCTTGGCTGGGTCCTTCCCTGGAGGGATATTTGGCTACTCCTGTGTTTGAGACTCCTAACCGAGGCTCCACAGACTCTATTTGCATATCCAAAAGTCACTTTGACCTATAAAAAAGACTAACGCTATTAAAGATTTGCAATAATTGGGGGCCTTGTTGTAGCTTTTACAATGGGACCATGAGATTCAAGTCACACCACTGATGGCAGCATATATTGTAACTTCAATATAACTGAAATATAGGGACGTTGCGAAGAAGGCAAAGTAGACTCCAAAGGAGCCAACTATTTTCAGGCCTTAACACAAAGTACATTCAAAAGAAACCTTTCAATGTGTTTTTACATATGGAAGTACTGGTACAGCTCTATATACAGTAGGTGCTTGTCCTATAATAAAAATACTTCATTGGATGAGGATAACTTTCCGATCATTGGGGGGAATACGATCACCACAGATCCCAGTGATTCTGAGAATCGGAGCTTTGAAGGACCCCAGATGGATGGAGCGGAGGTTGATCATGCATACTGCCAATCCATTCATTTTAATCAGAGTTCAGAAGAGCAATTGAGCACAGTGCTCAGTCATCTCCCGCGTTCCCATTACGACTGAATGGAGTAGCAGTGCAAATGATTAGGAATGATGATATGGATTGTGTTATACGGACCCGTGCTGCTTCACAAAAGGAGACAATCAAGGAATGGATCTCACAAGTGGCTTCTTTATTTGCTTTATATATTTAATTTATTTTTTCTTGGCTCCCTGAGGAAGGAGTTGGGTCTGACCTAGAATCGCGTCGGAAAATAAAGAAACCACTTGATGGATACATTTCTTCACCGTCTCCTTTTGTGAAGCAGCGCAGGTCCCTAAAACACAGTCCATATCATCATTGCTGACCACGTTTCACCGTTAATGTGTGGACCCTGCAGCAGCCATCCTTTTGCACGTATGCTAGTTGTGTGCTACACAACCCTTCCAGGTGAGCAATTAACAACTGAGAGTGCCATATAATATTGAGATAAGACCCTATGTGCGCTCTCTTTCCTTCATAGTTTTGCATGTGCAAATGATCGACCTCTGATCCACTTACAAGGGTTCTTCAGAGCCCCAGGTCCAGGCATTACTGGGGGCCATTGCGGCGGTCAGAACCCCAGCAATAGGAATTATCTCCAATCCTATAGGAAATAACTTTCTACCCCTTTTTAAATGCATGTAGACATTGCTTTTCATCCATAAAGCACATTCCAATGGAAAGTAAAGAGAAGCAATTACACGCCAATTCACTAATGCTAATGGAGTGCGAGCAGTGTCCATTAGACCGGATTCACACATTAGATATTCTCAGTCTGGGTATGGAGCAGGCTGTGAGTCTTCCAAGTCAAATTCAGCAGTTTCATTTATGTTGTTGAGGTTGAGTCTGTGTCAGGAGAACCACGGCCGGGCCGGACATTGTGGACATCGAATGTTAGACATTAATTTGTCCTTGACAGAAGGCTTAAATAGACTAAGGCTAGGGTCACACTTAAAAGGCACAATCCGGTAACCGCATCCATTACCAGATGTGGTTTTGGACTGTGCCTTCATACTTCTTATAATCTTAAAAAATGCAATCCTCATTCCGGATATGGATGCATTAATGCATCTGGTTTTGGAATGAGGATTTTTGCAATCTTCAAAACCGCATCCGGAACCAGATCCGGTACCGCAAACGGATCCGGTTTTGGAACCGGCGCGATAGACACAGCCTGCATGATTTTTCCCGCAGGCTCCAAAACCGGATCCAGCAACCGGATTGCAAATAGTGCAATCTGGTTATTCTATTGCAGCCTATGGCTGCGGAACCGGATCCGGTTTTGAGCAATTTTAATGCTCAAAACCGGATCAGGATCTGCAAGCCCAACCGCAGATGTGACCCTAGCCTAAGTTTCATAGGTTGTTACTGGGGCTAAAAGTACAAAATTTTCAAAGAAGTTGATGCAATTCCGTAAGGATTTTTCTAAGGATGAAGCTTCTCCATACTTGGCGCTAACAAATGTTACCATTCTCGTAATGGTCACATCTGAAAATTGCTTGTGAGACTGGGGCTATGAGCAGCTTTGCACATTCACCCATGTTGCAGATGAATGCAGGAGTTGTGTATAATTAAATCCACCGACTATTGTATGCCAAGCCTTTTTCCACCTGACCATTAGCTCTGTGTAGAGAATCACTTATACATTAAGCGCATTGACTAACATTGGTCCGTGTCCTCCATGTAGTCGGTGGTGAAGACGGAACGGAATGACGTCTGTGTAAATGAAGCCTTAGGCTGAATAACCAGACAATGGTACTTTGTGGCTTCTGCAGACAATATTTTCACATGTATTTTAAGCCATTTACTGACCCCATATTAACTTCATACTCATGACCCCTAGCCTCATTCCCAAGCACTGAAAACCGAGCGCATGCAGTAGGGTCATTTCACCTGCTTTAATATAACTTTCAGAGAGCGAGACCAGACAGACTTGTGATTTACCCGGCAACCAAACAAACAAAGGCTCCATTCATTGCAAGGACAATGTCGGCCTTTTCCATCACGTAGAGGGAACTGAATGAAGATTATTAGCACATTGGTGCTTATTGGGATAGATGAACCCTTAGAATTTTTTAATTCTCACTCAGCACAGATAAATGACTCACAGACGAGTTTAGAGGAGAACAGGCAGATTGTAATCCTTACACAAGAGCCTTATTGAATTGTTTGGTTACAGATTAAAATTTTCCATTTCAGGGAAAAACTATAGAAAAGAGGTAATGCTAACTACTCACATGAAAGCTTTATAAAAACAGCAAACTAAATATTACATAACTGAAAACATACCCTACAAGGTAAATGTTATCTAAGATCATTCGTTGATGGTGTATAAGACCCCCCAAAAAAATCAGAATCACTTCACTGAAGCATTGTGGACCACTCTTTGCTTATTACAGCAGTACAGCATACATAAAAGCATGGCAGTACCCGATCCTGAAACATAGCCCACTGACGGCAGATTACATATTGATGACCTACCATATAGAACTCTTGTATGGCTAGCTTACACATTTCTGACATTCACGGTCCAAGTATAAACTGTAAAGTTGGCCGGATATACTGTGAAGTTGGACCGGATATACTGTGAAGTTGGACCGGATATACTGTGAAGTCGGACCGGATATATCTGTGAAGTTGGACAGGATTATATACTGTGAAGTCGGACCGGATATACTGTGAAGTCGGACCGGATATACTGTGAAGTCGGACCAGATATACTGTGAAGTTGGACCAGATATACTGTGAAGTTGGCCAATATACTGTGAAGTTGGACCGGATATACTGTAAAGTCGGACCGGATATACTGTGAAGTCGGACTGGATATACGGTGAGGTCAGACCAGAAATACTGTGAAGTCGGACTGGATATACTGTGAAGTTGGACCGGATATACTGTAAGTTGGACCGGATATACTGTGAAGTTGGACCGATATACTGTGAAGTTGGACCGGAATAACTGTGAAGTTGGGCCTAATATACTGTGAAGTCGGACCTGAGAATATACTGTGAGGTCAGACCAGAAATACTGTGAAGTCGGACTGGATATACTGTGAAGTCGGACCAGAAATACTGTGAAGTCGGACCAGAAATACTGTGAAGTCGGACTGGATATACTGTGAAGTTGGACCAGAAATACTGTGAAGTCAGACTGGGTATACTGTGAAGTAGGGCCAAATATACTGTGAAGTCGGACCGGATATACTGTGAGGTTGGCCGATAATATACTGTGAAGTCAGACCCGATATATACTGTGAAGTTGGGCCTAATATACTGTGAAGTCGGACCGGATATATTGTGAAGTCACACTAGATATACTATAAAGTAGGACAAGATATAAAGTACTGTGAAGTCGGCACGGATATATTGTGAAGTCAGACCGGATATACTGTGTAGTCGCAGCAGATATATTGTGTAGTCAGACTGGATATATTGTATATTGTGAAGTCAGACCGGATATAATGTGAAGTCACACTAGGTATACTGTAAAGTAGGACCAAATATAAAGAACTGTGAAGTTGGCCCGGATATATTGTGAAGTCGGACCGGATATGCTGTGAAGTCACACTAGATATACTGTGAAATCAGACCAGGTATACTGTGAAGTCAGACCAGATAAATTGTGAAGTCTTACCGGATATGTTGTGAAGTTGGACCGGATATACTGTGAAGTCGGACCGGATATAATGTGAAGTCACACTAGATATACTGTAAAGTAGGTCAAGATATAAAGTACTGTGAAGCCGGCCCGGATATATTGTGAAGTGCCTGCCTGAACACGTCAGACACTCTCCTACCCTGAGAAGCTTCAAGTGTCACCTGAAGACTCAGCTATTCCGTCAAGCCTACAACCTGCCATGAGACCCAGGCGACCGCCCCATACCTGACATTCCCCCATCCTACTGTATCCTAACCCACCCTTCATAGACTGTGAGCCCTCGTGGACAGGGTCCCTACCCCTCCTGTACCTGTACGTCCTGATCGGACCGGATATACTACGAAGTCGGACCAGATATATTGTGAAGTCGGACCGATAAACTGTGAGTCAGCTAGATATACTGTAAGTTGACAGATAATGTGAAGTCAACGATATACTGTGAAGTGGATGATGTGAATGTCTGAAATAGGAAAGTGGCCAAGACACATTCATTTAAAAGGGTCATTTCCATCTCTATGGATGAGCCTTCTTGGACTTGCTTTAGAGACCGACCATTTCTGCTGTCTAGGTTGTCAGCATTGCAATAAAGCAGTCTGAAAGTTAGGAGATAACTGTGCACTCAGTGTCCAAGCAGTGCTTACAAGCCAAACAGAAAAGAGCTTGTAAGCCCTACCCATGTTCACCCACTGCTTATAGAAAGTATAGGTGACTGGTCACCTAGGAATTGAGCTGTAAAGAAAAAGAAAATAAAGTGTTTATAGAATATTTCAAGAAAAATTAAATAATGTAAGAACCAGTAAGTTGCAAAAGTTATTGTTTTTACAAGCAGTATCAAACATTATTCATCTAGGAGAATGAGACTAATCCATTAATAATGAGAAAGTTGTTAAAAACATGTAATAGGTCCAATATGTTCATAAAATGGAGACTGCAAATTAGAAAAAAGTGCAATAGAAACTGTAAACTGCAGTGTTCTCACACATTAAGCATCAAAGACACATAGATGGTATGTACCACATTGTACTACCACAATGAGCGACACCAAAATAATAGTATTTATTTTCTCTCCCCGAGAAAGCTTCCTTTTCAAGTCTCTGCATAGGGAGCCATCTAACATCTACTGGCCTTTCAAGATTGTCCTGAGGATAGAGAAGGGCACTTGCCCAAAAGTGGTATATGTGAGCTCATCTTTGCCCTAGGTAAAATCAGTAATTAAATCTATGGTAGCCTAAGAGCCATCCGGACACAGTGTTAGGAACAAAAGAATGTTCTGGCTCTGCTTTCTTTGACTTCAGGATGGGATTGACCATTTTCACACTGAAAACCATTTATCCAATTATGAGGGATAGAAATGTAACACCTTTTAAGACATCTTCCCTGAAACCTAGCCTAGTCTTTTCAACGTGAAGGGTGCATTAGGGGTGATACTCAACCACCATAATATGGGTAAAAGATTTAGATAAAACATATGGCTCCTCATTTTTGTGCTATAGAACAGAAACCCGTAAGTCATTTGGATGTTTTCTGCTATTCATGAGATCTGTGTCCACTGGGTGTCTGACAGCTGATCCTGATAACCAGGGCTCTAATAAAATTGTGTGAATGGAGAGGCGATTGATCATAAGCTCAGATACTCTATTCATTACTATGGGAATGCTGAATAGCAATCTTCAGTGGTCCCCATAGAGAAATTAGCGGAGGTGTGCACAACTGACCATTGCTTCAGTCACATCGGTATTCTTTAGAACCCCATATTCCAGGACTGGTAGAAGCACCAGCAGTCTGGCCCCCAGCAATCAGGAAGAAGGATAGGGGATAACTTCCAAACTTGAGAATACCCATTTAAACTGGCTAAACACGCAATATAACTGTCAATGAAGCATTCGCTCAGCTGGTAGCTCTCTCTTGACTCCACCATACATGAGTGACTGGCTCAATAATCAGTTGACCCTGCAGTTTAATGTGTATGGGTGTCTCCCACCTTCTGACACTTCCCAGATAGTTGAAGTTTGAATGAAGATAAGGATCCTGTATGTCCTATTTTGGACTGCAAATCTTTTAGTTCTCAGTGACATAAACCACAACAAGTGATATCTAGCAGTGGCTCCCTCACAGAGATCAAAGTATTGGGCGAGATGCTACAAGCCGAACCGGAACCACTTGCAAACAGCTATCTAAAAGGTATGGGGGAATGGAAGTGGGGTGGTTAAGGAGCTTTAGCAAAGAACATTAATCCACCATTGGGAATATGTGGAATACCATACTGAGGATATATAGCTTTAAAGCAGGGGTGGGGAGCCTCAGGTCCTAGGGCCAAATGCGGCCCTCAATAGCTTTTTTGCGGCCCCCGGGCAGATTCCTGGGGACCGCAGCGCCCAGACTGGCAGATGCGTTTTGCCGACCATCTGCCCTTTAAATCCAGCTCTCCAGTGATCTCTATGCCCCAGCCTCAGCCTCCCCAGTGAGTTATATGCTCCAACTCTCTCCTGTGATGTCTATGGCCCTAGCAAACCTGGAAAAGCAGTTGAGAAGCAACATGACTAATATCACCCAACATCACACCCATGCCAAAGAGAAGCAGCCCCAGCCACCCCTGTAGGGATGAGTTGATTGTTTAACCAAATATAGCGATTCATTTTCAAGTTGATAATTTTGTACGGCCCCTGAAGGATTGTAGAAATTTCTAAATGGCCCTCGGCAGAAAAATGGTTCCCCACTCCTGCTTTAAAGTCTATATACATTACAAGATTGTTGTGAATGAGCCTTCATAGGATATTTTTCCACCAGATAGCAAGACCCAAACAGATAATTTCTTTAAGACCTAAAGATATAGTCTTACCACTCTCATAAGATGTGACAAATTATCTTGATTATTACATTTAATTATCATCTGCCACTCACTAGTCCAAAGATCTCTAAACAGATATACAGGACGAACACCACTAGTATACAAATTATAAAGTTTTATTTGTAATAAATACTAGTGCATGTGTCTGTACCAACTCTCTACACTGTGCTATTATTGACCTCGTAATTAGAATGTCCCCAAGGCTCCCTATTGGGGATTATATGTCAGTCAAGACTGTTGTCCTTGGAAGTTGTTATCAGGGAACTAATAAAGATAAGGCATGAGAAATTAGGGAAAGAGGGTGAAGGGAGGCATTGTCTTTAGAGGCCTTTAACAATAAAAAGTTATATTATTAAATACCGTATATACTCGCGTATAAAAAATTGGGCTGAAAAGTCCCCCCCTCGGCTTACACGCGAGTCACTGTATACTGTATACCGGGGCTGTATACTGATGGGGGGGCTGTATATACCTCTGGGGCTGCTGGATACTACCACTGGGGCTTCTGTATACTACCACTGGGGCTGTATATACCTCTGGGGCTGCTGTATACTACCACTGGGGCTGTATATACCTCTGGGGCTGCTGTATACTACCACTGGGGCTGTATATACCTCTGGGGCTGCTGTATACTACCACTGGGGCTGTATATACCTCTGGGGCTGCTGGATACTACCACTGGGGCTGCTGTATACTACCACTGGGCTGCTCTATACTACCACTGGGGCTGTATATACTTCTGGGGCTGCTGATACTACCACTGGGGCTGCTGTATTCTACCACTGGGGCTGTATATACCTCTGGGGCTGCTGATACTACCACTGGGGCTGTATATACCTCTGGGGCTGCTGTATACAACCACTGGGGCTGTATATACTTCTGGGGCTGCTGTATACTACCTCTGGGGCTGCTGTATACTAACTACTGGGGCTGCTGCTGTATATACCACTGGGGCTGCTGCTGTATATACCACTGGGGCTGCTGCTGTATACTACCACTGGGGCTGCTGTATATACCTCTGGGGCTGCTGTATACCACACTGCTGGGGGCTGTATACCTGTGCTGGGGTCCACCCTCGGCTTATACACGAGTCAATAGGTTTTCCCAGGTTTTGGGGGCAAAAGTAGGGGGTCGGCTTATACATGGGTCGGCTTATACACGAGTATATACGGTAAGAATAAAAACTGCTCCCATCTGACGTATAGAAGTCAATCAATTGCGCTGAATTTTACATCCAAATAAAATAAACTAGCCTAGGTTTTGTGGGTTTTCACATTCTAGAGCTAGCCATGAGCATTAATTCCCAATTTGATGAATATCAGAATATTTTTAGTAAGGCCCCCTTCACACTGCATTTTTTGCACATCCGTGTGGAACCCTGAATTTCATGGACCACATGGACAGGCATAGATCTGTACCAACGGATGCCACTGATGACCCCGATCTGTGTTTTTCGTGGATCCGTCATCAGTTAGCAGAGATAGGGGTTGGAGTAGCTGCACCTTACTTCTGAGCATGCTCAGTTTCACGGATCCATGTTATTCACGGATCCGTACTGATACGCCTCCATACAGCTCCATGTTAGTTGACACGGACAGCTACGGATCCATGTCTGTCCGTTTGTGTCTGCTTTTTTCAAGGCAGCCCAAAATCGCAACTTGTATATCCAGGAGAAGGGGGAGGGAATGGCCGCTCAACCACAATTATTCACGGCAACATGTGTGGAATGTAATAAGTAGGATGTAGGATAGGATATGTATGTATCATATGTATATATGTACTAAGTAGGATGTAGGATAAGTAGGAAGTAGGACAAATAGGATCTGCGACTCGTTCTTTGAAAAAAAGATTGGCTGAACACATTTAAGCGGCCAAACCCAGCTCAAATACGCCCCACACAAACATGTCTGGTTTGTCCAGACATTTCAAAGATGTTCACGGGGGTAATCTCTCAGGTTTAAAAGTGAAAGGTATCGAGAAAATACCACGCCTATATAGGGGCGGAGATTGGGAGAGATCACTTCATAATCACGAAATATACTGGATATTAGCGCTGGATGCGCGTCATCCAAACGGTCTGAATTTCAGAGTAGATATGCTATATTTCTATTGAAGGGTGCAAATATAGAAATTAAAAATCAAAAGTAAAAAATAATGCTTTTTTATAAATATTCAAGTCATTGGATGGAATATGATGATAAAGAACAGTACGGTTTCTATAAATAGCATGAAGTATTCATGTTTATAACTTGTTGAATTTTGGAATTGAAGTGCGTCTCTTAGGCAGGCTTACGGTTATGTGTCCGAACATTAATGAATCACATGTGTAGGGTTTTTTTATATGTATGTATACGTGTTTGTGTCATGTTAAACAACGATTAAGGGAAGTTCCCCTGAAACGCGTCTGCTGTCCTTGATCCCCTGCGTGGAATGTCCAGATGTTTTTATATCTTTTATACCAATAAAGATGGATGGAGAAAACTTGACTTTGGCATCGGGAAATCCTTTATTTACCAAAATCGCAACTGTCTCCGATTCTGGCTGCAGGAAAAAAACTGACTCAAATGGATCTGTGAAAAACTGACATACATGGATGGCCATATAGGACCAATCCGTGCCCATAGGAATACATGGGAGGCCAAAACTGATCCGTGGATATCTGTTTTTTTTTTTAAACGGATAGAAACGGATCCCAAAAAACGCAGTGTGAAGGCAGCCTAACCCAGCCTTTGGTAAGGAGATATGGGATATGTCATACACGTCTGACTGTGGAAATCCTATGACCACAGTGGCAGGGGCGTAACTACAATAGGTGCAGGGGTCAATTGCACCACGGCCCTGGAGCCTAGGGGGTCCTAAAAGTCTCTATGGCCTAAAGAAAAAGACTAATGTTATTAAACATTTACAACAAGGGGACCCCGTTGGAGATTTTGCTTTGAGGCCCATGAGTTTTAAGTTAAGCCACAGCGTAGTGATCTTATGTCACCCACTGCTGTTTTGAAGAGGAACCGAAGTGATCATAGGTTTGGAGACTCCTCCATGTTTAAGAGTGCAACTTCAAAATACAGTCTAGGGTTGGTTTCACACTTGCGTTCGGCTCCACTGCGTATGTGAGTGGCCCAACGCATGCTGCGACGCATCTATAGTGCATCCCTATGTTTAACATGGGGACGCTTGGTGTATGCAGTCGCCCGCAGATGGCCGCGTTCATGTCCGCATGCACTCATTCTCTGCAATTTTCAGCACACCGAAAGGCGACATGTGTGCGTCGGAGAATGTATGATTTGTATGCACGACTCTGCAAGCGTACAAATCATACATTGGGGTGAATGAGAACGCAGTGACATAATAAATCATGCGTTCGGCACTGCGTTCCCGTCTGCAAACCAGACGCAGCGGAGCCGAACGTGAATGTGAAAGTAGCCTTACAAATTCTTCACACTGTTATATTTCTCTACTCTTCTTTGAGGCTTTTTTTTACACCGCGACTATGTTTTCATTTAGGCTTCCTTCACACTTGCGTATGTGTCTGCATGTTTATGGCATGAAGATGCATACGCAGTGCAAACGCAGCCATATTAATGTGAACGCAGCATAGAATCTCTGCATGCGTTCACATTAGTATGCACCCCGGCCAGCCAATCAGCTGTCTCGGGGGCGGCCAGGAGGAGGAGATCAGCGGCAGAGATCTCCTCCTCCCGGCCACAGCTGATCTCCCGCCGGTGTCAGCGCGGAAGATTTGAAGATACAGCTGATCTGACAGCTGTTTATATCTCCCGCGCAGACACCGAATAGGGTGATGTCGGTGCAGGAGAGAAGAAACAGCTGATCGCTGCTTCAAATCTCCCGGTGTCGGCGTGGGAGATTTAAACAGCTGTCAGATCAGCTGTGTCTTCAAATCTCCCCCCGCCGACACCGACGGGAGAGCAGAAGCGGCTGTAGCTGATCTCCCGGCAGCCACCAGTAGAGATTTCAATGAGATCAGCAGCGTTCTCATGCGGATGACACTGCGGATCCATTGACTTCAATGCATTGTTTGTGCGCTTGCGGGCGCTTGCAGATAAAACAAGTGCCCGTGAACGCACAAAAAATGCAACATGCTGCGCTCTGAGTGCGCTCGGAGGGTGCACAAATTATGCGCATCCGAACGCAAATGCAGCCAAACGCAGCCATACGCAGGCACATGCGTTCCCATGTTAAACATAGGAACGCATGTGCACAAGCGTTTTGCTGCGTTCGGTGCGCTGTGTTCAAAACGCAAATGTGAACGCAGCCTTAAAAGGAGCACATATGCGTTCACTGCAGTTAAGAAAGCTTATATTTTTGGATATTGCTGATGTACAGATGACAATATGTCTCCTTACAGTGGCCGCTGTGAGATTTTGACCAAACAGTACACCATGAATAGAGTGTGAATTAGAAGGTGTTTTCCCCAAGAAAAAAAATACTTTTAACCCCTTAATGACCAATGACAGCTATACCCGTCAAGGCTTTGAACTGTCAGTGCGTGTAAACACTCTCTTTGGTCAAAGAAATGTAGAAAACATCATCCTGAATTTACCACTAACATAAAGTCCAATATGTCATGAAAAAAACTATCTTGGAATCACTGGGATATGTTGAAGCGTTCCAGAGATATTATCTCTTGAAGTGACACTGTTCAGAATTGCAAAATGAGGCTCGGTCCTTTATAATCAATAGATCTTGGAATTATAATAATTTCCACAATTGGATGTGATTGAATAAAATGTTCATGTGCTGAGACAATCTTATATATGTGTCCCTGCTATGTACAGTGTAATGGATGTGTCCGACCATACAGGGACATGGTCTGATCGTACAACATCTCCTGTGCTGAGATAATCTTATATATGTGTCCCTGCTATGTACTGTGTAATGGATGTGTCTGACCGTACAGGGACATGGTCTGATCATACCACATCTCCTGTGCTGAGATAATCTTATATATGTGTCCCTGCTATGTACTGTGTAATGGATGTGTCTGACGGTACAGGGACATGATCTGATCATACCACATCTCCTGTGCTGAGATAATCTTATATATGTGTCCCTGCTATGTACTGTGTAATGGATGTGTCTGACGTACAGGGACATGGTCTGATCATACCACATCTCATGTGCTGAGACAATCTCATAAATGTGTCCTAGCTATGAACAGTGTAATGGATGTGTCTGACCGTGCAGGGACATGGTCTGATCCTACCACATCTCCTGTGCTGAGATAATCTTATATATGTGTCCCTACCATGTACTGTGTAATGGATGTGTCTGACCACACAGGGACATGGTCTGATCATACCACATCTCTTGGGCTGAGATAATCTTATCTATGTGTCCCTGCTATGTACTGTGTAATGGATGTGTCTGATCATACCACATCTCCTGTGCTGAGATAATCTTATATATGTGTCCTGCTATGTACTGTGTAATGGATGTGTCTGACCGTACAGAGACATGGTCTGATCATGCCACATCTCCTGGGAAGGGAAGGAGGCAATGGGTGAGCGATGAAGGTTTCTTATGGTTCCAAGGGTCTGAACGGGCATGTTGAATATTTTTCGGCCCATAACAAGAATTGGCTGTGTGATTGGCTGTAAAATGTTCAAACACAGTCAATGTAGTCTGACATGGATGCGCAATGAGCGGTCTACTACAGATCATTCCATGAGCATGGATTGCTTTGGTCTACCTGTTTAAACAGGCATTTAAATCTTGATGATCAGTTATCATGTCGCTGGTTGGAAAAGAGACTCCAAGAAAAGTGGAATATGGAAACAAAATGTAAAAATGCATTCAATACAACAACCTACGGTAATTTAAACAATATGCAATATTCTGATGATAGCTTCCCTAGCATAGCAAGAAATGTCAAAAGTTCCAAAGTAGTTGACCTACTGATATAATGATAGCAGCTGCCAATGATATAAATAATATATAAAGTTGAAAATGACTGATGAAAAGTTGTCCAATCAGTGGTGCACACAGACCTATCATTGTGTGTGGTCCCTATTGTGTCATAATTAATCACTAGTACGGTAATTGTTGTGAAAACTACAAGTGCAAATATGAGTCTGATTTTTGCATACTAAATACTTTCCTTGACAAGTCCCACGGGCATATTTTAGATCAGTATATAAGAATTTGTTTTCTTAGTTTAGCAAACAGATGAACCATGGGATCAATCATCTTTCAATCCAGAGAGGTTGATGTAGCAGACATACCTTCAAGATCTACAGGTCAAACAACTCTTCAACCATCAACATCTATATATTGAATGCCAAGTAAATATCTACTAAATATTACATGGTGGGCTAGTCCAGTCAAAAAATGGTGGGTTTGGGTGATTATAGTCTAATATTTAAAGTGTAACCGCCGCTTACATTTTTAATAATGTAAAGCAAGTTATTATAATAAAATTTCAAATATACTTTATTAATGAAATCTAGAAGGAAACCTTTCTTAAACCTTCCTCATGGTGTCCCCACTAGACTGTGTCTGAAGTTCATTCTCAGTGATATAAGTCTTCAGCTTTTCACACACTGAATATGGCCAGATAACTGTATAAGGGTGGGGGGGCATGGCCTACACAGTGTGCCTGCCTAGCATTGCTACAGCTGATCTGTATTGTCAGATGTAGAGACAGTGTGAGCTCGCCAGGCTGTGGGCACACAGCTCCTGGCTGTGTGATCTTATTTGACTCTTCTCCATTCACACCGGCCCTGCTCCTCAGTGGATTAGCTGATAACAGGGGGCAGAGATGTGAAAGGATGAGTCAGATTAGATCTCACAGGACCTGTGTGCACTGCTGACATAATGAGCTCACACTGTCACTGCATGAAACCTGGGACACTGATAAACTGTGACCACTGTTTAGGCCCTGCCTCCACCCAGCATATGTCAGATTTACAATCAGCCTAGGGGGACATCTTCTGGAATCATTTTAAATGGTTTTCTATCAGAATTCTCTTATAAAGTGTATTCGAAACTTTATCATTATGCTCCACATTATTATTAAATAATACTTTAAATGGCGGTCACACTTTAAGGCCACCTTAAGAAAGGAAGAGTCTAACCTAAGAAATATTAAGTTGCAGACTAGTAGCAACACCTAAGAGCAACCCTGTAAGGAGTTATCCAGCAGACAAGTCTATCAGACAAAACATTGCCAAGAATTAGATAGCCAGTAGGAAATATTCCAGGAATCGAAGCCAGTTTTTAATGATTTGATGTATTATGTAATAGGAATGCCACAAATCAATAGTTGGTTGACTAATAGAGTAAATGAACAGTACAATTATATGTAATGCAATTTCTGTACCAAATGATAAAACAATTATTGGAATATAGAGATAAACACAGTATTTAGAACATAGCAATAGCTGCGAAAATGTTGGGCGCCAACTGTGTGTTCCTAAGTTCTTTCTGACAATCAGGTCAAAACTTGAGCTATTGAGCAGAGATTAGCAAACCGATACCTAGGACACTCTTCCAGTGACCGCATCGGTAATCCATAGCCGCCGAGCAGAGCCCTACAAAACCTCCTCCTACCTGCTGGCACACCTAATGCCCTTAATGATTAATACACCCATGGTCATGGTATGCTGCTATGATGATGTCATGTTAGGCCTACTAATCAGCAGAGGTTCCAGGCAGGGAGGGCAAGAGGAGGTTCCCAAATCATTTTGATTAACGCGATCACTGATTTTTTAGGAATCAAGAACACCAATTAGGAAAGGGGCACATATGAAAACATACCGCCCTCAGTATAAACACTTATCAATGGAAAACAATTTCTGCTGTTGGAAATCTATCATTTTCTTCACTTTTCTCAAACAAGCGTAGGCTAAAAATATTTTGCCTAATGGGGCAAATATTGGACAGGCTAAAGAGCCCGTTACTCTGGTGCTGTCAGTTGGTCTTTGATGTCCCTGTTTGCCCACATGGCCGCTGCAACTAATCACTGAATTACGGTAAGTAGTGTAGACCAAAACACCTGTAATTCAAGAGATTAAATGCACCATTCACGTAAGGGTACACACCGACCCCATCACTTCAGCCAAGTAAAGACAGAGTATCCTGACTATCAGGCCATTCAGGAGGGAATATAGACCCTATTGTTATTTTTTACCATTTCCTCCCTATTGCCAATTTCTTTTAGGATCTCAGAAAACCCTTTTATTACTTACAGATGGTCTGGTGTTGAGTTTTGGAACATGGGTCAGATATTTACTAAAACAACTTTGACCATATGGTAAAGTTTTCTAATGTCAAGGCACTGAGTAACACCTGGCACACATCCAAATCAGAAATCTTTGGCTATAACATTTATACTATATATATATCGCCACTCCAGGACATTTTGCCTTCTCAGTCCTAGTGTTACATTTTTTACTTAAATTAGAATTTGTCCAAATTCCTCAAATAATAAAATAAAGTTCTGCTAAAAACAAAACAAACAAAAAAAGGTTCCTGAAGCCTGGGAACACGGACTTATAAAATAATTCAAACTCATCGAAATGTTGACTATAAATATAAGTTGTATGACTGGATCTCTATCTGTGAGACTCATCCGTCTCAGGCTTCTTAACCTTTTCCTGGATGAGACCCAACTGATGTCTGAGAATCTCTTTTTGCAACCCTATTGTACACAGCTAATAACAAGCTTCCTTTATCTGCTTTTGGAGTTTAATGTTGCTCCATGGACAGATGCCAAAGCCACTAATTTGTCGGAAAGAGGTGCCATACAATCGCTGGCACTGACAAACATCCAGGGGGCTTGTTTATCTGTTAACTTCACCGCTAGGTTATACAAGACAAGTAGGGGAGCAAAAAAAGGGTGCACCTCCTCATCTGTGAGGTTTCACATGAAGTGTAGGTGTAGAGCACATTACAAATTCTGTAAAATGTATTTTCTGACTCATTCTCTAAAGAACATACTTTAAAGTGCATTATCCAGCTTTCCTGGCAATGCATAAAAACAATATCAAGGCCAGACAATGAACTCTAGGGCATTTCTGGAAACTATCTTAAGTAACAAGACTTGCTGAAGGGTCGGACATTGACTTTTAGGGTAACGACCTCCTATAGGTGCCACCAGATTCACAGCTTTCCTTCTATTAAGAAGATAAATTATTTGCATACTCTTTTCCCAGAGAATATTGTACAGCTACTTAATCTTCCAACTTGGGCTTGGCGTTCTCAACAAAGAGGAACAACCCCCTCACACCACTAAAAGGTAGAAATAGAAATGCAAGAATGAAAGAAGAAGACATGATAAAATAATATGGTATATTCTAATACCTCTTAGGTGCAGGGGTTGCAATCGCACCCAGGCCCCGAAGCCTAGGGGGCCCCAAAAGTCCATTTGGCCTATACAAAAAGACTATTGCTGTTAAAAATTTATAATAATTAGGGGTCCCATTGGAGCTTTCCATCGGGGCCCATGAGCTTCAAGTTACACCACTGGGTATAACTATAGTCAATAAAGAGATTGCAGTCACACATGGACATGAAGCAGTTAGGCTGCCTCCACACTTGCGTTTGTATCTGCATGCGTATGGCATGCAGACGCAAATGCAGTGCAACGCAGCACATACTTATGTGAACACAGCAGAGAATCTCTGCATGCGTTCACATAAGTATGGTGTCCGGGCAGCCAATCAGCTGCCTCTGGGGGCGGCTGGGAGGAGGAGATCAGCAGCAGAGATCTCCCCCTCCCTGCACAGCTGATCTCCTGCCAGTGTCAGCGGGGAGAAACAGCTGATCTGACAGCTGTTTAAATCTCCCGCGCTGACACCGGATAGGGTGATATCAGTGCAGGAGATATGAAACAGCTGATCGCTGCTTCAAATCTCCCGCGCCGACCTCACCTATTCGGTGTCAGCGCAGGAGATTTAAACAGCTGTCAGATCAGCTGTTTCTCCCCACTGACACTAGCGGGAGAGCAGCGCCGGCTCTGCATGATCTCCCGGTGGCCACCGGTGATCACCGGCAGCCACTGGGAGAGATTTCAATGAGATCCGCAGCGTTCTCCTGCGCTGTCATGCGGAGGACACTGCGGATCCATTGAGATCCATGCATGGTTTGTACGCTTGCAGATAAAACAAGCGCCCGCGACCGCACAAAAAATGTAACAAGCTGCTTTGGAGGGCGCACAAATTGTGCGCTTCCAAACGCAAACGCAACCGAACGCTGCCAAACGCAGGCACATGCGTTCCCAAGTTAAACATAGGAACGCAGTGCGCAAGTGTTCGGTACGCAGCGTTCACAAACGCTAATGTGAAGGCAGCCTTATAGAGAGTTAGAGATTTCATAATGGAGGCCACAAGCTTCAATGTTTGCCACCGATTAAGGGTTCACAGGAGAAATGCTGATTTCGTTTTCCTCAGAATAAATACAGTTCCTCCTTATTTATTTTTTATTACTTCTAAATTTATTCTCCTATTTATTCAAGATCAGGAAAGTAGGTGATAGAGTTGTCTGGTTGCTCCCCTCTCACTTGCATACATTCTCAATGTCCAAAGTACATGTTTACATAGATTCTTCAAAGAAAGGTTTTCTTGGTGCCTGGACATTGCCCCAAATGCCTGATTGCCATTCTTAGGTCTGAGCTATGCTTCATTCATGGATTCTGTACAGAGGGTTATCTTGCCGTAAATTGAAGTAAACTCTTAAGGTCCCATATTTATTAAGGCCCTGTCACACATAACGAGATCGCTAACGAGATCACTGTAACATCACAGATTTTGTGACGCAACAGCGATCCCGTTAGCGATGTCGTTATATGTGACAAGCACCAACTATCTGGCCCCTGCTGTGAGATTGTTGATTGTTACACACTGCTCTGGGTCATTTCTACGTCATTGTGCTCTCGCTGGGAACACTACATCATCGTGTTTGACAGGGACAATGACCAACGATCTCAATGCTACGCTATGGAGTGATAATTTCCAACGACCTCGATATAATTCTAGATCGCTGGTGCGTTGTATCCCTATGGGTGATGGATCAGATCGTATTTGGCCTTATTGCCATCCGATATGTGTCAGATCCGATTGTGTCCAATATTTTGCTGTACCCAAAATCGGAGACTGCGGACTGAATCGGATCCGACCTAGTCCGCAGCCATTAACATGGGGCATATGGAGCACATTGCGGAAGTGAAATTACATGTTAAAGATAAGTTTTAGTGTACCGAGCATGCTCAGTACACTAAAATCTGGTCTGTGAAACGATCAGCTGTTTTCTTGAACCCGATTTTAGTGTACTGAGCATGCTCAGTACACTAAAACTGCTCTTTACCATAAAATTTCACTTCCAGAATGTGTATACATACATTGCGGAAGTGAAATTAAAGAGGACCTGTCACCAAACCAGGCATGGTGATCTAATTACAGCACTGGATGCAGCATGTTTGCTGCATCCAGACAAGGGGTCCCCAGCCCTTGAGCCCCCTGTACCCCGAGTAAATACACTTAGAAAACTTACATCCTGCAGCCAGAAAGGAGGTGGCTAGAGGCCGGAGCCAAAGAGCAGATTCACACCCCCTGCATGTTTAATCTGCCCACTGCTGCCTCCCTGATGCCAATCATTGTCACCCTCGTCTGCAGCATAACACAGAGCTTATTTTAAAAATGGCTGCTTAGCCCCGCCCCCAGCAGTGACATCACCGCTTATACCCGCCCTGCTCTATGGTTAACATAGAGCAGGGCGGGTATAAGCAGTGATGTTACTGCAGGAGGGGCGGCGGCCGGCCTCCTGCTCTGACATCACCACCTTTCCCCGCCCTGCTCTGTGTTATGTTAACCATAGAGCAGGGCAGGTATAAGTGGTGACGTCACCGCAGGGGGCGGGGCTAAGCGGACATTTTTAAAATAAGCTCTGTGTTATGCTGCAGACGAGGGAGACAATGATTGGCATCAGGGAGGCAGCGGTGGGCAGATGAAACATGCAGGGGTTGTGAATCTGCCTTTGGCTCCAGCCTCTAGCCACCTCCTTTATGGCTGCAGGATGTAAGTTTTCTAAGTGTATTTACTCGGGGTACAGGGGGCTCAAGGGCTGGGGGACCCCTTGCCTGGATGCAGCAGAGTTGCTGTATTCAGTGCTGTAATTAGATCACCATGCTTGGTTTGGTGACAGGTCCTCTTTAAGTAAAAGCAAGTGTTAAAAATAAAAAATATATATACTCACCTCTCCGACGTGTCCCCTGATGTCGGCATCTATCTTCCACGGTTTGAGGACTTAGCTGGGCGGGGCTAACCGATCAGCTGATCGGTCACATGAACAGTTACTGCGGTAAATACGGTCATGTGACTGATCAGCTGATCAAGTAGCCCTTCCTCCCCAGGTCCTTCAACCCTTGGGAGCTAGATGGAGCGCATTGGGGGACTCGCTGGAGAGGTGAGCATATATATTATATTTTTTTTTTAACACTTACTTTTACTTTTACTTTCACTCCCGCAAAGTATATACAGTGCCTACAAGTAGTATTCAACCCCCTGCAGATTTAGCTGGTTGACACATGCGGAATTAACTTGGCATTGTGACATTTGGACTGTAGATCAGCCTGGAAGTTGGAAATGCACTGCAGCCAAAAAGCTTTTTTTTTTTTTTTTAAAGCGTTAAAAGTTAATTCAGAGGGTCATTTATTATTCAACCCCTCAAACCACCAGAATTCTGTTTGGTCCCCTTAAAGTATTAAGAAGTAGTTCAGGCACAAATAACAATGAGCTTCACATGTGTGGATTAATTATCTCTTTTGCCAGCCTTTTCTGACTATTTAAGACCCTCCCCAAACTTGTGAACAGCACTCATACATGGTCAACATGGGAAAGACAAAGGAGCATTCCAAGGCCATCAGAGACAAGATCGTGGAGGGTCACAAGGCTGGCAAGGGGTACAAAACCCTTTCCAAGGAGTTGGGCCTACCTGTCTCCACTGTTGGGAGCATCATCCGGAAGTGGAAGGCTTATGAAACTACTGTTAGCCTTCCACGGCTTGGACAGCCTTTGAAAGTTTCCTCCCGTGCCGAGGCCAGGCTTGTCCGAAGAGTCAAGGCTAACCCAAGGACAACAAGGAAGGAGCTCCGGGAAGATCTCATGGCAGTGGGGACATTGGTTTCAGTCAATACCATAAGTAACGTACTCCACCGCAATGGTCTCCGTTCCAGACGAGCCCGTAAGGTTCCTTTACTTTCAAAGCGTCATGTCAAGGCTCGTCTACAGTTTGCTCATGATCACTTGGAGGACTCTGAGACAGACTGGTTCAAGGTTCTATGGTCTGATGAGACCAAGATCGAGATCTTTGGTGCCAACCACACACGTGACGTTTGGAGACTGGATGGCACTGCGTACGACCCCAAGAATACCATCCCTACAGTCAAGCATGGTGGTGGCAGCATCATGCTGTGGGGCTGTTTCTCAGCCAAGGGGCCTGGCCATCTGGTCCGCATCCATGGGAATATGGATAGCACGGCCTACCTGGAGATTTTGGCCAAGAAACTCCGCTCCTCCATCAAGGATCTTAAGATGGGTCGTAATTTCATCTTCCAACAAGACAACGACCCAAAACACACAGCCAAGAAAACCAAGGCCTGGTTCAAGAGGGAAAAAATCAAGGTGTTGGAGTGGCCTAGTCAGTCTCCTGACCTTAACCCAATTGAAAACTTGTGGAAGGAGCTCAAGATTAAAGTCCACATGAGACACCCAAAGACCCTAGATAACTTGGAGAAGATCTGCATGGAGGAGTGGGCCAAGATAACTCCAGAGACCTGTGCCGGCCTGATCAGGTCTTATAAAAGACGATTATTAGCTGTAATTGCAAACAAGGGTTATTCCACAAGATATTAAACCTAGGGGTTGAATAATAATTGACCCACACTTTTATGTTTAAAATTTATAAAAATTCAACTGAGCAACATAACTTTTTGGTTTGTAAGATTTATGCTTCTGTTAATAAATCCTACTCTTGTTTGCAGTTTGATGGCTCTAACTTATTGGCATCTTATCAAACCAGCTAAATCTGCAGGGGGTTGAATACTACTTGTAGGCACTGTATATACATTGCGGGAGTGAAAGTGCCCGGCTTGCCTGCACTTTGCAAGCTTGGGCTTACTGTGTCCGGATCCGTGAAAATCACCGATCCGGACACAGAAATGGCATCCGGAGGTCACCTCCGATGCGATTCTTTTCCTGTCTGTGGGGTCCTGCAAAAAGTGGGATCCCAACGGACAGGAAAAAAATTGCAATGTGAAACCAGCCTTAGTTGAACAATCGGTTGGTGGAAGCATCGTTAGGCTGAGAGCCATTTCATTTGTATTGCTGGATTTAGGCTATGTGCACACTGAGTTTTTTGAAGAGTCTGAAAATCACAGGCTTTCAAGCAGAAACCTCATTAAGAAACTATCCCTCTTTGCAGAGGATGCCTTTTCCTAAATCAGTTTTGAAAAGTTTTAAAGAGTTTAAAAAGAGCCTTTTCCTGGACCGCTTTTTGTTTCTTTTTCGGTCTTTTGATTGGACAGTGTCTAGTTTGGAGAGGTTTCCTTTACGATCAGCATCAAAGAAGTGACATGAACTTTTTTTTTTCCCACCAGGAGTTTTTTCAGAACCTCTTTAGGAAAAAAATTAATTAGCTCAAAATAATGCTTATAGGAACAGCAAAGTTGATTTCACATAGAAATGAATTGGAAAAGTTTTAAAAGCAGTTTTTGAGGAGGATTTTGGAGAAGATCCAAAATACTAAAGGAGTGGTCCATCAAATTAGAAGCCACAATGAAGAGCTGACCCAGCACCGCATGGAGAATGGGAAGAAGTGCCGGCAGGACAAAAGCGTGATTTCACAAAGACGGATGAAGGAGATGATGCTATTATCTGTATTCCAAGCTTTCCCTTCAGTATGGAGGGGACAGGTTTACAATTCTTCACATTCTTCACTCCACAGGCCATGTCACAGCCTGTACCTCCTCCAGGAATGCTTACTCAGGAATCCAGCTTGATAATTGCAGATTAACAAAAAAAAGGAAAAACCACATCAAAAGAGATTTTCAAGTGAGCAGAACTGTGTGTGGACTCCATCATTTCCTAAAGTCTTTACCTCCCCTCTCCGATCACACAGAAAAGTTGTGGCTAATAAATATGGGACAAATGATTACACGACAAGGGTCATAACAAAGACAATGCGGTGAGATTACTCCAGGTTTGAGAACACTCATGCCTGGGTTAAATATCCAGCTGCTAGCCTCAAAGACATAATACTCAACAACTACTTTGAATTAATTAGTGCTAATTCACGGTTTAACGAGACTAATAGCTACAAGTAAAGCTGGTGATGGCAATACCCAGGGCCAGGTGGTACATAAAATTTGGCAACCTACAGTAACTCCTATTAACATGTATTTGTATTGAGATCTCTGTATGTCTCTTCCAGTTGTTTTACAGAATAGCTACATGCTAGATTTTATCGCATCATGGATTATGAACGGTTTACCATACACATTAGAATCAACGTGGCAAACCCAATTTTGGCAGATTACTCTTATAGGCTAGGGTCACATTTGGAAGGCACAATCCATTACCGGATCCGGTATTACCCTGTGCATTCATACTAATTTTCCACTGGAAAAAGTGTGTCCCTAAAAACGCATGTGGCACCAGATGTGATTAATGTGGCAGTATGACGCTGCGGATATATAAATGTTCCCCTGCATCCCAACACGGTTTTTCTGTTCCGGGACTGAAATCGGGTAAAATCGGATCCACCCGGATAGGGCCAGATCCGGGGCAATCCGGCGCTTAATAACATGGGAGTCTATGAGTGTCGGATTCCGCCGGATGCAATTTTAAACTCTGCTATAGCGCGGATGACTGTTTTGAGAGCCTCCAACCCTCCCTCCCGACGCCATTTTTCTCCCAGAGCAGGATCCTAAGCAGGACACCGGCCACAGCTGCCCAGCAGTCAGCTAATTAGGGTGCTAATTAGGGTGAGTGCTAATTAGCTAATGTGGTACACATGTGTGCACAACAATGCAGCATGTGCTACCTGCATCCCTAGACAACATAACATGTGTACATACGTTGCTGTGGATCACTAATCACCTGCTGGGATAGCATGCACCTGCCCAGTGTGCCTTCCAGCCTTGCCTGCTACTTATCACCAGACAGACCATCACTTGACCTGTGACATCATGAAATTTGCATTTCTTGCAATTTGGAACAAAACCTATTCGTTAACGCAGGCATTCATATGTGTTTTGCCTTTCCAGATCCGGTTTACATAGACAACTATGTTATCAAAACCGGATCCGGTTTTGCAACCTGTCCGAAAAATGTTGCCTGCATGATTTTTACCGCAAATCGGAAAACCGGATCCGGTAAACGCAAGACAGTTAAGGCGATCCGTTTTTGTATTGCTGCCTAGGGGTGCGGATCCAGATCCGGTTTTCGGCATTCTTAATGGACAAAACTGGATCCGGATTTGAAAACAAAACCGCAAATGTGACCCAAGCCATACACAGATCTATCAAATCCCACCCTTTTGTTAGGGAAGAGAAGAATTGATTCTGTTAAATTTCAATGCCTAATTTTTTGTTCTCAGGAAAGAGAAGGCCTACTCTTTTCCCCATTTGGAACCCAAGAGTTATTGAAGGTGCACAGTCACTTTTATAGTTTGCTGCCTTCAAAATTTTTTTGCCAATTAAGGAAACACATTTCAAGTGCCAACAGTACAGGTGAATCAACTTTTAAAGGCACTTGGTATTGGCCTATTGGACCTAGGTGATACATCCTACCCTAAAGTTACCATGAAACGCAGCGATAACGCTGGCGATTTGACGTGAGCGCGCACGTTCCGGGCACTTTTTTTTCACATCACCGTGGATCTGTCACATGTAGCGATTTCGCGTGCCATCTACGGTGATCCTGTGTTCCGGAAATCGCCTGGCGAAGACCGGAAGCAATTTCCCTTTCCCACTTCACAGCATCACACGCGCCACCACCACATCAGCGATGTGGACGTAGAGTGCGAGTACAGCGAGGAGGAGGCGTGCCGGAATGTGTTACACCGCGTCCCTACCACTCCGATTGTCCAACACAACTACGCTACCATTGGTCAGGAAGTCTGCCCACTACATGACGCATTTGCCCTTTCTACTATCTCACTACACTACGCTCGTGTCATGTGTTGCGGCTTCCAAAAGACATTTTGCCCTTGCCAAACTGCCACACAGGACGGCTTGTCTGTTGCACTGTGGAGTACACCATAAATGGCTATGTGTGTGTCTGTTGTTTCCGTAGGTAAGCTGAAAACAACACTCTGGATATATGTGGCTGGATTGTGTGTGGTCCTGGCTGAATTATGTGTGCGTGGCAACTGGACATACACATACGTTATTTTCTATTTTCTTTCTGCCAACATATGCTTTGTGATTTGTGTATGGTGAACATATTGCTTTTCACATTTCAGCCAACAGCAATAGCGCTTGCCTTAATACACATATATTTCAGGGTGTGTTTCCATGAACCAATGTACATTTTTGACCTTTTAACCTTTCTTCAGGACGTCCAAACATCATACATGCAGTATCAGTATGATACGGTACTCCATCAAGCTCGTACTTTGCCTTTCAACACACTTGTGAAGAAGATAAGTCTGTGGAAGAACGCAAAGATCATCAAATATGGCGCCTTAGCCATGGCCAGCCAATGGGAACGCAGGAGCGGCCACCATTAGCGGCAGACAGGGCGCGCCAAACAGAACGCTCAGGCACGCCTCTGGAATTGCTTCCAGATGGTCTGAGCTCACTTTCTACATCGCTATCACCCTGTCACATGACATGATGCACAGAAATCGCCTGGTGGATATCGCCAGATTTCACTGCAGAGCAGGGCGATCAGGCGACGCGCCACCAGCGATTTCTCGCCGTAAAATCGCCCCGTCTCATGCCACTACGCACAGGCGATGTCACTTCCACATCGCCGAAAAACACAAATTTACGGCGATATGGAAGTTCACATTCACAAGACTAAAATTAGCTAAACCCACTAATTTTGGTAGGATTGTCTTACAGTCTAATGTGAATTGGGCCTCATTTCTCTCCACTTATAGATAATGTCTGTGCAGAGAAGGGTCGTCTTGTGAAGTTCAATGGCCAAAACTTTTGTTCGCCTCGGAAATAAGCCACAACCGGTTGAGTCTGGCAGTGACTCTCTAATGGAGAATACAGGAGCCCTCAACAAAGCTGACCATTCGTGTGTATGGGGGTGTATGGAGGAATAGCTGTTCATGGAACAATCGCTCGGCCAACAGCTATCTATTATGTATGGGGGGGGGGCTTAAAGGCAAATACCCAGACCTCCCATATGTGCAATACAAATACTTCAACCTCCACAGGATATAATTGGTTTAGTGTTTTAATCTACTGTAAAACATTGTCCATTGAAATAAACCCAAAGTCAGTGTCTATGCCACCACATATTTCTCTGTGTGGGGCCTGTCCTGTATCTGTGACATCATCACTGAACACAACAGAAGTATTTTGCAGTAAACATAGAATGAAATCCATCAGAAAGGGATAGACCACACAAAAGTCAACTCACCCAGACAAGCTAACTTAAGCTAACACTTTGCCACTCCTCAGTGTGAACTTAGCAGATAGTTTTACCTTCCCTTCCAGGCAGCTTGTTTGATGACTAAGCCGCTAAAGTTGTCTGCTCTTATTATATGCCCTAAATCCACAGCTAACTCATAAACTATGATCCACACATGGTACTGCAAATCCTTGGCTCATTCCGTGCTAATTTTGCTTCCATTCAACCATTTTATGGGTCCGTTTCTAACATTTGACTGTTTTATGTTGGTGATGTAAAAGATCTTGTTAAAATCAATAAGCCGTGAGCCATTGTGCAAGCCTGGTAGCCTACTTAAATGGTAATGATGGACTCTCTCCATGTAATGGCAAATGTTCTGATGCATATAATTCAGGCAATCATGTAGTTTTAACACGGTGCTCAAAAGGCAACTATTTTGAGAAACCAGATTTAGGGCTAGGAAGCTGAAATGTGTAATACATAGCACAAAGAGTTCACACCCACTACGAGTGGGATAAGGTCTTAGAACCAAAAAATAATACTTAGTAATCTGTGTTGTACTTTTTCATTAAAAAAGAACTTGCATTACATTTTTAAAGGCTAAACCTGTGGGAATGTACATGAGCCATAACTGCATTAATATACTCACCATTCGCCACATGCTCTGGTGCCCAGCACTGCTCCGGTCCTCTTCTGAGTCACGTCAGTAGCGTAGCTAGCGGGGGGGCAGGGGGGGCGATCGCCCCGGGCCCCCTCGGTTTGAGGGCCCATTGCCCGCCCCCGGGGGGGGCCCGCACTCCCTGGGGGGGCCCCGGACTCCCTGGGGGGGCCCCGCACCGGCAGCCGGCTGCCACGCGGCAGGAGAGGAGGGAGGACGGGACTTCCTGCTGTGCAGCTCTGCCCGCCCCTCCTCCCCTCCTACAGCAGACGCACGCACGGAGGCCGCGGTGAGTGTCAGCACCCTTCTCCCCCCCGGTCCTCACACCTCTCCACCGGCAAGGTCCTCAAATCTCTCCACCAGCACCCCCCCCCGATCCTCACATGGGGGGCCCGGGTGGTGATCTCGCCCCGGGGCCCGAAGCTGGCCAGCTACGCCACTGAGTCACGTAATGACTTTTCTGATTTAAACTGGACTCCATATGTGATCCGGAAGATGATATTATAATGTAAGCATATGGCGCTTTGTTCTGACTCTCCATAGACTTATATTGTGATTTCCGATCCACAAAAAGACCCTTGAGGGATCTGGGGAGTCAAAACATCAGTCATGTGACCCAGAAGATGTTCGAAGGAGCGCTGGGCACCGGAGACGATGGTGATCTGTGAGTATATTAATGCATCTGCACTACTTGTAGATGTCATATACATTTTAATGGGAGCCGAAGGATAACTGAATGACTACAATAACAGCAACTCATTATTAACTACTGAATACGTTAAAAAAAATTTAATTGCAACTATGGTAGAATCAGGAAACCCATTCCAACTGAAAATGTAACAATAGTGTTGGGATGACAGCACACCTTGCACAATTGATGCAGATTTTGTTGCAGAGTGTTCTGGAATTGTCCTATTTATGTGAATCAACTTTTTTCAGATGAATGAAACTAATTTTCAATTGCAGAACTTTCTGCAGATAAATCCACATCATGGAGTTACAGTTAGGCTGGAGTCACACTGCCATACGAGGCGCGCTACGATCGCATCAAAATACCCGGACTGGCTGTCGGCTCTCCTGACCCAAGCATGTCAGCTGCAACGCTCAGGTCAAGAGAGCCGGGCAGTGCGATGTGATCATCACACAAGTCAAGTGTGACTCCAGCCTTAAATAGAAAAATGGACAAAAGCATAGTCAACCATTGTTGTTTGATTTCAAATTCTCATTTCTGCCATTCATGGATGAGATAAAAATAATTGTCTACATGCATCAGCCAGAAGTGACCAGGATCATGGGAACAGCCAAGCAGAATGTGCTATTCTCTTTCTAGAACTTCTAGTTACCTCTATGGGAGATACGGAAACAGCATAGCTTAGCCCTCTTGGCTATTTTTGCAATCCCAGACACTTCTGTATATAGTCATAGAGGGGAGGGGTAGGAACACACCCTTAAACCAATATTAACTAAACTAACTAGGGTCTCCTTCACAAATGTCTAGTATTGGTTATACATTTCTTCTGCTTTGAACAAAAATGCTGAAGGGAAACTGGAGAACTTGCTTTTCACCTCATGGAGAGGAATTTCTCTGCTGGTAAGGAGTCTTATAGCCGCAATGCTCCTCTGGGAAATATGTAAATTGTCACTTCAGTGAGGAAGTGAACGAACTCTAAGGGCCCCTTTACACACGGCTACATTTGTAGCTTGTCACCAGGTAACTTACTGGTTGCAGTGAAATCATGGATACATGGTTCTATCTTGTTGCTGTGTACAAATGGAATCATGTATCCATGATTTCACTGCAACCAGTAAGTTACCTGGTGGCAAGCTACAAATGTAGCCATGTGTAAAGGTACCCTAAGGGTACCTTTACACACGGCTACATTTCTAGCTTGTCACCAGGTAACTTACTGGTTGCAGTGAAATCATGGATACATGGTTCTATCTTGTTGCTGTGTACAAATGGAATCATGTATCCATGATTTCACTGCAACCAGTAAGTTACCTGTGGATAAGCTACAAATGTAGCCGTGTGTAAAGGTACCCTTATGCCACCTTTCGGAAACTGATCATATAAGTGGTTGTAGTTTCCCATAGGAACAGATCAGGGGCAAAACGATCACAGTCTCAGAGGTCACAACTAGGACTGAGACTGGGCCTGGAGGGGGCACATCCAACTGAAGTGTATTGCTGCACAGAGGCCCGTCAGGTCCCTGAACCGCAATACAAGCTTCTGGCCAATTAGAGACTTACAGCTGACGTCGGCACACCTGTGACTGGGGGCGAATGGCAGTGATGTCATGCACAAGCCATCACTTGAATGCCAAAGTCAGTTGTCAGCTTCAGAAGACACCACATGCCTGGGAATATGAGGGAATGTGAGTAGAATTGTTTATTTTTTTATACATTAAAACACAGTGGCAGAATGGGAGGCATGTATATCAGGACGGGGGAAATATTTACCAGGATGGTGGCATATATAACAGGTTGGGGTGGCATATACACCAGGTCAGGTCATGGGGGTCAGTACACCAGGATAGGGAGCATATATACCAGGATGAGGGGCATATATACCAGGATAGAGGGCGTATAAATATTAAATTGGGACCATACATACCAGTATGAGTCCAGGATGAGGAACATATATACCAGAATAGTGACAAATATACCAGGATGAAGGGTATATATACCAGTATTGGACCAGAATGGGGAACATATAGACACCAGGATGGATGCAGGATGAGTAACATACATACCAGCATGGGCCCAGGATGGGCAAAATATTAACCAGAACAGGCCCAAGATGTGGTACATATATACCAGGAAGGGGAACATTACTACATAATGGCTGAGGGGGACAACTCATATATCCTTGCAGGATTTAGGACGCCACAAAGGCCCATCCATACATCTGACAAACATGAAGGGGGGGTGGTGGGTCCAAATTTTGAACCAGGGCCATCAGACTCTAGTTATGCCACGGGATCAGATTATGTGTCTTGACAACAACCATGATGCCAGAATGAAAAATGATGCATATGACATTTCTCTGTCTGTCTATGAATACTGAACTACTATACAAAGCTCAAAACTTTGTCATCAGTTGTCTTCATTAAAGTTGGTGTCGTTGGACCATGCTCAGCTCCTCAGCAATCGTTGGCCCTTCTGCCCTGATTGACGAGTCCTATGTCATCCAGTCTATTGTGTCTGTAATGGCTCTTGTTCTCAACTGTGAATGTGCAAGAATTGAACAGACTGTGAATGACCTAGGACATGTCAATCAAGGCAGGAGGATGGCGATGAGGGGAGTAGGAGGAGGTGATGAGCACAGACCAGCGACACCCATCACCGCCCCATGCTGACTAGTATACAGCACAGGAGAATTATTGAAGCCATTTTCAGATAAGCAGGGTGAGCTGGTCTCTTATGAACAGGTAGATAGAGCACTGGTAAAGACGACTTGAAGGTGGTGGACTTAAGTTTATTTAGTGAAAACCTGGCGACATGTTCCCTTTAACTGTCAGGTTCACTTGGATTCTTCAGTTTGCAAGACTACAAAGTGCCACTGATTATATCTTATTAAACCAGAATAACTCCATTATTTCTACAGATTCTTGCTAATCGTCTTGTAGGTATAGGGGAATTATTCAGCCAATGAATATGCACAATCTGTGAAATAGTTACTATACAGAATACAACTATATACCGTATGTTATTAAAAGGCTGTCGGATACCTATGACACCACTTATCTCTATGGGAAACTAAAGGATTGGGCAGAAGAAATAAAACTCCTCCAATCAGATCCTTGGTTTTCAATACAATAAATCCACCAGACATTTCATTGTTGGTAGATCATTTCATAACTAGCAGGATTGACATATATAAATCTAATATCTATGATAAGGGATTATTTCCAAAAAGACAAATTAGAGCCCTATCTAATAGGGGATTCATTTGTGGATCGCTGGAGGTCCGAACTAATGGGATCCCCCAGAGATCCCAAGATCAAGTACCTGGAACCCTGAGAAAGGGGCTGAACAGCAACTCTTGAATGGAGACGCTCAACCTCAGCTCTATTAATTGTTTATGGGATTGTAGGACAAAGTGCAGTCCACTCTGCTGTGCAGGGCTTTATCCCACTGACAATGAATGAAGTGGAGGTCCATCCCCACCCCAATCAACATGGGGCTGATGAACTGGGATTGCTGCCATCCTCCGGTGATCAGCATGTTGCGCTCCATCCAGTGGATAGTCTTTTAAGACTATAGACACTGTAGACTTTGGGAGAAAACTTAGATCACTCATTGAGGCAATGTGATCTGATTAGTAGAATTTCCAGAAGCCATCTAAAGACATAGCAACATTTCTTAGCTGTGTGATCTTGGGATTGTTTTTATTATGGGCATCTACTGTAAGGATGTATTAAGTAGAAATCAAATGATTATAGACTATGACGACAGCATTGCCTGCTAACCCTAGAAAGACATCTGCAGCCTTTATCCTGATACTGAGGTATGCAATTAAATACATAGGCTGTCATAAAGTGCCACCTATTGGCCAGATTATGAGAGATTACATACATACATACATATACATTATATACACATACATACAAATATTATGTTATTTAACATGGGTATTAGAACTATATCCATTTTGACCATAGTGAATAATCCATTTTCTTGGGTTGAGCATCTAGAAGAGAGGTACCCAACCTTTCCGATCGTGAGAGCCACATCCTCCAATAAGGGGTGGTCACGAGCCACCTTCAGCTTTGAGAAAGGGTCACAAGCCACATCCTATCCCCACCACCCTCCTGGAGTGGCACTCATAGCCCCCATTATAATGACAGCCAAATCTTTTCCAAAGAGATCATATCAAGGCAGTGTACCACGGGTGGACATATCATTGGTGCAGTCGCACATGGACCCAAGGGGTAAAGGGGCCCATTATCATTTCCAAATCAGCATATAGCGACCTATCTAGACAGAACTATTGTACTCCAAAGGGCCCATATACTGTTCTTGAACAGGGGCCCTTTTCCATCTGTGTACACCACTGACCAAGATTCAGGGGTTCCTACCTTACCCCCATCCAGATCTTCTCTTCTGGAGACCTGCTCTTCATAGCGGTTTGCTAGACCTGGTGCTGATGCACCAAGCTGGAAGACAGTCGCGGGCCCCAAATCACAAAACGTGGTTCTAGAGCTACAAGTTGGGGACTTTTGATCTAGATCATACATTATTGTAGCAGTGATTTGTAGATCATAATTCCAAAAATATCAAATTAAACCTATTATTTAATTTTGCACTAGTTTGTAAGCGAATGGCGTCTATTGGTTGAGTATTAACAAAACTTATTCAAATGAATCCTGCAGCTAGAATCCTGCAGCTAGAATGGAATAAATTGTCCATGGCCGGTTACTGCACAGGAATATAATAAAAGGAAAAGCAAGTAATCTAATCTGTCTACAAAGGCCTTTCACAAGCGAGGATCTTGGCTATGAATGCAAATGTTATATCAAGTTTAACACATTTTCAAAGCAAGAATAAGCATGTTCTGAACACGCCGCGGACAGTGATGTTGAGTTTATGGATGGCTTCTTAGCTGCCAGCTCAACATACGTCATGTAGAACGGAACCACATACTGCCATGTGCAGAACAAGACCCCATTACATCACTCAGCAAAGGGACTCCGGAAACCCAGGATGGTGCCTATATGTCATCGCCACCCACCCAACAAGTGAACGCAAAACTTGACCCGGGTCATAAAAATACACAACAGGCGTCACACGGGAACAGTCACCGAACTTGTAAGAAGGTTGAACTTGCGTTATTTTACCGGGTGACACACAATCAACCAAACAGGTGAAGTGGAGGGTCTACAGCCAAGGAACACACAGCGAGGGGCATCACGAGAGTCACCCCACCCCCACTGCGGCTTTCAATGTCCCACACCATCACCTCCCCTAATCCTTAAATAACTCCTTGAAGTTTCAATGTTCTTTACTTCACCAGACATTGAAAAGCAAGAAAAAAAAAAGAGAAATCTCCTGTGAATGAAGAGTTGTTCTCCAGCCTGAGATGTGGACTAAGGGCTCTCCTTACCTTTGTCTTGGCAGGACACCAGAAGGGCCAGATAGGCAGCATAAAGCAGCAAGAACTTCTTACACCTGCAAGAAGAAAATGTCATGTAAAGGGGCAGAACATGACCCAGGACACTCAGATCTTAAGTAGGGACTCAGCACATGGGGCAAAGCAAAAGTTCATACAAAGGAATCCTAAGTGCAGAGATGGACTACAATGAGTGTGCACAGGGTAGCATAGAAGTTACAGTATGCCAGGCAGGAGGCACACAGTGGTGCCAGCTCTGGGCACTGCACACCTGAGCTCTGCAGACCATCACATACACAGACAAGGTAACTTGTAGGAGTGCAGGTAAATGACCAAGAAGACATAGGAGCAGCTCCTTACCTGAGAATCATCTCCAGGGTGTCAGGTCAGGGGATCTTGGAGGAGTCCTGGAGTGCACACACTGTCTGCAGTGCACACACTGTCTGCAGTCCACACACACACACACTGTCTGCAGTGCACACACTCACTCACACCCGGCTGTTCACTGCTTTGTGATAAGACTGGAGGGTGCAGGGCACTGAAGCTGCTGACTGCTGGGTCCTAGTGCCTTCTTCCTGTGATTCCTGCATTCTGTACACTAGCTGTCAGTGTTTGCACAATACAGGAGCTGGGAATAGGTTAGTGTATATGTAACATCACTGCTAAACTAAACACAAATTAGCAGGATAAATACAATAGAAAGTAAAGGATTGTAAATGTATCTAATGTACAAAGAGTTACAAAATAATAGTAATAATTACAACTAATATACAAAATAGCATGAAAGAGAGTGAAGTGCTGACACTGTACCCAAAGAAGATAAATATATAACAATAATTATAATGTAAGAAAATAGCATGAGACTGAAACTTGTCCCTAATGCAGATGAAGTTCTAAAATAATAATAAGTTATAATATAAAAAAACATAATAGAGAGTTAAGAACTTAAAATTGGACCTAATGCAGATATAGTTATAAAATAATAATAAATTATAATAAAATAATGTAATAAAGAACTGAAAAATGTAACTAATGCAGATATAGTTATAAAATAATAATAAATTATAATATAATAAAATAATGTAATAAAGAACTGAAAAATGTACCTAATGTAGATATGGTTATAAAATAATAATTAATAAAATAACATAATAAAGTTAAGAACTGAAAAAAGTACCTAAGGCCCCTTTCACATCAGCAGTTTTCACTGATCGCGGCAGTTGCGGTGAAAAAAACCGCAACCGCTGCGATTACCGCATAACAGCTGCACTTGCGGTTCACTTGTGGCAAGCCCCATACAGTGTATATGGGGCTTGCGGTAAGTGTGCGGCAGGTGCGGCAAGTGTGGTTTTGGCACTTGCGGCAGGTGCGGCCTCGAAAAAACCGCGGTATGCCGCGATTTTTTTTTGCTGCCGCAAGTGCCGGAGCCGCACTGCACCTGCCGCAAGCCCCATAGATATTGTATGGGGCTTGCCGCAAGTGAACCGCAAGTGCAGCGGTTATGCGGTAATCGCGGCAGTTGCAGTCTTTTCACCGTAACTGCCGCAATAAGCGAAAACCGCTGATGTGAAAGGACCCTAATGCAGATATAAAGTAGTTACAAAATAATAATATATTATAGTATAATAAAATAAGGTAATAGAGTTAAGAACTGAAAAATGTACCCAATTCAGATATAGTTATAAAATAATAATATATTATAATAAAATAATGTAATAAAGTTAAGAACTTAAAATTGTACCTAATGCAGATATAGTTACAAGATAATAATATGACGCGCACCCAGGGCTCGGGTACTCGGCTCTCGGGCTCTCTCTTTCAGTCCGGGAAGTCACGGGTGGCCATCCCAAAGCCGTGGCCCTGGGGAGTCAACTGAAATGGTGGGGAATTATTTACAAGGGATTATGTACAAAGTTTTTGTCTTCATGACGCCACCTGCTGAGTCTGGTGATGACCACCAGCGCCGCCGCAGTTCTCCGGTGGTAGGTGATATTGCGGCTTAGATGGAATAGTCCCCGCAGGCGGGACTGGGCCACCCGGGGCAGTGATGCTGTAATAAAGCAGTTTATATAGAAAGGATGCAGCAGAGTCAAAACTTCACTTCACGGGTAACTTTACTGGAACAACTTTCATTCAGCTTTGCAGTTCAACAGTTAGTCAGATGGTATGCTGGCAAATGCTCCAGGCTGCAATTAGGATTTCTGGCTGAAGATGGAGCCCTCCTTTATGTTCCTTTCTTTTCCTTCTTTCCTGTTCCCAGTGTTATGAAACCTGATCTCCTGTAGATAACCTGGCCTCCTTCTACTTCTGATTCTCTTCTCCTCCCTTGTACCCGTCGGGTCAACCTTCTCTCTGGACTGCAGCGCCCTGCTAGTCCTGGTTTCCCTCTCGTGGGATCTTTGGGAGTCAGGTACATATTTGCAATATCCCTGTTTAACTAATTTTCTGTGAGCCTTAGAGACCTCACAGGTGCGGGCTCTGGTACCCGGTTTCCTTCCTTTCGGGGCAAACTCTGCTGTTACTCAATCCCCTTCTTAGAGTGAACTCTACTTCTGAGTTCTTTCCCTTTCTTTCTTTCTTTCTTTCTTTCTTTCTTTGGGATCTTGCTCTCTTGGGCCTCTCAGCCAAGATGGCCCTCTTAGTTCCCCCAGGCTGGCTTCTTGGCTCCTTCCACACTCCCTCTGACTCACTCCAACTGCTCTCTAACTGCTCTCTAGTTCCCCCTAGAGCCACTATATATCCTCCCAGGGTTCCCTCCCACCTACTGTTCTAGTATGTGGGTGTCAGCTCTAGGGCTCCATCTTGTGACCATAGTCTCAATTGCAGTGGAGTACTACACCACTTTTCTGGGTGCAGAACCCCTTTTGTGTCACCTACGTAGTGGGGCGCCACACTCCGCCTTGATTGAAAATGCTCGTTCCCGAGCATCACATTTGCCCTTCGGGAAGTGAAAACATTTTTATAGTTATGCAAACCAACGGGTAAACTATAAACAATTATGAATATTTGGATTTTCTTCCCCGTCCGGGGAGGCACATATCTTAATACGTTTCACATATATAAAACAATACACACATTATTCTGGCCCAACGGGACCGACTTCAGCATGCGGGCCCAGCGGTAATCTTTAGTCCTACACAGTCCAGTGTGCGTTATCACCGCTCTTCACATTATCACACGAAACAGGGGAAAGTTCAATAAAAAGTCTCTAGGGTCACCAGGGACACACTCTTCATTAAGCAGTTCTCAAGCAGGAAAAAGGGGCTATATACAAAGGATCACAATGTATCTCATCGGGAGTCTATTGCATAATCACAATTAATCAATGCGATAAATCCTGATGGCGAACCATCAAAAATGGGGCAGGATAAACCAGTTGAGGGCACTAGTGGTTGGGGATCGAATTCCGGTGGCGGGAGAAATCGTGTGCTCCTGCTGCTCCCGTCCGTACCGGTAAGGGACCAACCTGATTGGCTAGTGACAAACTGTAGGACTGGTGGTAGAGACAGAGAAGAATAAAGTAGACCCTGAAAGACTAAGAGAGAAAACATCTAGAGATTCCATAAGGGGGACCATGAGCTGGCAACATTCACCCGGTAAACCAAACTGTACCGTGTTCCGTTTTACCATCTGCCGATACCCAGTAAATTGGAGTCAAACTTGACTTGGCCTCTGTTGTTCTTCTCGCCGGTGCCCGGAAGGCTGCAGCAGGCCAGAAGGGGGAACTCTATAACCTGAGTTCAGGGAAGCTGCTCTCTCTGGTCAGGAGGAGGAGCCAGTTAAGTCTGTTAAGCAGTCAGTATGAGGAGAGGGAAGAGAGAGGAGTGGAAACAAGGGCTCTTGGGAATTGGAGCTGCATCAAAGCTCATCCCAGAGCAAAGCGCTGACCAAAAGAACGCCAGAGTCCTGAGCTGTGTGGGTGCTGTCATAGAGCCGGGTCACGCCACTGTGACATCCCCGTAGAATTGTACAGCCCGGTTACGAGTACCCCACGGCCCTGGCGGGGCGTGCCATATTCTCACCCGTATCTTGTAGACTGTGAGCCCTTGCAGGTAGGGTCCTCTCTCCTCATTTACTGTATCCTCACCCATCCCTTGTAGACTGTGAGCCCTCGCAGGCAGGGTCCTCTCTCCTCACCTACTGTAACCTCACCCATCCCTTGTAGACTGAGAGCCCTCGTGGGCAGGGTCCTCTCTCCTCACCTACTGTATCCTCACCCATCCCTTGCAGACTGTGAGCCCTCATGTGCAGGGTCTTCTCTCATCACCTACTAGTAAAATGCTGCCACTGCAAAGAGCCGGGTAACTGTGCCAAAGTGTGCTCATAATACTCAAATACTTTTTCTCAGGAACAGTAATTACTGTATTCCCTTTCCAGATACACCTTTAGCTGTACACTATAGCCCTGCTTTTCACTACTATTCATTGATCATTAGCCATTAAGCTTTACACATAATCGTATCATATAGAGTGTTGCAGCATTTTGCTTCTTAATGTACTGTTTTTTTTGCTTGCACCTCGAACTTAGGTGATGCCAGTCCATATTCTATATACATACTATGGTTAGAGTGGCTGGGACCTGTAGTACTTCATAGTCTGACAGTGTGGAAGTGTGTGTGTACTGCCCAGCTGAAGGCATCTAATATATAAAGCTGAATGTGTGTGTGTATATGTATGTATATCCGGGATAGGCATCTACACCGTCATAACTACAGCCACAACATTTTGCACAGTCACACATCTGGACCCCGAGAGCGTAATAGGCTATGTTGTGAGGCGAAATTTTAACCCTGCGCGTTCCAGTTCACCAAACAATTTTGCCCCTATCTACATACTGGGGAAAAAGTGAATGAAAAAGTGTTGGAGGAAAATCGACAGCTGTCAGCTATAGCCACAAAATTTCGCACAGTCACACGTCTGGACCCCGGGAGTGTCATAAGCTATGTTGTGAGGCAAAATTTTAACCCCGCGCATTCCAATTCACCAAACAATTTTGCCCCTATCTACATAATGGGGAAAAAGTGACAGTTACCAGTTGACAGTTGTGAATGAGAGGGGCTTAATGATAGTGCCAAAGACTAACAGCACATACCAGCATATAGTCAAAAAGGTGGGCCCCAACATGAGATATTCACCCCGCACGGGGACATGTATATACACCACACGCACACAAAGAGTAACAGCAAGTGTATAGTCGCTAAAGTGCAGCCCCAACATTGGATACTCACCACGCACCCGAACAAACACACACACACCACAAAGAGACACACACAACACAGAGACACACTCACACCCCCCCAATGGGACACACACACACACTATAGCGACACATGCACTCACCCCACAGGGACACACACACCACAAAGAGACACACACAACACAGACACACACACCACACAGACCCCCCCCACAAGGACACACACACATAGCCACCCTATAGGGGCACATGCACTCAACCCACAGGGACACACACACACCACAAAGAAACACACACACGCCACACAGACCCCCCCCACAGGGACACATACACATACACACCCTATAGGGACATATGCACTCACCGCACAGGGACACACACACACCACAAAGAGACACACACAACACAGAGACACACATACCCCACACAGACACCCCCCCCCCCACAGGGACACACACACATACACACCCTATAGGGACACATGCACTCACCCCACAGGAACACACACATACACACACCCCAGAGACACACCACACAGACAGACAGACACAGATGTGCACAAATCACCTCACACAACTCGCCTCATACGTGTGCTATCTTTAATTTCTAAACATAAACATCTGATTAAAAACAGCCAATGTGCAACACATGTGCCATATAGGGAATTAAGGCAGATGTCAGTCACATGAGCTGTCTATTATGTGTATGTGTTAGGTAACATATACTGCCCGGCCAGGGGAGGGTTTACTATTGGCTGGAGATTTATTAGGCTGCCTATAGCAACCAATCACAGCTCAGCTTCTATTTTCTTACAGGTCATTAATATGACATATTCAAATTCTATTTTGTTATAGATAACATCAGTTATTTATTAACCCGGGCGTAGCCGGGTACTACAGCTAGTTAACTAATAATCTTCAGCCTATTGAAAAGCACCACACCCTACAAATACCTTCAGCTCACTGCTGTAAGCTGCCAGAAATAGCTTTTGGTTTCCCTGAGTAGTGTCGTGTCCTCCCGTTTTTCCTGCTCTACCCCGGCCTGTTTCTGGATGCTTCTCCTGCCTCATGATTTTGTACCTTGCTGTCACCTTGTTTTTCACTCAGCCAATGACTACTCTAAAGGTACCGTCACACGGGAGATATCGCCGGCGATGTTGCCGGCAACCGAGGGGCGTGGCCAGGTTGCGGCGACATCGCCGGCGAATTGCCGCGTGTGACAGGGCGATGATTAGGCGATGAATCGCCTGAGTCACATCGCCAGGTTTCCCAACAATGTTGGGAAACCTGGCGATGTTGCTCAGGCGATTCTGCCTGATCGCCCTGTGTAACGCGGCGATCCGCAATGTTACGGGCGATTCCCCTACTACTACATTGGGGTTATCGCTCGCTGGTTGCCGGCAACCCAGCGAGCGATAGCCGCGGCAACTAGCCGGCGACATCGCCGGTAAGTTGCTCAGTGTGACATCTCACCGGCGATGTTGTCAGGGATGCGCGCTCCCGCGATCCCCGGCAATATCGCCGGCGATATGTCCCTGTGTGACGGTACCTTTACAGATCCAGATTTTGTCCTTTTGCTAACCTCCCAGCATTGTCCCCACTTGGCAACTTTCCTGTCTCTGGACTTCTGCCTTCTATAGGCAACAATCTCCTGGACCCTGTTGTAAATTCAGATCCCTGTATAGGGTTTAAAGGGTGTCTGAGTTTCTAGGGTTCTGTCTAATGGAGAGGCTTGTGCCTAGTTAATCCAAGATAACCCTTTTGTGCCTCTAAACTCAGACAGATGTCACATTCATATAGATAGTTAGGCCATCTGCACCCAGTATGGTTTTTATGCATTTTTGATGCATTTTTAGGTTTATTTTTGCATGCAAAAATGCATGCCTATCCTGAAGTCAGCAAAGTCAATGAGAATAATGAAGTTTTGTGCACATGTTGTTTTTTTTCCTTGCAGATTTGGTGCAGAAAATCTGCAACATGTCAATTCTTGATGCAGTTTTCACACCTTCCACGCACTGACTTAATTTGGAAAAATGCAGGCAAAAAAAGCCACAAAAATGCCTTGCATTTTTGGTGCGTTTTTCTACCGCGAGATCAAAATATGGTGAAGAAAATCTGCACAAAATACTCAACGTGCACACATAGTCTTAGGGCGTGCTTACATCTGCGTATATACACTCACTTAGATTTTCAACTAGAAAAGTTGACAAGTGTCATGCATCTTTTTCTCACCTAGCATCCGTATGACATCCGTATGCAATGCATTTTTAACATCATCTTTTACATCTGACAATAATCTATGTACGGTACATTAGGTAGTTTAGCAAAATAATAAAGAAGGCATATACAGATAGATATCCTGCAGCAATATAATGTTCCACCCTCCTTCATAATAAACACTTGCACCCTTTTGTGCCTGTCATATAGCACTTAAAGGGTGTTTAGCTTTGTGTTAACCTTATAAATAAATATTTAACAAAATAGTGGGGTGTCCCCCTAAGTTTTGATAACCAACTAATGTAAAGCAGACAGCTGGGGGCTGCAGCCCGCAGCTGTCAGCTTTACCTTGGCTGGTTATCAAGAATAGGGGTGACCCCACACAGTTTTTTTACTATTTATTTATTATATTAACACAAGGTTAAATCAATTTATTCATTTATCTAATAAGTAAATGGAATAAATCTTTCAACCAGGCATACCATGAACAGTATCCATCTGTGCCTTAGCTAGAGGATATACAGCCAGAATAAAGGTTTTACAAGACACTGCCTTGTACTTCTACAATTATCCACATTCTCTATGGAGTACATGCTGGTATAAAGAGGGAATATAACTTGTCTTGTACCTCATTATATTTATTGATTGATGTATTCATCTTTTTATTCACCATGTACATATATATACACCAGGATATCTTCCCAATGTTCTACCTTCAACCTACATCGGTCGCATCGTCGGGAATTATTGGACCCTGTACCCCATGCATGAATTTCACTACTGGTCAAGCTCTCTTCTCTTGCACCTTAGCCTTAAATTGTGGCTTTATTTATGGGAGCATTTATGCACTTTACAATCTACCTTCATACTCTGTAGTCTCACCTAGAAAGTGTTTGTGATTGACAACAGCTGAAATCAAGTGGTGGCTTGGTATGGGTAATGGAGCAATGATGAACATGGAGCAACTGTGGAAATGCAAGGATATGTCGATCACCACCAAACGAAGATTGGCAATGCAATAGCCGTGACCAATCGCATTGTATTGGTGCAAGACGTGGACCTTTCCAAAAGGTGATCAAAGAAAGATCAATTCTTTCAAACTGTGATGCTGGAGAAGATTCCTATGAATCCGGTGGACAGCCAGGATTACAAAAGAGACTGTTCTGGAACGTGTCAATCCACAGACATCCCTTGTAGGAAAAGTTATAAAACAGAAACTGTTTTACTTCGGCCATATGATGAGAGCAAATTCCCTCGAGGAGGACGTGATGCTTGGTATGGACAGTGGCAGTAGAGGTTGCAGAAGACCTAATGTCCATTGGCTGGACACAATCACAGCAGATACAGGAATGAACATCAGAGAACTGAAAGATGCTGTGACAAACAGAGAAGCTTGGAGGGAAATGGTTCATATGGTATCCAATAGTCCAACACAACTGAATGGATGAAATTGGAATTGGAATTGTACAGTGACTTGTTAAAGTATTTGTCCACCTTGAACTTTTCAACCTTTTGCCACATTTCAGGCTTCAAACATAAAGATATAAATTATAATTTTTTTGTGAAGAATCAACAAGTGGGACACAATCATGAAGTGGAATGAAATTTATTGGATATTTTAAACTTTTTTAACAGATAAAAAACTGAAAAGTGGGGCGTGAAATATTATTCGGCCCCTTGAGTTAATACTTTGTAGCGCTGCCCTTTTCTGTGATTACAGCTGCAAGTCGCTTGGGTTATGTCTCTATCAGTTTTGCACATCGAGAGACTGAAATTCTTGCCTATTCTTCCTTGCAAAACAGCTGGAGCTCAGTGAGGTTGGATGGAGAGCGTATGTGAACAGCAGTTTTCAGCTCTTTTCGCAGATTCTTGATTGGATTCAGGTCTGGACTGTGACTTGGCCATTCTAACACCTGGATACGTTTATTTTTGAACCATTCCATTGTAGATTTTGCTTTATGTTTGGGATCATTGTCTTGTTGGAAGATAAATCTCCGTCCCAGTCTCAGGTCTTTTGCAGACTCCAACAGGTTTTCTTCCAGAATGGTCCTGTATGTGGCTCCGTCCATCTTCCCATCAATTTTAACCATCTTCCCTGTCCCTGCTGAAGAAAAGCAGGCCCAAACCATGATGCTGCCACCACCATGTGTGACAGTGGGGATGGTGTTTTGAGGGTGATGAGCTGTGTTGCTAATACACCAAACATATCGTTTTGCATTGTGACCAAAAAGTTCAATTTTGGTTTCATCTACCAGAAAGGGCCGGCTCCAGGTTTCTGTGGGCCCCGGGCGAAAAGGTCTCAGTGGGCCCCCTTTAAGTACATATCGCGGACTATATATATATATATATATATATATATATATATATATATATATATATATACATATATATATATATGTATATATATATATTGCCGCACACTTACCGCAAGCCCCATAGACAATGCATGGGGCTTGCCGCAAACGTGCAGCAAGTGCAGCCGCTAGACGGAAAATGCGGCAGATGCGGGGTTTTTTTTACCGCAACTGCCACATTTAAAAAAAAACGCCTATGTGAAATCAGCCTTACAGGAACAGTGACAGCTGAAACCAGCAAGAGCTGTTTCTGACAGTGAGTATATTACACGTTGTTAGGAGCGGGCTAAAATGCGTTTGCGTTCCCTTGCGCTTTTTAAAAATACCCTTCAAATGCAAAATGTTGTATTTTTGTGCGTCTGAGGATGCTTGGTATATACACAAGCATTCTCAAGCACACAAATAATGCAAGCAGCTCAATGGAGCCACACTGCCATATGGTGGCACCACAGCCAAGCGGAGTGTCTGGCCGTCCAGATCTCTCTTTCTCCTCACCTTTCTTCTTGCCGCTCCGGTCTCCTCCGGTCGCTCTGCACATATCAGCACAGTGATGACAACATCGTGCCCCTCCATGCTGAGCTGCAGAATGCAGACAGCGGAAGAAGAGACTCTGGAGAAGAATGCTGCTGGCAAAGGTGGCTGAGACTATAGGAGCGGAATCCGCGGGGGGCTACCACTGGTACACATACTTCGTACACACGCGGCTCTGCTCCGTACACCTCGTACACACTCGGCTCTGCTCTGTACACCTCGTACACACGCGGCTCTGCTCTGTACACCTCGTACACACGCGGCTCCGCTCTGTACACCCCGTACACACGCGCTCTGCTCCATACACCTCGTACGCACGCGCTCTGCTCCATACACCTCGTACGCACGCGATCTGCTCCGTACACCTCGTACACACGCGGCTCTGTCCGTACACCTCATACACACACGGCTCGCTCTGTACACCTCGTACACACACGGCTCTGCTCCGTACACCTCGTACACACATGGCTCTGCTCCGTACACCTCGTACACACATGGCTCTGCTCCGTACACCTCGTACACACACGGCTCTGCTCTGTACACCTCGTACACACATGGCTCTGCTCCGTACACCTCGTACACACATGGCTCTGCTCCGTACACCTCGTACACACACAGCTCTGCTCCGTACACATCATACACACACGGCTCCACTCCGTACACCTCATACACACACGCTCTGCTCCGTACACCTAGTACCCACTCGGCTCCGCTCCATACACCTCGTACACACACGGCTCCGCTCCATGCACCTAGTACACACTCGCCTCTGCTACATTCACACTGTAAATCCCTCCTGACCCCACACATAACCTTCACCTAATTGCCATACACCTAGTACACACTCACCTCTGCTACATTCACACTGTAAATGCCTCCTGACCACACACAAACTTCACCTTATTTGAGCATCATTCATGGTGGTCAGCACAGTCCTGGATACACTGAGGAGCTGATCATGAGACCCCTGACTCCTCCCCATCCATTGACATCATCACAGGTCCTGTCAGCCTGAGCCCAGAGTGTGCAGCTCTGTCGGCTCCCGTGGAGGGGGGAGGAGGGAGACCTCCGGTGCTGCAGGAGCCTGAAAATGACCCCCCAGCTGCCCCCTGGATATGGCTCTGGCTGTGGGGGCAGTGCTCAGGGGCCCCTGAGGCTAGGGTCACACTTGCATTGTGACCCCAGCCTTATGCAAGTATTGTATGTTGCAGCGCATAGCGTTTAATGCTATGCGCTGGAGGCAGCCCATAGAAACCCGACGTTTACCTTGACAACCACTGGTTGTCAATGTAAACATCGGGTTTCTATGGGCTCAGTTGCTGGCAGCGCATAGCGTTAAACGCTCTGCGCTGCAGCAGACAATACTTGCGTCAGGCTAGGGTCACAACACAAGTGTGACCCTAGCCCTCAGGGGCCCGGGGGCCCCATCCAAGCAGCCGGCCCCGGCACTTGCCCGGGTACGCCGGGTGCTGACGCCGGCCCTGTGACCAGAGCACCTTATTCCACATGTTTGGTGTCTCCCAAGTGGCTTGTGGTTAAATTCATATGAGACTTTTTATGGATATCTTTGAGAAATTGCTTTCTTCTTGCCACTCTTCCATAAAGGCCAGATTTGTGCAGTGTATGACTGGTTGTCCTATGGACAGACTCTCCCACCTCAGCTGTAGATCTCTGCAGTTCATCCAGAATGATCATGGGCCTTTTGGCTGCATCTCTGATCAGTCTTCTCCTTGATCGAGATGAAAGTTTAGAGGGACGGCCAGGTCTTGGTAGATTTGCAGTCTTCTAATACTCCTTCCATTTCAATATGATCGCTTGGACAGTGCTCCATGATATGTTTTAAACCTGGGAAATCTTTTTGTATCCAAATCCAGCTTTAAACTTCCCCACAACAGTATCTCGGACCTGCCTGGTGTGTTCCTTGGTCTTTATGATGTTCTCTGCACTTGAAACAGAACCCTGAGACTATCACAGAACAGGTGCATTTATACGAAGACTTGATTACACACAGGTGGATTCTATTTATCATTACCAGTCAATTAGGACAACACTGGATCATTCAGAGATCCTCACTGAACTTCTGGAGTGAAATTGCTGCACTGAAAGTAAAGGGGCCGAATAATATTCCACGCCCCACTTTTCAGTTTTTTATTTGTTAAAAAAGTTCAAAATATCCAATAAATTTCTTTCCACTTCACGATTGTGTCCCACTTGATGTTGATTCTTCACAAATAAATAGAATTTATATCTTTATGTTTGAAGCCTGAAATGTGGCAAAATGTTGAAAGGTTCAAGGGGCCGAATACTTTCACAAGGCACTGTATGTGAAAACTAAGATTTTTTACAGAATAAACTATTAGCCTAAAGCTACCTAGTATAAGTGTGACATGACAGCAGTTTTCAGACAAGTCATGACACCAACAACATTTGTGCAACCCGGCTGCAACTTCCTGTCATGTGACTATTAGAACCTGATTTTTATGTAAGAAAAATACAAATTAAATGTCAGGTAAATTGCACACAAGTTGCAGTAGCATGTGACTTGAAGTCTATGGCAAGTAAGTCACAAGTAACTTGTGATAGAAAATCCAACACATCTGGACACATCTGAGTCTCAGTCGCAGAAGGTCGTAGGTCGCCATGTGACACCATGGGAAATCATTATAGTTTGTGATTCTGCAATGTAACACTCATTTCATTGTTGTACATCACCTGTCTCCACATGTAGGCCTAGCCTTAAGGGCCTTCTGTCACTGTCCAAAAAGTTGAATGTACAAATATATTTATATTGATAAAAAAAACACAAAAAATGGGATTTTTTTCAATGCTTTTATTTATGAAGTGTAAAATGACCAAAGGAGACACAATATTGCACTAGCCCCATAACCATATGATATACAACATCATAAAGTGACAAGGTTTGCTGTCAAGAATCCCAATTGCATATGCAAAAATTGTCCCAGAACATAACAATTGTGACATTTCACATACTGTACATGTGAAGCAACTAACATATTCACTATACCTGACTGATATTGTCAGAACTGTTAATATAGGTCTGTATAGTGGAGCCCAGATATTAGGCAAAACCTACACCTATGAAAGGCGTATAAGAAGTAAGTGGGCACTCAGTAATAGTCACAGTCTTACCAGGATAGGACAAAAAAGTTGCGGCTCTGATAGCGCTAAGGAAGGAGGGCAAGGGGAAATTGTTGTGGTGAACAGACCTTTATTAAAAACACGGTTCCTCAAACTCCGCTACGCGTTTCGACGTTACCATCTTCATCATCTTCATCCACCCAATGAAGACGGTAACGTCGAAACACGTAGCGGAGTTTGAGGGACTGTGTTTTTAATAAAGGTCTGTTGACCACAACAATTTCCCCTTGCCCCTTCCTTAGCGCTATCAGAGCCGCAACTTTTTTCTCCTGTGCACTTCTTTCCCTTCTGAGGGATCATGCGGTTCAGCAGCTTTGGAAGAGAGGCATCGTTTATTAAAGAACCTGTTTATCCAAGTCTGGAGGACTACTAGGACCTATCTGACGTCACCGCCTTGGATCACGTGACCGGTGGAAGTGATGCTGCTCTCTCCCTGGCACGAGGATTTTCTCGGGGACGCCCTGTTTGGTATTACTCCACAGGAGGCTATCACTGGAGTTGTACCCAGCCAGTACAACTCCACAAGGTGAGTGGAAACCCCGCTTTCCCTGCAATACGGTTTACCCTGAGGTGCTTCACATTTGCGCTCCTTCTCTTTTCTTTTACAGTCTTACCAGGATGTTATAATGGCAAGGGCGTACCGTGGAGTAGTTACCCAATGACCATTTTGCGGGTACAACTACTGGCTTCCTTGTGGGGATATTATCGCTCCGACCGTCCAGGACCTTATGAGGATCCTGCTGGTCATCATGTGAGCAAACCACCTGACTGGAAGTGGGCGGAGCATCTCTACAGTGAACGAGGACACTCATCAGCTGCACAGCATATGCCGAGCGCAGGCGTGTGACGCTGCCTGGGATGCATCACAATGACAGCGGCACCTGTGCTCAAGGCAGACAGGAAATGATGCTTATAATGTGTCAGTCTAATGATTCTAGTTATTTGTATGGAGCACTGATACCATCACGGTATAGAGGGAATCAAGCAGACTACCTGTCACAGTCCCATTTAATTAACATAACAAAGTAGAGCAATGTCCTAATACATACAGTAATACAAAATCAACACATACAGATATACTCATTCATGACAAGTAGGGAAGGATCCAGGCGGTACAATGCGACTATTCAATAGATGGAAGAAGATGAATAGCATATGACTCACCGTAGCCGGGTGCTTAGGCCTCAGGCACTAGCTACTGTCACGGTTCGGTGCTAGAGGCTAAAAGGGCCTGGTGGTCAATGTAAAGGGCTGGGTAGAAAATAAAGTTTGTCTCGTGACGCCACCTGTGGGTGTCCGGTGATTGCATCGGCGCTGCTTGGACCTCCGGGGGATGTGCGGCAGCTAGATGGAAGACGCTCCCCACAGGACGAGCGGGAGTCCCCAGAGTCAGGATCTGCAAGGGTAGAATTTGGCAGCTCGGTTGGTTTAACAAAGCATGAGTTAGAACAGTTTCGAAAGAAAGCACGGACACGGTGCTCCTCTGCACGGGTCTTTACTGTAGTTATGCACGGTACACGGTAAGACAGTTCTTAGGTAACGGACTGGGTGGTCCCAGTGATGAACAGTCTCTGTTCAAAGCTCCACAATGTTCCTTCTTTACTAACTACCCTTTGTTGCTCGTCGCTGCCTTGTTGCACCAAGTCAGGATACTGGGGATCCTCTAATGGATTACCTGAGCCGGGTTCCCAAGCCGGCTACAAAGGGTCCTGAACCCCAATGGTGGGTACCCCACTGGTACGGCTGCGGAAGTGGTGACAGTCCTGATGAGCTCCTAAGAAGCTCCTCTATCACTCCGGTTTGTAGTACAGTGATGGACAGCTGTGCTACCTCGGAACCGGTCTCCGGTGGGACTGGGCGCGGGTGTCTTTGGACCCATTATTTTGTTACTTGGCCCCTTTCACGTCTCAGTCACCGCTTCTCGGTGCCCTCCCTGTTAGCTCTGTAGTTTTCACTTCTTTCTTGTACTTGTCTCCTCCACCGACTAACTGGCTTTCTGCTCTTTCCCCACACTCAACATCTTACACTCTTCCCACCAGGACCCAATTGGTCCTCTACCTCTGGATGTTGCATGTGGTGTATGGAGCCTTGTATTTAACTTGTTCATCACTGAGACGGAGAATATTGCATCTTCAGTCAGGGATGCAATACCCTCCTGTGACGCACTCGCTGTGGGGCGCCACACATACATCTAGTGTAGAAGGGGAAATGAAAAGACAAAATTAAAATCAAGAAATCACATATTACCGAAGCGCTTCAAAGGTAAGAGGAATAACTGACAGTCTCATTTAGACCATCAGGGACAAGTGTCCCTAATGTGATGATCCATTTCTCCTCTCGCTGGGCTAGCAGTTACCTTAAATCCCCACCTCTGACTCCCCCATGTGTGGAGCCCCAAGGGACGTGGGGTACTCGGTACCGGACCGGTCTGCGTCGGGGATGTCACTGGTGGCTTGGTCCGGACCGTGTCCCTGGCTCAGCACAATAAAAGGGGAATATTTACAAGGGAGATTGTCACGGGTGACGCCACCCACTTGGTGCGGCCAGTGATGAGGCCGCCGCTGCTGCAGAACCTCCGGGGGTGATGGAATGGCAGCGGGGATGGTATAGTTCCAGTGGGGAGAACTGTATCCCCCGGGGCAGTAAGGAGTTAAAGTCTGTGGGTGAGGCTGTTGTAGTTGGAGCACACTTACTTTGCAGGCTGCAGGGATCTCTCCTCAGCGTTGGTGCTGACAGGCTGTGTGCTCTGCAGGTTGAGGTCTTTCTGGTGCAAGCCTGTATGGGAGAAATGGTCTGCAGATGGAAGCAGGCAAGAGGCAATTCAGGGTTTCCAAGGCTTTACTTAAGGTCTTTCAAGCAAGTTACAGGTTATTCACAGTTGTTAGCACACGGTTGCTCTCTTCTCCCTTTCCGGGTTCCCTTCTCTCCTGCAGCCAGGCTCCTCTCTCCTTGTGACCCCTCACACAGTCTCTTAGTGTACCTTTCCGGGCTTTTACTTCTCTTTCCTCATGGGTTGTGTGACACTCGACAGTATAGCGGTGACTCGGGCTTCTGTGAGTCCTAATCTGTCACTTAGCTGCCTGTCTTTTAGGGTTAGGAACTCCAGCTTGAAACTGAAGCTCCCCGTCAGTGAATCTGGGGATACCAGGTAAATCGTCGGTCCCCTTCAGAGCTGACACTCTGCTTTAGCCCAGCCTGCAACAGTCCTCTAGCCTGAGGCTCTGCCAGGCTCCTTCTTCTATGCTCCTTCCAATATCTAGGAGGGCTTCTCCACCTGCAACAGGTTGCTTCAGCTGCTGTCTAGGGCACGGGTACACCGTCCCTCTCTGTTCCTCACACTCCTGGTGGTCTCGGCTTCGGACGGGCTTTCCCCCCCATCTGGCTCACACTGGCTCAGTACGGGTCTGCGCTCCTCTGCTAGGCTCTTCCAGGACGTGTGTTGTCTTTCAGTCTTTACTTCTCAGCTACTTCAGCCTACTCTGTCGGTCGTTGCTGTTCTTTACTGATGGTCTTTACAGCTCAGCACCATGGCTTACTGACTTCCTTCACTCCTCCCCCTCTCTATATACTGTCAGTCACCTGACCTCTGGTGTGCCCAACCCACTCCTCATCCACCACCCATCTGGTCTCATATAGTATCTAACCTCAGGGCTGGATGTAACCCCTTCTATGCGTGGGGATGTGGGCTGTGAGGGTGTAGTGTTTACTATTGTCCTACCTGCCTGGCTGCAGTACCCTCTTGTGGCCTCCTGGACGCAGGGGCGCCACACATGCATTTGCTCCAGTACATGTCACATGTATTTCATATGGAATATGGATCACATCAGTGTGCAGTCTGTGTGGCACTGTAAATCACAGACATGTACTCCCAGTACTACATATAGACATACAGTCCGTGTCAAAACACGGACATGTAAAGATGACTATTCCTTTACATTGGTATACGTATATCTTTGTCTTCTGTAGGTGGCAAAATGGGCTCCACACATACAGGAGGCACAGACGTGTGAATGAGGCCTAATTATCCTGAGCTGACACAGTGGCTGTAACCCTTCACAACCTAGACATACTGGTCACCACAGAATGCTGTGTCCTAAGCAAGAAACAGAGAAGTCTGGAAGAAGCAACCTCAACCTCAGATTCCCCTGATAATTGTCTGGCAGAAGGAGCCTTTGCTGAGTTCTAATGATACAAAAAGGTGAAAACACCCATTAGGCCCACAATGAGCTTTTGGCAAGTTTTTTTATTCTATAGAATTTCTGCACCTATCAGGTATGTTAGGTTACTTCATTTTTTTTCATTGTGTTTTGTGTGTGTATTTTTAACACACGTTTTCATCACGTTTTTGAGGCAGCGAAAATATATACGTAGCATCAAAACCTCATAAAAGACTCATTTCTCCCCTCTTGTATCTGTACGTCAAAATTTGTCCACAGCTATTGTTACTTGTATTGTTACTATGTTACTTGTCCTAGTTTGCCCTCTTAGCATGTAAAGCGCCATGGAATATAATGGCGCTATATAAATCAATAATAATAATAATTGTGGGAACATGGCCTTCCATATTCTGTTGGGGATTTCTGAGTAGATGAAGGAGGGTCACTTGTTCAAGATCCTCATCATTAAGGCAGTGATCGATTGTAAAGAAAGTATTTCACTCTACAGGACCTGTCTTGTCCTACATTACAAAGACAACCTAATACTTTGGCTGTGCAGTGTTGTTTGGGCTTGTGACATAGATAACCTTTAGGACAGGTCATCCATATCAGATCAGTGGAAGTCCGACACTTGGTGCCCCCATTGCAGACAGCTTGATGTAAACAGTAGATGGAAAGCTGCTGATCAGTGGGGGTAGCGCCACCATCAAGGGGGAATAGTCTACTGCTCTATGGGGCCCTCATTAGACAAGGGAGATAGTACATAAGCTGCATCTAAACATGACACATGGACACCACTGTGTCCACATCCTTATATTTGGTCTAGACTGAGTGCTGTCATGTCTAAAGAACTATTAACCTGCAGATATGGGGTTTATAGTATTCTAAAACTGCAATGAAAGCCCGGCTACCAGGAAGAAATTAATTTTAGTGTTCTCGGCAACCTCCATCCTTCAGTCATAGAGGCGTGGCTGGAGCAGTTTCAGTCACTGATCAGTAGTAGTGGTTGTACCTGCACCCCGGCACTGAACGAGGGCCGGTTTAGTACTAGTATAATGCTGAGCTGGCTGTTAGCTGCCGGGACACAGTTACAGCTGACACTCACTATATCCTGAGCGGTGACTGAAACTGCCCCCACCGCGACTCTATGACCAAAAATTGGAGGCTACAGCGAGGAATAAAGTCTATTTTCTCCCAGCTTTCAGTGCAGTGGCCGAATATTTTTAGAATGCTATTAACCTGCAGATTAACCCCATATCTGCAGGTTGATAGTGTTTTTTTACCATGACAGATTCTATTTAAAAAATTGACGACACACTGACAGTACTAGGACCAATGGTTTTAATTTGGCTGTTAAGATGACCGTTTTTTAGCACAGATCAATGTGAAATAAATTGCAGCATGCCCTGTTCTCTTTGGATTAGACTCCCCAATTGAAGTCTATTGGTGTGCAAGAAAAACTGGATCTCTTGCGGATCATAAGGCTTCCAATTTTTATGAACACGTTGCGATTCTTAATGCTGTGAGCCCATGATGAGTTTTTAGTTAGTATTTTCGAAGCTGTCTATTTTTTCTTTGTCAAAAACTCAGCGTCTTATGCCACGTGCCCACATTGAGTATTTGGTGATCATTTTTACCTCCGAATTTGTAAGACAAAACTAGAATGAACAATCAGAGGAAAAGTATAATAGAAACATACGTCACCACTTCTTATTTATCGCCCACTCCTGGTTTGTGTTTGAATCCGCAACATGTCAATTTTTTTGGGGGTATGCTGAGTTGTATGGGCAGATTTTTCCTACAAAAAATGCACATGATAATGCATGGAAGATAATGTTCATGATGGTATAAAAATTCTGTAACATCGAAAACTCGCCAAAAAATTATCGTGGGAACTCATATTTGGTCTAATCATTTTTTTTAACTGCTGATGTATAAAATGAACACCATATGGATGACAAAAGACTGGAAATAAGGACGTAGATGAGACAGTCTGATGGCACATAGGAGAGGGAGGCCACGGTAATCATAGGAAATAGGAGTAATCCTACATAGACATGTATTCATACTACAGTGACAGGACTGTTTGCAGTTTAACGTGTGCAGACTTAAAGGGGTTTTACAGTTTGAGCTCAGGTCGCACACGGCCCGGGGCTAATTAATTTGCTGCAATATTGTCAACACGATGCAATATTTATTTGTTTCTTAACAACAAACTGGAGCTTTGGAACAGGAGCTTTCCGAAACCGGAAAACCTCCTTAACCACTTCCTTCCCCTCCTGACGGCAGCTATTCGATGACCTTATTAACACATTCCATCTCTCTTCTAGACTTCGTTACATGGCGACTTCAGCTAGGTGTCATTGCAATATTGCAGAGCAATTCAAGTGAATAGGGTCGCATTGAGTGTATAGCAGGGGCGCCCCAAGGGGGGGGACCTACGTGTCTGGACCCCCCCCTTGGACGGCCCTGAGAAGCTGGGGAAGCTGGCCGCCCCCGCTTCCGGTCCGTCATTTGTGGTTCTTTGTGCGTTCCTCAGTAGGAACGCATAGAAGAAGCGCCCCTGCTCCGCCTCCTCCTTTCCGGTCTACAGTGTGGAGCAGGAGCAGGAGGATCACTCACCCTCCTGTGCTCCAGTCATCAGCACTCGCCACCCGGGGCCCTGGTCTGGCAGGTAGGCTCCCCTGGTAGCTGTGTATCATGTTTTCTCCCCTTACAGGGGCTCCTGAGCACTGCCCCCCCTTCAACCCCACTTCTTTCCCTCCTAATCTGAGTCGAGCGTCAGCACTCAGCAGCAGATCTCTACTTCCTGCACAGCGATGATGCAGGAGACAGAGTTATCTGCTGCTGCTGCCCGGCTCAGATTAGGAGGGAGAGAAGTGGGATGGAAAAACAGCACTAAGAGGACCATAGCAAGAGGCAGATCACTCTGGGGCCCCCCTGTCGGGGCACATCACTCTGGGGCCCCCCTGTCGGGGGCACATCACTCTGGGGCCCCCCCTGTCGGGGGCACATCACTCTGGGGCCCCCCTGTCGGGGGCACATCACTCTGGGGCCCCCCTGTCGGGGGCACATCACTCTGGGGCCCCCCTGTCGGGGGCACATCACTCTGGGGCCCCCCTGTCGGGGGCACATCACTCTGGGGCCCCCCCTGTCGGGGGCACATCACTCTGGGGCCCCCCTGTCGGGGGCACATCACTCTGGGGCCCCCCCTGTCGGGGGCACATCACTCTGGGGCCCCCCCTGTCGGGGGCACATCACTCTGGGGCCCCCCTGTCGGGGGCACATCACTCTGGGGCCCCCCTGTCGGGGGCACATCACTCTGGGGCCCCCCTGTCGGGGGCACATCACTCTGGGGCCCCCCCTGTCGGGGGCACATCACTCTGGGGCCCCCCTGTCGGGGGCACATCACTCTGGGGCCCCCCTGTCGGGGGCACATCACTCTGGGGCCCCCCTGTCGGGGGCACATCACTCTGGGGCCCCCCTGTCAGGGGCACATCACTCTGGGGCCCCCCTGTCGGGGGCACATCACACTGGGGCCCCCCTGTCGGGGGCACATCACTCTGGGGCCCCCCTGTCGGGGGCACATCACTCTGGGGCCCCCCTGTCGGGGGCACATCACTCTGGGGCCCCCCTGTCGGGGGCACATCACTCTGGGGCCCCCCCTGTCGGGGGCACATCACTCTGGGGCCCCCCTGTCGGGGGCACATCACTCTGGGGCCCCCCTGTCGGGGGCACATCACTCTGGGGCCCCCCCTGTCGGGGGCACATCACTCTGGGGCCCCCCTGTCGGGGGCACATCACTCTGGGGCCCCCCTGTCGGGGGCACATCACTCTGGGGCCCCCCCTGTCGGGGGCACATCACTCTGGGGCCCCCCTGTCGGGGGCACATCACTCTGGGGCCCCCTGTCGGGGGCACATCACACTGGGGCCCCCCTGTCGGGGGCACATCACTCTGGGGCCCCCCTGTCGGGGGCACATCACTCTGGGGCCCCCCTGTCGGGGGCACATCACTCTGGGGCCCCCCTGTCGGGGGCACATCACTCTGGGGCCCCCCCTTTCGGGGGCACATCACTCTGGGGCCCCCCCTTTCGGGGGCACATCACTCTGGGGCCCCCCCTTTCGGGGGCACATCACTCTGGGGCCCCCCCTTTCGGGGGCACATCACTCTGGGGCCCCCCCTGTCGGGGGCACATCACTCTGGGGCCCCCCCTGTCGGGGGCACATCACTCTGGGGCCCCCCTGTCGGGGGCACATCACTCTGGGGCCCCCCTGTCACGGGATAAGTGCACAGTGCGCATTGGGGAGACACAGCACACAGGGGGGAAATGGGTACAGGGGGAGAGACACAGGTAGGTATTTAAATTTACAAAAATCGCTTGGCTTTTAGGGGGGCTTCGCTCCCCCAAACCCCCCCACCGGGGGCTTTGCCCCTCGGAACTCTGCTGGGGGGTGACACCCCCCTTTCAGGGCCGGTGTGTGTTTCTTGGACCCCTACCTTGGGAAATTTCTGGGTGCGCCACTGGTGTATAGCGACCATGACAAGCAACTCAGAAGACGTCCAACCATGTCAGATTTTTGTGGCTTGTTTCTTGCTGTCGCAGAAACCTAAGGAAACCTTAATGCAATCCCAACACTTGTAGTGTGCTGCAATGTAGCAACAATACCAGCAAACTTTAATAGCGTGACAGATGTTATGGCCAATGTCGCAAGGTAGCCCCAGCGTTAAACGCAGCTATTCAGTGCACCTATATTTGCCTCAACCTCTTCCTCTTTTGGTAAGAGAACAACAGCACTGTAATGACTTTCTGAACCTTTAATAATTCTCTTCCCAAACTATCTTCCTATTTGTGTAAGTTGGTGAGAATGATATTAAAAACAACAGGTCATCTTTATGATTAGGGTCTACTAATACCCCAGTTGACTGCATATTGGTGAGTGCCTCAAATATGGCCCAAAATGATGTCCAACCAAGCACACATTGATGCCTCAGTATTTGTAAGTCAAAACCAGGAGTGGGTGATAAATACATAGTGGTGACGTGTTTCTATGATACTTTTCCTCTGATTGTTCCACTCTGGTTTTGGCTACAAATTCCAGAGATAAAAAAACTCACCAAATACTGAATGTGTGTACGTGGCCTTTGTGGGGTAAACTCTGGTTATTCAATTGAGTCAGTCGACAGGGTAGAGGCTACTCGGATACCAGGACAGGTTGCTGGTTCAGTGGGGATCACGGCGGGTCGGGTCCCGGTCCAGTGTCCTGGACATTCAATGGCTGAGGGGAAAACTTTTTGGGATGGGGAATTATTATACGTGACGCCACCTGTGGTACCTGGTAATATAGTTACCAGCACTGCAGCCGGCCGCTGAGGTGATGGTGATGCAGCTTTGGTATTACAGCTCCCCACAGGCAGAGCTTTACCTCAGGGCAGCGGGGTTGAGGAGGGAAGTAGTACTCCTTGGCTCTGTGTAAGTTCTCCAGTCAGCAGCGGTGAATCAGGCACACGCACACAATAGTCTCTGTTTCAGGACCTTTTTACTGATGTCGGGCAGCAGGTACAGTCCAGGAGGGTAACCAGGTGGCTGGTGCAGTTTAGGACATACACCTTACAAAGTTGTAAGGCCTCCTCTTCTATTGTCTGTGGTAATTAGGGTCAGTTCTGCCTTAAGCTAAACCTGCCGCTTCTTCTTTTCCTCTCAGGCTACAAATCCACAACCGAACAATAAGGACCTTTCTGTCGGATTCCCTATCCTTTTCTTGGGTCCCTGGTCTTATGTTTGGTCAGGTTTGGAGTCTTGGTTTCCTGAGGACCAGGGGAAATAAATCCTCCTGGTCTCTCCACGTTTTCAATGCTTTATCTGGAATTATAACAGCTTTGGACTCAGGTGTCCAGATGGACTAAACGGCAATTAGTGATGTCCCCTTTTCTGTAGTTTCCTAATTTTCTTCACTTGCCTCCGTTCCTCTCAAAGTATACAAGGGATGGGTGAGGATACAGTATGTGAGGAGAGAGGTCCCTGCCTGTGAGAACTCCCTGTCTACAAGGCATGGGTGAGGATACAGTAGGTGAGGAGAGAGGACTCTGCTTGTGAGGACTCCCTGTCTACAAGGGATGAGTGAGGATACAGTATTTGAGGCGAGAAGACTCTGCCCACAAGGACTCACATTCTACAAAGGATGGGTGAGGATACAGTAGGTGAGGAGAGAGAACTCTGCCCACAAGGGCTCACAGTCTACAAGGGATGAGTGAGGATATAGTAGAAGACGGTAGAGCTGGTCGTGTGTCGGTATAGTGGACTGAGGGTTACTGCAAGTTGCAGGCTTGTCGGAAGAGGTGGGTCTTCAAGTTCCTTTTGAAGGTTTCCGCGATAGGTGGGAGTCTGATATGTTGGGGAAGAGAGATCCAGAGTATGGGGGATGCTCAGGAGAAATCTTGTAAAACCATAAAAATAATAAGAGTAATAAGAGAAAAAGAGTAAAACCACATGGAGTGGCCCGCTGGTCACCCTTAACCTTATCAATTGAACTACTGCTCTTGATCCATTTGCTATCTCTCAGAATAGACTTCTCCATCACCAAACCAATATCTATGACACCAAACCTGCTGATAGAAGCTCCAAATAAACTCACTGTATGGGGCCCAGAAAATTCTGATAGTGGACCTGGGTGGGGGCGCTGAACCCTCACAGATATGATATGGTCCTAAAAGTCAACTCCTATAATTATTCCTGTGGTAATGCAGGTGGGAAATTGAACACTTATTGGGTGGATTCCCAACACGTTAGAACACATTACTCACAGTCCCGGGAGTGGGAAATGTCCAGTTACTGTATATGTTGTTCAAATTGGGAAAAAGCTTTTTTTTTTTAAATTGACAAACTGTTAATATTCAGAACATGCCATAAATATCTGCTAGATAAAAACCTCAACTCTAGGATCAACATCTACAGGAGCATCTCAATGAATTAGAATATAATCAAAAGTCAATTTATTTCAGTAATTCAAAACAAGAAGTGAAACGCACATATTATAGAATCATTACACACAGAGTGATCTGTTTCCAGTGTTTCTGTTAATGTTGATGATTATGGCTTACAGCCAAAGAAAACCCAAAGATCATTATCTCAGAAAATTTAAATAGGGAGGATGAAGGGTCTGAGGGATAAAATGTGACCTAAATAGGTATCAGAGGCTTCACCTTGTGTGGTTGTGAGAGTCACAACCACTATAAAAATGTATCACCGCTGCTGCACTCCCCAGCATGGTGCATATAGAGTAGGGAGGATAAAGGTTTAAAAACTGCGCTGCCGTATTCGATGAGGCATCAAAGGGTGAATATGATATTGATTTATTAGTCAATGCATTTCAGGGATCCCTGGATCCTCCCTCAGGACAAATCAATATCATATTGCCATGTTTCAGGGCATTTTAGGGAGTCATCAAATGTGATGACTAATAAATCAATATTATATTCACCCTTTAATGTCTCGTGTAATACGGCAGTGTGGTTTTTAATAATGACCTTTGGGTTTTCATTAGCTGTAAGCAATAATCATCAACATTTACAGAAATGAACACTTGAAATAGATCCCTCTGTGTTTAATGACTCTGTATAATATATGTGTTTCACTTTTTATATTGAATTACTGAAATAAATGAACTTTTTGATGATATTCTAATTCTTTGAGATGCCCCTGTATGTAAACAACATAGGTCCCCATACTTCTAATCAGACAGGTAAAGCTGTCATATATCACCTCATCCAGGTACGGTATATAATATATAGAGAGGTCACTATACATGTGTGTGCAGCATTCTCTAGTCACTTTTATTATTTCTCACATAGAAGTAAATTGATATCCTGTGTATATTATACAAGTGATCAAATTGGGAATACCTAATTATAAGGTTTGGTTGGTCATGACAAAAGATGTCCAAGTGTCCATGAGAAACACATAGTAGATGAACATTAACATTGCTTCTAGGGGACGATATAAGCATATATGTCTGCACACACAGAGCCTATAGGTTCCAAGTATAGACCAGTATGGGCTCCATGTGCCACCCTACAGGAGTATGCATGCAGGAGGTACTTTATGTCTATCATACACAGGACAGGGTTGAATTTTATGCACTTGGAATAGTTAATATTCTGCCTAAAACAAGATTATCTATTTTAACTAGGGGAACTCACTCAGACATTTGCCAAAAATACTCTGTGAAAGCTTGGCAGGCGGTCATGTCTGACCCACAACACACTAACAAACTAGAGACATTTGTACAAGAGGAAGAGAGGAGGGTTCAATAAACAATGTGAAGAGAAATCAAAAGAGCTGGAGGATGCTGGGAGGAGAAGAAGACATGGTCCACTGCACAACAATTAGAGCCAGGAAGGACCCATGTCACATTCCAGCCTGAAAACCAGTTCGGAACGTCATAAATCCAGGACACAAAGTGGAAACCCGAACATTAAACCTGTTATAAGAGCGTAATAATATCATACACAGCAGATGTTATTCACATGAATCTGAACTTCAACCAGTCTCCAGGTCTTTACACTTGTTTGTTTAATACACAGGTTTCATGAAGAAAATGGGATTTTACTAATCTAGTGGAATTGTCATTATACTCTATAAAGACAAGGGTCCTTAGGCCTTTTTCACAGTGTTTTGTCCCATCATGGCCCATGTCCAAACCTGCTGCAAAATTGAATTCAGACGTGTGTTCCAATGGGGCCATTGACTATAATGGTGGATATGGAGTCACCGTGTGCTCTGTCATGTACCATTTTTGGGTTTATACGGCTACTTGAGGCAGGCACCTAGATGTAGTAGACTGTGTAAGGGCGGCTCCACACTGGCGGCTGCCGCATGCGGGCTCCGCAATGAGACCAGGCAATGCTGACCCAATGGCACAGTGTGCCATTGCAGCCGGCATTGTGACATGCTGCGGTGCGGAATTCCGTCCGCAGCATGTCTATTTTCAGTGCGGAATGAATGGGGTGCGGCACGGCCGCAATTCAATTGCGGCAGCACCGCACTATGCACACTGTGGGGGCGGGTGTTTCCTGTTTCTTCCCAGGAAGTGTGTCTCAGCTGAAGCTCTGATCTCCGTGGAAACCAGGAAAAGAAAGGAAGTGACCTCAGCAGAGGCAGCCACATGACCAAAAGAGGGGAGGGGGGAAACCACATGACCATCAGAGAGTATCTGCAATGGGATCCGCAATGCAGTCTGCTATAGCGTCCGCAATAGACTGCAATAGCGTCCGCATTAGACTCTGCACTGACAGCCGCAATTTACTCCGCAGCACTGCAACTAGTGTGCAAGAGGCCTCTTCCTCCAGTAGGCATAAACTCCCTGAAAATGATGCATGACAGGCACACGGAGGCTCTATCTGCACCATTATAGCAAATGGCTCTGTCAGTGCATATGTCTGAATCACATTTTGGGGTGGGTTCAAACATAAGCCCCAGTGGGACCACTGAACACAGGACAAAATATGGTGCAAAAGGGTCCTTACCTCTGGGCCCTCAGGCTACCTTAAAGCAACAAATAAGCCAGCACTATCAGAATCTATCAGAAGATAGCTTGCAGTAAAAAGCGTGCAAATGCACATATTCCTTCCAAACTATATAAGGTTATGAAACTGAGATTTTTGGCAAAATCTTATCAATCTTTTCAGCCACCCTGCCACATCAAGGCAATCTCATGAGGGTGGTCCTAACTCTATATATTTTTGTTTCTCTGGTTTCCACCCACATGTTTAGATTGTGAGTCCCAATGGGGACAGTGCTGCTTATGTATGTAAAGTGCTATGAAATTAATAGCGCTATTTAAGTGAATAAATATTATGATTACGTAAATAGACCTTAAAGCTATAGATCCTCTATATGGTATCCCACACGTTCGGTATAGCGGATTAATGTTGTTTGCTAAAGTTCCTCATGCACCCAAGCCCCATACCACCCATATTCATTAAAGCCCCAATGGGGACAGTGTTGCTAATGTATGAAAAGCGCTGTGGAATTAATACTGCTATATAAGTGAATAAATATTATTAATATATATTTATTATTACCATAAGAGCCAGCAAAAGTCATGTACATGGGATTCACCTAAAAATTAACCTGTATAGATAGGGATATAAGAATCACCTAAAGAGTGACTAAGTGCCATTTACTTCCAATGGAGGTCATATCTTCCATGGATAAAATATAATTAGCACATGCTTTGAATTTAACATGGGTATTTCCCAGCTTAACCCCTCTATGACTATGACAAATAGCCCAGTCATTAGTTATACTTACAACAACAAGTGCAAAGTCAGCTCAGCCATTGTTCGAGAAATTCCTTATTTCACAGTAGAGGTCACCCATTGTAGTGTACTGTTAATGAAATCATTGTAGCAGCTCCTAGTCACTGAGAGCCGAGCCTATGCCGGAGGTATCAGGTCTCGTTATACAATATGATCCACCAGATCACTTCTGATTATGGCTGGCTGTGCAGAGGGGATGTGGCTCTAAGCATGCTGATATTACTTGCTATGTATAGGAGTATCTAAATAAATATATTTAAACTTAAACTTCTTTTCTAAACACCAATCTTCCGGAGCGCACTGTTTCCAGGCTTCCTAATGGCCAGAGGTGCTGAGCTACGAATTAATTGACACTTAATCAAGTGACATCACTTTACACTTGGCCAACTGTGCATTCTCCGATGCCTCAAGCAAAGGCCCGTATATCTCTGCAGCATCAGAGGAGCACAATGGCACTGAATGTATCCAGATCCAGTGAACCTGCCATCTTCACAAGTGTGTTTACAAGCTCTTAATAAAAGAGCTGTAAGCACGGGGCTTCTTGCCCTGGAAACTGGCCACTGCTGATAGAATATAGAGGAGAAGTAAACAGTACATATAAGAATTCTACAAAAGGCATCTTAGGCTATTTATGGGCACCTGGAATAGGAATATTTATGCTAAGAACTATATTTTATGGACTATCCAGCTCATTTTGAGGCATACTGACATACTGTTGTGGGGGGAATCTTTGGCTTTAAAGTGAACCTGTCACCCCTCCAGGGCTTTTTAAAATAAAAGTGCCGCCTTATCAGCGCCTACACTGCATTATGTGAAGATAGCTAGAATCCCCCTACCCCCCTGTACAAGTAAATAAATTCATACTTACAGGTCAGATGGGTCTTCTGACTCGTCCGGACCTCACTGCCTCTTCAGTCTTCTCTCCTATCTTCTGGGCCCCTCCTTTCTCTCTTCCCAGTCTCATCTTTGGCACTTGCGCAGATTCCTCTATCATCGCACAGGCACCCTGAGCTCTGTCCTATGGTGGGCAGAGTGTCTGACTGTATTGCGCCTGCGTGTACCTCAGGGCCAGATCCCGCCCTGTTTTGTGCTCTGCTTTATGCAGACAGCAGGGTTGGGAATCTGGCCCCTGGGGGGAAGTGATAGGTTCACTTTAATGGGATATGTGTAGAAGGCACTGTGATGGGTAATTTTAGACAGAATATTGTTTGAGGGCACGTGTAGGTATTGGTTCTGTTGTGAGGGATCTGTGACAGGTCATATGGGGACATATATGATTGACGTGTAGGGGGGACGCACATTAGGTTTTTAGAGTGTTTTTTGCATGCTTTTACACCATACTTTATAACAGTCCAGGACCTCATTTACAAGTTGGAGTATATAATTGGCTCAGACTTGACAAAATGAGCTTGTGCATGTGAAGCACATATGAACCATAAAGGCATTTATTTAAAAGCACATATCTACACATATACACAGAAAAAAAATGGGGTTGTCCAGTGTGAACACTCTGTATCTGGTTAGAGTATCTGCTTCACAATATGCAGATTGCAGACTGTCCCTAAAGGCCCTGTCACACAGAACGAGATCGCTAACAGTCGTTCTGTGTGACACGCACCAACAATCTGGCCCCTGCTGTGAGATCATTGATCGTTACACACTGCTCTGGGTCATTTCTACGTCCGTGTCAATCCTGCCGAATTCCATCCCGATTCACACGCCGCAATTCCAAATGCAATGTGGGCGTACATGTTCAGCACGTCAGGAGATAGGCGTGCCACAGTGGTTTACACCGCGCCCCATACACGCTCATTGGACAACGCAACAGCGTTACGATTGGTCAGCCTGCTCTGGAAGGCTGGCTAATACATGACGCCATTGTCATTGTGTGGTGGTGAATGGACAACTCTTCAAATATGGTGCGGTGTCAAGTGACAGCCAATGGGAACATAGTAGCCCACACCAATCATTTCAGATGGGGGTGCAGACTTCAGCACACTGAGGCACGCCTATGGGAAATCATAGGCAACGCTGTTTCCATCACTATCGCCCTATCACACACCACAACATGGAAATATCGCATTCATGATTGCGGCTGATTTCAGAGCAGTACTCAGAAATCAGGCGACGGCCTAGAGGCAATGTTTCACCCCTATCACACGGCGCAACAGTGAGGCAATTTCACGGCGATTGCTCCGGGGCAACAACGCGCCTTTAGGATTGCCAGGCGAGATTGCGATTGTGAAGGTACCTTTTGTCTTTTTTCTTTCTTTTCGATCCTTCTCTAACCACCTGAGGATCTTCTTTCATCGCTAGAACCCTCAATAGGAAAACAAAGCAAGGGTAATAGGCTGTAGTGACAGGGACAATGAAGGTCATCTCTTGGAATGTGAAAGGCATAAGATCCCCGAATAAAAGAGTAAAGATACTGGGACATCTGAAAAGGTACTCACCCGATATTGTATTTCTTCAAGAAATCCATCTAATGGAAGAAGATTTTTTTAGGCTCAGCAAGTAGTGGTCTTGTCAAGGGGTAGTGATACTCTTCCATCATAATTTTGTATTTAGTCTTCTGTCCCAGAAGTGTGATGATCAGGGGAGATGGGTTTGGGTCACCATAGAAAATGGAGGAGAAGTCTATTCAATCTACAATGTTTATGGACCTAATGGTTCAAACAGAGTCTTCTTTGATGACCTGGAGAGGAAGATTGTCCTGGACAACTCACCTCTGATAATTACTGGGGGAGACTTGAATACAGTTCACAATGGGGAGGAGGACAGAAAGAGCCAGAGCCTGACTCCTCCAAAAAGAGAGACTCTTCTCCCCCCTTCCTTGAACAAACTGGATTGAGGGATGTTTGGCGTTGGTTACATCCAGAGAATAGAGAGTTTACCCACTTCTCCCATGTCCACCAATCCTGGTCAAGGATATACTATCTGCTGACCTCGGAGAGACTATTAAATAGAATGAAGTCAGTGGAGATCTACGACCTGGTCCTATCTAACCATGCTCCGGTGGGTATGGAACTGGTGAATAAGCAGATAAAAGGAACACATTACACGTGGAAATTTCCATCTTATCTTACAAAAGATGAGGGATTTAATGACAATTTACGGGGCTGGTGGAAGGAATTTGAACGGGACAACAAGGAACATGCAAACCAACAAGCGTTGTATTTGAATACAGCAAAAGCGGTGTTAAGAGGCAAAATTATGATGTTTGTGGCCTCACTCAAGAAAAGATTAGCAGTAAAATACTCAAATTGTAATGCAAAGCTTAGAAATATATATACAGAGTTCCTGCAGAGCCCCCAACTCAAAACAGGGAAAAATGGAAGCTGGCCAAACAAGTTTGATTGATAGAAGATGTACCGCTCTAGACAGGAGGTTGAATTGCTGAGATATGGGAACAATGCGGGGAAATTGCTGGCAAGACTAGCAAAAGGGCGTCTGCAGCCAAATCCAATTGATAGACTACGAGACGGCCAGGGAACTATAACCTCCGACCCTAGGAAAATCAATGAAATACTACAAAACTTTTAGAAAGAATTATATAAACTCTAATTTGGCAGAAGGTTAAACATAATTAAAAAAACAAGAAGCTAGCGCTGCCTGTGGTTAGCATGCAATACAAAAAGTGCATTTACACATATTAATTTCTAACTGTACTTTAAACTGAGACATTTAGCAAACAATTGATCAATTCTTTCATGTCTTTCATGTTCTATCATTCTCTCTATCCCCAATTTATTAAAAAAACACAAACTAAAAATAAATACAAAAAAATAAAGCTAAACTCCTCCCCCCCAAAAAATGCAGTAGTCTAGGATTTCCGCTGTAGTCCAACAAATCCGACATAGTTAATAGACATAAAAGAGAGAATTCGTAAATAATGGCCGAAGACACCCTTATTAACCAATTTATTCACTATATCCAGGATGTCCCTCGAAGTCTTATTCTCCCAGCATATGGGGGGCACATTAAGAGAACACATCACCCATATGCTCGGAAAGCAGGCACTGCTTTCCATCTATATAGTCTATCTATTCTATCTATCTGTATATATCTTCATCTCTATCGATCATTTATTATTTATCACTTTGCACATCTTTACACATAAAAAAACATTCTTTTCAGGGACATGTATTTTTGTCCAGTATGTGTCACACAGATGTCACACTGATGTCACACAGACATCACATATGTACACATGAATAGGACATTGACGGCACATGGATGATACACACGGACACCTACCTGGATGGCCATACGGATGGCCAAAATGGACCATGCAACATGTGCGTTTTTTAAATGGGGGCTTAAGGAGGAGAATTTGCTTCTTCACATACAGGTGAAGGAATCTCCGCACACTGGTGATTATGTCCATGTGACTTTCAGGAATATATACTGTGATTGCAGCACAACAGTGAATGTTTGGTATTGTGCAATGTGTGCACAATACATTTTTTTCCATCAGCAGTGTCAGCCTGACCTGTGAAAACTCATATACTGTATGTCTTTGGGATTTACTGAGTAAACATCCTCATTACATCAAACGATCACCATCGCTCTGCTTTTATTTAATAGGGAGCGGTACTCTTCTGTCATTATTCTGGAAAACTGAAAACTGACTTGATTAATCTTATCTCAGTTCATGATAAGGACAGGATCAGACAGAGATAGTTAATACACAGAGACCATCTGTCTGAGCCTGTTCCTATTAATACAATCTCTCAAAATATTCAGTATTGAGCTCATGGCCAGATATAGATGATTCTGTTATAGAATCTTTACTGTTCATCAATACAGAATTAGTTCATGGTATTAATGCCAACACCGACTTGTGTACCTCGTCATCTGCAGACCTTCAGCTGCCCCACTCTGTCAACACGTCCACAGACTTCCTCTGATTGCATGCAAAGATAAAATTGACTCTTGGGCCTATGCAGATGTCAGTGAGTTTTCTCATATGTAAAAAAAAAGTCCAAGTTTCACCAGTAATTCAATTTTCATTAGAATTTGGTCAGTGTGTCAGCTTTCACCATCTGAGTTTGTCACATATGAACAAAATAAGAAAAAAAATACTGATAGAGGTTTCTGAGGCTGGCTTCACATCACAATTTTCGGCTGTCAGGTTCTGTCCGTTGTTTTGCAGGATGCAATGGACAGAACCTGACAGCCCAGAACACACAAACTGAGGTCCTGTTTTGTGCAGGAATCATTTGTGCATGACTCTGGTGCTGTCCAGTGCTGAAATTTCAGCAGCGCGGGTGCAGGGAGCTGCCCACACTGCTGAAATTCCAGTCGTGGAGCTCTCCACGATGCTGAACTTCAGCGCTGGCCTTTGAAATGCTGCTCTGTTCATGGTGCTGAACGAGCGCGGCTGCATTTCAGAGCTGTGCTCTTCAGTACCAGGCATCCGGGAACTGGTACGATTTTTTACCGGATCTGGCGCGATCCTGGCACCCATAGACTCCATGCGCGGATCCGGTGGGAGGATATGGTTTTGTTCGTTTTTGCCACCAGACACAAAAAATGATGCAGACTCCGATTTTGTGTCCAGGGCAAAAAACTAACACATCCAGCCAACGATCAGCCATAAAGGCACAAAACTGGAGGCCAACTAAGTACAATCCAGCACCATAGGGATACATGGGGAAAAATTCGGATCCGGTTTTGTCCGGTTCACACCAGACAGACCAGGACCCGAAAAACCATGGTGTGAAGCCGGCCTTACACTTTTCCCATCAAACAGTCTGTCAAAAATGTACAGCATGACGGTCATCTGATTGCTGTATGACTTTTTCATGGTCCATTATTTGGAAACTGGATCAAAATTGGGCAGGTCTTTGTAATTTTGTAAGGACCATTCAGTCTGCTAAAATACCCAGACATATGAATAGCTCCATAGACAGGTCTATCCCCCCAAAAACCATTAAAAGCACTCATACTAGTAAAATCTATAGTCAGTAGACTGTAAATACTGTGTTACATTTTCCTAGAGACTCAGTCTGTATCATACAATCATGGGCAGAATTGGCACTACATACACAGAACTTTGTGCGTATAGGAAGCCCTAAAAAATGGCACATAATATCAGCAGAGTCGGATTTAGGTTTTCCAGCACTTGAGCAAGAATTCAGTTTGCCCCCTCCTCCTCAAGCAGTTTGAGTAATCACCATTGAGCGATCATTAATAAGTGTTTGGAGCTCAAAGAGCTGGGGGACCCAGCAGCTGGGACAGTGGTCAGGAGTCACAGTGGCTGCACCCAGTGCTGTGGCCCTGCCTCACATTGAAAAAAGGGGAGAATAAACATGGGGGAAAAAAATAAATAAATGAGGTTGTGACAACAGTTGGGATTTCCAACCTTTAGTTGGTCGGCACTGCAGATAATCCCTGGGAGATAAGTGGTGTAGATGTTAGACCCTTCCCAAGCTGGGCCGGCTCTCAGGCGTGAAGATGATGAGGGATCGTAGTAGCTGTGATGGTGCAGAGGACAAGGAGACACAAAAGACAGTCTCTTTTCGCTTTACCTTTACTGTAGAGGTTGCAACAGGTCCAGGGTACAAGCACCACCAGATTCGTGGTCCATCCAGTCTGGGAAGAACTGAAGTCCGCCCTGCTGAGTAAGGTATAATGGCCTTCCTCTTGACTTTCTCGAGTTAAAACTTCTAGGGGCTTGCGAGATCTCCTGCACTTCCCTTCCTTGGCAGTGGGTACCTCCAGTAAGGCAGGCAGATGCAGACCTTGTGAGCAGCTGCGTCTTCTAACAGCTCTCTGGCCCTCTTTGTTACTGTGCCTCGTAAAGTCACATGGTGTGTGGCTACTGGGCATAAAATCCAGCAACTCTAGTTTCTGTTACCAGGTCTTGAAAACCTGGCAACCGAGGTTCTGGTGCCCTGTTCTGCGGCTGGTCCCTCCTGTCGGTCTCTCAGCACCTCTCCTCTTGCCTACCACAACCCTACTCTCCTATCTCCTCCCTACAACCAGAAACTGGGACCTGCCGGTTGAGGCCTTTTCAGTTCTCAGCTTCCTGGTTGAAGTTTGGATTGTGTTTTGGTGTTTCAGGCTTCCAGCAGAGGGCCCTCAATTCTCTCCAGACATGATATTACAATCGATGTACATGAATTACCATTTGTGGCAGCCAGACCGCAGTGGTGCCACATGTGATTTGCACACTTACAGTTACTTGACAAAGCGCTTCTTTTCCTAAGTCTTTCAATGTCCAGTGGAAACTGCAGCTCTTGCTTCATTGAGAGAAGAAGAAAGAAAAGCTAGGCATCATTGGACGATAAGTATGAAAATTGCATATAAGTGGAGTGGCCATGTGATGATTGCTGGAACCAAGGCTGAATCCTGACAGTGAGTATATTACACACTTTTAGGATTGGGCTTAATTTTATAATTGAAGGTGTTGTCCAGGTTTGTGATGAAAGTCTGAAGTCACTCAAGATGACTCCACACTTTTCGGATTCTCCCATGCCCAAGTATGTGATTTGCCACATTCCCACTAGATAAATCCGACCTTGCTCAATTCACCTTTATTGTGAAAGGCCGTCATGTCTAGTCAGCAGGTGAATGCATGTGTTAAATCACATACCTGCAGTTTCATGACCTCCCATGCTCAACATCTGCACAAGAGAATCCTGATCGTTCTGTGAAAATTCAGAGGCCTCTGCCCTTACTTTCTATACTGAGCCCCTCTTCGCACTGTCATCTCATGCTGTGCCCCCCTATATTGCCCAGTCACTTTACTGTGCCCCTGCATCACACTCCCCCTCCTTAACATACTGTCCCCTTCTGGATGTACCCTTAATTAGTCCCCCAGGACACTACCTCTCTATACCACCAACCCCTATTCTTAGTCTCTATTCTGTGCACCTCACCTATTTTTCCCTCTATACTGTCTCCTCACAATATTATCCCTCAAAGTCTACTCACACATTTCCACCTCCCCCATACTGTCTCTTCACATATTTATGTTTCTTCATACAAACCCCCTCACTGCATATGCACCAATCCCCTTCCTCCCCAAACTGTGATATCAAATTTCTCCCTTCCTCTCACTTCCCAATCTGCCTCCTGACACATACCTTTGTTTCCCATACTGTATTCATACCCATCCCCCTCGCTGCACAAGTTTTGTATGCAAGTATCTCCCCTTCTCACAATATATCCTCATACATGCCCCCCACTTCCATTACTATGTCTGCACCCACCCCCCTCATACTGTTTCACCACACATCCATCCTTGCTCCTTATACTTTGCCCTCAAATTTCACCTCCATCCTTGCTCACCATAATGTGTCCCCACCATCCCCATTCCCCTTACTCCCCATACTGTGTCCGCATACATTCCAAACCCTCGCTCCAAATACTTTTTCCTCATACATCCTCATACATGTATGCTACCACTCGATCCACATACTAAAAGTAAACACGGTTTATCTTCAGCTTATCTGGCCCAAACCACCTGGTCCTCCTTTCCATGGTATCGGTGCAAGAATTAGTTCATCCCTTTTCTCCAGCAGCACGATTTGTAGGAAAATAAATAAAAGCCTTTATTTAGAACTTCCATTAAAAATAGATTTCATCTGCAGATAAAAGCGTACTTTAAGAGGCTCTGTACACTTTTATCTGCACATGAAATCTATTTTTAACGGATGTTCTAAATAAAGGCTTTTTAAATTTTTCTACAAATCGTGTCTTTACAACTATCGCTCTCCATACTGTCTGAACGCATCCCCTCCTTCGCTCCCCATACTGTGTCACCACCCATCCCCCCTTGGTCCCCAAACTGTGTCCTCAAATTTCTCCCCCCCTCACCCCATATTGTGTCAGCACCCCACCCCCTTGTTTCCCATACAGTGTCAGCACCTATTATCCCCTTGCTCCCCAATCTGTGTCCTCAAATTCCACTCCTTGCTCCCCATTCTGTGTCAGCACCCACCTCTCCCTCACTTCCCAAACTGCGTTCAAGTTTTATGACATCCGGGTCACAGTCTGAGTAGCAAATTCAGCCACTTGCGAGACACCTTGGATCACTGCATAGTCGGCCCAATGGCGCCCTCCTGTCGGCTGTTCTTGAGGCAAATACCCTTGCCTAGATATGCCCCTGATTCTCAGAGTTACTGATGAACCATTGTCCATGTGAGTTTTGGAGCAGTAGTCTCTGTTCATCACACAGCCCTATACTGTAAGCTGTGATTGAAGAACCAAACTTAGCTAGATCTGGTAGAGGTGTAGGTATTATTCTGCTTACTCTGTATATCTTTATGGACTTTATGGATGATGCTAAAAAGATAAAGAGACTTTGTAGTGAGCGCTGTCCTGGGACATGGATTCACCAATAATACATCTGTTTCTCAGAAGAGTAGAATCTTTATTTGCTCGTCAACGCATTTTAAAATCATACCAAGGACCACATGCATTATTGGAGACTTGTGTTCCAGCGCGACACTGACCACTAAAGCTTAGTTTTCTTTATTCATATTATCCATTGATGCCGGCGTTTTTTTAGGTCTTTGAGTCTGAGAAACACTGCCAAGATTGATAAAAACAAGGTGCAACATGAACATATCCAAACCTGGGAGATCCCTGAATGGGACCATTATTTGGTCTACATACATTTTCTCTCGGGATTTCCCTACGAAGCGATGTCTTTGATTCTTATTTTTCTTTAGTTTATCTCATCTGTATACTTTTTTTACTTTTTCTTGATCTTCTTTTGGAAGTTGCAGATAACTAATGATGGTATGTTCTGTCATGCAAGAACTCAATTTATAATGTTTCTCTTCAACAGTTTTCACTTACTGCAGGTTAACTGAGGTTTATTTGTTTGGTTTTTAGTCTTATTTTATTAATGAAATGGGCCCAAGGCGCTAGATATTTTGTGCCTATGGCCTTTCAAGATTAGAATCTAATACTGCAACACAAGACCTGCTTTTACCTCTACAACATTTCTTAAGAGTCTTCATTTTCAAGGGACTTTTATGAGTATTCTAACTTTTATAAGTTTTTTATTTAGTTTATAAAGGGATTGTCACCTGTCAGTTAATTTTTTTTCTGGGTTAAGTTTAGAATTTAGAAAAACAAACCACTCTGTACTCATCATCCCTTGGTCCACGGATGAGTCTCTGCGGCTTCTCTCGGTGTCTGGAATTGGCGGCGGTGCTAACTTTGCATTGACAGTGGATGAGCAATTAGTGAGCTTAGCGACTCTGCCAATGCTTACAGATTGTCCCTCTCAGAGTCACTGAGATCATGGATTGATGTGGTGTAAGTGTCATAGTCAATGCTAAATAGCAGTGGCAGAGATTCTTCAAGAACCAAGAATTAAGAATACAGCACAGTTTGTTTTTTATACCAATCTTCACCCAGGAATAAAGATTAACTGTAAGGAGAAAACCCATTTAACTTCCTTAAAGGGGTTTTCCAGTTTAAAACTATAATTCTGCATTCACTCTATGTGAGGGCAGAATTATCAATCCTCCCTGCACCCGCACTAGGATTCGCTATTTCTCAACCGGGAGCCTACTGCAGTTAGGCGTTATGCATGTTCCCGACCACTGAGGACAGAGCCTCTAGTGGGCACAGCCTTGCTGAATACAAGTGTATGGAGCAAAACCACGGCCACTAGATGGCCACACACATTAGTTGGACACGTCCACTCCATACGAGGCCATGACCACTAGTCTTGTTTTGCTGGGAACATGTATACCGTGTAATTGTGGACCATTCCCGGCTTACAAAACGGCGAATTCTCACAGCCAGTGGCGTACCTTCAGGCCCAGGGGCCCCGATGCGAAAGCTCCAGCGGGGCCCCCAATTATTGCAAATCTTTAATAGTATTATAATAACAATAATAAAACTTTATTTGTATAGCGCCAACATATTCCGCAGCGCTTTACAGTGCAACGGTACATATAAGAAAAACATACGGTACATAAAGGTAATGCAGAACAGTAGTTACATACAATAAACATAGAATCAATGTAGGAAATACAATAAAAAGGCAAAAAATGAAGGTGACCCTGCTCGAAGGAGCTTACAATCTAAGACGGGATGGGGACACAAAGTACAGGGGCTTATAACAATGAATATCTTAAGTCTAAATGACTACTGTTAGGGAGAAGGATAGGCCGCCCTGAAGAGGTGTGTTTTTAGGGAGCGTCTGAAGCTATGCAAGTTGTGGATTTCTTGGGGTAGAGCATTCCAGAGGATTGGTGCTGCTCGAGAGAAGTCTTGGAGCCGGGAATGGGAGGTTCGGATTAATGCTGATTCGGATTGCTGAAAATTGCTCAAAATTGGTTTGATGGATGGACCTGTGTCCTGTTCAATTATGTATCTAAATCATTAAACTCTAATAGCAATTTAACATGTTGCACTATATTCACATAATTAATATAAGGAAAATTAGAGAATTACGTTTGAGGTAAATATTTTTTGTTTCCCTACTACCTTGAAATGGAACTTAAAAAAATGAAAACTGTATTATTGTCCTGTTTCTAACAATTTTTCTGTGAATGAATCGAGAAAAATTATTTCACTGGAGCTTCAATGTTAGATAAGAGTGCTCTAAGTGTCACACATGAAAGATACATTTTATGAAAGATCTAGAAATAAAAAAGTGTATTACAATACTCCAGCTGCAGCATTCCAGAAGGCGAAACATGGCTTTGGCTTAAAATACCTCTAGTAATAACAAGGAACTGAGCCAAGCAATCCTGTGTATCGGGGAGTCAGAAGACTCCCCGATACACAGTGTGTTTTTAGGGAGCGTCTGAAGCTATGCAAGTTGTGGATGGTCCTAATTTCTTGGGGTAGAGTATTCCAGAGGTTTGGTGCTGCTCGAGAGAAGTCTTGGAGCCGGGAATGGGAGGTTCGGATTAATGCTGATGTTAGTCTGAGGTGACTTTCAGAGCGAAGGGGACGGGTGGGGTGGTAGACAGAGATGAGGGTGGAGACTAATATTTACAGTGGCTTTTAGACTCCCGAATCTTATAAAAGTCAGTGAGTATAACATTTTAATCAATAAAACTAATGCGTAATTCCATTATTCTATTAGATTATTAAGGTCCCCCATACATATTAGCCTATTAATATTGGTGGTATCACACAACAGTCTAAAGTGTACGGTGGTCATCAAACTCTCCCCAAACAGATGATTGATTTGTCCCGAAGAAGGGGCCCTGGAGCCCTGAAATGCATTGACTGATAAACAAAAGCTAATATTACTTGATTGATGTATTTGGGAGTTTGATATCTCCTTGTGTCCAGCAGCGCGGTCAATTAACTCTTTCTATACCAGTTGTCGTATTTCTCATCTCTGAGGACCGCTGCAGCTGTTGCAAGCTTGTATAGTGGTTGTGACTTCTCACGATCCTCAAAGGTGGGTCTTATTTCATTCATTTGTTGGTGTTATCACAGATAAGACCCTATTTTGCATTCTTTTTCCCTCTCTCTAGTTTCAAACAGATGATGTCAGAGGAGAGGAGGACCTGGTCTATTGGATTTCCAACTTTTTTGTTCTCCAAAAACCATATGAGTCTGATGTTGGTGTGGCGCCCTGTGCCAGGTAAGCCACAGAACCAACTAGTTCACTAAGGGATTTCCACATCTGGTACCTCACATACACCCAACACCTTCCACTCTAGGCCAGTAGGGGGAGCACCACTGGTTGCTGTTAAGCCACATCCCCTATAAATACAGATGCTGGGGGCGGAGTTAGCCAGAGTGTGCAGTCGCTAGGAGAACTGTGAAGATCAGCTCAGTGTCTAGTGAGCTAAAATGGTCACCGGAGCCATGCTTGGACCGAGATCAGTGCACCGCCAGAGCCATTGTGAGGTCCAGAGAGTGAGGACGAAAGGCAGAGGCGAGGAACACTACAGTGGGGGCAGAGGAGCCATCCCGGCTCACCCCAGGAGAACACTGGTCACTGGAGTCCGAGTCTGCAAGGGAAAGAGGTTAGCCGAGCAGAGAATCCCAGTAAACCGTGGAGGCTTAGCTTCTCAGACACCCGCAGCATCCACATGTGAGAGCCAGGAGCTGCAGGAGCGATACCGGTAGCCAAGCGAGAGCCCTCAGTGCAGCAACCCGGGTGTGAAAGAACAGGAAAGGTCAGGCCTGGTTTCATACACGCCAGACTCAAGACATGGAGCAGGACAAGGATGCCTATAACTCACTCGTGTGGAAATCCCAAGGTGTTTCTTTCAGCCCTGGATGTGTATCTGGAGAACCATCAGTAAAGGTACCGGAAAGACTTTTTTGTGTGAGTGTCCATTCCTTCGGACTGTCCTCACAACAAAGACTATGCAGCCCCTTTCCAACTGCACTGCCCTATTCCACCATTGTTACACTACAGCCCAGGGACCCCCTCTTCATGTACAGAGCTACAACACCTTGCTGCCGCCCATCATCCCAAGGTCCCAGCAGCCCGGTGCCATCACCGGACCTACAGTTGGCATCAAACTGACAATCTTAATCCCTCGTAAATCCCCCTTTTTATTTTGTCACCAAGGGCACAAACTCGGGCACCGACCACCCATGACATCCCCGTGCCAGTACGCCCTGAGATCCGAGTACCCCAATCCTTGGCGCAAGACATCGCTCTCTCATGGAAAACAAGAAATGCTCAGCCAACTTGAGTGTTTCCATTGTTGGCTTTTTCTTAAAAAAAACTATTATTTTTTCGTTCATTTTCTTATTGGAGGTCCTAGCATGGGGTCACCATTATTTATTAATCATTATAAGTATAATAAAAATACACTTTGTTAATTTGAGCGCCTTTGCTCTCCTTTGTTTTCTGTTCAGTTGGCCTTTTGGGACTTGAACAACAATAATATCATGCCAAAGGAATGCTTTATAGAACAATAATCACACAGTATATTAGGGATATGTCAAACACAAATACTTCTACTTTCTACCGAAAACAATTCTTCCATTGTAATATCCTAATATATTGTTCAGGGTCTTAGTGGCCTAACACACTGCTTCCTACATTTGCCTGTAAAATAGATCCATCTTATTTATTTTGCACTTTTAGACAAAGACACATAATTTTTAACTATAATATTACAATTATTTAATCTATTATTTTCTTGATTAATATAAATATTAAAAGTTTACTTTGTTGAATATAAGGTGACCTCCCATTTAAAGGGAACCTATTAGGTCGGATAATACTATTAACCTTCAGGTGTGGGGTTAATAGTATCAATACTGAAAGTGTGGTACCCATGAAAAAATTAACTTTTTTTTTCCCCAGGAACCTCCTGCTTTCAATCATACAGGCGGGCCAGCATGGCCATAGTCATTCCAAAAAGCACTGAGATTGGTGGCTGTAAGCAACCCTGGAATGACTGACAGCTGACTCTGCCGTGCCTCAGGGCAAGTTGTCAGTCAGTGTTCCGGAGATTTAGAATTATACACTGATACCCCTATGATATCCTTAACAAACTACTCAAAAGTATATTGTCACTTCAGTGAGGAAGTGGAAAACTCTAATGCCACCCAATAAGGGTACCAATTCTCAAAAGTAGTTCTTCTTCAAAACGACCTCTCTTAGAGTCTGGATGCTGGATGGAGAGTGATGAAAACTTGTCTCTTCAGAATTGGTTCAGTGTTCAGTTGGGTTCAGGTCAGAAGAGTCTTGACCACTTCCAGCCTGTTGTCATTTAGAAATGCAACAAATGTGTATTTTGAATCATTCGAATCATTGTCAGGTTGGAAATGTGCACGTTTACCAAGGGCACAGGGTGATGGGAGCGTCTTCTATTATTAACATAGAGCAATACATCAGTTAATTCATAATGTCATCAACGAAATGTATCTCCGTGACCCCGAGCAGCACTCGCGCAGTCCCTCATGAAGACACTCACATCACCATGCTCATTTGTATGCACTATGAATTTTTTTACATTGATTATTGAAAATGTATGGTGCATCATTGAAATATGGTGGAGAGATATTCTTCTTAGGACCACATGCACACTTGAGTATTTGGTGAGTTTTTTTACCTCAGTTTTGTAGCCAAAACCGGGAGTGGGTGATAAATACAGAAGTGGTGACGTGTTTCTATTATATTTTCCTCTGATTGTTGCACTCCTGGTTTTGGCTACAAATACTGGATAAAAAAAACTCATCAAATACTCAACGTGTGCATGTGGCCTTACAAATACTGGATAAACAAATATCCTGCACCTTAAATCCTCATAAATGTGTGCATGTGGCCTTACAAATACTGGATAACAAACCTCACTAAATCCTCAAAGTGTGCATTGTAAAAATGATAAAAAAAACACCCAAACAATGTGCCTTGTAGGATTGCTTCCTATAATTCAGGTAGGCTGGTTAACGGGCGTGTTCGGCTGTCTTTTGCAATATCTAACATTCATCCTGGATCTGAGTTTATTAATCCACCGAGATACAAATTCACCCAAAAGCGAATCCCGGTTTCCGTCCCGTGTGTCCTACTAGTCTCCATCCGGGGCAATCATCTCCCTAACATGGGAGCCATGGGGCGTTCACCGGGAAATGGGACCGATCCAGCTGCGCGTGTTTTTCAGGTCTGAAAATCCCTCCTCTGCAATACATGCCATCCGCTCCACAGTAGGAGGCAAAATTGGTTCAGCAACAGCGATGGACTGCGTGTGTGAAGGTATTTGGGACCTTGAACTGAAGAAATCCTGTAGCCGTTCAATTTACAATTATAATCAAAATAAAATTTACTAAAAATTGTTCACACAGTTACTGCTCAAAAAAAATGGCATTTAAAAATTACAATAAGTCTTATGCAATACACTTGGAATTGAATGTATGCAACGATCGGAAAGGCACGTGAAGATTTTTTTCTATGTGCCTTTAAAGCTTGGTAATATTTAATGCACATATATTATTTTCCAATACAAGTCCGGAACTAATAAAAAAGCACATCAGGAATTTATTCCCAGCGCCCAACATACATCTTCAGCTTCTCATACATTTCTATAATTACAAATTTTGCAGTGAGCAATTAAAGACAATTACGGTAAGAAAAACACATACACAAAGTGTGCCTGTGGCCTACATAAGACGAATCCTGACTTTCCTAAATTTTCAGGTTAGGCTGGCTTCACACCACGGCGCAGTCCGGTCCGTGGCTGTCTGGTTTACACCATATCCTATAGGGTATATGGTTTCCATCTCTCCGGATGAATCGGGAGTATTCGGATTATTCTCACCGGACACAAAATCACCCCAAAAAGCCGGATCCCGGATTTTCCCGGATTGTCCCGTATTCTCCGGATCCGGGGCAATCCAGTTCTCCCTAACTTGGGAGCCTATGGGGCCGGATTGCCCCAATCCGGGCAAATCCGGGAACCGGATACTGGCGGCTGCACGCCGATGTTGTTTCAGGATCTTGAAAAATCAGCAGCTGCGGCTGCAAATTACAGCCATCCGGCTGCACACAGGATCGGACAGCACATTTGGCCTCCGGTTCTGTGTGCTGATTCGGTCCGGGGCTGTCAGGTTCATGCCTGACAGCCCGGACCGGACTACGCCATGGTGTGAAGCCAGCCTTACCAGTTTATTGACTTTTTGAACTGACAGAAAGCACTGTAGCCGTTCAATGATAAAATGAATAATCAAAAATAGAAATGACCTAATAATTGTGCACACAGTGTACTGACACACACAAAAAAAATGGAATAAAAAAATTAACAAAAAGTCTTATGGAATAAAATTGGTGTAATCGAAAATGTCATCTCGCTCCGATAGGAAGGCGAGCCGATAATTTAAATTTTTTTTCTATTTGCGCCACATATACTCAACCAAGACTGAAAGCCGTCGTCTACGGCATATGGCTTGAAATGCACATATATTTATTTTCCAGACACATCTTATATATAAAACCCGAAGGCCACTTCCGGTCTATCCGCTCAACTTCCGTGACGGCCTGCGCCCTGTGACAAAGACCGGAAACGGAAGTAGCAGACCCACGAGCGGTGAGCGCGTAGCGCTCACCGCGAGCCGCTGTCAAAATGGCACAGCGCCTCGCAGTGGGCGCTAAAGCGCCACCACTCGCCGTTATCCCGTCACCGGCCCTGCACACAGCCCCCGCTGCCCCATCACCCCCCTGCCTGTCACCATAGCCATCCTCCACTGCCTTCCCCCCGCTGCCCCATCAGCCCCTGCCTGTCACCATAGCCGCCCTCCACTGTCCGGTCACCCCCAGCCTATCACCACTGCCCCTCCGCTCCCCCGATCGCCCCCCTCCACTCTCCGGTCACCCCCCGCCTCTCAGCACAGACCCCCTCCACTGTCCGGTCACCCCCCCCCCTTACCACAGCTCCCTCCAACCACACGCGATCTCTCTTCATCCTGCTTGAGGACCTTTGATGACGTCACGATGATGGGTGGAGTCACAGATCACATGACCGTGACGTCATCAAAGGTCCTGTCCCGATCTAACTTCCTCTGCCTATTCATCCCCCTGCGCTGCACACTGACCCACGATCTGCTCCCTCACCCCCCGCTCTGCCCACTGACCCCCACTCTGACCCTGACCTGCTCTGCCCACTCACCCCCACTCTGACCACTGACCCCCACTCTGACCCTGCTCTGCCCACCCACCCCCACTCTGACCACTGACCCACACTCTGACCCTGCCCACTCACCCCCACTCTGACCACTGACCCTCACTCTGCCCACTCACCCCCACTCTGACCACTGACCCTCACTCTGCCCACTCACCCCCCAACTCTGCCCACTCACCCCCCAACTCTGCCCCCCTCACCCCCCTCTGCCCCCCTCACCCCCTCTCTGCACACTGACCCCCACTCTGTCCCTGCTCTGACCACTGACCCCCACTCTGACCACTGACCCCCACTCTGACCCCTGACCCTCACTCTGACCACTCACCCCCAAACTCTGCCCACTCACCCCCTACTCTTCCCCCTGAACCCCTCTCTGCCCCCTCACCCCCACTCTGCACACTGACCCTCTCTCTGACCCTGCTCTGCCCACTCACCCCCACTCTGACCACTGACCCCCACTCTGCCCACTCACCCCCTCTCTGCCCCTCACCCACTCTGCCCACTCACCCTGCTCTGCCCACTCACCCCACTCACCCCCTCTCTGCCCACTCACCCCACTATGCCCACTGACCATGCTCTGCCCACTCACCCTGCTCGGCCCATTGACCCCTCACACTGGCCACTCATCTGCTCTGCCCACTCACCCCTCACTGCCCACTGACCCCTCACACTGACCCTGCTCTGCCCACTGACCATCCTCTCCCCACTGACCCCTCACTGACCCTGCTCTGCCCACTCGCCCTGCTCAGCCCACTGACCCCTCACACTGCCCACTGACCCTCCTCTGCACACTGAACATGCTCTGCCCACTGACCCCTCAATGCCACTCACCCTGCTCTGCCCACTGACCCTGCTCTGCTCACTGACCACTCACACTGCCCACTCACCCTGCTCTGCCCACTGACCCCTCACACGCCCCACTGACCCTGCTCTGCTCACTGCCCACTCACACTGCCCACTCACCCTGCTCTGCCCACTGACCCCTCACATGCCCCACTGACCCTGCTCTGCCCTCTCATCCCTCACACTGACCCTGCTCTGCCCACTGACCCCTCACACTGCCCACTCACGCCTCACACTGCCCACTGAACATGCTATACCCACTTACCCTCACACTGCCCACTGACCATGCTTTGCCCACTGACCCTCACACTGCCTACTGACCCTGCTCTGCTCATTTACTCCCGCTCTGCCCACTCACCCCCGCTCTGCCCACTCGCCCCTGCTTTTACCACTCACCCTGCCCACTGACCACCCTTGTTCACTCACCCCCCGCTCTGCCCTTTCACCATGCCCACTGACCCCTGCTCTGCCCACTGACCGTGCCCACTCACCCATGCTCTACCCACTGACCCTTCTCTGCCCACTCACTCTGCCCACTGACCCCTGCTCTGCCCACTGACTGTGCCCAATAACCCTTGCTATGCCCACTAAACCCTGCTCTGCCCACTCACCCCCGCTCTGCCCGCTGACCCCTGCTCTGCTCACTGACTGTGCCCACTCACCCCTGCTCTGCCCACTGATTTTTCCCACTAACCCCTGCTGTGCCTACTGACTGTGCCCACTGACCCCTGCTCTGCCCAATCACTCAGCCCACTAACCTCTGCTCTGACCACTGCCCCCCTCTATTACCCTGCTCTGACCACTGACGCCCCAATCCTGCTCACTGACCCTGCTCTGCCCATTCACCCACCACTCTGCCCACTCACCCCCGCTCTGCCCACTGACCCTGCTCTGCCTACTTACCCCCCCCTCTGGCTACTGACCATGCCACTGACCCCAGCTCTGCCCCAGACCCCAGCTCTGACTATTGACCCTGCTCTGACTACTGATTATGCCCACTCACCCCTGCTCTGCCCAATGACTCTGCCCACTAACCCCTGCTCTTCCCACTCATCCCCCACTCTGCCCACTGACCCCCGCTTTGCCCACTCACCCCCAGCAGATCGGTTTCCAGCCAACGACAGGTCCTGTCCTGCCACCTACAAGACGGGTGGAGCGAGCCGCCGCAGGGTAAGTATCCTCACTGAGGTTTTTTTTATTTTTATTATCACCATGAAGGAGCGGGGGCGGGGGTGTGCAGCCCCAGAGGGAGGGAGGGAGGGGGGGGTGGGGTGGGGTCCACAGAGACTGGAGGCCCAGAGGGATGGGTGCCGCGTGGAGCGGAGGGGGTCAGGAGGAGCGCCTCCATCCTGCACCCCCTATCCATCCTGCACCCCCTATCCATCCTGCACCCCCTATCCATCCTGCCCCCCTATCCATCCTGCCCCCCCATCCATCCTGCCCCCCCCTATCCATCCTGCCACCCCCTATCCATCCTGACACCCCCAACACCATCCTGACACCCCCAACACCATCCTGACACCCCCAACACCATCCTGCCCCCCCGACTCCATCCCGCACCCCCATCACCATTCTCACCCCCCGCCAACATCCTGCCCCGCCGCCTACATCCTACCCCTCCCCCCACCACCATCCTGCCCTGCCGTCTCCATCCTGCCTGCCGTCTCCATCCTGTCCCCCCTTCCCGCTACATCCTGACCCGCTTGCTCCATCCTGCCCCACTCGCTCCATTCTGCCCCCCCAACAAAATCCTGCCCCCCTCCCCTCCTTAGCTGATCGCTTGCCCAGGCAACTACAGGTCCTAAAGGCCTGTAGGACCTACAAGGCCGAGGTGGAGCGAGCCGCCGGACAGGTGAGTATCCTCACTGAGGATTTTTTTTATTTTTACTGTGGACGACCGGGGGCCAGGAGGAGTGGGGGACCGCGGTCACCGCAGTATTGCCATATACCATAGTGCTGCTATACATGTGCTATAATGTACAGCCATATACCATAGTGCTGCTATACATGTACTGTAATGTACCGCCATATACTATAGTGCTGCTATACATTTACTATAATCTACCGCCATATACTATAGTGCTGCTATACATGTACTGTAATGTACCGCCATATACCATAGTGCTGCTATACATGTGCTCTCATTACCACCATATACCATCGTACTGCTATATATATATCTTATATATAAAACCCGAAGGCCACTTCCCGCCAATCCGCTCAACTTCCGTGATGGCTTGCGCCCTGTGTCAAAGACCGGAATCGGAAGTACCAGACTCACGAGCGGTGAGCGCATAGCACTCACCGTGAGCCGCTGTCAAAATGGCACAGCGCCTCGCGGTGGGCGCTAAAGCGCCACCACTCCCCTTATCCCGCCACAGTCCTGCACAGAGCCCCGTCTGCGCCCACCCACATCCGGCCCACAGCCCTGCAGCTCACCGCCCACTCTCCATCAGGGACCGCCATCCCGCCACTGGCTCCGCACACAGCCTGGTGTGTGCCCACCAACATGCGGGAACCGGCCCGGACCGGCCCACACTCCGGTGTGCGGCCTCCGCCGCCACCGCTCCCAGTCCTGCCGCTCTCTCCATACACCCGGTGACTCTCCTCCATCACGGAGCTAGCCCCGCCCGCAGTCCGGGGCCGGCCTCCGGAACTGCCGACAGCCCAGTGAGTGTTCAGCCCTCCAGCCTCCGTTCTCCTCTGCCCCCCCAGCCTCCGCTCTCCTCTGCCCCCCAGCCTCCGCTCTCCTCTGCCCCCCAGCCTCCGCTCTCCTCTGCCCCCAGCCTCTGACCCCTCCCTCCTCTGACCCCTCCCTCCTCTGACCCCTCCCTCCTCTAACCCCTCCAGTTTCTGCCTCCTCGTCCTCTGCCTCCTCCCTCCTCTGCTCCTCCAGCCTCTGCCCCCTCCAGCCTGTGCTGCACTCACTGCTGACCACTCAGCCACCGCACTCTCTGCTGACCACTGAGCCACCGCACTCACTGCTGACCACTGAGCCACCCCACTCACTGCTGACCACTGAGCCACCCCACTCACTGCTGACCACTGAGCCACCCCACTCACTGCTGACCACTGAGCCACCCCACTCACTGCTGACCACTGAGCCACCCCACTCACTGCTGACCACTGAGCCACCCACTCACTGCTGACCACTGAGCCACCCCACTCACTGCTGACCACTGAGCCACCCCACTCACTGCTGACCACTGAGCCACCGCACTCACTGCTAACCACTGAGCCACCGCACTCACTGCTAACCACTGAGCACCGCACTCACTGCTGACCACTGAGCCGCCGTATACTCTGCTAACCACTGAGCCGCTATATACAGTGCTAACCACTGAGCCACCATATACAGTGCTAACCACTGAGCCACCATATACAGTGATACCACTGAGCCACCGTATACAGTGCCAACCACTGAGCCGCCTGTATACACACAATTAATTTCACAGCACTCCCCTATTACTAAATAAACTCTATATAGATTCTAAAACTACCCGATTCTTTAGAATCGGGCCACCATCTAGTTTAATATGTATTCCTATAGGAACACTATAAAAAAAGCAGCAAACATCGGAATGTATGGCTCCCCAGGGCACCAGACAATACATTCTTCAAAGCTTCCTTGCTGACAATTTGCTCACTAATTACAATAATTACAATGAGTTGAGCAATATAAAAGACAATTCAAGAGTAAGAGACACAACACAGGTAACAAGTATTCATTTATACAGTGGAGTATCCAATAATGAGCCCAGGATTGTTACATAATGTACTTTGCATACAGAAGAATTCTGGATAACTGGATTTTATATTTTAGTTCACTTCTTTTACAATTAAAGGGACATTGTCAGGTCATTTTTCAGTCTGATACTAATATAACCCTTGAATAGTGCCTGGGCAAACCTTTTAAAAAACATGTAAAATCATTATTATACCGTTTGTAGTTTCCATGTTATCACTATTATCAGACCCTGCAGAGAGCTGCTGCGTTAGTCTGTCTCATTATATGCAGAGACGATTAGTCCTTTGCTGTATAAACTGTCATGTAATTATGCACTCCTTCTCTGCAGCTCTCTAATCAGTCCTCCCTTTGCTAACAGTGCAGTGTCAGGTTTCACTTAGGCTACTTTCACATTGCGATTTTTGAGGATCCGTAAAATTGATAGCCAAGGATACGATTTGGCCCCCATGTATGGCACGGATTGGTCTTGTATGGCCATCTCATTGTGCCCAAACTGTAACAGATCCGATTAAGCCCGTTTTTTGCTGTACCCAGAATCAGAGACGGCTCCGATTTTGGACACAATCGAATCCAGCACGGTCTGCGGCAATTAACATGGGGTCCCATGGAGCGCGGGCCCGGGAAACAATCCGATGAGAATGCTCAGTACACTAAAACTGCACTTTATCATGTAATTTCACTTCCGCAATGTATATACAAACATTGCAAAAGTGAAGCAAGGATTAAAAATAAAAAAAAACATCCTCACCTCTCCTGCATGTCCCACGATGTGCGCTGTGGCATCTACTGTAGCTCCGGGGGCTTGAGGACCTGTGCATCAGCTGACCAGGTGGGGCAACCCTATAATTTGATCAGTCAAATGATTGCATCAGCACGGTTTAAATCTCCTGTCCGCCGATCAGTTTTGACGGGCGGGAGATTTAAACCGCGCTGATGCGATCATGTAACCGATCAGCTGATCGGGTTGCCCCACTCCACCCAGTCAGCTGATGCACAGGTTCTCAAGCCCCTTGAGCAACGGTAGATGCCGCAGCGTACACCGCGGGACACGCCGGAGAGGTGAGAATGTTTTTTTTTTTTTTTTTTAACCCTTGCTTCACTTCCGCAATGTATGTATTTGCAGGCTTGGGCTCTTCTGTGTCCGGATTCCGTAGGAACACATCCGATCCTCTTCTTTCCTGTCCGTGGGATCCTGCAAAAAACAGGATCCCCACGGACAGGAAAAAATCACGATGTGAAAGCAGCCTTACAGGTCTGTTCAGTTGATATCACCACAGAGGGAGAGAGCTACTGCCGGTCTGCCTGATCTAGACTCGATTTGTTTCTGTAAGAAGATACCCTGCTGTGCTGTGACAGTTTCTGTGTTGTAGTTCACCTCTTGTGATGCTGCACACAGAGAACAGAGAGGAGAATACAGTCCCCCCCACTGATCTCCTGTGTTGTGATGTGACATGCATATTTATGCATGTGGAGTGGACAGCAGAGAACTAAGTGGATCATTCACTGTGAGTGACAGATTAAATTATTCTCTTTATTTGAAGTTTACAGAAGATAGGAAGGGAATATAAATAATAGAAATACATCAATAGAGATAGAGATTAGAGGGAGGAATTAGAAGATGATATCAGTTACATGTGGATTTTTTACCTGACAGTTTTCCTTTAAATCAGAGTGGTGCTTTAAATCTAAGTCCTCTTCCCCTGTATTATACTCAGCCTCTGGAGGCTTCACCTTTTTTTGGTGTTGCTCCTATCTCATCTTGTGCCTGTAACTTCTTCTGACTATAAGTCAGAAGTTACATCACAAACTCTCAATACAAGTATCACAGAGCCAAAGAGAGGCTCTTATAGAGATGTATTGATTTGTGATCTCAGGCAAACTCCATGAAATACTGGAGAGGTCAGTGGGTCACAAATCATAGGAGATTGACCGGGGTGACAGTGATAGAAGGTGAAGCCATTAGAGGGTGATTATGAGACAGGAGATAGGCTGGCTTCACACCACGGCAAGGTCCAGTCCGTGGCTGTCCGATGTAAACCAGACAGCCCCGGACCGGATTTGGCCCCATAGTAGCCTTTGGGACCAGATGGAGCCGGATGGCAGATCTCTGCCATCCGTTTCCATCTCTCCGGAAGAATCCGGGAGAATTCGGATTATTCTCAACGGACACAAAAATGTTGCTTGCAACGTTTTTGTGTCCGTGGTAAAAATCACCCCAAAAAGCCAGATCCCGGATTTTCCTGGATTGTCCCGGATTGTCCCGGATTGTCCCGATCCGGGACAATCCGGTTCTCCCTAACATGGGAGCCTATGGGGCCGTATTGCCCCGGTCCGGGCGAATCCAGGAACCGGATACCAGTGGCTGCACGTCGCTCTTGTTTCAGGACCACGGCTAGCTCCATGCTAGCCGCGATCTTGAAAAATCAACAGCTGCAGCTGCAATTACAGCCATCACAGCACATTTGGCCCTCTGGTTCTGTGTGCTGATCCGGTCTGGGGCTGTCAGGTTCATGCCGGACAGCCCTGGACCGGACCTTGCCGTGGTGTGAAGCCAGCCTGAGGGGGAATTTGATTTGAAGCACCACTCAAGTGGGGAAATTAAGAAAAAATTGTGGGTCGGTGCTTTAAAGGAACTCTTTCAGCTGAATGTATTACCTCCAATTGATGCAGATTAATTCTGTATATTTGTTTTTTAATTCTGTATTCCAATCCTGAGTATTCGCTTTACCAATTTATATGCAAATGAGCTGCAAGTGTAGGGGACCTGACTCTGCACTTGTAGCTCTTCAGCTTTTCCTCGTCTTTCTCTGCCCACCGCCAGCTTCTGATCACTGAATGAGAGGTCACAATTGTCTGAATGACCTACCTCCATCAACAGAGACCTTGGTGCTGTCATTCCCCCAGGTTGTGCATATGGATATCCATAGTCCGGTTCTTAAAATGTCATAAAGATGGGACCTTGTGAAGAGAACAGGATATGAGGATGCATCAACACAGACAATGGGGAAACAGTAGTGACTGAACCAAATAGTTCATTAAACTTTATGCAATTCAAGGATTACTGCCTTAAAGGAGCAACAAGGGCATGGCCCATGTAGTTTCAGTAAAACAGATTATTTTACAGTGAGAAATCAGTGACATACAAATAGAGGTTAAAATCATAATATTACTGAAACATTATTAACTTATTATACTTATTATACTAACGGTCACTGTCAACATTTTTGCAGTCTTAATCCCTCTATTAGGAGAATATAAGCATCTTTTCTATATGTCATTGTTGTTCTTCATCTAAATGGTGCTAAATGGTACCCAGGTCCTAGTTGAGTCAAAGACATTACTCACTAGGCAACAAGTCCAAGAGGATGGTATCTTCCTGCTTCATAGGTTGACTGCCTTCGTGGATTGAAGTGCGGCCTCACTCCCCACTCAATACCATAAGTCTGCACAAGAAGCAATGGCCTAATGCACTCAGGTTTTCTTTTAGGATTAGTGGTCAACCCTCAGCAGTCAGTGATCAGCAATCTGTCTTTGGTGCTTAACTGAAGAAGTCTGGGTTTTGGTGTAGAGATACGGTTTCAGTGGGTGCTCTCTTATGCTGGCCTGGCCATTTTTAGAAAGACCTCATGGACCAGGGCTCATCCCAACTGAACACCCGAACTCCATAACCATGGGAGGAACACTGTTCAGACAACACAGGGTGAGGGATCCACAATAGTAAGACTTTATGGGATCTCAAACCAAACAAGAACACACAATGTAACAGGCAACAGAGTCTCACCCTTCCGCTGGCTCACCAGGGATTTGAATGTTCATGCCTCAGGGCTTCCAGGGCCACTTACTCCAATCCAGCAGCATCCCGCTTTCAGCAGGCACCCACTGTGAGAGGAAAACTGACAAGTGTAGGAAGCTAACCAAGCACAGCAAAGTCTGTAGCCAGTTGACCCAACCTGGGTTTCTTCTTTAAGTGTTCTTTGGTGCACCTCTAGTCGGGGCTGAAGTCCCTAAAATGAGGCCACAAAGCATATGAACACCTGGTTAATGAGCAGGCCCACTTATATACCCAGAGCACTCCTTTTAGGACATTGAGGACTTCAGGATTGGTGGTATAAGACTGTGCTCTTATTGGCCAGATTTCAAGCCGCATATATAATATCCCTATAAGTCATGAGTCTCTGACAGAAACAGAGTGAGAGGGTCAGTTAATTTACATTAAATTAGCAGTATACAACCTTGGAGAATGGGGCTCCAAGCCGACTGGCAAGAAACAATAGATTAGGAAACATGAGATACCAAGCAAAAGGTCAAAATGTCTGACCCATTTAAGAAACTTAACCCCTGCCATACATTGAAAGAGTACATGTCCTCACATTCGGAATTTGGTCTTTGGGTTCCTTCTGGATTTGATAAACGGTATTCAGTAAAAGGCTCTTACTGGCACAGGTTACAGGCATCTACTGGTGTAGAGCACCTGCTTCTATTAGCGTGGGTCATAGGCTTCCTCTGGCAGTGGTAACGGTATTCCACTGGCGGTGGTAATGTTCTTCCACTGGCGGTGGTCATTGTCTTCCACTTTGTTCTGATATATCACAGGCCTTCTCCAGGAGCTGTGAGGCTGAGCTGCTGGTAAGGCAGCACCCCGAGAAACCCAGAGACCCTTAACGCTATACAGGGATCTGAAATTACAGCAGAGCCCAGAGGGTAGCTGCCTATTATAAGCAGCGGAGCAGGAATGTTGCCAGGAAGGGAAAAATCAGAACCCGAAAAACGTAGTCAGGAGTCCGAGTCAAAACCAAGAGGGCAGTTAAAGTACAAAAATGTCAGGCTGTAGCAGAGTCGAAAATCCAGGCAAAGGTCAAACTCAAAACCGAGAGGGCAGCTAAGGTACAAAATCGTCAGGCTCTAGTAGAGTCAAAAATCCAGGCAAAGGTCAGAGTCAAAACCAAAAACACACTATATCACTGGGGAACCAAGACTATATCTGGCGGCCTGCAAGACAGGCTCCAAGATATTTGAAGGGCACGGTTACCTCCCATAGGCTGGAGCTCACAGCCTGATGATCTCATCCGGACGGCCCCTAGAACTAGGCCAGATGGTGATGCACGACTGGCACCAGCCACACCACTTCTGACAGAAGAACGAAGGCTGCGCCTATCAGACACCTCTGCAGGACCCGCTCTTCTGCAACCAACATCACCCACAGGAGAAACACGGCGTCGTTCAGCGGCAGAGGCAGACGTCGAAGGAGCAGGTCCATATGAGGACATGACCCTCCTATCACTGGCACCATCACCCAAAGGAATCCGGCGCCTCCCAGCGGCCGAGGTAGGAACACCAGCCACTGAGCCCAATGGCAACGTGACAATGGGTTTCTTAAATTAGACAACCCCTTTAATGGTCATTTCTATTCGAAGGGGAATTCACAAGGACGACACTCGTGAGGACTCTCTCTCCAATGAAGAATGCAGACAAATCTTCCACCTGACAAGTCTCCTCAGGATAATTAATACAGCTGGGGAGCAGCTGATTATTTTTTTTATAGATCGTTCTTTATCCAGGACATTTTCTTTTCATATAACACAGAATTATCGGGTCATAGAAGATCAAAACCTCATTTCCTTGTTGTTATTCCCATTACAGGTGCTTATATTGCTGTTTGGCATGTTGTCAAGTTTAAGCTTCAGGGTTTATATTAAATCTTAATAAACACTACCATGATTCTTCAAATATTATTAGTCTACAAATGGTCGGATTATTTTTTAACAATCACAGAAAGATTTAATTTACTGATATAAAGCACACTTAAAGGAGTGGTTCGAAGACTGAAGAAATTAGGGTCCCAACTCCCTTGTCACTGGCTGTTGGGCTCTCATGAATTTGTGATTTTGTTTAGCTAAATACCTTAACTTTTTAACATATTTTCTGTAGCAGTAATGTAATTTCAATTTCATACATTCAATATTTGCATTTAATAGTGCAATGCCCCATGAGGCCTATGAGGTACTCGGTAACTGGGCTGGTGGTTGCTTGGGTGGTCACTGTGGCGGTGACCCGATTCCGTGGCCCTGTGCGTGTGGAAATGGGGGATGTATTTACAGGGGATAAGATTGTGACGCCACTTGTGGTTATTCTGGTCAGGGTGACCAGTGCTGCTATGGGACCTCTGCGGCTGGTAGAATGGCAGCCTAGATGGTATTCCTCCCAACAGGTATAGTGTGGCCCCAGGATTAGTGGTCAAAGTCTATGGAAATGGTGGTGGTGTCTGTGTAACGGTACAAGAGGGCGCGGGGAAATAACCGGAGGAAACCAAGATTGCAGTTCTTTACTTTCACTTGGTAATCAATCAAGTTCACCCGGCCGGGTGCTGTACTCCTCCATGGCACAACCAGGCGAACTCTCAGATGATACGGGGCCACTTCACCAAGACACCTTTCACAAGCCTTTCCTGGCCGTCTCCCATGCTCGCTACTCTCCTCTCCTGCTCTGCATCTTGGTGCGACAGGGTCCCAATCTAGTGGTTGCGGGCCCTGTCGGGCGACTACAAGATGTCCCCTGACCCTATATGGCCCCTGTCTAGTGGAATGTTCACGGTTGTAGATGCTGCCCATGCAAGCCAGCAGCCTCTGGTTTTACTAGCTAAGGCTTGCAGACTTTTCACCAGATCTGCGATCCATCCCTGTACCCAACTCGGGTTGGGCAAGAATCGAGGCACATTGGTGGTTCCTCCACTCCTGTGTCCCCTAGGACTCCTCCTTCCTGCAGGTCTCCTCGACATCTCTCTTCTCTACTGGCTACCGACTTCCTGTCTTCACTAACTTATGTGCCTACCCCCTCTACCTACTCCCTCCTCCAGCCTGCAGATGGGGCCCTCCCTCAATAGAGTCCGCCCAGATCCCTGGGCCTGCAGTTGGATGGTATTGAGTCCAAGTGAATGTGTCTTGGTTAGGCAACCCTTCTCACCTGTGAGTGGTAACACCCCACCTGTGGAGTAGGTGTAATGTTACTGTGGTGACCAGTCCGCAGGGGTGCCACATTCTCCCCTGGCAAACCACAGCACATCCGCGGGCTGAAAATAGGTACAAAGTTGTTACGAGAACATACAAAAACAATTTTTTTGTGCACATGAAACAGTAACATGAACAATAATTTCTTCCCTTTATGGGAGGCTCCGGCTTAAGCATTGCATATTAACACAAATATAAAAGTACAAAAGTAGAAAAGTTGAAAAAGTGCAGTGCAGTTTATATGTGAAGCCTTGGATTTTGTGCTGTCTAAAAATGCATTCAAATTTGGTGACAGGTGGTACATCCAATGCAGTGGTACTGCAATGGGGACACCTGTTGCATGCACTTTGGCAAACATCTTTTTGGGTATCTTTGAAAAAAGATTTATTTATGCAGCTTGTAATCCATTTTTGAAATTTATTTATCATTTTAAGAGATATATTGACGATATAATTATCATATAGGATGGCAGAGAGACGAAATTTGTAGATTTTGTTAAGTTTTTGAACACTGATAATTCTATGAATATGCTCTTCACATATTGTTTTGGAAGCAATTCTTTAGAATTACTTGATGTAAAAATAAAGATCAAATTTGTACACAGATGCTCAGATGATTAAAAAACCTACTTCCACAATTTCACTTTTGCAGTTTGAGAGCTGCCACCCTGGCCTACCAAAAGATCCCTACCATATGATCAATTTTTACGTCTCCAAAACATTAATAATGTACAATGTGCTGTATTACTTTAGAATTGCAGTGTATTATACCATTCTCCTATTAAACCATGCCTCGTTCATATACATAATAGCGTTGCATAATAATATTATGACAGACTTGAAGGCCTTCAGAAGACCCCCACCTTCTACGGCAACCCTCAATCACGTTGAAATCTTTCCAGTCATGTGAGTTACTTTTGGGTAATGGCTATGTCACAGAACTGGCAACAATGCTGTATGTTTGGCGCTTAGCCCCTGAGGCTGCTCCAAATAATCATAGCGAAAAGCAGCCGTACGTGTAAGATGACTATCGATAAGGGATTAAAAGGAATCAATCAAACATTGAGGACTCTCTTTCTTCTTTTTCTACATCTTCTTTGGATTATTTTTTCCTTCAAAGACATTTTCTAACATTTCATTATAATACTCACAAGGTAAACCCTCTGCTGCTCTAGCACTGCCCATAGGTGGTCCCGGTCGGCCATTTTGTCTACCAGCATGACCGCTGCACACAATTACTGGCCACATCACAAGATTTTATGCTAGGACTGTATAATTTTTTTAGTTTATGGGATAACCCTTTAATCATTTAGTCTTAATAAATTGGGTCAGGGCAATTGCTTATATAGGATTTTGACAATTTTAAGTAGCAATGATTCAAATAAATATCAAGACTGCACTATTTCATACCTCGGCTTACACCATGGAGTAACAACCCCCCAAAAAATTAAAAGTCTTCCTTCTGCTTCTCAACAATACCTGAGATGTGATTATGGAGAAGGTTTTTTTAATACTTAAGCTAAGTTCACAGCTGAATTGGTCAACTTCTTAAAGGGGTTTTCCCTTGAATAAAATTAATTTCATTCAAAAGATCTTGGAATAATAATAATTTTCACAATTGGATGTGTTTTAAAAAAAATATTCCTGTGCTGAGATAATCTTATATATGTGTCCCTGCTATGTACACTTTAATTTTTGCTTCTGACCGTGCACAGAGCATGGTCTGATCATATCACATCTCCTGGGCAAGGGAGTAAGAAATAGAGAATATACAGACATTACAGCACGGGATCACAGCTGATTCTTTTTATGAGGTAAAACATTTCTCTAGTAACAAAAAAGAAACCCGTCGAAGCGGCACACGACCGCGAAACGGCAGGCCGTTGCTCTCCATCCCTGCACCCCCTCCCTTGCTTGTGTTCATGGTCCGTACAGGAATGAACTTGAAATAAAGACACAGGATCAACGACTGGTGAGTGCGGCTTGCTTTTTTCTACATAACTGTTTGTAAAACATTTCTCTGCCTCTCTAGAAAATGTTTTACCTCAAAGAAAAATATTAGAATCTGAGAGTCCTCAGTGGTTGATACCTTTTAATGGCTAACTGAAAAGATGGTAAGCAAAGCGAGCTTTCGGGACACTAAAGGCCCTGTCACACGTGTCAATATCACGAGGGACATCGCCGAAAAGTGACGCATCAGCGATGTCGGTAGCGATATCTCAAGTGCGCTGTGCTGTGTGACAGTGTGACGCAACTGGGATTTATTGCTGGTCATAGGTTGACAGGTTTACGAGGATGAACGTAAACCTGTCAATCTGCAACCAGCGATTAGGCTGGATTGCGCCGTCTGACACCGCAATAGCGATGTCGTCGGCGATCCAGCCTATACCGCAGTATTGCTGCGGATCGCTCACTGGGTTGATCCCAGCCCAGCGAGCGATGGCTTTGCCCACATCGCTGCGGCGTCACCGGCAACATGTTGTCGTGTGACACCACGGCTGTGATGTCGAAAGCGAGCGCGCATCCGCGCATCGCTTCCGACATCGCAGCCTTGGTTGACTCGTGTGACGGGGCCTTAAGGCCCCTTCATCAGGCTGATAATGACACAAATTCTGAAGACACAATGATCAATTTGTGTCATTATCAGCCTGATGAAGGGGCCATAGTGTCCTGAAAGCTCGCTTTGCTTACCATCTTCTCAGTTAGCCATTAAAATGTATCAACCACTGAGGACTCTCAGATTCTAATATTTTTCTATCTCCTTGCTAACACGGTATAATCATTTTTTACCTTACCTCAAAGAAATAATTATTTGTGATCCTGTGCTGTAATGTCTGTACACTCGATTTCGTCCTCCCCTGCCCAGGATCAAACCAATGCTCCGTGCACGGTCAGAAACAAAAATGAAACTACATAGTAGGAGTACATTTATAAGGTTATCTCAGCACAAGACCATTTTTTTTAATTACATCTGATTGTGGATATTATTATTATTACAAGATCAATTGGTTAAAATGAACTTTTAAATTAACTTTGTTCATGTGAAAACCCCTTTAATTTTGCTCAGTCATAGGCACAGAACTGACACCAAAATAAAAAGAGAAGAAATGGGGTGTAACACCACGCTACCATTGGCAATAAAATGCCATACATTTAAAATATGTGTGAGCTTTATTATCTAGGTGTTTTGAAGTCATAAGCCCGTTCTTCAGGAAAAAAAACAATTTGTCCTGAAGAAGAGGCTTATGACCCCGAAACGTGTAGAAAATAAAAATAACACATATTTTAACTTTATAGCATTTTATTGCCAATGGTAGCGTGGTGTTACACCCATTTCTGCTGTTTTTATACTGGATTTCTATTTCGGGACTGCTGAAAGCCGTGATTTTGACTCCTCACAAGCTTTCCAGGTGAGCGATACCATACGCATGCACGATATTTGTACCCATAGATAAACCCTATTGTTCACATTCTATTTCTTCCAGTTTTTGCAATATGGACACCAAAGACACCTAAAGGACCCCAATGGGGTCTATTGGGATATTCATCATTGTGCCCATCATTTCATCACAAAAAAATAGTACATTTTTCCAATATTTATGCTGGAATCAGTGATATGGGGATACAATCCTATTATTAATCTCTGGAAATAAGTAGTTCATGTTACTCCTTTCTTAAGTGAATTTCAAGTTACTCCTAAACCAGATTCAGCAATATTATCCATTATTATTATTGAGCATTTCCCAAGGGTTCTCCAGACTTGGATCCTAGACACGTAAATGTTGGGAATGAAAATAGTGCAATTCTGGAGATAGAACATTATCCTAATCTTTCTAAATTTGTTAAAAAAATAAAACGAGAACTGTTGGCGTTAATATGTATCCATGAGATCCTATGTGATCATTTTCTTTTTTAAATAGAAGGAACAAATGATCTGTAAATACAATAACTTTTCACTTACTTGAAAACTAATGTTAAAAAATAAGAACTAGACAATGGTTAGTTTATGATGGATGAGTTATAGTGTAGGTAGGGATGGTCTCAGGGATTTGTTCACTTCTAACAAAATACAGATGTGTTCAGACAATGAGCTCTATTCTGTTGTTTACCCAGGGTCAACCCTCACCTGCCATATCACATCAGACCTCCTGAACCATCTGTTCAGACCTAGGCTGAAAAAGGATATTTTCGTCTTCCTCACACTAAATGTCTTATTTTTTCAATTAGTTCATCACTCAAGGGGACCTAATAAAATATATGATGTTTGAGAATAGACTTCATACTGAAAGGAAAACAATGTTTTCTACATAATAGGATGAGGATCATATGGGTCCCTTGTTAGTGAACCTTGAAGGCCAATTTAAAGGAAATTTCCAGTTGAATTATTAAAAATTGTCTGCATTACATTTTGAGTGGCGCAGTTCAGCTGTAGGTGGTTCTGGGTATTCTGGCACCGGGACAGGAAGTCAGTTTGGCGCCCCCCTCCTCCTGCGGTTTGAGTAGTTTCATGTGACTGCTCATTCAAATATGATTTTAATACATTTTCTCATGATTCTGACATTCGGAAAATATTAAAGGGATCCTGTCACCTCCAAAACGCCTCCTAAGCTATCAAAACATGTCCCTGCAGCATTCATTCACTAATCTCACACTCCTTTTGTCTCCTAAAAGCAGCCTGTGAAAGTGGAGAAAAACGTTTTAATGCTCACTCATTAGGGATTATAATTAGCAGGGGCCATATTCTTTAGTCACTAGGGGGTGCTGTTTTGCAGCTCCAGGATCCAGCCTTTCTCTGTCTGTGCTGCTGTGAAACTGAAACTGAAGGCAGGACTAATGATTTACATTCTGCGAGTGATAGAGACGGGGGAGGGCAATGCCTGCACAAGCAACGCAAACACACAGAGACAGGGTGGATTCTGGAGCTGCAAAACAGCCCGCCTTGGTGACTAAAGAATATGGCCCCTGCTAATTATAATCACTAATGAGTGAGTATTAAAACGTTTTTATGCATTTTCACAGGATGCTTTTAGGAGACAAAAGAAGTGTGAGATTAGTGATAGGATGGTGCAGGAACATGTTTTGCTAGCTTAGGAGGCGTTTTGGAGGTGACAGGATCCCTTTAATAATTATGGTAATCATAATTGACTTAAATTGGGAAAGGTTTTTTTCAAATTTATGTCAGTGAGAAAAACATGCACGTGTCTTTTTATATAGTGTATGTAAACTTCTGGTTTCAATTTTAGATACATGTCAAATGAGAACAGGAAGAGGAGAAAAGTGCTGTTTGAGGACTTGAGAAACAAAATGATTGAAAATATCAATAACATCAAGGTTATACGTTCATCTCCAAAAAAACCTTGTTGTTCCTTTGTCCACAATGCACAACATAATGAAGAAGTTTACAATCCATGACACTGTAGCTAAGCTCCCTGGACATGGATGGCAGAGATAAATTGATGAAAGATTGCAACACATGATAGTCATGATGGTGGATAAGCAGCCCTAATCAAGTTCCAAAGAAATTCAAGCTGTCGTACAGGCTCATGGTGCATCAATGTCAGCGTGAACTATCCGTCAACATTTCAATGAAATAAAATGCTATGGCAGGAAAGCCAAAAAGACCTTATTGCTGACACAGATATATAATAAAACTAGACTGCAGTTTTCCAAAATGTATGTGAGTAAGCCTAAATCCTTCTGTGAAAGCATCTCATGGACAGATGAGACCAAGATAGAGCTTTTTGGTAAAGTGTGGTACATCATTTTACAGTTTACTGAAAATGGAATGAGGCCTATGAAAAAAGAGCACAGGACCTACAATCAAATATGGTGGAAGTTCAAAGATGATTTGGGGTTGTATTGCAGTCTTTGGCACTGGGTGCCTTTACTGTGTGAAAAGCATCATGAAATCTGAAGATTACCAAAGGATTTTCTTTTGTAATGTAAAGCTCAGTGCCAGAAAGATGGCTGAGTGTTCTAGGTCTTGGGTCTTCCAGCAGAACAATGACCCCAAACTTCAAAAAGCACCCAGAGCTGGCTTGAAACAAAGTGCTGGAGAGCTCTGAAGTGGCAGCAATGAGTCCAGATCTAAATCCCATTGATCACCTGTGATCTTAAAATTACTGTTGGGAGAAGAAACCTTCAAATATGAAAGACCTGGAGCAGATTTTAAAGAAGAGTCTAAAATTCTAGCTGAGAGAAGTATGCAGCTCCAAAAGATAATGTGATATAATGAGCACTAAGGTACACACAAGGACTCGACCAGTGAATAGTTTACCTTTCAGCTTTAATCGACAAATAGATCCGTCTAACCACAACGCGTTTCAACGCATATAGCGTCTTTCTCAAGAGCTTCTGCCTTTCAGAAGGAAAGGATTGATTTATCTTGTTGCCTTGCTTTATTTTGAGAAATTATCTGGTCATTTCCACTTCTTAACACCATCTGCCTATCAGGATCAGCACCGTTCATTAGGAACTATAGTAAGTGGAAATTGTAAAGGCGTTCATAAACAAAGAGTCTGTAAGAGACAGCTAGATGGTGGGGCAGGGAAGATCAAGTTGTGGCTTCTTGAAGATCAGAGTAATCTATGAATGCCTAAAAGAAACAAAAACAATGGAACCAGAAAGAGGAATGGTGGTAAAAGGAGGAAAATGCAAAGATGTAATCCTCTTCCCAGGATCAAACAGAGAACGCGCAAGACAGAAAGTGCAAGTCGTTCTAGAATTACCTGGAAGGAGCCTTGTAGGACATCTGATCCCAGATAGGACTTGTAGGTTTTTTTTATTATCCCCTAAAAAAATAAAAACTGAATAAATCTATGCAGGAATTAGCTACTGTTCTACAATACAACTTGCCGTAATAATTCTGCACACAGTGTACCTGCTTAAGATTTCTATTAAAGGGAACCAAACAGCAGGTTTTAGGGCTATACAGTGAAGCCAGCACAAAGATGCTGAGTGGAATCATACCTTTACTTCAATGATTACATGTAAGATTGCAGAGAAATCTGTTGTCAAACGACGGAAAATCTGTGCGGCAGAGGGGTGGAGTGTGCAGGCAGAGCAGACAGGGAAGTAATAAAAAGAAACCCAGCCTCTCAGTTGCCATTGTGCTGCACACTCTATCTCTCTGCTGCACAGATTTCCCAATGTTTGATAACAGTTTTCTCAGCAATCATACATGTAATCATTGAAGTAAAGGTATGATTGCACTCAGTATCCCAGAGCCTGTAAGACATTGGCTTCACTTCAGTGCCCTAAATCCTGCTGGTTGATTCCCTTTAAGCAAATGAGGGTATAGGAAAGGAAGGGAAAGGAGGGGAAGAGGAGGAGAGGGGAAGGGGTGTAAATGAGGAGGGGAGGTGGAGCATGGGGGACTATGCAAAAGTTAACACAACTTTACTGTCACATCTGTAAAACACGTTTAATTTAAATTTATAAACCAAAGGAGAAATTTATTGTAAGAAATAATCTAACATATCTTAATGGATATAAAAGCAATACAGTCAGAGCAAAACATAATGTAAAGGGAGGGGGCCTTTAGTTCTTTATAAGAAGTCATTCCTCAATCACAGGAGCATTTGGAAAATTCAAACCATTTTGCCCAATGTGATTTATAATATTTGAGTCTACCCATATGGCTCACAATCATATGTTCCATAATACAATTGTTAAGCATTTTGCTAAGGATTTCTTGAGTAGGTGGCACTTTGGAACTTGTCCAGTGTACAGCCACACCTGTTCTTGTCAGCGTAGTTTATAGAATATAATTAAAGCATCTATAAAATGTAGTTTATCTAATTCCAGAAACAATAATGCTGTAGCTGGATCCCCAGGGAAAGCTCGTACCCACAATGGTATCAATCAAAGACCGAATATAGATCCAAAATTTACTGATGATAGGGCAAGACCACCAGATATGAATGAATGTACCTTTGCCTGTCTGACACCTCCAGCACATAGGGGAGCTTTGTGGATATATATTATTAGATCTATGGGGGGTAAAGTACCCTCCGTATACATTTTGTCTCAAGGTTTCTAAGTGGTTTATACAATAGCAAGTTTTTTATTTGGAATGCAAATTCCAATTTTTCAGAGGAAAAAGAAAGATAAATGTCCCTCCTTTCCCACTTGGATATAAAAAAGAGGGAAGTGGATTCCATATCCAGTGAAATTGCAGAATATGCCTTCTAAATGCCCCTAGAAGAGTCTCTGTTAGTGGAAAATACGTGTTCATAAGGGGATTTAAGAGGGGGGGGGGGTATGTTATTCTTATGTAAGCCTCTACTCTGGTGTCTTGACTTATCCGTGACCTGATCTCTCTAATTCCTTTATATACCAACCCATGTCCCAACCCTATCGCTGGCTGTGAATAAGACTCGGAAAATTACTTTGGATAAATTGTCCTCAGCAGCCATTTTATTTGACAACATAAAGGAAAAACATTGCAGTTGCAAATATTGATAAAGTCCTCGAAGCTCCAAAAATCTGGTAATTTACCTTGACTTTGTCCCTCCCCTCCCTTACTCCCAGCTGTAAGCACCTGCTCAACAGTACCGTAAATACAAGGGGAGAGGTTGTCTTCCTATAAACCGTTAAGGGGAGCCTGACCTTACATGACTGTCCCTTGTCTGGAGCACAGGGTCAAAGAGGGCCCCCACCCTCTCGTCTAACATATATATAGCATGTGGTCACTGTACACCCCTGGCCCACTAGTCATTAGTCCTAAGGCCACCTTTGCCCCCACCCTTACCCACGGTCACTTCCTCCAGCCCAGCGTCATGCCGGCCCTCCCCCACAACAGGGTTGAGGTATTGCATTCAAAAAGGTGTTTGATTTGAAGATAAAACATTTACTCTTATGTATATCGGTTGCCAAATCTGAGAAGGGAATTAAAATGTTAGTAAATCTATCTTTTATCACAGTATGATGTTTGGATTAATTTCTTCATTGTTTAGTAAAGGCGCTAGAGCTTAGTAGGTGTGATAACAAATTCCAGACTTACATCATAAAGCTCTATTTGCTATCAGCAACCACTATGGGGAACTCAAGAGCTCACTGTATACTGATTTATTACAGAAATCAATGTATAAACAGTATACCGTAAACTCCTTGCCTCTGGAACGGTGTCAGCATGGGTGGTAAGTATAAGCTTTTTTATTTTTATATGGGCAAACATGGGGACTGAGAATGGGTTGTCCTAGTAGTTAAATGCAAGTTAAATCTGATAAAACATCAGATTGCACTCGCAACCATGTTAAACTATAGTACAATGCACATCTGTGAGTTTTTCCTATGCGAGAAATATGCCAAGGAAAAATGTGCAAGCAACATGCTGCGTATTTCAGCGGATTCTGCCAATGGGTGTGATGAAAACATTGCACACCACATGCATAGCACACTTTTTTAGCATGGTAGAAAAGATAGATAGGCCATGTCCGCACACCTGCGCTCTAAGTATTTAGCGGTTCTGCGCTAAATACTTAGGTTTTGCGAGAGAAGAGCAGGTGCGTGTGTGCCGGCACTTCCTTGAAATACCAGCACCTGGTTACCCGATGTGTATCGTGGTAACCACTTCACACTGCAGGCTGCATAGCGTTCGCTTATGCTGAGCGCACAGGGAAACGCTGCAAGCAGCGTTTCCCTGTGTGCTCGGCATAAGCGGTCACTAGGCAGCCTGCTGTATGAACTGGTTACCACGATACACATCGGGTAACCAGGGGCTGGTATTTTGTAGTAATGTGGAGGTGATGTCAGGAGATGTGTATAATTGGGTGTCGTCAGCATAGAGATGGCACTGAAAACCAAATCTAATGATGGTTTGTCCAATAGAGGCAGTGTATAGAGAGAAGGGGACATAGGACTGAATACTGAGGAACCCCAACCGTGAGAGGAAGAGGAGAGGAAGAGGAGCCGGCGAAAGATACAGTGAAGGAACGGTCAGAGAGGTAGGTGGAGAACCAGGAGAGAGCGATGTCCTTAAGTCCTCTGGCATGACACCAGAGGGAGTTACTGCACCCCAAACAGGAGGTGTAGTGCCCCCATAGTCTCAGGTAGAGGGGGGAGCTGCAGAGTCTGTATACAAAACTACAACAAGCCCAGCTATAGAGAGCCTAGCACCAGGGACTGTATATTCAGTAGGTCCAAGGGGGGGTGGAGCTTAGCTGAGCAGGAGACGTGACATCAGTGACAGTTCACAGCAGTCAGTCAGACGGTGTGAGGAGAGCAGAGAGGACGGACGCAGCAGAGCATGCAGCTCTGAGAGGAGGGTACCTCAACTTTAAGGAGGTAACCCAGATGCAGAGGGGACACCCCAGGCTTGGTGAAATTGACTTGCCCAGGGTATGGGAACTCAGGTATCTGGGCCCTCTGCTGTGGTAGGGATGTCACTGGTGGCCTACCCAGCCCCGTGGCCCTGGTCGTCAACTAAAAATGGGTAGTTGGAATGGGAAAAAAGTTTATAAGTTTATCGTGACGCCACCTGCAGATTCTGGTGATGTAGCACCAGCGCCGCTTCAGAGCTCCGGAAGGCAATGGTATAGCAGCCGAGATGGTACAGCTCCCTGCAGGTAGAACTGGCCCTCCGGGGCAGGGATGCACCTGTAGTGATGGAAGTGCTGATGATGGAGATATGTAAGCTGCAGTGCAGCCGTGAATAAAAGCACAGAGACTCTGTCACTGTACCCGGGTACTTTACTGGAACAATGCTGATGGTGGTACAGTTCACAGAAGACAACCATTGTTAAGTAAAGATAGCCGGCCGGGTAGTCACAGTGGGCTGCAGGATCTCTTGGAGTCTCCCGTGGTATGTCTTCCTTGTCTCTAACCCGTGTCTGCTGCTACTGCCTATATGGGAACAGACCGCTTAGTACCAGGCCCATTAGTGTGCTTCCTGAGTATCCCAGCTTTCCGCTCTCCTCTCTCCTTTACTGGATCTGGACCACGGTGGGTTATCCTGGTGTGTCTGGTTTCCTTTCTGACAGGGTGTCGGGGCCGGTAGATGGACCCGTGACCCTGTTATGGCTCAGGGGCTGAACTCCCTGTGCTGTGTCTTCAGAACCGGCACTCCAGTGTATAGACCAGGGTTCCCTCCCTGAGTATAGACGCTGGGGTGGGTCCCCACCTTCAGTCTGGGCTGCCTGTTCTCTCTCTCCAGGCCCCCTCTCTGGAAGTCTCTTTTCTCTCTCTCGGAGGCTCCCTGTGCTCCGTCTTTCCTCAGTGCTGACTAAAACTCACTGTGTGTCCTTCCTCCTCCCCTAACTCCTTCCCCTAGGGTACGGGCCCAAAACCATCTATTCTAGGTGGGTGTGTGGGAGTGCTAGGATGGGATCCTCCTACAAATCCTGCATTCTACTGTGACAGGGATAACTGCACACTCATTTATGGGTGCAGTACCCCAGCTGTGACGCCCGACAAGTTGGGCGCCACGTTCCCCCTTGGTGGAATACACTCGTCCGTGAGTGTGGTTAACTGGGGTACCGGTAGAGTGAAATTTTCTTTTTTATTAAACAATAACAATAACGGGTAACATATTTACATTTTCAAGCATTTTGTTTCATCCCTTTATAGGAGGCACCAAACTTAGAACGTTGCATTGTATAAAAAAAAACATTATTAACAGGGTATTCTTCGGCCTCACGGGACCAGTAACTGTGTGGACTCAGCGGTAACTATTGTCCTGCACAGTCCAGTGTGTGTTATGGGCCACTTGGGGTTAAACATTATTATTTAGCAGGGTCAGAGTTCTCATGAAAGTTTATGAGGCTCAAAAAGGGGCAAAAGGATAAAAAGATGGGATCCTCCTACAAATCCTACATTCCACTGTGACAGGGATAAACCCACTCTCATTTATGGGTGCAGTACCCCAACTGTGATGCCTGACCAGTGGGGCACCACAACAGCTGTCTGAAGAGTCCAGGTCACCACCGGTATACCGGAACCGAGGTAGTTTGCAAGGTTTATCCCAAACTGCTGACCGGCAGGCTGTGGGCCTGACAATAAGGAGGCACATCACCCATCAAGAAGTCTAACATCTGTCCCATAGCTGGGTTCAAGACACTGACTAGAATAGAGACTTTAGGCAACAGACCTTGAGGACAAGAGATCAGACTTAAGAGTGGGAGTGAAGGGAGCCATAGAGCCCTAAGGAGCAGGACCAGGAAAGTGACAAGAAAAGTACCTCTGTCAGACTCTGTAGTGAACCCCTGAAACCTGTGGCAACAAGTAAACTAAACTGTACCGTGTACCCATATTGAACCAGCTGGTACCAGTAAAAGATCTGTTTGAGCAAATCTGGACTCTGCCTCTATTTAATCCGCCACCTGGGAAATCTCTACAGCATCTGAGAATTAAGGATTACTACTCCCCTCATCCACCCCGCTGCCCTGACGTAAAGCTCAGCCTGTGGGGAGCTGTACTACCCAAAGGTGCATCACCATCACCTCAGCGGCCGGCTGCAGCGCTGGTATCTACATTACCAGGTACAACAGGTGGTGTCACATATAATAATTCCCCATCCCAAAAAATTTTCCCCTCAGCCATTGAGTGTCCAGGGCACGGGACCGGGACCCGACCAGCCATGATCCCCACTGAAGTAGCAACCTGTCCCCACCCTGATGACCGACTCAGAAGCATAGAGAGAAGGAGCTTGTGACCCACCGTATCGAATGCAGTGGAGCGATCCAGGAGGATCAACGGGGAGTAGTAACCATTAGATTTAGCTGTTAGTACATCATTAGAGACTTTAGTGAGGGCAGTTTCAGTAGAATGTAAGGAGTGGAAGCCGGATTGTAGAGGGTCAAGAAGAGAATTGTCAGAGAGATAGCGGATCATACGGGAGTGGACCAAGCGTTCCAGGAGTTTAGAGTTGAATGGGAGATTAGAGACAGGTCTTTAGTTGGCAGCAGAGTTCTGGTTGGGGGATTTTTTTTTTAAATAATGGATGTATGCTGGGGTGTTTGAAGGAGGAGGGGAAAACACCAGATGAGAGGGAAAGATTAAATACTTTAGTTAGGTGAGATGAACATGCAAGAAGCGGGGTGACTTCTTCCTCTGTGACAGGATCAAAGACCGAAAGTGAGTTGGATGAAGTGCAGGAGGGAAGAAAATGCTTGATGCACATTTGGCAGCACAAGTGAACAAAGTATATGTTTGTTTGTCTGGCAAGACTTACCCGTTTCCTGCTCCGTTTAACTGCCCGGTATAACTGTATATTGCACTAGGGCAGATCCCACGCATTTTTTTTACCAGCCAAGGTAAACTTATGTAGCTGAGGGTGGATATCTGAATCTTGTAGCAATTTCAGATATCCAGTGGCATTGAGGTTTCCATTGATGAAGAATGGCCCCACTATCTTAGTACCCCATATACCACACCATACCATCACTTTTTGTGTTCCAGCAGTCTTGGAGGGATCTATCCACTGTGGGTTAGGGTATGTGCGCACTGGTCGGGTTAGGGCCTGATTAGGTGTGTAAACCGCCGGTCGGTTTACATAAATTTCATGTAAATTTATGTTAATCCAAACCGGCGTTTGGATTAACATTGAAACCTATGTAAACCGACACCCGCTGTGCACACAGCGGCGGTTTACACATGCTCATCTGTTGCTAACCCGCTGGGTTCCCAGCGGGTTAGCAAAGAATGAGCTTGTTCTATAATCCGGCCGGTTCTGCAGCGGCTGCAAGCAGAATCATGTACTGCTTCCAGCCGCCGCAACACCGCCGCCGCTAACCCGCCCGTCACCCGCCCGTCTCCCGCCGCACATACCCGACAGGAAGCCGGTGGACGGCTCCGGAGCTTCCTGTCGGGTCCCGCCCAGCCGCCGTCGCCACAAACCCGCCCACCGTGCGCACATACCCATAGTGTCAGACCAATAGCGCTGGTTTTGTTTGTTAACTTCACCATTCACAAATAAGTTTGCCTCATCCCTCATCTGAAGACTAGAAGAAAGGTAGAAAAGCGCACATAGGGTCTTATCCGGGTGTAACCGGGGTGTTGTATTGTGTGCTGTTGCACTAACCTTATGTTGTTGTGAGAGTCACAACAACTATTGAAGCATAAGCCGGCTTGCAGCACTCCGCCCAAGGGAAACCGATTAAAGCATTAGATGAAAGGTGGTAATTCGTGCGCTGCCGTCTGTCCGTTGGTTCCAGGTAAACCTTGTGGATCTCTGATGAAGTGGTCTGAAGTACCACGAAACGCGTAAGAATTGTACATTAAAGGTATTACTTTTAACATCTTGTGATTCCTTGGATTTCCTGGAACCAACGGACAGACGGCAGCGCACGAATTACCACCTTTCATCTAATGCTTTAATCGGTTACCCTCATCTGAAGGCAATTGTCTATACTGTGAGGATACAAGATGTGCAGCATCTGAAACAACGGATACTGGAAGCCTGTGCAGCATTTCTTCAGCGGTGTTGCTATCTGTGTCAAGAGTGGGAGAAGAGGGTTGCATTGACAATACAACACAATGGGCAGCACTTTGAGCACATTTTATAAGTGGTCATAAACTTGTAAATAACTCATGAAAGAATAAAGGTATATTAAAGCCAAGCACACCATTGTTTTTCTTATGAAATTCTCAATGTTTGATGTGTCACATGACCCTCTTCTCATTGAAAAAAAATAAAGTTGGATCCAAAATGGCCACCTTCAAAATGGCCACCATGGTCACCACCCCTAGGGAAAATTTTTCCCCCTCCCATATATTAATGTGCCTCACACAGGAAGTTGAAATCACCAACCATTCCCATTTTATTTAGGGGCATCCATATGGATGGCTCACACTGTATATATGTATATTTATTAGTAGCTCATTTTTCAATGACACATTCCCTTAAATCTGACATAAGCATGCTATTGATATTATGTAGTAAGCGTCCATGAATCACGCTTCCCCTCCACATTAATAAACAACCTGTGAACAAGTCTGTGAACAAACTATGACTTCCCACACAGAAAGCCGCCTTATCTCATCACTAACCAGGCTGCCAAATTCCTGACTCATTGGCATTTTATTATATTGAGCTCTTCTTTGAACTTCCATGTTATTTATTAAGTTAGACAGTTTTAAATAAGTGTAAATTCATCAGGATGTCTGCGATCTCTGTGAAATATGTTACCCAGGTTAATCAAGGAAACTCTGTTATCCTAAAATTATTTTACAATACAAAATAGATCAGACGTGAATTTGATCTTCAATAGCAGTAGCTATCCTGTATGCTGACACCTTCCAAATCCAAGGAAGCAACTCCTCTTGTTTAGATAAAACAAGATTCTGTATATTTACATATAATATAAATACAAATATTCGCCATATAACGCTGAACTCGTCCTTCTGTCCAAAGCTGGGACAGAACCGCTTGAGGTCCTCCTGGTGTGTAGCGCTATATTCATGTTGTCGTTGAAGTCCTTAATAAAATGGCACCGACGTTAGCTCATGTGCATACCGCAAACTCTGGCACCATTTTATTGAATATCACCAGTCACCAGTTTGGTTCAGATGATATTCACAGACACAATGTCTTCAAGAAAATGAAAATTTAGTGAAGGATTCAACTTCAACATGAACATAAGCGGTGATGTCACAGCAGGAGGCGGAGCGGCCGGCCTCCTGCTGTGACATCACCGCCTTTCGCCGCCCTGCTCCATGTTAACCATGGAGCAGGGCGGTGACGTCACTGCAGGAAGCGGGGCAAAGCAACCAGCACTGCAATAAGCTCTGTGTACTATGCAGCAAGCGAGGGAGACAATGATTGGCATCAGGGAGGCGGCGGTGGGCGGATTAAAAATACACGGGGTGTGAAACTGCCCTTTGGCTCCAGCCACAAGCCACCTCCTATTTGGCTCCACAATGTAAGTTTTCAAAGTGTATTATCTCGGGATACAGGGGGCTCAAGGGCTGGGGGACCCCTTGCCTGGATGCAGCAGACATGCTGCATTCAGTGCTGTAATTAGATCACATTCTGTGGTTGGTGACAGGTCCTCTTTAAGCTCTTCAGCTCAGGTGCAAATCTATATAGTTGAATTACATATGTATCAAAATGATAGCAGCACACTGGTTAAGCCAATACATGCAGACAATGATGTTTCTAGATGTTACTTTGAGAAAAAATAAAAACTAAAATGTTTTCTCAAAATAACTCAGGTAATAATTATCTGAGTTTTTTTGAGACAACTTTTTAGTTTTTAGTTTTTTCTCAAAGTAACATCTAGAAACATCATTGTCTGCATGTATTGGCTTAACCAGTGTGCAGCTATTATTTTGATACATATAACATACAGATATATATATAACTGAACATATAACATAGGATACACTGAGACTGATATATACATAACATAGGATACACTAAGATAGATTTATACATAATATAGGATGCGCTGAGACTGCTGTATACATGAGATAGGAAGCACTGAAACTGCTGTATATACAAATAACAGGATAGACTGAGACTCTACTATATACATTACATAAGATGCACAGACTGCTATATACAGTGCCTTGTAAAATTATTCGTCCCTCTTAAACTTTTCAACCTTTTGCCACATTTCAGGCTTCAAACATAAAGATATAAATTCTAATTTTTTTATGAAAAATCAACATCAAGTGGGACACATTCGTTAATTGTAACGAAATTTATTGGATGTTTTAAACTTTTTTAACAAATAAAAAACTGAAAAGTGGGGCGTGCAATATTATTCAGCCCCTTTACTTTCAGTGCAGCAAGCTCACTCCAGAAGTTCAGTGTGAATCTCTGAATGATCCAAGGTTGTCCTAAATGACTGATAATGATAAATAGAATCCACCTGTGTGTAATCAAGTCTCCGTATAAATGCACCTGCTCTGTGATAGTCTCATGGTTCTGTTTCAAGTGCAGAGAGCATCATGAAGACCAAGGAACACACCAGGCAGGTCCGAGATACTGTTGTGTCCCAGTTTAAAGCTGGTGTAGCTCCCTGCCAGTAAAGGTAACCACAGACCTACCTAAAACATGGATGGATTTCCACAGTGGGTACCCCAAACTCATACAACACCTTCCACCCCAGACCTGTAGGGGAGCACCACTTGCTGCCGTTAAGCAAGCTCCCCTATAAATACCGGTGCTGGGGGCAGAGTTAGTCAGAGTGTGCAGTCGCTAGGAGAACTGTGAAGATGTCCTGGTGTGTCGGAGCCGCACAAGGTCCAAGCCAGTTGACAACCGAGCAGTTAGCAGCCTAGCCAGTGCAGAGACCTAAGAGTGAGGTCGAAGGCAAGGCGAGAGGCATGAAGTGAGAGCAGTCTGGGGGCAGAGGAGCCATACCAGTTCACCCCAGAAAGCCACCCGGACACCGGAGTCCGAGTCTGCAGGAGAACATCTAGCCCAGCAGAGAAACTGGTTCACCATGAGACACCAGTCTCCCAGGCATCTGTGTAGCAACCAAGAAGGGAGCCAGGCACCGCAGGAGAGAATATAGTGGTAGTTCAAACGAAGGTTTCCCACTACAACACACAGGTGACAGGAGAGCAGAGGAGGCCAGGCCTAGTTTTCCACAGGGCAGGGGCTTCAAGAAGGGAAAAGTGACAAGGAGCCATTAAACTCACTCACTGTGGCGATCCAGAAGTGGTTCCCGACGATATCCCTGATGAAGGTGCCAGGCTAGGCGCCGAAACGCATAGAGGAGGAGAATAACGAATGGAAATCTGACTGTCTCTTTGGTGAGTTTTTTAAGCCCTGGAGCAGCGTGGACCGTGGCACACCTGCACTCCCATCATCTTTCTGGATTAAACAACTGTTCAGTGGTCGGTGGAGGTCCAGCAGCAGCTTGGAATAATATTTCCAAAACCGAGTTCCCATAGACCCTGGGTGCGTCACTGGATTTGGATACAAAACTGCAGCAAACTCACTCCAGAAGTTCAGTGAGGATCTCTGAATGATCCAATGTTGTCCTAAATGGCTGGTAATGATAAATAGAATCCACCTGTGTGTATTCAAGTCTCCGTATAAATGCACCTGCTCTGTGATAGTCTCATGGTTCTGTTTCAAGTGCAGAGAGCATCATGAAGACCAAGGAACACACCAGGCAGGTCCGAGATACTGTTGTGTCCAAGTTTAAAGCTGGTGTGGCTCCCTGCCAGTAAAGGTAACCACAGACCTACCTAAAACATGGATGGATTTCCACAGTGGGTACCCCAAACTCATACAACACCTTCCACCCCAGACCTGTAGGGGGAGCACCACTTGCTGCCGTTAAGCAAGCTCCCCTATAAATACCGGTGCTGGGGGCAGAGTTAGTCAGAGTGTGCAGTCGCTAGGAGAACTGTGAAGATGTCCTGGTGTGTCGGAGCCGCACAAGGTCCAAGCCAGTTGACAACCGAGCAGTTAGCAGCCTAGCCAGTGCAGAGACCTAAGAGTGAGGTCGAAGGCAAGGCGAGAGGCATGAAGTGAGAGCAGTCTGGGGCAGAGGAGCCATACCAGTTCACCCCAGAAAGCCACCCGGACACCGGAGTCCGAGTCTGCAGGAGAACATCTAGCCCAGCAGAGAAACTGGTTCACCATGAGACACCAGTCTCCCAGGCATCTGTGTAGCAACCAAGAAGGGAGCCAGGCACCGCAGGAGAGAATATAGTGGTAGTTCAAACGAAGGTTTCCCACTACAACACACAGGTGACAGGAGAGCAGAGGAGGCCAGGCCTAGTTTTCCACAGGGCAGGGGCTTCAAGAAGGGAAAAGTGACAAGGAGCCATTAAACTCACTCACTGTGGCGATCCAGAAGTGGTTCCCGACGATATCCCTGATGAAGGTGCCAGGCTAGGCGCCGAAACGCATAGGAGGAGGAGAATAACGAATGGAAATCTGACTGTCTCTTTGGTGAGTTTTTTAAGCCCTGGAGCAGCGTGGACCGTGGCACACCTGCACTCCCATCATCTTTCTGGATTAAACAACTGTTCAGTGGTCGGTGGAGGTCCAGCAGCAGCTTGGAATAATATTTCCAAAACCGAGTTCCCATAGACCCTGGGTGCGTCACTGGATTTGGATACAAAACTGCAGCAAACTCACTCCAGAAGTTCAGTGAGGATCTCTGAATGATCCAATGTTGTCCTAAATGGCTGGTAATGATAAATAGAATCCACCTGTGTGTATTCAAGTCTCCGTATAAATGCACCTGCTCTGTGATAGTCTCATGGTTCTGTTTCAAGTGCAGAGAGCATCATGAAGACCAAGGAACACACCAGGCAGGTCCGAGATACTGTTGTGTCCAAGTTTAAAGCTGGTGTGGCTCCCTGCCAGTAAAGGTAACCACAGACCTACCTAAAACATGGATGGATTTCCACAGTGGGTACCCCAAACTCATACAACACCTTCCACCCCAGACCTGTAGGGGGAGCACCACTTGCTGCCGTTAAGCAAGCTCCCCTATAAATACCGGTGCTGGGGGCAGAGTTAGTCAGAGTGTGCAGTCGCTAGGAGAACTGTGAAGATGTCCTGGTGTGTCGGAGCCGCACAAGGTCCAAGCCAGTTGACAACCGAGCAGTTAGCAGCCTAGCCAGTGCAGAGACCTAAGAGTGAGGTCGAAGGCAAGGCGAGAGGCATGAAGTGAGAGCAGTCTGGGGGCAGAGGAGCCATACCAGTTCACCCCAGAAAGCCACCCGGACACCGGAGTCCGAGTCTGCAGGAGAACATCTAGCCCAGCAGAGAAACTGGTTCACCATGAGACACCAGTCTCCCAGGCATCTGTGTAGCAACCAAGAAGGGAGCCAGGCACCGCAGGAGAGAATATAGTGGTAGTTCAAACGAAGGTTTCCCACTACAACACACAGGTGACAGGAGAGCAGAGGAGGCCAGGCCTAGTTTTCCACAGGGCAGGGCTTCAAGAAGGGAAAAGTGACAAGGAGCCATTAAACTCACTCACTGTGGCGATCCAGAAGTGGTTCCCGACGATATCCCTGATGAAGGTGCCAGGCTAGGCGCCGAAACGCATAGGAGGAAGAGAATAACGAATGGAAATCTGACTGTCTCTTTGGTGAGTTTTTTAAGCCCTGGAGCAGCGTGGACCGTGGCACACCTGCACTCCCATCATCTTTCTGGATTAAACAACTGTTCAGTGGTCGGTGGAGGTCCTGCAGCAGCTTAGAATAATATTTCCAAAACCGAGTTCCCATAGACCCCTGGGTGCGTCACTGGATTTGGATACAAAACTGCAGCAAACTCACTCCAGAAGTTCAGTGAGGATCTCTGAATGATCCAATGTTGTCCTAAATGGCTGGTAATGATAAATAGAATCCACCTGTGTGTAATCAAGTCTCCGTATAAATGCACCTGCTCTGTGATAGTCTCATGGTTCTGTTTCAAGTGCAGAGAGCATCATGAAGACCAAGGAACACACCAGGCAGGTCCGAGATACTGTTGTGTCCAAGTTTAAAGCTGGTGTGGCTACCTGCCAGTAAAGGTAACCACAGACCTACCTAAAACATGGATGGATTTCCACAGTGGGTACCCCAAACTCATACAACACCTTCCACCCCAGACCTGTAGGGGGAGCACCACTTGCTGCCGTTAAGCAAGCTCACCTATAAATACCGGTGCTGGGGGCAGAGTTAGTCAGAGTGTGCAGTCGCTAGGAGAACTGTGAAGATGTCCTGGTGTGTCGGAGCCGCACAAGGTCCAAGCCAGTTGACAACCGAGCAGTTAGCAGCCTAGCCAGTGCAGAGACCTAAGAGTGAGGTCGAAGGCAAGGCGAGAGGCATGAAGTGAGAGCAGTCTGGGGGCAGAGGAGCCATACCAGTTCACCCCAGAAAGCCACCCGGACACCGGAGTCCGAGTCTGCAGGAGAACATCTAGCCCAGCAGAGAAACTGGTTCACCATGAGACACCAGTCTCCCAGGCATCTGTGTAGCAACCAAGAAGGGAGCCAGGCACCGCAGGAGAGAATATAGTGGTAGTTCAAACGAAGGTTTCCCACTACAACACACAGGTGACAGGAGAGCAGAGGAGGCCAGGCCTAGTTTTCCACAGGGCAGGGGCTTCAAGAAGGGAAAAGTGACAAGGAGCCATTAAACTCACTCACTGTGGCGATCCAGAAGTGGTTCCCGACGATATCCCTGATGAAGGTGCCAGGCTAGGCGCCGAAACGCATAGGAGGAGGAGAATAACGAATGGAAATCTGACTGTCTCTTTGGTGAGTTTTTTAAGCCCTGGAGCAGCGTGGACCGTGGCACACCTGCACTCCCATCATCTTTCTGGATTAAACAACTGTTCAGTGGTCGGTGGAGGTCCTGCAGCAGCTTGGAATAATATTTCCAAAACGCCTTCAAACCAGTTGTGGGGATCACAACTGCACCAGGTGAGTGGCTTCTCGGCATCACCCCATTACCATCAGTGTCACTAGTCATAGGGCACTCTTGCGCCTCTTGTCCCCCACCCTTTTATATTTTTACAAGGAGCCATTAAACTCACTCACTGTGGCGATCCAGAAGTGGTTCACGACCACCGGAGAGTACCCTGGACATTACCTGTAATTCAGTAAAGGTACAGAAACAACTTACGGTGTGTGTTGATTCCTCAGTCCCTGACCCTGTCCGCTACAGAGACTGCCCCAGCTGCCTGACAGCGAAGCCACTCCCTGCATCAATCCCTGTCACCTCACTACAGCCCCAGGGACCCTGCTCCACTTGTGGGGAGCTAAACCACCCAGCTGCCCAACCATTATTCCCGGAGGCCAACAACAGCACTGGTGCATTCACCAGCAACCACATGTGGAGTCATGACAAACTTTTATTCTTTTTATTCCCTTTCATTTATTCCCCCAATTTTTAGCTGACCACCAAGGCTACGGGTTTGGGCAGTCCACCAGTGACATCCCTGCAACCCCACGCCCGGGTACCGAGTTCCCATAGACCCCTGGGTGCGTCACTGGATTTGGATACAAAACTGCAGCAAACTCACTCCAGAAGTTCAGTGAGGATCTCTGAATGATCCAATGTTGTTCTAAATGGCTGGTAATGATAAATAGAATCCACCTGTGTGTAATCAAGTCTCCATATAAATGCACCTGCTCTGTGATAGTCTCAGGGTTCTGTTTCAAGTGCAGAGAGCATCATGAAGACCAAGGAACACACCAGGCAGGTTCAAGATACTGTTGTTGCGAAGTTTAAAGCCGGATTTGGATACAAAAAATTTCCCAAGTTTTAAACATCTCAAAAACCATTGTGCAAGCGATCATATTGAAATGGAAGGAGTATCAGACCACTGCAAATCTACCAAGACCCGGCCGTCCCTCTAAACTTTCATCTCGAACAAGGAGAAGACTGATCAGAGATGCAGCCAAAAGGCCCATGATCACTCTGGATGAACTGCAGAGATCTACAGCTGAGGTGGGAGAGTCTGTCCATAGGACAACAATCAGTCGTACACTGCACAAATCTGACCTTTATGGAAGAGTGGCAAGAAGAAAGCCATTTCTCAAAGACATCCATAAAAAGTCTCATTTGAAGTTTGCCAGAAGCCACCTGGGAGACACCAAACATGTGGAATAAGGTGCTCTGGTCAGATGAAACCAAAATCAAACTTTTTGGCCACAATGCAAAACGATATGTTTGGTGTAAAGCAACACAACTCATCAAACACCATCCCCACTGTCAAACATGGTGGTGGCAGCATAATGGTTTGGGCCTGCATTTCTTCAGCAGGGACAGGGAAGATGGTTAAAATTGATGGGAAGATGGACGGAGCCAAATACAGGACCATTCTGGAAGAAAACCTATTGGAGTCTGCAAAAGACCTGAGACTGGGACGGAGATTTATCTTCCAACAAGACAATGATCCCAAACATAAAGCAAAATCTACAATGGAATGGTTCAAAAATAAACGTATCCAGGTGTTAGAATGGCCAAGTCACAGTCCAGACCTGAATCCAATGGAGAATCTGTGGAAAGAGCTGAAAACTGCTGATCACAAACGCTCTCCATCCAACCTCACTGAGCTCCAGCTTGTAAGGAAGAACGGGCAAGAATTTCAGTCTCTCAATGTGCAAAAATGATAGAGGCATACCCCAAGTGACTGCAGTGTAATCGCAGCACAAGGTGGCGCTACAAAGTATTAACTCAAGGGGCCGAATAATATTGCACGCCCCACTTTTCAGTTTTTCATTTGTTGAAAAAGTTTAAAATATGCAATAAATTTTGTTCCACTTCATGATTGTGTCCCACTTGTTGATGATAATTCACCAAAAAATTAGAATTTATATCTTTGAAGCCTGAAATGTGGCAAAAGGTTGAAAAGGTCAAGGGGGCCAAATACTTTCACAAGGCACTGTATATATATCAGCAGTCATTGGTGAGGTCCTTCTCTTTCCTTAGATCATAGTTGCACATGTCAGTCGTTTTAGCACATGTACAGTACAAACTTGAGAAAACTGAAGAAAATAATTGACAGTATAAAAAAAGCACTTGTGTTTTGTAAATTTAGGTCTGTCATATTAAGGGGCTGGGAATGTATGAGCTGGATCGAGTGACCCACTGTGGGATTCAGAAATGCAGCCCACTGGGAACCTCTGACTATAGGTATATGGATAGGGCACAGGAACAGGTGGCACATACTGCAATATACAATGGGGCTCAACCTTTAAACCTTGGCATTTACCTCTTTCATGCCTTCATCAATAGTGCTCATTTAGGGAGCAAATAGACAGTGGGACAGATATCCTTCTAACATAGGCTCTGAAGTAAAGGGATAGCGGGATATCGATGAATGGTCATAGAAGACGGAGACCTGGTGAACTACTGCTATTATTCCCACCAACAGGGCTTCAAAGGAATCTCTCAGCAGGATTTTGCTACCTCATCTTACAACAGTGTGAAGCAAAGAAAGACCCTGAATCCAATTATTATTATTGATATTATTTATTATTGCACCATTTATTCCATGGCACTTTACATATGAAAAGAAGCATGCACAATAGAGACAAGTACAAAATTCATGAACAATGCAAGTCACCGACCAGTACAGGAGGAGAAAGGACCCTGCTTGCAAGGGCTTAAAGTCAACAAGGAATGGGTGAGGATACAGTAGGTGAAGAGAGAGGACCCTGCCTGCGAGTGCTTATAGTCTACAAGGGATGGGTGAGGATACATTAGATGAAGAGAGAGGACCCTGCCCACGAGGGCTCACAATCTACAAGGGATGGGTGAGGATACAGTAGGTGAAGAGAGAGGACCCTGCCCACGAGGGCTCACAGTCTACAAGGGATGGGTCAGGATACAGTAGGTGAAAAGAGAGGACCCTGCCCACGAGGGCTCATAGACTACAAAGGATGGATGAGGATACAGTAGGTGAGGAGAGAGGGCCCTGCCCGTGAGGGCTCACAATCTACAAGGTATGGGTGAGGATACAGTAGGTGAGGAGAGAGGACCCTCCCTGCGAAAGCTCACAGTCTACAAGGGATGGGTGAGGATACGTAGGTGAGGGTAGAGCTGGTTATTTAGCGGTATAGTGGACTGAGGATCACTGCAGGTTGTAGACTTGTTGGAGTGTCTGAGTCTTCTGACTCCCTTTCAAGGTTTCCACAGTAGGAGAGTCTGATTTGTGGGGGCAGAGAATTCCAGAGCATGGGAGATTCATGGGAGAAATCTTGTCTGTGGTAGGGGAAGAGGAGATAAGAGGACAGGAGAAAAGGAGATCTTGTCAGGATCGTAGGTCACGTGCAAGTAAGTACCAGGAGACCAATGTATCACTTAGATAACTGGGTGCAGTGATTCTGACACACTAAGATGTCTCTATAGACATTGTACATTGACAGTGAGGCATTAATCAGAGGAGGGTGTGTGTGTGTGGCAATATGGCACAAGACAGTTAGTCAAAGCAATAATAAGGTCCTGCTGCTAAAACAAACATTGCAAGTAAACAACACTACAGTCCTTGACAAAAGAGGCATCATTGAGTTATTTGTGTTAACCCTTACAGTATGCTGTCTTCAGATTACATAGCAAAAGAATCTGCTGACAGATTCCCTTTAATAAATGATTGCCGACAGGATTATATACTGCAAATTCATTGTACAAGGTATCAAATGATTGTATGTTCAAGAATTGCTGTTTTTGGTTACCCTGCCATCCCAAATGGAACAAAAAGTTTAGAAAAGTTACATGTATCCCAAAATAGTACCAATAAAAACTATAGCTCCACCCTGCAAAGAATAAGCTGATTTATAGGGAGCTGGAAAAGGGGGTGAGAAAATACACCTATGCAGAGAGAGAGGTGAGCGGAGAGGTGCGCATTTTTTGTTATCATTTAATTAGTACCCGGTATGTGGTTTGGAAAGACCCCATAGCAAAATGAGACATTTTCAGTTTGCATCCAATATCTAAAATACGATTTCAATTTCTTACCAAAATTCTAGCGAACTGCTGAATCTGAATATTGACAGCTTTTCTCATCAATCTCCACCACCTCCGGCCAGCGCTTGTTCGCTCTTATTCTCATCTTAGCCATTAACAATTTCAGCTTACATATGCTTAAAAATTAAAAGAATGAAAATGTTTGCAGCTGTGTGTATAGCAGATATCACATTCCTGCACATTTGTGTATTCAGAAAATTAATATATTTGACAGCACTTTAGAAAGAAACTAACTACTTAAATTAGTCCCTGTCCCACGTGGGTCTTATACTCTAATTTCTCTATTTTTGGTACAGAAAAACCATACATGCTAAGGTCGTCATCACAGGAAATCATTTGCCTGACAGTATGTTTTTTAATTGTGGAATTCTGAATACGTTGATAAAACCCATGAAAAACACATAAACGCTCTAGGCAGATGTCATGGAGCGAAAAAATGGGTAAAGGAAGATTTGTGTGTCCTGTAGGAACAAGTCTACTTTTGCTGATATTACATACACTTTCAAGCTCTTATGGCCACTTTACACACACCAACTTATCTGTCCAACTTCTGACCAACTTACTGGTTGCAGTGAAATCATGGACACATTGCTCCATTTTGTGGCTGTGTACAAATAGAGCAATGTGTCCATGATTTCACTGCAACCAGTAAGTTGGTCAGAAGTTGGACAGATAAGTTGGTGTGTGTAAAGTGGCCCATATGGTACCTTTACACGCCGCGACGGCAGGCTGGATACATCGCGCTACAGGCTACAAATGTAGCTTGTAGCGTCAATGTAGCCCGTCGTAGCGGCGTCTGAAGACGCGACGCTACAGCCGGCGACAGATACATCTGTTTATGGGCTCTGCTCGAAAACAGATGGCTATATCGCCGATGGTAGCGAGCTGTATCGGCGTGTAAAGAAGCAACGGAAGGGAACTCTGGACACCCTGCGCTGTAGCTGCAATGTAGCTAAGGCGTCACCTCGGCTCCGTCTTACCGCGCCCCATGTGCGATCATTGGTGGAAGCCTCTGCGTGCCGATTGGCCCTTGGCGCACAGGCCTCCATCTTGGATGAGCTGTCCCTTCAGCACTACACATACGCGCCGTATGCACGATCATACCTTAGTACAATTACGCGGCCCACAACTTACGGGAAACCAAACCAAATGGCCCATGATTCTCATATACAGTGTGCACATCCTGTGAACACATAATGAATAATGCTGGACACAGTGGTGAACAATGTGTTACGGACCGGCCTGCCTTTTTATTGAACTGCAGATGCCGCATAAAAGTGTCCCTTAAGTGTCTGGGCGCAACTGAAACACTGATGCACGTATACAGACACCGCATTGAAGTCGAGTAGTCAGTACACAGCGCACAGGCTTGCTGTACGCATCGCTCTGTGGGTGTTGTACAGTAGGTGCCGCAGAAGTGCTTCGCCCGTGTCACTGCGCGTAGGACTAGTTCAAAGGGTGCGTGACCCGGAACGTGGCCGTAATGACGTAATTACGATAGTTTCGTTTTCACTCTGCCTGCAAGGTGCCAGCCCCTCCTCTGCACACACCATTGCAGTCATGGCGGCCGTTCACCGCGCTGCTACGTGGGGGATGGCAGAGCTCATCATCTTAATTGACCACTGTGACCGGTATGATTACTGGGGTAATCGGCACCACCGTCACCCTAGGCTGCGCAATCGCGCCACTATTCGGCGGATTCAGCGGGCTCTGCTCAACCAACTGGGGGTGCAGAGGACCGCTAAAGCCGTCCAGAAGAAGATAGCGGACCTGAAGCACAAATGCCCAGGCCGCATACTCGATATCCGTGGCAGGATTGCCAGGCTGCGTGGTGAGTACTTCAGAGGGCCACACATGATTTGTATTGTATGTAAGCACAACAAAAACATAAAAATTCGTTGACACACATCCTAGGTATAGTGAGAGGGACACCGGCAGACATGCAATGGGGGACAATATAGGCCGCACATTATAGATAGACTGACTACACATCTGCCTAAAAATAATGTTCATGTGCCACCCAAGATTACTCTACAGTGTTACATGCCCTCCAACCAATTAACACACTCATGCCACATACCTACGCCATACAGAATACATGAGATCATCCCATATAGGAAAAACACCAAACACATATCACAAATATTGAACTGTCAATACATCTCAGAGCCTAAACAGTATGCTGACACATCAATTATTGTTTCATAATCTGCAGATGCGGAAGTGTCAGCCGATGAGGCTCCCTCACAAATGGCTGCAGGTGGCCCACCAACCTCACCGCCGCAAGAGGCAGCTGGGCCACACACACCACCGCCACAAGAGGCAGCTGGAGCCCACACACCACCGGGGCAACAGCCAGCTGGGCCACCATCCCCACCAGGGAATAGCCCCTCACCAGGGCATGAGGAGGACCCTGCTGAGCCTGCGTTGGTGGAGGCAGAGGTGGGCTCACCTGGTCGCCAACCTGATGCTGTTGGCCAACCCCCAAATGCAGCTGCGTTGGATGTTTATGGCGGTAAGTGATTTCAGTTTGATTAGAGGGGCCGAACACTGTAAGCATTGTTGTTGTTACTTGGGAAATGGAAAAGCTAGGCATTTCTGACATAATGTCCTTCACACACTCTTGCAGATGGAGAACGTGCTGGAGCTGCCGGCTGGAGTGTCAGTGCCTCCCCATCACCCCCTGATAGTCAGGATGATGTTGCGCCCGAGGGTAAGGACAATATTGCTTGTGTGAACATGACACAAACACCAGAGGTAGGATTCTGAAGTAATGATGTTTTTTCCCCACACACAATACAGGTGTACCCACCATGGAGGACGTCGTGAGGGCTCACCACCAGTTTGCCCACCGACTGCAACGGGCCCTACACCGGGGAATACAGGATCTTACCCGCCTGTCTAACATGGTGGATACCGTCCTGAAACATCAAGATGGCCAACATTAAGATGGAACCCCCCGTAAACAAATTTGCCCCCCTGACCCCCAAATGTGTTGTCCTAGTTGGACCTTGAACTTACAGACGTTGCCTGTTAGGCTTTTGATGTGGATTTTTTTTTTTGTTATTTTTGGCCCCCGTTGGGCTCTTTTCTTATAGTGTTCCACTATCACAAAAGGGGGATTGTGGGATGGCCAGGGCTTTGGCCCTTGCACCTATCCTGTCCCACATTGGGACCATCAGGAGTGTGGATTAACCAGCCCTTTACCTCATGGACCTATCCTGTCCCACATTGGGACCATCAGGAGTGTGGATTAACCAGCCCTTTACCTCATGGACCTATCCTGTCCCACATTGGGACCATCAGAAGTGTGGATTAACCAGCCCTTTACCTCATGGACCTATCCTGTCCCACATTGGGACCATCAGGAGTGTGGGATGGCTACACCTATCAGAAAGCTGCATTCTGTGTTTTGTGGCAAATGACTTCCACACATGTATGTAGCAAATAAAATGTCTTTGTAAGTTTTACTTTGCCTCACTCATGTCACAACAAGAATATGGGGGGGCAAATGTTCTACAGGTTAATATCTCACACACATTACTACAGCTCTTTGTCAATGTCCTACCACAGTACAAAGGAACCTATGGTCGTCCTACACTGAGGCCATTGGCCCATATTGGGTGTCTTGGCCCAAACTATATTGTCAACAACACCATTCACCCAGGCTGCCCCCCCAAGCCATAACCCAAAAGAAAAACACAATTGAGTTTGTTCAAATATTTAATAACATAAGATTTTGGAACTCAAACACAAATCATAAGAAGCAATTCTGCTTAAAAGTCTAACAAAAACATAAGGCAAAAACAAAAAGGTGCCTCCACATGAAATAGTCCAGAGTGCCAATTGGGTGCATTGGCTACTAGTGTCCAACTTCATCATCCTCTGTCGGCTCTGACAATGTCGCATCCCCCCTCCTCTGACGGCAGCCCCGACCTGCCTGAGAACGTCTGGTTCGACGACCACGTGTTGAGGGGGGATGGGGTGACTGTGGCGGGGCCGGTCTTCTCACGGGCCGAGATGGGGCAGCTGGGGAAAGGGGCCACAAGGTGTGTTGCATGGGGGGGGGGACGTGGCAGCCCCATTGAAGGGCCCCATCATCGGCAGCATCAGCGGCATTGTGGAAGACCCTCAGAAGGATCTTTTTCTGGAGCAGCTCCATCCCTCGCATTCTGTCGCTCATGTAGAGGGCGTCGCTGTCGATGTGGGTCCGCTGTTCATCCAACAGCACGCGTCGGGCCCAGGTGCCCAGCTCCGTCTCTGGTGGTGCAGGACGTCGGCGACGACGGATCCTGGAGCTGGGCCCTGGGCCCGGACCCACATCACTCGCCCCGCCCTCCTGCTCAGCCCCAGATGTCATGGGCTGAGCATCATCAGCGACAGAATGCTCCGCAATGGAGCCGTCCTCTTCTGGGGCCTGTGGGGGGGAGAGGAAACAAAAGAAAACATTAGTGACGGCAAGGACCACACCATACCATGGACACAGGACACAATATACCACTCCCACTAAAGTAAAGGCACTAACAAAATATATGGAAGGAATCTACAAACAGCAACCCACCAAACTTTTACAACAAAACCTGTATTGCGCCTGGACACTCACCTCTACGATTCCCGGTACTCAGCACAATACAGATTTTGGTGTCAGTCAGAGAGCCGTAACCCAATGAGTACATGTCACCACAACACCTTGATACTGGGGGCTGGGCTGGCCAAACACAGAAGTTGGCCACCTTCCCATTTGTAATACTAATATGATGTCAAACCATCAAACCTTCAAAGAACTAAAACCCACTTGCACCAGAGCCAACACACATGTGTGGCAGCAAAATTTAGTAGATGGCACTATGTGCCTCTTTCATTTTCATCCAATAATAATTTTTACAACATTACACATGTCATTTTTCCGGTACCCATATTTGGTGAAAATGCTATTTTGGAATGCGGCTCTCTGCGTAAAATTCATATAATCCACAATCATGGAAGGAGGGCAGATTCACAGACAGAAAAAGGTTTCCCACACCAAGGCCGAAAATGTGTCAAAAGTGTGCTAGTTCTGGTTTGGGCAAAACACACATGTGAAGGCAACATTGTGGGACAACACTGTAACACGATTACCCACCTCCTGTGGCGCAGATGGTGATTCATCCGGGCCTACATGGGACGCAGCAACGGGGCGGTTGGTGGTCGTTCGACGCGAGCTCCCCTCGCCCAGGATGAAGGTGAAGAGGGGATAGTACCATAGGGTAGGTGATGGTACCTCCTCAGCTCCAGCTCCTGAGCGACGGCGCAGGTAGTCATTGTGAGCCCGCATGAACGACTGCCGCATGTTTTTGATTTTTAAGGCCACCGCATGCTGGTCCCAACTCTTGCCTACCCTTGACTCCAAGCGATTGGCTAGAGCCACAAGAGTCCTGTAGGCCTCGGACCTCGCTGCCTGGTTTTTATATTGAGGCAGCGAGCTGCGCCACAAACATTCGTGCCGCTGATACTCCGTGAGAAGCTGGGTTTCAAATTCCACAGTACACCTCGGCATCTGGGGAAGACAAAACACAGCCAATCCAGACCGTCACGACACAAGCCATATCGATCTGTCAAAACCTTGTGAACATTATTTACATGCTCATAAGGTTCTCATATGTACATTATAGGCAGCAATAACTGTTATTACAACTTGGCCTATGTGTGGCATTTGCACAATGTCACACCGGTCCAAAGTAAAAGACATATGTGACACAATTACACATGTCAGGTAGGGATGGGCGAATCTACTCGCTAGGACTCGTTACTCGGCGAGTAGTAAGGGACTCGCAGGACTCGGTACTCTGCGAGTTTCCCAGTGATTACTCGCACGAGTCCAATGCAAATCAATATCAATCCTAGTTTTGTCAGAAACGCTGACAAAACTAGGATTGCCATTGTTTGCATTAGACTCGCGAGTAATCACTGGCTACTGTGCCAGTGATAGCAGGGAAACTCGCAGATAACTGCTGGAGCCAGTCCAGCTGTCTTCTCTGTGCAGCTCCAGGGTCCTAGAGCCCGCCTGCTGCCTGATGTAGCAGTGCTGAGATTGTTCTCAGTCTGCTCATTCCCTGTGTACAGACATGAATGTCTGTGCACAGAGATGATGTAGCAGTGCTGAGATTGTTCTCAGTCTGCTCATTCCCTGTGTACAGACATGAATGTCTGTGCACAGAGATGATGTAGCAGTGCTGAGATTGTTCTCAGTCTGCTCATTCCCTGTGTACAGACATGAATGTCTGTGCACAGAGATGATGTAGCAGTGCTGAGATTGTTCTCAGTCTGCTCATTCCCTGTGTACAGACATGAATGTCTGTGCACAGAGATGATGTAGCAGAGCTGAGATTGTTCTCAGTCTGCTTATTCCCTGTGCATAGACATCTATATTTATGCACAGGGGATGTAGCAGAGAGGACATCGCGTTTTGGACTGCGTCGGACGGAAGAGGATTTTTTTAATTAAAGATGGAGTCCCTAATGGCTTTTTTTTTTATTTCTAATAAAAAATTTTCCTTGTGTTGTGTTTTTTTTAAAACAATTTAATAGAAATTCATGGCGGTCATGTCTAATATTGGCGTGACCGCCATAAATTTCGGGCTTAGGGCCAGCTGATAATACAAAGCTGGCCCTAACCTCTTTATTACCCAGCGTGCCACCGCTACCAGGGCCGCTGGAAGAGCGGGGTTCAGCGCCAGAGGATGGCGCTTCAATGAACGCGCCATCTTCTGGGGCGGCTGCGGGCTGCAATTTGCAGCGGGGGGTGCCCAGAAAGCTTGGGCATCCCTGAGCTGCGGATTCCAGCCCCCAGCTGCTTAGCTGTACCTGGCTAGACATAGAAATTGCGCGGAGCCCCACGCATTTTTTTTAATTATTTCATGAATTTCAGAGTCAGAGTCTCAGAGTCAGAATCTCAGAATTTCATGAAATAATTAAAAAAAAATGCGTGGGGCTCCGCGCAATTTCTATGTCTAGCCAGGTACAGCTAAGCAGCTGGGGGCTGGAATCCGCAGCTCAGGGATGCCCAAGCTTTCTGGGCACCCCCCGCTGCAAATTGCAGCCCGCAGCCGCCCCAGAAGATGGCGCGTTCATTGAAGCGCCATCCTCTGGCGCTGAACCCCGCTCTTCCAGCGGCCCTGGTAGCGATGGCACGCTGGGTAATAAAGAGGTTAGGGCCAGCTTTGTATTATCAGCTGGCCCTAAGCCCGAAATTTATGGCGGTCACGCCAATATTAGACATGACCGCCATGAATTTCTATTAAATTGTTTTAAAAAAAACACAACACAAGGAAAATTTTTTATTAGAAATAAAAAAAAAAGCCATTAGGGACTCCATCTTTAATTAAAAAAATCCTCTCCGTCGGACGCAGTCCAAAACGCGATGTCCTCTCTGCTACATCCCCTGTGCATAAATATAGATGTCTATGCACAGGGAATAAGCAGACTGAGAACAATCTCAGCTCTGCTACATCATCTCTGTGCACAGACATTCATGTCTGTACACAGGGAATGAGCAGACTGAGAACAATCTCAGCTCTGCTACATCATCTCTGTGCACAGACATTCATGTCTGTACACAGGGAATGAGCAGACTGAGAACAATCTCAGCTCTGCTACATCAGGCAGCAGGCAGGCTCTAGGACCCTGGAGCTGGGGCAGCCAGAACACAGAGAAGACAGGATCTTATCTGTGCGAGTCAGCGATTACTTACAAAGTAAACTAGCAATGCAAATAAATGACACAACTAGGATTGCTTCAGGCTGAAGCTTCCGAGACACATCTGCGATTTGTAAATCTCACACTACTCGCTATTACTCGCTTCCCCATTCATTAACATTGGACTCGCTAGACTCGCAACGAGTAGCGAGTCCTGGGCTCGGACTCGCTAGAGTCAAGCGATTCCGAGTAATTTAGGATTCGCCCATCACTAATGTCAGGTACTCTGTGGCCCCCTAAACATGTGTGAAACCTGATGTAAGACACCACTGTCCATATTAAAACAACACCTGTAGACGGTGTGTGCGTACCAACCTGTAGGGCAACATGTGAGCAAAGACATTGTGTGGTAGCAACTACCTTTGTACTGAGCAAAATGGATAACATTAAGCAGATGACAAAGGAGGGCGTGGTTTGTGCCAAGACTGCACATACTACATGTAATGTGCAAACACATCATCATGTTGTTGTGTGGCCATCCATGGGACTACAATTGTAACAGAGGTAACAAGAATCCCAGCAATGAAGGGACCAATAATTGCAGGCATCAAATGCTGATGTGCCTGACAGTTCTTAATATCTATTTTATATGTTTGACTCACAAATTACATCAAAGGCCAAATGTATACACACACAATACCAGTTGAGGCTATACCTGGCTATTACCATACACTAGAATAACTGACCCATCTGTCTAATTAGAGGGCCACAATTAAAGGCCGTATCAAAGATGCCCATACACACAATGCCTAAGCGGCCGCCAATACAAGCATCAGCGTCCCGTGCACTTTCATAGAAACCGCTAAAGAGGCTTACCGTCAGAGCAGCAGAAGATAGGCAGGACACTAGTAGCTCAATGCACATGGACCTCTGGACAAGGTGTAGTGGCCATTGGCCTGCCTTTATAGTCCGCTAAACCAATCACAACGGACACAATGACGCACAGCGTAATGGGACACCTGGGGCCGCAATTAACGTCCGCTAATTGGTGGAGATCGCTGAATCGTGATAGGTTGCCGGCCCTTTAAAAGGTCCGCATGCCGGCAAACATTACGCTTGCTGGCCAGACCCATTAAGTAAGTATCTGTGGACACACATGGAAATGGTGGGGTGTGGGTGCATATGTTGTTGTTATTTGCGGCCGCAGGACACTGTTTTAGCGTAGTGTATAGGGGTCTGTATTGCTGGGGAAGATATAGTCTACTGTGTGGACTTGGAGTAGGCATTTGGTTTGGTGCTTATGAATATTTGAACATATACATTGCTGTGTTTGTTTCCAGACACCATACAGGAGTTTGGCTGCAGGACTGTAGACAGAAATGTGTTACTCCTGTCACCTGGATCAATGTCTGCATACTGGTTGTGGCCAATGGAAACTGGGTCGAACGGGGATAGGATGAGACATGGCTTGGAGGTGTGGCACTCAAGACATAACATAGATGTTTCGGACAAATGCCACCAGCAAAAACATATGTAACCATGGGTACCCAACCTCACTCATGTGCTCAGTTGTTGGCTTCTTGTAAGCTTACTTGACCAGCCTATCGGGGTACGTATTGTGTGTTTTACCTCCCAGAATAGTAAATGGCCACATTTTCATTATGGTCTGTGTAATGGCATCTGCAAATTTGTTATCATACATTATTGGTGACACATGTCCCTTTCTAACTCACCTAGGTGCAGATGTTTTACTTTGACAAACTCCCATAGAAGTTGATGTAGAGGAGGCCATTATCATTGGGCGTTTTCCATTTTGTTTGTGGTGACTACTGGGTGTTTGCCTTTCCTGGCTTCAGGGATGTGTTTCGGGGCCTGACGCAAGTTCCCCTCCAGTTGGCTATAGTGTGTCCTCAAAAATAGGTGTGGCTTGCTTAACCTGCTGACATTGGCACATATTGTTCTACCTACTCATGTTGTGGTTTCTCATCTACAGGTGCTGATATTGAGGATGCAGAATATCCATGACCGCAATGTTATCGTGGCTCTTGCGTTGGTGGAAGAGCAAATGTGGTATCAGGATCGGTATGAAAGGTTGATGAGGCGCAGACAGCGGCGGTTGTGGACCCGTGATTGGCTTCTCAGGTGGGAAACCCGGGGCCACATGCAGCTGTTGCGGGAGCTGGAGATTAACTGTCCTGATGATTACCGAAACTATCTCCGTATGCCCGAGGACTGTTTCACCTTCCTATTGGAGCGTGTAGGGCCAATGATAGCGCGTCAGGACACTATAATGCGCCCATCAGTATCACCTGCTGAGCGGTTGGCGATCACTTTGCGGTTCCTGGCTACAGGGCAGTCCATGACATCACTCACATACATGTCACGTGTCTCCCTGCCCCTGCTGAGCCGCCTGATCCCTGAAACGTGTTGGGCCATCTGGAGAGCTCTGCAGCCAGCCTACATGAAAATGCCAGAAACAGCCACAGAATGGCTGGAAGTAGCCCGAGGGTTTGAAACCCGGTGGAACTTCCCCAACTGTGGCGGGGCATTAGATGGTAAGCACGTGAGGATTACCAAACCTGCCAACTCTGGCTCTTTGTTTTTCAATTACAAAGGGTATTGTAGTATAATCCTCATGGCTGTAGTAGATGCCAACTATGAGTTCCTCTACGTGGATGTTGGAATGAACGGTCGCAACTCAGATGGGGGTGTGTTTGCCCGAAGCTCCTTGGCAACACTACTAGGGAATGGTGGGCTAAACTTACCCTCAAATGACCACACGACCGAACATCTCAACTTTGCGTTTGTGGCGGATGAAGCATTCCCACTTCAGGAGCACCTACTGCGGCCATATCCACAGAGGGCCCTTACTTCTGAGAGACGCATTTTCAACTACCGGCTATCCCGGGCCCGCCGTGTAGTTGAAAATGCGTTTGGGATAATGGCGAATAGATTCCGGATTTTTCATACGGCTATGCATATGAAACCGGAGTCTATTGACGCGGTAGTGGTGGCCTGCTGTGTGCTGCATAACTTCCTGCGTCGTAGGGATAGGCCATCATACACACCAGGAGGTTATGTAGATCATGCAGACGCTACAACAGGGGAGCTCCGTCCAGGGTCTTGGCGTGATGAGGGCCATGTGATTGTGCCACTCCAGCCGCAGAGCCATGGCCGCACTCGGCAGGAGGCCAGGGACAGTAGAGACGCTTACTGCTCCTACTTCAATGGGTCTGGTGCAGTGAGCTGGCAGGACCAGGCCATGTAGTTTGGCTGGTTCTGGAGGTTTATTTAACTTTGCAATGGAGGTGACAGCAGGGTAGCTGCACCCCTTTTCTTTTGTGTTCAGCAATTTTGTTTTTTTTTTTCCTAATGTGCATGATGTTTAGTTAGTTAGTTAGTTAGTTTATGTTGTTTTAATTTTTTTTTGATGCTCCACAGGTTCCAATGTGGGTTCAATTTGCTCTCTCTGCAATGTGTTGGCAGATTGTGACATGCACTTTATTTGTTGTTTTTATTTGGATGTATTTTTGGTTACAATTTGTAATCCAAGGTCACGATGAATGATTTTGAGTTATTAAATACTTTTTTGGATCCAAACAAATGTGTGAGCCTGTTTACTTGGTGGAGGAGGGAAATGTGATGAAGTTTATGGTGGGGGGCCTGGGATGTCATAGCCACCTATTGGCTGGGATTGTGCAGACAATATGTGTGGGTAGCCATGTTTTTTTCCCAGTCTTTTGGCTAACAGTGTGGCCATTGTACGTACATGAGCCTTTATTTTGTTCTAGGCAGAGGGTCACCTGCAGACAGCACATTGATGCAGGACATATTCTTCTCAGGTGTTTTCTAATACACTGTCACACAGATCTTTCACAGGTTTGCTACGGAGCAGTTCCACTACATTCACATCTGTTGCCAGAGATAGATACATACAGTGTACACAGAGAACGCACATACTGTGTGTTGTAAGCCGCTCATGTGTGTCGCAGAAACGCACCTCGCCGCTATCTACACACGCCGCTGTCACAAGCGCTGATCGTGCGTGACAGGGCAAACACTTGTACTACGTACACATAGCCCCGGCACCGCTACTTTTATGCACACTGGGTAGATGACTTGCCACCGCTCCTGGGTGACGCTTTACCATCGGTTTAGATGCATTCGCCACACTCCGCCATGTCACAACCGCTTATTCCGTGCTTCACTCCCCTCACTGGTACGTCACGTCTCGGCCATCCGCCCTTTCCGTCGTGCCCAATCACAACTCCGTAGTGTTGGCCAATGGTTGTGGTTTGGGCGCGGTGTACAGGACTGTGGCACGCCTATTGTGTTTTACGTCCTGCCTTTGTTGCTCCCACTCACCCTGTGGTGGCGGCGTGTGAAGCAAGTACGCTAAGCTACAGCTGGCTACTTGAGACACACCGGCGATGTAGCTAGCTATAGATGTAGCGTGGCGTAGCGCACCTTGTCGCGGCGTGTAAAGGAGATGCGTTCACCGTTTGTAGCCGTTTGAGCGTGCTCGTGCACGTGAAGTAGCGCGATGTATCCAGCCTGCCGTCGCGGCGTGTAAAGGTACCATTAAAGATGCTCCTCAGAGACTAATGACAAACTATAACTATCTTAGTGAAATAGCTCATTCATATATCTGGACTATGACCCCTTACAGATACAGTGTGTTGTGAAAGTATTCGGCCCCCTTGAACTTTTTAACCTTTTGCCACATTTCAGGCTTCAAACATAAAGATATAAGTTCTAATATTTTTTGTGAAGAATCCACAACAAGTGGGACACAATCGTGAAGTGGAACAAAATTTATTGGATATTTTAAACTTTTTTAACAAATAAAAAACTGAAAAGTGGGGTGTGCAATATTATTCGACCCCTTTACTTTCAGTGCCGCAAACTCACTCCAGAAGTTCAGTGAGGATCTCTGAATGATCCAATGTTGTCCTAAATGACTGGTAATGATAAAGAGAATCCACCTGTGTGTAATCAAGTCTCCATATAAATACACCTGCTCTGTGATAGTCTCAGGCTTCTGTTTCAAGTGCAGAAAGCATCATGAAGACCAAGGAACACACCAGACAGGTCCGAGATACTGTTGTGGTGAAGTTTAAAGCTGGATTTGGATACAAAAAGATTTCCCAAGTTTTAAACATCTCAAAGAGCACTGTGCAAGCGATCATATTGAAATGGAAAGAGTATCAGACCACTGCTAATCTACCAAGACCCGGCCGCCCCTCTAAAATTTCATCTCGAATAAGGAGAAGACTGATCAGAGATGCCGCCCGCCACCAGTTGTGGCCACAGCCTAAGACCCTGCCCCGTCGCAGGAGGTGGGTAATTGTGTTTGTGTGATCGATCTACCCAGCATGCTGTTTGTACTGATGTGGGGTTTGCAGCATATGTGGTAGTCAACATTGTGCTTTTCCAGCACCAATCCTGTTCACTGATCTATTCTATCTGTTTTTTGGTCTCTCTTATCACAGATTGTGTTGTGTATTTTGTGGGCACTTTACATATCAATGTGGACCCTCAGGTGAGTATACTGCACTTGTCTACTTGTTAGGCTTTTTCTTCTCTAAACTCTTCTCCTGTGGCTTTTGGTGTTAGCCTTGGTGAGATTGGCTCTATATTGTCTTGGGTGTTTGGTTGTGGTATTAGCTTCAATTACATACGGTAGCAACATGTGGCTGATGCATTTTTTTTTTTGTTTTTTTTGTCAGGCCCCTCGGCCGCCTGGCTCCAGTGGTGAGGAGCCAGCGTCAGTTGAGGCTCTCCCCTCAACATCTGCGGGAGAGCCAGTGCCTGAGCCAAGTGGTGGGGGTGTAAGAGAGTAAACTGATAAGCTGCTAAAACCAAGCAGACTGCCTTTTTGTAGTGGCCCAGGAAAGATAAAACACAGTCTCTGGTTGCCATGGTGACTGCTCTGTGTCTAGAAAAGTGAAAGCACAGTCTCTGGTTGCCTTGGTGACAGCTCTGTCAGTTGCTCCGGTGGTTGTTGATCTCTCTCTGCGGTGGCCATTACTAGTGTAAGGATTATAGCAAAGCCAGTGCAAGCTATATGGGCCTTTAAAGTTGTTTGCAAGCCCTGTTGTGTGGACTAAAGACTTTATCTTGAACTGAGAAAGTGTCCAGGATCTGAGGAGGCTGAGGAGATGTTCCCCCTGATGGAGCGAGTGATTGGCGTCCAGGAAGGCCGTGAGTGACTGCGAAAGGAGAGCCGGCGTCCGGTGCCATCCACATTGGGAGGATCCTGACAAGGAGGCTGAGGAGATGTTCCCCCTGATGGAGCGAGTGATTGGCGTCCAGGAAGGCCGTGAGTGACTGCGAAAGGAGAGCCGGCGTCCGGTGCCATCCACATTGGGAGGATCCTGACAAGGAGGCTGAGGAGATGTTCCCCCTGATGGAGCGAGTGATTGGCGTCCAGGAAGGCCGTGAGTGACTGCGAAAGGAGAGCCGGCGTCCGGTGCCATCCACATTGGGAGGATCCTGACAAGGAGGCTGAGGAGATGTTCCCCCTGATGGAGCGAGTGATTGGCGTCCAGGAAGGCCGTGAGTGACTGCGAAAGGAGAGCCGGCATCCGGTGCCACCCACATTGGGAGGATCCTGACAAGGTCCTGACAAGCCCTGGAAAAGAGTGCTCTACAGATTGCACCCCAAGCTTACAGAACTAAACTACTGGACATGTGAATCTGGCATTGGCTGGTAAGCTGCCAAATTTTGCTGTTTTACAATACGTTTTTCTTTTGCGCAAAAGGTTTTTTTTTTTTTTTTTTACTTTTTCTGGACTTGCTGCAGCCCACGTGGAATATACACCGGTGTAAAGCTACATTTGAGGTTTATGGTACCATAGTTTGAGATACCCAGGTACCCCTGTGCTAAGTGTATAGCCAGCATTGATATAGTGTATTGTATTGTTATTAGCTGTGATAAGTTATACTCAGTGTGCCATCTCAGAGGTCCCATCAGACCGCCCACAGTTGATGTACATAGCCTTTAGTTAAGTTAAATCCTTGATAAGTCTAACATGTAGGTAAATTTGTTCCTGGTTCTGAGTGTGATTTACATACCGTGGGAACTCTGAGATCGGTGCATTGATGTCGGCTAACGCTGAGGGTGTTAAACTGTTATTGGTAATATTTTAAGGGGATTTTGATACTTATACATTCTATACTGAACCATACTTTGATCCCCATATCAGTAAAAAATACTGTTGTTTATTTCTGCCTCTGTCTCAGTCTGTGACTCACTGGATCTTAATAGGACCTCCGGTCATTATAGGGGGCCGGGCCCAGGTCCCAGATCTGGAATTCGAAGAAGAAGACCACCTGCCCCACCCAACACAGAGCTGGGTACCTGGGCGAAACGGGTCCTCCTGGATCGAGAGAGGACCCCCGGCTCTGGGATCGGGTACGTTGCCAGCGAGATGCTGGCCCGCATGGAGCCAGAGCAGCGTAACATCACCAAGCGGGCCATCTTTCGTGTCCTGGAGGCGGGCGTGGATGGGTCCCTGCGATGGGGGGCGTCATGGACGCTCCCCCATAAGACAACCCCAGGGCCCACTGTGCCCGCAAGACGCATGGTGAGGAGGCGACAAAATCATGAAACTCCACCTCCCCCCAGAGACAGTCCAGCAGAGCTGGAACATCACCAGGCCGCTGGGTGTATGAGGAGGGGGAGGCCCCATTGTCTGATCCAACAGAGGAGGAGGAAGAAGAAGAGAACTACTAGCCAATGCACAAGCTTGGCCAGAGCAGTATATTGTTTTCATGGCCAGGTGTGCCCCTTTGAACTTGGGGAAAAGATTTAAGCCAAAAAAAAAAAGCTTAATTTAACCACCACTCTGTCCATATCTGTGTCACGTACACCAGTATATGTGTGTGTTTGGTACTGTGGGTGTCATGTAGTAGACATTGATGTCATATTAGGGGGCATGGTTCAGTATGGTGACATGTTTACAATGTCACACCATATAGCTCTAGCTAAACCGTGACCCAGTGTGGTTGGTGAAATGTAACCTCACAAACGTTACCCTGTGTGTTGTAAAAAGGGATGACACAGGATGTAGCTGACCTGAATTTTATTACCCAACAACATATTTACAAAACATTGCCAACACAAGCCAAAAGCCTTGGTTAGGTTAGGAGTAGCCAATACACACTACCCACTTTCCCAATGTGGGACACTATAAGTAAAGAGGCCAACGTGGCCTAAAAAACTAAGGTGCCAACATGGCAACAGGGAACAAAACAAGGGTCCAACATGGACAACAATTAGTAGGGGAGTCTGGTCCCATTATTGGGTGGGAGGTGATGGATTAGGGGACCTGCCGGACTGGGCTGTCTGGAGGGCATGTATCATGGCACCCAAGCGGGGAAGGTATTGCTGCCTTTCTTGGTGTGCCCTCTCCATGTGCTGCTGTGCCTCCTGGTGAGCCAGCAGCAGCTCCTCAATGGTTGGTACACCTGTATGGGAAAGAAGGACATTAGTGAGTTACCTGTGTATGGTTGGGTGGGTGTTTGAGTGAATTGTTAGTGATTATACGTACGCAGCACATCACCATCCCGGGTCACATCTGTAGGAGATGGGGATGGGCTGACAGCCCAGCCTGCAGCACGGGCTCCTTCTCCTTCATCACAAAAAGCAAACAAAAATCAGTACTTACATACATGTGTGTGGAGCACACAACAATAAATACATTAGCAAGCTGGTAAGCCTTAGCAGACACTTACCACCATACACTGCAGCAGCAGGCTCAAGGTGAGGGTGTGTTGCCACCAACACACCAGGGCTCGTCCGGGATCTTGAGATGCTGGGGTGGGGTGGTGCTCCCAGGGCTCCAAGGCCGGCTGCATCCATGTCTTGTGGGCTTGCTGGGGAGGGAGTGGCTGGGCCCTCCGGGGCCGGGGCTGGTGGAATCCCTGCTGGGGACACTTTAGTTTTACGATAACCTGTCTAGGTTTATTGGTCAATTCGCAGATATCACCATCGCCATAGAAATGTGACACCATCCTCCTCATCAGGAGGGTGGTACAACCTGGTAACGTTATTCTTGGCCCAATCTAAATGTTGTCCTTCTTTTCAATAGCTTGCACTATTGAATGCGTGCGTAATTGGACTGATGTAGTGGATGGTTGTGTAGGTGAAGATGTGTGTGGTGCTGAAGTGACAGCTCTTCAAATATGGCGCCCTGTGAACGGACAGCCAATGGGAACACAGTAGCCACCACCAATCATCGCAGACGGGGCGCGGTCTCCAGCATGCTGTGGCACGCTTACGGGAAATGAATAGGCGACGCAGATTCCATTTCTATCGCCCGTTCACACGCCAAAAGCCGGGAATGTCGCCTTCATGATTGCCTCTGATTTTGGAGCAGTGTTGTGAAATCGAAACAAGGCGCAACCTTTTTTATCGCCGCCAAATTCCCCAATTACACGTCGCAATTGCGAGGCAATTTCACGGCGATGGTACCAAGGCGACGTATCGCCGGCCAGATTTATTGCCGCGGTTGCGGTGTGTAAAGGTACCTTAAAGAGTAGCACGGTGACTCAATGGTTAGCAATGTACTATATAAAGAGCAGCATGGTGGCTCGGTGGTTAGCAATGGTGAGCAAGTACTATATAAAGAGCAGCATGGTGGCTCGGTGGTTAGCATTGCTGCTTTGCGGTGCTGGGATCCTAGGTTCAAATCCCACCAAGGACAAAATATGTAAGGAATTTTTTCTCCCTGTGTTTGCATGGGTTTCCTCTGGGTCCCTACAGTTTCCTTCCACACTACAAAGATATAGTGATAGGGATGTAGTAGACAGTGAAGATAAAGTTTGGCAGCAGGATTTTGCTATGTAATTTTACTGCACCACAAGGTAGGGGCTGTGATCCTGATTCCAGCAATGTATCACAATTTACTGAGGGCAGAATCAAAGTTTTCTTTGCTACAAAATTAGCATAACACTGAATGTTGAGCCCTTTATAACCTGTTCACACCAGTGAGGGTCAGCTTTCTGTGTACATTATATAGTGACAAAGAGCTGCTAATCAGTAGTGGGGACATGGTTGATCTATCAATCACATGACAGATAGTGATAATCTCCTGCTGATTAAACACTCAGTTTATTAAAACAGAAACACACAGCCTAGTAAATGACACATCCTGGAATCAGTGTCTCAGCTTCTACACAATGCTGCTTTCAGAACACATAGGAAAACACATGGTGACAGATTCTCTGTAATGGTGCTATGTGAGTACAATAAATAATAATAATAATAATAATAATAATGCATGTGCTACACTTATTTGACACACGATATGTATTGCTGCATCCTCCTCTTCTGATGTGTATGCTGCACTAGCCTGGTGTGGGTCTTACATGTGTGCTGCTGTCACTTATAGGGGGATACAACCACATTTTCTCTTTGCATATTTGTTCAGAGTGTAATTAATAATCATTATGTCGTCTCTGAAATTTTAAGTATATAAATTCCCTGGGTTGTTTTGTGAAGCGAAGTCTCTGCGTACCACCTCCGCAAATCTTGTGGTATCTGGAACCATTAGCATAACTTGACAGGTCTCTGGAGGGTAAATTGAGGGGCCGCAGAATTGAGAAATTATATTTGCTAAATAATTTTAATGTGGGAGTTTGGAAAGTTATCAGATACTTAATCTCTCTTAAGACTATTGCTGTCAGAGCACCTGTCGAACAAAATAATTGCATGGTAATAATTACTCTATTTTAAAGCTGTGTACACTATACTTTACATTTACTTTTTTATTGCTAATTGAACACCTTTTTTTTAGTTTCATATAATCTTTTTTTATACTTTACCCATGAATTATAAAGAGGGATGAGCGAACCCGAAGTGTAAAGTTCAGGATTTGTACTAGACACCTAGTTTATGGTGCCGAACTCCGAGCACAGAATTCTTACTGTATGTACATGTTACCAGTGGCGTAACTACCGCGGTCGCAGCAGTTCGGCTGAGACCGGCCCGCCCACCGCGATCGTGTGTGTCCGAGGAGAGGAGGGAGGACGGGAAGTGAGTGAAGCCTCACTTCCTGCAGCTGTGCCCGCCCCTCCTCTCCTTTATCGGCGGGGCTGCTTCCAAGTACTGCATGTAATGCACCAGCTACAGCTATTCCACCACCACCAGCAGCAGCACCCCCCCGCTCTTCAACTCTTCATTTGGGGCGATTGAAAAATTCCCACCAGCACCCCCCCCACTCCTCACCTATGGGGCCCGGTGTAAATGCTGCACGGTCCGCATAGGTCTTGTTCCGCCACTGCATGTTACTGTCCTGGTTCGTCACCCAAATAAAGTTTGTTGAAAGGTTGTATGTCTTCCGTGTTTCCCAGAAACTAAGACAGCAGGGGCTAGGGAGCTGCTTGTCACGCTGGACATAGGGGGTGTCTACCGTGTGTGACAGTGGATGCATGGACGTATAGGGAATGGGGGAGAGGTGACCTCCTGCACTCTCTTGCGGCTATGCCCTGATCTCCCTACTATCCCTATGCAAGTTCTTTCAACCCGTCGCTGAACAGGATACCTAGTCCCTCACTGGCCCTGGTGTTAACCTCAATATGAAATGGCCGAATGAGAGTACTAGTTCCAACCACTGCAATAAACAAGACATGAGAGAAGTGAAAAAAGACAGGGAACAACACGACAACTTCATGCTTGTTACATCCTTGACAGCAGACGGCTTAGCAATAGTCAGCTCTTCAGAAAACTTCCTTCTCAGGAAGTTTGGCCAGGAATGGGTTCAATAACCAGCAAAGGATGCTGGAACCATGTGACTATATAAAGGGGATGGGAATAATTACGGAGTAGCCACACCTGGTAAGGAAACTAAATAATCTTCTTAGCAGCAGAATTGACAACAACATCTGGTCTGTCAAAGGAAAGAAACATGTTTAAAATGAAACCTCAATAAACTAGTCACAAGTCTTCAAAGAAAGAGAGACCATTGTGACATTGCAACAGGAAGTAAAATGGGGATTAAATCAGTTAAATCATAAATACATCTGTTTCCCGAGCAGATAAGACTGCTGTCAGACAGTTTCCAGGCCTGCTAATTAAACCTTATGAATATTCACTGCTTCCCCCACCCACCCTCTGTGAGTGCATTAGTGATTGGTTGTAGTTAGACTGCTATACACATCCCCCCATCCTCTATGCCGACGTCTGTGTTTGGTTGCAGACCAGTTAATCTGCTATAAGTGTAGTGTAAAAATAAATAATAAAAACAAATTACAAGGTGTCCCCCCCCTATTTTCTAACCAGCCAAAGTAAAGCTGTCAGCTGATAGCTGGCTGAGAAGGTCCAACATCCATGGCTCTTCTGTCCCTGATATTACCAGCTCACTGCTGTCTGCTTTATCTGAGCTGGATATCAAAATAGAGGGGAGTTCACGTCTTAAATAAATAAATAACTTAAAAAACAAGCTGATTTGGACTCAAGTCTATTTTTGATAACCAGCACAGATAAAGCATCCAGCAGCAGGGTGATATTATCAGGGTGGGGTGTCTATGGTTATTGACCTGTCCCAGCCAAAGAACATCAGCCTGCAGACGCCCCAGAATTGGCATGTCACATTAGACATTTTTTAAAAATTATTTATTTAAGATGTGGGCTCCCCGCTATTTTGATATCCAGCACAGATATAGCAGAAAATAGCAAGCTGGTAATATCAGGGTGGGAAGACCCATATTGGTTCCAGTCTGATATCCTTGCCCAGCTGAGGCTTTACTTTGCCTGATTAGAAAATAAGGGGAACCCCACGTCCTTTTTTATTACCTATTTACTTTTTAAACTTCTCAGACAGCAGACCGACTGGACTGCAACCAATCACAGACAACAGAGGCATTCACAGCAGCGGTCGGGGCAAAGCCGAAGACCCTACCCACACTCCTGCTCCACAACCCAAGACAACAAAAGCTTAGGAAAACCAAACTTCAAATGCTGATTAAACAACAATCAGGTTCAAATCTATTCACTATGGCATATATTGAAGCTGTTTAGCAGCACTATTATGGATATATCTTTACTTTAACATGCCTAATCCTGATGACAGGTTCTCTTTAAGAGGCATGTGCCTCCTAATAAATTAGATGCCTTGCACCCCACCCTGTCCCCTCAGCAAGACTGATGTGAAAAATGCTGGTCACGGGCGGACAGGTCCAGGTGGCAGGGAGGCACTTGCCCCCCAGGCCGGTGGTTTAGCCCTGGTTTAAGGCCGCCCCCATAGTGAGAGCGGCCGCGCACTCACTTGAATGACAGTGGGACCCGGGATGAAGCAGGCGGGCTGCAGGCGTCAGCGTAGCGACTGACAGTGAATAGGGACCGGAGTGGTGCCAGCAGCCAGTGGATGAGTGAAGCTGTGCCAGCACAGCCCCCCCGCTCCTCACTTGCCTTCGGTAGTGATAGCACCCCCCCTTCCCGCTACTTACTTGGCCTCGGGAGTGATACCCCCCGCACTCCCGGTCCTCACTTGGCTGCTGGCTGGGAAAAGAAGTGGACTTACCTCCCAGGTCAAGAAGTCCCAGTCATGCAACACCACCCCTATTGGGGTTCACAAGTTAAACATCCTATCAGTATGTCTTTCAAGTGTGGGAGGAAACCAGAGTGCCTGGGGGAAACCCATACAAACATGGGGAGAACATACAAACTCCTTGCAGATGTTGTCCTTGGTAGGACTTGAAACCAGGACCTCAGTGCTGCAAGGCTGCAGCACTATCCACTGAGCCACCGTGCCGCCGATATTCATTCATGTTTGACTGTAAAGTTGTGTAAAAATTATTCTTTAACATTTTCAAGTAGATTTTTCAGGCAAAGTTAGAAGTAGCAACTTTTTAAATGAAGAGAATATCTTGGATGTTATCCATAAGACCATATAAATCAATCTTTTATGTCTCTTGTAAACCAGATGATTGATGTAGTAGCGGGAGGAGGGCAGGTTGGTTTATAGAGGTTCTCCAAAAACAGGTGTTTAAATTAGGTGGATTTTCTTAGCAGCTTGTAATATTCTTCAATTTTAACCCAACATCAAAACCCTATAAACTGAATGTTCCCAGCATGCATTGCTTGTGTATTTAGCAATGTTGACTACTTTCTCTATATGGATGTCAAGTTCTGCCTCAATCATGCAGGACCGAGGAGTAGAATCCATCTTCTGGAGAGTGCACATTGGGATTCCTTGGAAGTTTTCTGTAAGAAACAATTATTGATCTATACAATGTGAGAAAAGGAACTAAAGTTAGAGCGATAGGCAATTCATAATATTTTTTCTAGTTATTTTTCTCCTTCATTTTTGGGATAACCACCAAAGGTAGCAACAAAATCACCACTTTATTCCAATGGTTTCTATCCATCAATGAAGGGTTACAAACCATACACATTACGTGAATGTTTACCCAACTTTACCAACCAACTAGTAACCATGGGGTGTTACACGCCCTTCCTGTAATTTTAGACTAAGTTCCCCTGATAAATATTTGGTGCGTTTTTGATGCTGCAGATTTTCTGAAACATTTCTGTACCTATTAGCTAAATTAAGTTACTTGTGTTTTTTCAGTGTTTTTGAGTACATTTTTCTTACATGTTTTTTCACATTTTCTCAGCTATATTTTTTGACCCTTTTCGGTATATTATACCGTATACAAATCACTGGAGCGGGCATCATGGTGTTCGGGAACACTCAGTGTTAGGCCCAGTGTGAGCCACTTGCAGTGTTTGAACGTCTCATACTGAGGGTAAAATCAGAGTTATGGGATATAGTGTGTACAAATAATACAAAATTACAAATCCCACTCTCCCTCCCCCGGAAATGCTTTGTTTGGCCGGCTGTATGTGGGCAGAGAGCAGAAATGCCCAATAAGTGACTTCCAAAGAGATTCGGGTCAAGTTTGGGTCCAGAACAGAACTTTATAAAACAATCGGCTGAACCCCCAGAACCCAAACTTCTACAGGTCCGCTCATCCCTAATTATATGACTTGGAATAAGAGCAAAATGTGAGCTCTCCCCACCCCTTTACAGTATTGTACCCCCGTCCCTGCGCAGATACAGAACAGTACGAGCTCTCCCCACACCTCTGCAGTACTGTACCCCCCTCCCTGCACAGATACAGTACAGTACTGGTAATACTCACCACTTCTAGATCATGCACATAAGCCATCAATCGTGATCTTTTCCTCAGTTCTGGTTTCCGGCCTTTGCATGTTCACCGCACTCTGAACATGGAATCCTACATACTTGATACTGTACATGTGCGATGCCGCCACTAAACGAACTTCATGTACAGTAATTGATTATCTTCCTGTACTTATAGGTGGAAAGGTGAAAACAGGCTCCAACCAGGCAACTCAGCTCCTCTGTGAGGACTACAGCAGGTACTCTCCGGTATTGCTCCGGTATTGCTCAGCCTAAGTATAAGAATTCAAAGCGTGCATGTAAGAAACCAGGCGGCACTCACCGGTTTCTTTGAAGTGTAGTTTTAATCCTTTACAGGGTTACATGTGCAGGGAGGGAAGGGAGGTGCAGAGTCGCACGACAGTCGACAGTCAACTGTCGTCCGACTCTACACCTCCATTGCCTCCCTGCACATGTAACCCTGTAAAGGATTAAAACTACATTTCAAAGAAACCGGTGAGTGCCGCCTGATTTCTTTCATGCATGTTCCTGTACTTATGTATACTGTATATATCATAGAACTGCAATTAATTGCAAAACTGTACTAATTTTATATGAATACAGTAGATATTTTTGGGTTGTGTAACGAATCATCTGCTTTTCAATTGTTTCTTATGGGAAAATTTGATTTGATATACAAGGGATTTGGATTGTAAGCACCTTCCCGAAACAAATTATGCTCATAATCTAAGGTTCCACTGAATGCCAACTTGGCACTTGATCTAGAAAAGGTTGTGCACCCCTGTCTGAGCTTTGTCATTGCCCACTAGACCAAGCGAAAAGGTTGCAGTTATACAGAAATGACAGGTAGAGCAATGTCTAGTCATCTGTCCCTATCTGTATAGTTCATGAGGATAACTTTATAATTAACTTTATAGTTACATTGGGTGCGGCAGATATTCTTGCTTCCCTTCCTGTGATAGGAAAACTGCTCCAGGTGTCTGTGATAGAAAAATCACCTTAGACTGAGAAAGCTTTACACTTTTTGTACTAGGAAAGACCTGGAGGCTAGAGGCCCACGTGTAGACGGAGCGAGTTCCAGAGATGAGGTCAGACCTTCGCCCGGACATGTCTAGCTAGAATGAAGGTGATTTTTCCAGCTCTGTATAGTCTGCTTAGAATAACAACATTAACCAATCAAACCTGCTTCAAATGTATAAAGTCATATGTAAATATCTGGTTATGAAGCCGACAAGCTACTTTTCTAGGCTGAGTTTTCTCAGAAGTTAATTGTTGCATCTAGTTGAATAGACGCTTCTTTGCATAAGAAAGCGGATTATGGTCAGTGACCCTGCGCTGATCCTGCAAGGCCAGATCATTGAAAAAGAACTCTTGGAATCAGCTCAGCTAATATTAAAGTCCATCCCAGGATCCCACACACACACATACAACTTTCTTTGGGTATTTCCTCTTCTACTTGAAGATGTCAGACTTCAAAAGAAAGACGGGTCAAAGGCTAAGACTAGATGCCATTAAGAGATCATCACAAAAGCCCAGAATCCCAAAAATTCAGCAACCCACTATGTGTCCTATTACATTTTTCTTTAGATTTAATTATGACCGTTTTTTGATTTACTTCTTGTTTTTTTTCATTCATGACCTCTGTTAACATTGGCATATATCGCTAAGACAACACATATCACTTGTCATATTAAAAATGTTAAAATGATCACATTAAAATGATTCATTATTTACACAGAAAGCCTGTTTTCTGTTTTTACAATTTTTTACTGTAAACTAATTCTGAGCTGTCATTCTTTGATTATTTTTTTGACACCTACCCCACCCTGTTGTTACTGTGTTATTGCGGACTCCTTGGTAACTTTGTTGGACATGCCCTGTTTCTTCTTTGATGGCTCTGTTATCTTGGATGAGATGGTGCACAGCATGGGAACAATTAGAAGAGTACATTTTGGCCTATCAGTTTCGATAGCTGATCAACTACTACGGTATATGTGGAAATGTAGAGTACTTGGTTATCAACCACTGTCACAGTGGCTACTCACATACCTTTACAGCGCCATCTCACTATTGTTACCAGGCATCATCTCCCCATGTTCGGTTTCCGTGCTTAGTTGCCTGTTGCAGAAGTCCTTCCACTTCTGCATATGCATGTGGTTTCCATCTGATGCTAGGGGCACTTGGTCAGTCCCTTCAAGAATTTAACCCTGCCTTGTCCTGCTAAGATTAGATGTCCTGTCCAATCCTGGGTGATCAGGGCCTATTTTAAGCAACTCCTCCAACCACTCCTTGCCCTAACATAGTTCCTAGTGTTCTATCCTCCAATTCAAACATTTACCTGTTTTCAGTTTCCCATTAATGACCTGGCTTCCTTACCTGCCATGCCTGACCTGTCCACACCTGACCTCAGCTTTGTATCCTGACACCGTGCTGCATGTCCCAAACTTGGTCCATCTTACCATGTCTTTGTATCTCCCCGTAACCCTGAACCCGTGTCTTCGCCCCTCTGGTTACCTGCTGCAGTCCCATGGACTTACCTGAGGGTACCTGATGTCTAGGTAGCAGAACAGTCTACATTGCTGTGCAAATTAATTGGGACAAAGCATTTTTTAAGAAAAATCTTAAGTTGGGGTTACCAGTCAGTGATTCAAACTAATTTGAACTGCTTTGAATAGGTGTTAGTGTACAACCTTGAGTAACAAAATGTGGTTTGACTGGTTTTAGTCAGAAAATAAGGTGGCGCCCCGCCAATCAGGCGTTGCAGAGGGGTACTGCACCCGTAAAAGAGGTGCAGATACTCCAGCTGCAGGTGGATCATAGGATGGTGGGTGGAACCCATTAACCAGCACCCCACACTAGATCACACGGTGGGAGGTTACCCAGGAGGGAATAAAATCACCTTTAGGGGAACAAGGAGGTCTTTGCCTCTAAGTGCGAACGCTTAGGGTCTCTCGGCTGAGGGACCAGGAGAGATGGAAGAGAAGGAGAGGGCTTGAGGACAGATCCCAGGAGCAGACAGCCAGAAGGGAGTTAGAAAGGACTTGAGGAGGTTCAGCCCTGAAAGCTTACCAGGCACCAAAGCCCGCACCTGTGGGATACTTCAGGACCACAGAAAATCCAGAGACCCGCGGAATCTACACTTCTCCCGGGCACCTGAGAGACCAAGAGAGGTTCCAGGTGCCGCTTGATGGTTCAGTGGTCTGCCAGCAAAAGGTTATCTGACAGGAGCAAAGGAGAGAGAAAGAAGGAGGTCAGGTTGGCTTTAAGGAATCAGACTTCACGCTACCACTGGGAAGCAAGAAAGGCACACACCAAGGGTTCCCCCCATACCACCTTAGATCTGCCTGCAGCCACCTGTGAAGCTACCAGTCCTCATACCATCAGGAGTACAGCACTGTAACTTTGTATGCAACTAATACAAATGTCAGTAAAGTACCCGAAGGAACAGTGACTTTGGGCTCAGCTTGCTTTCTTTGCATGAACTTGTTTCCTTGCAGGAACGCTGCCCCCGAGGTCCCAGTCCTACCTGTGGAGGACTTCACCATCCTAGCTGCGATACCATCTACCTCCGGTGGACTGTGGCAGCGCTGGTGTAAATCACCAGAAACTACAGGTGGCGTCATGACAACAAACTTTGTAAATAGTCCCCTGTAAATATCACCCTCTTTTCAAAAGATACTCCAGGACACGGGGTCAGGCGTGGCCGCCATTCCCCATGACAACAGGAGAGTTAACCCTTGCCACCTGACACCCGAGTACTCCAAAGCCTGGGCACTACAATAACAGCTAGCTGCCCTCTCAGCTTCAGTTGAGAGCTTGTTTCTGTGAGGAGTGGTTTAGTTACTTTTTCTCTCAGTGTGATTCGTGCCTGTAATAATGGATGTTACTCCACGGAAGAGGTCTAGAATTATTACTCTTAATGAACATACAAGTCTGACTGTAAGAGAAATTGCTTCCATTGTTGGTATTGGAAAATCTACCGTTTCCAGAATAATTCGACACACAATGAAACTGGATAGTTTTCTTCAAAACGAAAAGAGAAATGTGGAAGGAAAAGGAAAACGACACCAAGAACTGATAGAACACTTATCAGAAATAGTAAAATTAATGCAAGAAAAACAAGTGAAGACTTGCTTTGTCCCTATTAATTTGCACAGCACTGTATCTTCACCGCCATAGGCTCTAATGAAGGCCTGTTAGATACTTAGACACACCCCTCCAGGGTTAGCCTGGCCCATGACACAGTGGATCCTCACGCACCAGTGTGACAACCTATTTACACAGGCCAATGAGTGCTGAACAATTGTTAATAGAATTGTTCTGTCCCCATGGAGTATTCTGTTGTCAGCATTACATCTTTTCAAGGGGCAAAGTACTGATGATTTTTTTGGCTATCATAAATTATACAATTACCTGATGAACGAGCGTTTTGCTCATTTGGTGTGTGCTTTCCAGCATGTTTACATGGGCAAATAATCAGGAGAGATTCTTCACCAATATTTAGTGAGCAAAATGAACCATTTATGTACATCTCATACTGTAGATAAGACAACCAACTTAATTTAAAATTAAAAGAGCAATTAATAGCTCGGAAATTTGATAAAATATGTTCCTACAACAACTTCTCTAATATTTTGTTTATATAGTTAATATATTAAAGAGGTTTTCAGACCATTATAACCAATTCTCTACTCCGTCCCCAGCACCTCCTCCCTCTCCTCTTATCTCTGCTGAAGACTTTGCCTCTTTTTTCAAGCAGAAGATCGATAACATCAGAGAAAGCTTTGATCCACTATCCCCACAGCCTCTCCTTATAACTGCACAGCCCTTCTGTACCAAAGCCAGCTTTTGCACCATGGCAGAAGATCAGCTCTCCTCCCTTCTGTCAATATCACACCTCACCACCTGTGCCCGTGACTCCCTCCCATCCTACCTCATTCCCAACCTCACCACAGTCTTCATTCCAACCTTAACCCATCTCTTCAACTTATCACTAACTGCTGGTGTCTTCCCCTCATCCTTTAAACATGCCTTGATCACACCCATCCTCAAAAAGCCCTAACTTGACCCATCCTCTGTTTCTAGCTATTACCCCATATCACTTCTTCCCTTTGCCTCTGAACTACTGGAACAGCATATCCATCCCACCTCTCCTCCTGCTCCCTCTTTGACTGCTTACAATCTTTCATCCAACCACATCACTCTACCAAAACTGTCCTAACTAAAGTTACCAATGACCTACTAACTGCCAAGAGCATGTGACACTTTTCTGTCCTCCTCGACCTGTCCTCTGCCTTCGATACTGCTAACCATTCCCTCCTGTTACAAATCCTTGAATCTCTTGGTGTCACAGAGTTGGCCCTCTCTTGGATCTCTTCATATCTAACGGACTGGACATTCAGTGTCTCTCTCTCCCACAGCATTCTCACCTTACCCCTCACCTTACCCCCTATCTGTTGGTGTCCCCCAAGGCTCGTTCTTTGACCCCTACTTTTCTCCATCTACACCCTTGGCTTGGTACTTCTCATAGAGTCCCACGGCTTTCAGTACCATCTACCTCTCTGGACCTGACATCATCCCCTTACTAACCAAAATTCAAAAATGTCTGTCCATTATTTCATCCTACTTTTCTGCTCAATTTCTAAAACTGAACATAGACAAAACAGAATTCATAATCTTTTCCCCATCTCACTCTACCCCTCCACCAGACCCATCCATCAAAGTCAATAGCTGCTCACTCTCCCAAGTCCCGCATGCTCGGTGCCTCGGAGTGATACTTGACTCTGCCTTCTCCTTCAAGTCTCATATCCAAGCCATTGCCACCTCCTGCTGACTACAACTTAAAAATATTTCCCGGATCTGTACATTCCTTGACCAAGATACGTCAAAAACACTTGTACATGCCCTCATTATCTCCCACCTCGATTATTGCAATCTCCTACCCTCTGGCCTCCCCTCTAGCACCCTTACACCACCCCAATCTATCCTAAACTCTGCTGCTCGACTAATCCACCTGTCTCCCTGCTATTCCCCAGTCTCTCCTCTCTGCCAAGCCCTTCACTGGCTCCCCATTTCTCAGAGGCCCCAGTTTAAAACACTAACTATGACATACAAAGCCGTCCATAATCTGCCTCCTCCGTATTTCTGTGACATTGTTTCCCTATACCTACCCTCATGCAACCTTGGATCCTCTCAAGATCTCCTCCTCTACTACCCTCTTATCTCTTCTTCCCACAACCGCATACAAGATTTCTCCCATGCATGTGCTATACTCAGGAACTCTCTGCCCCAACACATCAGATTCTCGCCCACCATGAAACCTTCAAAAGGAACCTGAAGACCCATCTCTTCCGACAAGGCTACAACCTGCAGCGATCCTCAGTCTACTAAACTACCACATGACCAGCTCTACCCTCTCCTATTGTATCCTCACCCATCCCTTGTAGACTATGAAGCCTCGTAGGCAGGGTCCTCTCTCCTTCTGTACCTTGTGTGCCTTATATTGTTCATGTATTTGTACTTGTCTATGTATGCCCTTTCCACATGTAAAGCGCCATGGGATAAATGGCGCTATAATAATAAATAATAATAATAACTTGTCTACAAGATAGGTGTTAAATGTTTGATCTTTGAGAATTCCCTTAACCAATGGAAGAAGGAGCCTAAATTTAATTTGCCTACTGTCCCACATGAATGTGGGAAAAAGGAGGAATAACAAACCACTGTGTCACGATTTTACCACTCATGGCATCCGAGGAACACGAAAAGTGACAGCTCAGGCATCATAAGGATTTGGGGTCGTGCAGGGTTTTCACTATGGATAGTGACAGCTCAACAGCCCAATCGGTGGCATGGTCATGCTGAACTGTCACTATTGTGAGGGATAGCCCAGCTCTGGCTGGGTCTGCTGGGTTTTCTCCAGGTGTTTCCCGGTCAGGGTCATTATCTGAATATTTAGCTGTCTGACAATCATCAGACCATTGCCAGTCGTAGCTTTGCTTTGTGGTGTGTGTACCTAGTGCTTAGTGTTCTGCTATTTGGATCTTTTACCTGATCTCTGACTTTACCATTTGAATGTTCAGTGTATTGCTCCTTTTCGTTTCATATATATATACTGGCATTTGATGCCTAACCCAGGACTTTGTCTTCTGAGCATTTTTTTGCCTGGCCCTTTGGCCTTTGATATGCTTGCCACGTATTTGACCCCAGACTCCTTGACTGGCTGGATATGCTTCCTCCAAGTGTCACCCATTCAGGATGATTACCTGGGTATTTAGCTGGCTTGCAAAGGTCAGTCTATAGCTAGTTGTAGCTTTTCTTGGTGGTGTGTTTTGCCTAGTGTAGGCTGTCACTCAGAATACTGACAGCCCAGCATGCCCCTGACTATGAATGGACAGCTGAGCTGTCACTAACAATACTGACAGCCGTACAAGCTCTGATTCTGTAGGATGGCTGAGCTGTCACCCACTGCGTCTCTGGACACCGTGAGTGGTAATCGTGATACTGATTTAGTAACGGTGGCCCAGAGATAGGGCATACATTTAATACTATTCTTATAGACAAGTGCTATTTGATCTAATCTGAATACCTTACTGATGTCAAATTAGGATTTTAATAATCCAAAGCTACACAAATTAATGAACCAAGGATCAAGCTGATTCCTTGACCATGGTTGAACTAATGATAAAGAAAAGGTACAAGGCAAAAGACCCATGCCTGTTGCTGCTGGATGGAAATCAAAGATTAAAAAATTAGCTAGAAGGAAAGAAAGGGAAGAATTATGATAAACTATGGGGGGTGGGGATGGGTATTTCAAGGATGCAAAGCCCCATGCTGCTTTAGGTACTATAAATGTTAGGAATGCCCCTCCAGCTAATAACATTCAAGACATATTTAAAGAACACCTTTAGAAAAGCAACATTAATGGTTTTGTAGGCATACACAAAGTCTGAAAATCTATAAAGTGAGTGATAACATTGGGACATTGTATTCATTATATTTTCCTGCTTCAACATGACCATATTAAATAAGGTAAATACCAGCATCAAAAGCCGACAGTGACCTATGAGCCAGTTAGTACACAGCCATTGTTGGTGATCATTTCTAGAACATATTTACCAGCATGACTGATGCCAATAACTATACAGTATTGCAAGTGTAGCTAGTTTTCAAAACACAGCTAGTGTTCCCTTTAGTATTTCAATGTGACCTTCCTGTTTTGTGTTCAGAGAAATATCCGCTATAGTAAGTGTGACATAATATTCGAGATAAGCTCCAGATAAGGTCTGGAGATCTCCCCAACTCCACAAGCGGTGCCTGCCCAGTCCCGGAATGTCAACACCATTGCAGCCTGTAATTAGCTTTAGCGGACAATTGACTAGAAGAAGGTGTCATCGGCGAAACATCCAATGTTGTGCTCGTCTAGTCACCCAGACTCTCCAATCAATTACAGTAGTGGTGTGGCAACTTTTTATTGAGGCAAGACACAGCTTTTGGAACTGACAGAGACTTTAGGGATGGGCACTAGAAGGTACATAGGAGTAAGATTATCATTATTTTTACTCAGTCAACGGTCATAGGGTGATGATAACACATGCTATATCTTTACCGTTAAATCAAATGGACTTTCCACCAAAATTAAAAAAATTATATAAAGAAATACCGTATATACTCGTGTATAAGCCGACCCGTGTATAAGCCGACCCCCCTACTTTTGCCCCCAAAACCTGGGAAAACCTATTGACTCGTGTATAAGCCGAGTCCCGAATACAGTATACAGGACTCGGATTTCGTAAACTCGCTCAAACTAACTCGCTCAGGAATTGCTCAGAATTCGCTCAGAATTGCTCAGAACTCGGCTAAGCACTCGCTCAGAACTCGCTCAAGAATTGCTCAGAATCGCTAAGACTCGCTCAGAATCGCTACTGACAAGCGGGTATCCGAGTCCCTAATACAGTGACTCGCGTATAAGCAAGGGGGTGACTTTTCAGCCCGATTTTTGGGCTGAAAAACTCGGCTTATACGCGAGTATATACGGTAACTATTACTTAATAGTGATGAAGTGCATACTTGTCACTGCTGGATACTCGACGAGAATTGTGAGTGCTCTGGTATTCTCGTTACTCGATCAAGTATTGCTGGTGCTCGAGTGCTTTGCTTGAGTCCCTGTCCTGCATGTTTCAAGGCTGTTAGACAGCCAATAAACATGCGGGGATTGCCTGCCATACTCAATAATGCCACAGACATGCTGGCTACTGGCATTACTGTGATTGGCAGGCCGCATTGCGTCATCAGATCTTATATAAGAGTGACGCGAAAGCTGAGCACACTCTCATCTGGAAGCTCATCAGCGAGAGTTGATCTAGGAGGGAGAGCTTAGATTAATGCAGGCATATAGACAGAGTTTAATTGCTATTGCAGTAATTGTATATCGCTACTGCACCATTAAAACAAAAGTCCTTTCACAGGCTACATACAGTTCTTTCTCTAATAAAACTGTTGTGACCTGCAGTCCGCCTAGGGATAGCTGGTGGAAGAGAGATAGTTTTTAATTAGAGGCATATAAGCAGACAGACATTATTGTCTTACAGCCCTTCTATAGGTATACTACTTCTGCAACCTAAAAACAAAAGTCCTTTTGAGGGCTAAATACTGTCCTTCATTCTAGTATAGACAGAGCCACAGGGAAAGAACAACAGAGAGTGACAGATTGACAGTGAAAGTGACTGACAGAGACAGAGTGACACAGCAACAGAGAGTGTCAGAGTGACAAAGAGCGATAGAGGGCAACAGAGAAATAGAGGGCGACAGAGAGAGTGACAGAGAAAGCGAATGACAGGGAGGCAGAGTTAAAACCAAAACAATTAACAATTTGATGACTCTCAATATTTAATGTCCTGGAAGTCTGGCGACAAAGTCGTTGACCCTTCATTCACTACTTGTTCGTAGAGTGACAGAGCAAACAGAGAGAGTCAGAGTGATAGAAAAAGAGATTGAGGGCGACAGAGAAAGAGACTGACAGAGAGACAGAGCGACAGAGAGCAACAGAGAAAGTGTCATAGAGTGATAGAGCGACAAAGGAAGTGACCGACAGAGCATCAGAGAGTGACAGAGCAACAGAGAGTGACAAACAGAGCGACGGAGAGAGGGATGGACAGATATATCATAAAATTGCACTCTGTGGAGCTTATTGCACAGCTCCTTATCCTATACATTGTAAGCGCTGCGATATGTTGGCGCTATATAAATAAAGCTTTATTATTATATATAATAAAACCCAAGGCTACTTCCATCAGGATGTAACAGTATGCTAGGTCACATCCTGGCTGAAGTAGCCTCTACACCCACTGCGGGTGTTCTAATATGGCCACCCGCACACGTACACACATACACACATACACACACACAGTGGCATAACTACCGCGGTCGCAGCGGTCGCGGCCCCCCCCCGTACCCCGTGCTTCCAGCCGCCGCCCGCTGCGACCGTGGTAGCGCTGTCCCGAGGATGAGGAGTGGAGGGAGGACAGGACGGGAAGTGAGAGAAGCCTCACTTCCTGCAGCTGTGCCCGTCCCTCCTCTACGCATAAGCTGGCCGGCAGACTGCAGGAGTCACTGAGAGCCGAGAAAGGTATTCACGGCAGCCGCCCCGCCGACACAACGGCAGCACCCCCTCCCCCGCGGTCCTCAAAACTTTTCATCAGCACCCAGCCCCCCGCCCCCCAGTCCTCACTTACGGGGCCCCTGCCTAAATCCTGCACCCGGCCCCGCTCCAATGAAGTTACGCCACATCACAGCTGTGCCCTCCCATCTGCGCAGAAGCTGGCCGGCAGACCGCGGGAGTCACTGAGAGCCGGGGCAGGTATTTACCCTTCCCCCGGTCCTCAAAATCTTTCAGCAGCATTCCCCCCCCATGGTCCTCACCTAAGGGGCCCCGGCCTAAATCCTGCATCTAAGTCCTGCGCTGATCTCTCTGACCACCGCACTGCGCTGACCACTCTGCCCACCGTGCTGCGCTGACCACTCTGCCCACCGCACTGCGCTGACCACTCTGCCCGCCGCACTGCGCTGACCACTCTGCCCGCCGCACTGCGCTGACCACTCTGCCCACCGCAATGCGCTGACCACTCTGCCCACCCCACTGCGCTGACCACTCTGCCCACTGCACTGCGCTGACCACTCTGCCTACTGCACTGCACTGACCACTCTGCCCACCGCACTCACTGCTAACCACTGAGCCACCGCGCAGTGCTAACCACTGAGCCACCCCGCAGTGCTAACCACTAAGCCACCGTGCAGTGCTAACTACTAGCCACCGCGCAGTGCTAACCACTGAGCCACCGTGCAGTGCTAACCACTGACCCACCGTATACTCTGCTAACCACTGAGCCCCTGTGTACTCTGCTAACCACTGAGCTGCCGTACAGTGCTCCATCCTCCCTCACCCCGCCGCTTTGTCCTCCATCCTCCTCCCACCGCTCTGTGCTCTGTCCTCCCCCTGCCTGTGCCGTTCCATCCTCCTCCACCGCTTCCTACTCCTTCCTTTGTCCTCCTCCCCTCCGCCACTCCATCCTCCCCCTGCCTGTGCTGCTCCGTCCTCCCCCACCCCACCGCTTTGTCCTCCATCCTCCTCCCCCCGCCGCTCTGTGCTCCATCCTCCCCTTGCCGCTCCGTCCTTCCCCACCCCACCGCTTCCTCTTGCTTCCTTTGTCCGCCTCCCCTCCGACACTCCATCCTCCATCCTCCCCCTGCCTCTGCTGCTCCGGCCTCCCCCACCCTGCCGCTTTGTCCTCCATCCTCCTCTCCCCCGCCGCTTTGTGCTCCGTCCTCCCCCTGCCGCTCCATCCTCTCCCTGCCTTTGCTGCTCCGGCTTCCCCCACCCCACCACTTCGTCCTCCATCCTCCTCTCCCCCACGGCTCTGTGCTCCGTCCTCCCCCTGCTGCTTCATCCTCCCCCTGCTTGTGCCACTGCATCCTCCCCCACCCCACCGCTTCCTCCTCCTTCCTTTGTCCTCTTCCCGTCCGTCACTCCATACTCCGTTCTCCCCCAGCCTGTGCTGCTCCATCCTCCCCCACCCTGCCGCTTTGTCTTCCGTCGTCCTCCCACCGCTCTGTGCTCCGTCCTCCCCCTGCCTGTGCTGCTCCATCCTCCTCCACCGCTTCCTCCTCCTTCCTTTGTCTTCCTCCTCTCCGCCACTCAATCCTCCCCCTGCCTGTGCTGCTCCATCCTCCTCCACCGCTTCCTCCTCCTTCCTTTGTCTTCCTCCTCTCCGCCACTCAATCCTCCCCCTGCCTGTGCTGCTCCAACCTCCCCCACCCCACCGCTTCGTCCTCCGTCCTCCTTCCCCCTCCGCTCTTTGCTCCGTTCTCCCCCTGCTGCTCTGCCCTCCCCCTGCCTGTGCCGCTCCATCCTCCCCCACCCCACCGCTTCCTCCTCCTTCCTTTATCCTCCTCCCCCCCACCACTCCATCCTCCGTCCTCCCCCTGCCTGTGCTGCTCTGGCCTCCTCCACCCCGCCGCTTCGTCCTCCATCCTCCTCCCCCCTGCCGCTCTGTGCTCTATCCTCCCCCTGCCGCTCCTTCCTCCCCCTGCCTGTGCTGCTATATCCTCCCACACCCCGCTGCTACCTCCTCTGTCCTCCATCCTCCTCCCCCTGCTGCTCTGTCCTCCCTCCTCCCCCCTGCTACGCCGTCCTTTCCCCGCCGCTCCTTCTTCAAAGTTTCTCCCAATTCAGCCCTCACCGCCTTCCCCATGCAATCTCTATTTCTATATTCTAGAATACCCGATGCGTTAGAATCGGGCCACCATCTAGTGATTAAATAAATACATTTTAAAAAATGATGTGGGGGTCCGCATATTTTTGATAACCAGCAAAGATAAAGCAAACAGCTGCAGGCTGATATTTTCAGGTTGGAAGGTCCATGGTTGTTGGACCCTTCCCAGCCTAATAATGTTCAAATAACTTTAAAGTTTCATACAAATTTTTATTTCCTGGAGATAAATATATTCTTTTCCATCTCCTTTGGGTGAAATACAAGATAAACACTAAAGGAGTGTTGTAATTTACTAATACACAGTTACTTTTTACTAATTTGCTTACAAAGTGAGGTAAATGGGAGCAGGTTGGGGTTTTCATTCTGAACATTGTTCTCCTGAGACAGAGGGATATGTGTTTCGCATATTACTCACCCTTCTACTGCAGAGATCAGTGCCAAGCTTCCACCCAGGAAAATACTTCTCCAGGCTGATTTATTAGGGCTTTGGCATTTTTTTCTGTATAGGAAAGTGTTATTGAACAATAGCAGGTACAATTTAGCATTGTTCAGTAGCAATAGGTCTATCTGTTTTCAGGCATGCAAGTGGTAATAAATCTAACTCATATGGTACCTTTACACGCCGCTACAGAAGGTTGAAAACAACCGGGTTTCGGAGACAAATGTATCTTGCACTGTCAAATCAACCCGAGGTAGTGGCGTGTAAACTAGCTTGTTGCCACCCGTCACTGCCGGCACCTGTTTCAGAGCTGTGCTCTAAAACAGGTTGATTTTAACCCGATGGTAGCGGCATCTAAATAAGGTACGGTAAGGTTTTTTCGCCACCTAGTTAACTCCCTGGGGCGTGACACAGCCTCCGGGAAAACGCCCCCCTTCAGCGTTCATTGGTGGAAGCTCCTGCGTTACGATTGGTTGTCGCTGCATAGGGCGGCATATTTAAGGAGCTGACCAGTCACACTACACAATTGCAATAGCATCATGTATTAATCAGCCTCCTGCGCTGGCTGGCCAATCATGATACTATTGCATTGTCCAATCATCATACGAGCGTCTCGTAATCCACAACTCTGGCACGCCTATGTGTTGTCCCTGCTACCCCAGGTCCTCCCATATTACCTTCTGTAGCGGCGTGTAAATGAGAACGGTGCTCAACAGAAGGTAACTTGTGGCACCCGGCGGTGCCTCCAGGCAGGGCGTAACTACCACAGGTGCAAGGGTTGCGATCGCACCGGGCCCTGCAGCCTAGGGGGGCCCAAAAGTCCCTTTTGCCCATAGAAAAAGATAATGCTATTAAAATTTGCAATAATTGGGGGCCCCGTTGGAGCTCTTGCATCAGGCCCCTGGGCCTGAAGTTACGCCACTGCCTCCAGGGATAGATTAAACCTTCTGTAGAGCACCTTGTAGCGGCGTGTAAAGGCGGTATCGGGTACCGTTTGCAACCGTTGGTGCGTGCTCGTGCACGTGAGACACCCGGTTGTTTCTAACCTTCTGTAGCGGCGTGTAAAGGTACCTATAGGTTTGATCAAGCTTAATCTCCGCATTACTAGCTGAGAGTAAGCATTATGAACATTCTTTTTTTTCTTTGCTTATAGTTATGAATGTTAAAAATATTCATTCAATTTTGTATAAAAATCATGCAAAGATGCATGATGTTGATAATCTGGGTGTTTTTTTTAATTGTTTATATGATCTTTACTCCAGGGACATAACTAGAGATGGCATCACTCCTAGACCCTGGAGTTTAGAAGGGCTTAAAAGATCCCTTTCTCCTATATGACAAGATTAATACTTTTTAAACCTGAAAGTTATTATTTTTAATTGGCCTTCAGCTGAACCTTGAGCCATGGCGACTTGATGGATAAATGCTCTGTAGAAAGATCGATCTTGTGCAGCCTAGATCCAGGGTCTTCTCCGCCGTTATCTTGACAGTATCAAGTCATTGAGTTTCTGGTCTTCTAAGATTAGGGGGTCCCTATTGGATATTTTGATTTCCTGCTGAGCAAGTGACACATCCCTGGAATCTGTCTCTCTGCCCTTACATTGTGATGCTCTCAAATTAGATGTAAAAAACCTTCAGTTTTAACCGCTACTCGACATTTGATGTACTGGATACCAGTGGCGGACCTTTACCCCAGGGGGCCCTGGTGCAGCCATGTTGAGGAGCAGGGGGAGGAAGTGCTGTTGGCCGTCGGCACGGTCCGGGGGGGATGCGGGGGGTCCTGTTGGTCGGCGCGGTCCAGGGGTGGGGGGAAGCTGCGATGTGGTGCCGGCGGCTGGCGGAGAGGTTTGCGACGGCTCTCCTACCTGCTGAGCCGCGCTGGGAGCTGGAGGGGCAGAAAAGAGGAGGGACGGGATCAGGCAAGGGAAGCAGGAAGCTTTCTGTTTCCCTTGCCTGACCCTCCTCTTCTCTGGCAACGGCTCACGGGGTCGGCTTGGGGGCCTCCTGCAGGGTTGAAGGGGCCCCCTAGCCGGTCAGGGCCCTGGTGCAGCTGCACCATGGTAGTTCCGCCCCTGCTGGATACATCATGTGTTGTGTGCCTGCCTTTGATCTGCCTTTGATCTGCGTTCCGGTGGGAAGCTCACATCTTTTCCCTCACATCTCAGCTGATCTCATCATGAGATGTGGGGCTACCACCGCTGATCAGATCAAATCACCCCCCTTTTGCCCCATTCAAAAAAATACACATATTTAGTATTGACGCTTTCAGAAATGCCCGATATATAAAAATATAAATCAATTAATCAGATCTGTATGCTGCGTAATGGTAAGGAAAGTCTAAATGCCAAAATTACATTTTTTTTTGTCGCTGCAACATTGCAATAAAATGCAATAACGGACGATCAAAACAGCGCATCCAGCCAAAAAAAAGTGTCATTATAAATGTCAGATTCTGAAAATTGAGAATGCTGCGGGTTGCGAACAAGGGCACAATTCTTTTTTGTTAAATCAATTTTTATTTAACAAAGTAGAAAATATACAAAACTTCAAAATTTCACCTCCGTCAGATGACACATGAATACAAGACAATCATAGAAAGGTAATCGGGTATATAAAGCACATTTGATGACAAGTCCAAACATGAAGAGGGTATAACCCAACTATTCTATATAAGCATGTAAAGTACAAAGATTTTCGAGAGTTAGCAGATTCTGAAGAAGTTGCTAGGGCAAAACAATTATTTGTTGATTATCAGCATCCAGGAGGTGGTGGTTCCTAAAAGATCAAAGAAGTAAAGGCCCCGTCACACACGTCAATGTCACCAGCAATCTGATCGCTGGCGACATTGACGGCTGATCGCTGATGAGCTGTCACACAGGCAGACTCATCAGCAATCAACAAGCGGGTAACTAAGCGCCGCGCGGCACTTAGTTACCCACTGTTTACCATGAATACCACTCCGCGCTTGCCAAGAGGCGCTGGGAGCTGGCTGATTCACGGGTCTCCCGGTGTCAGACACAGCGATGCTGCATGTCCACCGGGCGACCATCGCCAGGTTTTCAGACTGTCCGAAAACCTGGCGACCATCAACCAGCGATTTATCGCTGGTTAATTCACCATGTCAGACGCGTCAATATCGCTGCAACGTCACATGCAGCAGCGACATTGACAGTGATATTGACACATGTGACGGCCCCTTAAGGAAAAAGAAGATGGAGGAAGTGAGAAGATGGAAGAAAGAAAAAGTGATAGAAGATGGAAGGGAGGTTGGTAGGGGGGATGGGAGGGTGTGTCCGGAGGAGATACAATGAGCTGTGAGTTACAGCCTAGATCCATGAGACAGTGAGGTAAGAAGGTCAGGAGAGTCCCTAAATAGGATCCATGGAGCCCCGGTTTTGTGATGTCTATTGACATGTCGTGTTCAGGATGCGGACGAGAATGTGTGATTTGTACGCAAGCATCCACATGTGTACAAATCACACACGGAAGTGAATGGGTGTGCACGCCCATCCGCAGCCGATCGCATCACTGTGTGTCCCATGATAATCATAGGGATGCCCAGTGTCTGCGCTCTGCTTGCGCTTCCCCACCACAATGCGCAGGGTGGAGAGCGCAAGTGTGAAGCCGGCTTAAGTGTCTGAGTTCTCAGGTAGGGTTTGGTTTATGAGGTCTTCCATTGTGCAGATGTGGTTGATCTCAGCTACTAGTTTTTGCTGGAGGGACAATGTGTTTGTTTCCAATATTGAGGGATCAATCTTCTGACCGTTGTTAAGAAGTGTTGGAGCAAACTGTGTTTAAACTTGATATGGGAGTGTTGCTGAGGTTCAGCAGAGCCAGCTCGGTGTTAATTTGGTCTGAGGTGACATTGCCATAAAGGTCGCCTACCGTGAACCAGAAGAGATTAATGGGAGGACGTGTCCATCAAGGTGTAACGGCTCGGACACACTGGCGTGAAACTCAGATGAGTGCAATGCGAGTAAAAATCGCATTGCAGTCGGACCAATATTAGTCAATGTCCGAGAGCACATTTTCAAGTGTCGGACATTTTTTTTCTCATCCGATTCATCGGATGACGAGTCAGTCACATCATGCTGCGACAGTTTGGGAGTGTCTGACAGACAAGCCAATGCAAGTTTATGGGTCTGACAAAAAAGACATACCACACTTGGGCCGCACACGGACCATCCAAGTCGGAGGCGATTTTTAATTGATACATTATTATTTTGTAGCTCAGACAACTGTAAACAATGGTCCTGTAAATGCTAATACTGTAAATAGCTGCTGAGTAAAAAAACAGATTGCACTCGGACAGCACTCGCAAGCCACACTGACCAAAAGTCGGATGACACTCATCTGACTCTCGGATCCGTCAATCGGACCGTTTTTTGCACTCGCCAGTGTGTTTCCATCCTAAATATCATCCTCTTTCCTCCGGACATCTCCAGCACCTGTCCGAGACTGAGGGAAATAGTGTATGTATATCTGCAGACATCAATACCATCTCACCATCGCCTTATAATTTCTTTCCTGTATATAATTCCTATATAGCATTGAGTGAAGACTTGTAGGTAAAGAGGAATATTTTGTCTTTTTCAACTTGAGAGAACTTCTCTCCAATCCCTTTCCCATTTTCCCACGAAATAGGGTAACTGACCAAGGAAAATAGTTGTTTCTTCCTGGAAGATTCTATATAATGTTGAGATGGGTGTCTGGGATCTAGGAGGATCCCTCCTCCACACATGTCCTCTCGAAGGGTAGTAAAGGGCGGAATATGTTTGTAGGAGGTCACCTTTTGATATAGCTCTTTAGTCCTTTTGTGGTGAAACCTGGTGTCTGCAGGGATGGAGGTGTCTGGGTAGATCTTGTGAATTTGTTTAACCCTTGAGGAGTAGAGGAAGTTAAGATAGGGTGGGATTCCTTCGGCTTGCTTACAAATGAGTCTTTGTGAGGGTCAACTGGAAAGGAAGGGATTCCATAGATTTGGTGTTAAAGGGCTTGGGAACGTTGTCAGGTGCAGAGATTTATTATGGCGTGAAAGGAATCATTTTAGATTTCTTGTAATGAATGGGAGATCTTTGTCATCTGTGGAGCTGGTGGACCAAATTGACGTTAGGGGTTTAGTGGAGCTATTGGATGCTTCTGCCTCTACCCATCTCTTCTTTGTCGTTGTGTGGAAGAGATCTAATACACAGGTACCAAGTGTGGGTAATGGTTACAGTTGGAAGTCTGGAAGTCCAACTCCTCCCTCCCCCACCTGTCTGCTGAGCATGAAATACGAGAGTCCTGGTCTTCCGTGTGACCAAATGAATGTTATTAATAAGCTCTTCAGTCTGGAATAGAAGAGGCTGGCAAGAGGAAGGGGATAGCTTGAAAGAAGAATATTAAGTAAGGCAGGAGATCTATCCTGATAGTGTTGCTTCTGCCTAGCCAAGACAAGTTCAGTTTGTGCCATTTGGATAGGTCAGAATCCGTCTGTTGGAGGGTATTTGTAAAATTGGTGGTGAACAAATGTGAAGGAACAGCAGTCAGTTTTATACCCAGATATTTGAGTGAATCAGTTCTCCACTCAAAGGGAAAACCGACTGCAGGTGTCTCCGATGGGAGATGTTTAATATCTCCGATTTGCTGGTATTGATTTTAAAATTGCTGAGGTGTCCAAACGTGCGCATGTCCAACATGATGTTGGGGATACTAATGAGAGGATTTGTTACATAGAGAAGCAGGTCATCCACAAAAAGGACCAATTTATGGTCTTCGAGATGGTGCCAATGTCATGAATTGGGGAGTTGCCTCTCAGTGCTGTCGCAAGGGATTCCATTGTTAAAATATAAAGTATTGGAGATAAAAGACATCCCTGTCGTGTACCGTTTATAATATTAAACGATTTGGAGAGAGTTCCATTTTTCTTATGCGAGCCGATGGGCAAGTATAGAGTGCTCCTATTCTGCGCATCATCACCTCCTGGAGGCCCATATTTGTGAGTGAGGAAAACATGAAACTTTAGTGCACCCAGTCGAACGCTTTTTCTGCATCTACTGACAGGATGCACATGGGAGTCCTACTCTTCTTGCTCTGCGAATTAAAGCTATCATGCTGATAGTATTGTCTCTGGCTTCTCGACCAGGGACGAATCACACTTGATCTGCATCAATCACATCATAGAGGCACGATCTCAGCCTGTTTGCAATAAATTTTGCATAGAGTTTGATATCCAGATTTATCAATGAGATTGGTCGATAGCTACTGCAGCAAGTTGGATTTTTTCCAGGTTAATAATCACTATATGGGCCATAAGGGCCTGTGTTGGAAAGGAGCCGCCCGCGAGACGAGTTGCACACCTCTAAAAATGTGGGTTTAATAGGGTGGAGAATGTTTTGAAAAAACCCAACCATGAAGCCGTCTGGCCCCGGGCGTTTACCAGTTTTCATATTCTTCACACTTTCTGCTATTTCCTCCAATGTGAAGGTCTTTTCTAATTACCTAGGGTAAACTCTGATAGTGGTGTTAATATATTTTTCTGAAGAAAAGAGAGAATTTTCTCTTTTAGCTGCGGGTTAGGTAGATCATAGTACTGTCCTTTGAGATTAAAACAAGCCTCATATGTCTATATTGATGGAAAAAAAAAAAGTTATGGCTCTCAGAAGGGGATGGAAAAACTAAAACCGAAAAATGGAAAATCGCCCGGGGGTGGAGTGGCAATTATTTTGTTATTTGTCCCTAGAAAAATAAATTTGCTTGTAGTAGTGTATCTGTGTGCAATATATACAGTATATATGTACATATATATATCCCATCTATAGACGTAGTTCAGATCTTATTCGCCTGCTGTTATGACCCTTAAGATGTCCTGTAGGCTCTTCTTGGGTCTTACGTTTTCGACTACTGCTTCCAGCTCCGTACACTATTTTTATTTACATTTTCTCCTTAGTTTTTCCACATAATAGGGCCTTCTCCAAACTGAATTCTGCAAATGTTCAAGAGTCTTGAAGACACAATTGAGAGAACAGCATTAATTATTGTGAAGGTTTTTTTTAAATATTTTACTTGATGAATTCAGAATGAAAAAAAGAGACTAGTAAGCATATGACAGACTGCCCTCTAGTGGTACATTTTCTTAAAGCTATTATTGAAGCACTTGGTGACTATTAGGCTACGTTCACACATTTGCGTATTTTGTTGCGCCTTTTGCTGTTATTTTTGGCCGCGCAAAAAGGCATAATAAAGTGCGTGGGTGCATTCACACACCACGCTTTTGTGTGCTGCAGAGGAAGAAGAATCCTGCTTCCTCCTCCCCTCTGTCACATCTGTGCCCACCCCCTAAGATTTCACAATGTATTAATATACACTGTGAAATCTAAATTCAATAAAGCCAGAGGTGATATAATAATAAACATGGATACTTACCCTCCGGCAGGTGGATGTCGGTGTTCGGGAGCCAGGACCCGTGAGCAACCGCAGATTCCGAGTGGAAAAAGACCTGTCGTGATGTCAGAGGGCTCTCTGGGCTCTGATTGGCTGCTCGCGGTCCTATGATATGCCGTGAGCATCCAATCAGCGCCCGGAATGCCCTCTGACAACAAGACAGGTCCTTTTTCATTTGGAATCTTCCCTTGCTCCCGGCTTCTGATCACCTGCCATCCACCCACTGGTAAGTATCCATGTTTATTATTTTACAAACATTTCATTTACTTTAATTTAGATTTTGCAGTGTATATTAATACACTGCGAAATCTAATGGGGGCGGTCACACATGGCTCAGAGGGGAGGAGGAACCAGAATTCTTCCTCCCCTCTGTGACATCAGATGCACCAGCGCCGGCCCTTATAGGAAAAAGAACGGGCACTGCTGCGTAAAGAATTGACAGGGTCATACATTTTAACACAGGCGCTTTTTCACAGAAAAGCGCTGCATATTTTTACGCAGTGTCTGTACAGCAAAGTAAATTTCATATTCACTTTGCCGGCAGACAAAAGGCACATTTCATATTTTGAAAAGCGCGCGCAAAAAAGCGCGCAAAAATATACAATGTGTGAATACAGCCTAACTCCTGATTTAAGTCATAACTAGGACCACCATCAAGGCATTACTGCCATTACTGGTGTATGGGGCCCGGAGAGCAGAACCAAAGAAATGGGTCTCAGACTGAGCAAGACATGTGACTTTAGACAAAATATTTATGTTTTACCTAGAAAAATATTAGAATCTGAGAGTCCTCAATGGTTGATACTGACCCGCCCCAGGTACTCGGTTCCAGGCATTGATTTACTGGGGATGTCACAGGCAGCCTGTGCCCAGTCCTGTGGCCCTGGTCGTTTCTGAAAAAGGGGAAAAATAAAAATGAAAAGTGTTTGTGATGCTTCCTACGGGGGGTGATGATGATGCAGCTAATTGGTAACGCTCCCCGTAGGCAGTTGTGGATGAATAGGGATTTATACAGGGATGCAGCTCTACACACAGCCTTGTCTCTTGTGCTGCAGGAGAAGGCAGCTCATCAGGTGGAGATGCTGACAAACAGTTTATGAGGAGGGCAGGATCAGGGACCGAAATAACAGAGACACATTTCTTCTTTACAGATACCCCAATATCCTATGGGTTAGGAAACCATGTCACCTGGGAGCCCTTTCACCGCACTGTGTCAACATGGGGCATGTCTATGCACTGTATCCTTTACTCTGCCTCACTTAAATCACTGCCTAAGAGCGATTCACTACTAAAACGAACTGCGCATGCACAGATTCAATACCGCGATGTGCATGCCCCACTTGCGCTTCACAGACCGGAAACCTGCGTTCCAAATGGAGGAAGCAAGGCATCCGAGTCCCGCCCACCGGTGTCATCACCGCGCCTCACACTGCCACTCACACACATGCTGCCCTGCTGCCATGAGGTAATGTAACACCCGTACACTGTGTTTAACCCCTTGTATACCAGTTTTGAGCTAGCGGTAACCCATCTCTTTGCACCCCCAGGAATCTTCCTCCTCATGCTTTCCCTGTAACTCCAGGTATCTATGGGCACTATGGGGCTTAAGCAATATTCCTTATGGGGCTGCCAGAATTCTGTCTTAAGTGTAGTCTTTCTTTTTTACAGATAGAATCCTGGGCTAATTTATGCCCGCTCTCGTGAGTGGCCATAAGTGGATACACTTATCCACAAGATTATCACAGGTATTGATACATGTAACCTTAAGACATGATAGCTATAATCTTCATACTGGCCCCCAGAATGATTAATCTTTTATCCTATTTATCCAGGGCTTTACTCTCCTTTATATTTAGGAGGTTGTTCCCATACCATATCATCAATTTCCACAGGTAGCCTCCCTTTTTATATGGATCCACTATATTTGGGAACCTGTATATGGGCTCACATTGATTAGAACTCACTATGTATTATGGGCACTATACGTTACCTTGCGCCATTTTACCATAGTCCCTTTCTCACATATATAGTAGTGATGGGTTATTCACTTTTGATCCGTAACTGATCGTTCACCATATTTTTCCTTTATGGATATTGAAAGTTTACTCATCTTGTACAGTGGCCCAACTACCGTGCTCCCCGGGGGCCCTGCTGCCTGTGCCTCCAGCGCGACCGCGATAGAGCCGGAAGAGGAGCCCCCGCTTCTCACCCGGCCGGCACCGCTAGCACCCCCCTTCCCCCGGTCCTCACCTAGGGGGCCCCTGAGTGAATCTTGCACCGGGGCCCGCAGGTCAGTAGTTACGCCACTGATCTTGTATATCTTTTTCCTCAATCTATTTTCTTTAGGATGTTACAAATGGTATAACTTTAGTTTTCTTTTTGTCAGGATCTGACTGTCTTTTTTGTTTACTTCTGTATATACTGTCACAGCTCCTGTATCCTCTGTGAAGACCTGAGTCGTCGAACCGGCAAGGACAGAGCTACATTTCTATGATCATAATAAATTTATGATAGTTTGAGTTGACGTCTCCTGCTCATCATTGTATACCTATATAAGTGTGCCAGGTTTATTGTATATTCAGATTCTGGTTTCTCTGTGCACCTTATGCATAAAGGGGTTAGAGCCAGACCTTACAAAAATTCTTGTCGAGAATCAAGCAATGTCCGACTACATCAAGGTGAACCTAGCCATAGGGCCCCATGTTAAAAAAACGCATGCATTTTTTTTTTACTGCACCCCAAAACGCTGCTAGCAGCGTTTTTTGGATGCTAAACAAAAATGCATGCGTTTTTGAAAAACACAGTGACACTTAAGTGCACCATCCGTTAACGGATATGTGTTTTTGGACTTAGGACAAAAAAGTTAACAAACTGATGCCAAGAACGTTTCCAAGGCTTATGTGTGACCCCGGTCTTACATGTACAAGTCCAGAATAGGAATAAATTCAGATGTGCACATGAAAAGATGGATGGTTTCACCATTTTTCTGATTTGGAAAACAAAGACTCAGTAAAAAATTGCATCTACCTGCAGCCATGGAACTAAATATTATTTTAAAAACAAAGTTAGCGATAAGACATTAAACATTACTACCAATGGAATGGAATAACATACCGGGTTATGGGATCCATATTTGCGCTGAATGGTGAAGATCCGGAGGGTGCTCAGCTGCTGATCCCTGGTGCGGGCAAATCAAGTGTGCAGATATAAAGAAGTTCCAGCGGAACACATCCAGCATCAAAACGGTCTTCTTTATTAAGTAAAAAACATAAAATCAGCAGTACATGCCATAGCAATTACTGAGGAGAGAGGGAGAGCAGGTTGCAATGAGGAAGGCGGCCGTTTCACATGTATTCGCTTCAACGGGTCCACCAAACCTGTTGAAGCGTATACATGTAAAATGGCCGTTGCCCTGTTTGCACCCTGCTATTTTCTCTGCCCTCAGTAACTGCTATGGCATGTACTACTAATTTTATGCTTTTTACTTAATAAAGAAGAAAGTTTTTATTCTGGACGTATGATACTGGAACTTCCTTGCTTCTTGACCCTTGGAATACTATTTCAAATATATAGGGCAACCTAAATTTACTCTTCCTTCATTGTTCACTTCCAGTCATTCGTTCAACACTGGGACATTGAGCACCCTGCATTCACTCCTCCCGCTCTTTCACAGATATGATAGTCCCCAGCACCTGTGTGCAGAGCTGGATCATTTTAGTAAAACTGGAAAGAAAGAAAGGGCACATAGGGTGTACCTGTGTGTAAAATTAATTGAAGTGTATGAACACTGCTCACCTTAGGTTGGTTGTGAAGGTTACAACCAAACCAATTCACGCGTGATATATCCAATAATATCCTGATGACGAGCTGCAGCAGTCTCCCTTGGGTTAGGACAGCAGAGCCAGTATAAGAAAGAAAAGGGTTTTACGACTGCGCTCCCACCTTGATGAAAAAATCTCAACTCGCGGAGATTTCTTTATATGTGGATTTTTATTTTCTACGCGTTTCGGGGAATGAAATCAGGGAATAAGATCTGTAATTTATCCTTGTGATTTTTCCTGATGAAGGGGTTATTCCCCCGAAACGTGTAGAAAATAAAAATCACATAAATAGAAATCTCCGCAAGTTGAGATTTTTTTGATCAAGGCAGGAGTGCGGTAGTAAAACCCCTTTCTTATACTGGCTCTGCAGAGCTGGATCAGTCAGAATGATTACAGCTACGCTCAATGTTTACTGTCCCAGCACCGCTCCAATGACTGGAAGCTAACAGCTGCAGGGAAAATATAACTTCACTTTTTATCTGCAGCTGGACTTTCAATAAGGCTGCCACATATGTTTTAAATAGTACTTACCTGCAGATTACCACTGTGGTTGAACTGTTTATTTTTTTTTTCTTACAGGGGTTCCCTCAACTACATGTCTGTGTTTTAAAAGTCTCTCAAATGCAAAGACAGGAAAGAACACAGGATTAAAGCTCCTACAGAGAGGTTTGATGCCACAATGATCAACTATCTGGTTCTTATACATACATGGGAATTCAGGATCATCCTCAATAAGCCACATCAGGAAGCCATAGAGCAAGAGTAACTACTGCTCTGGCAGACTCTGAATAATAATCATTTAAATTTTAAATTTGTGGAAATGGATACATTTCCTTTGTAGATGTAAATATTATTGCTGGGGTTGCATTAGCTGGACCTGTAATGATCAGCTAATCTCATGAGGAAGAAAATATTGTGACTATTAATAATATTCAAAATCCACCCACTTATTTTATGACATATTTTAATATCCAACAAAGACAATTGCATATGTCTTAAAGGGAATATGTCAGGTCTAAAAATCCATATGTAACTGATATAATTTGCTAATTCCTCTGGTGAAGCTCTTTCTAATCTTGTATTTCTTTTATATACATTCACCCCTATTGTCTGTAAACTGCAAAAGAAGAGATTCATTCCACCTGTCAATCACAGTGAGTGATCACTTCTCTGCCGCACACTCCCCAGGGAATGAATATTCATGTAGTGGCGTCACTGCCACTCCCTATTCACTGCCCTCTTCTTCAAACAAACAAGGAAAGTTCAGTGGAATTCACTCCCATGGGGAAGGGTGGGTCTGTATTCTTCTGTCTGTGGTGCTCTCCAGAGCAGATCCTGTCTTGTCTTAGCAGATGGAGCAACTGCAGCTCTGACATCTTCCATTTCCCTCCGGCATGAAGCAGTGTCATTGTGTCTATCTGAGGCATATGTGTAGTGTCTGCTGTCTGAGATATTTCTATTTGTTTATATGAACATTTGTTCATTTGCTCAGCAGATACACATATAACATGTATGCAGGAAAACAAATGCTCATATAAATACAGAGAGAAGCACAAATAGGGTCTTATCTGGTTAAACATTGATATATGTTGTTATGGTTATGCTCACCTTGCATGGTTGTGTAGGTCACAACCACCTTAAACACATGTAATCAGCTGCTGCAAATAATTGCACGATGTGCGTGAAGAATTAAAGTTGATTAGGGGTTCCAATTCTCGCTGCCAATGGAATGAAAATCCCAGAGACTAATAAATTGTTGAATCCTACCACTCTGGGATTTTCTTTCAATCACCAGCGCAGAATTGGAACCCCTAATGAACTTTAATTCTTCACATATAAACACATAGATGTCTCTCACAGACAGAACACACTGCAATGATGTTACTACAATATTTGCAGCTTGTGCTCAGAGCAACAAACACCTCCTTCCTTTTCCTATTTTTCCCTCTCCCATCTCTCCCTCCCCTCCATCTCAGAAGTAGCTTGTACATGCCTGAGATTTTCAGTAACTGACTTCAGCAAGGGGAGGAAGGCATACCAGCTTGGGTAGGTGAGAATATTTAATTCACATTGATATACTATTGACTAGCCAGCAGGGCAAGTAAATGACCGGACTAGTGAAGCAGCTGCCTACAGTGTGTGAAGATGCGAAGATGCTTATAGAAGAAAACTACAGAGGGTACAATTATGATTTTTACATGTTTTAAAAGGGTTGCCTGAGCACTATTCAGAGATATTATTAGTATCATAAGAAAAATGATCTAACAGAGGCCCTTTAACAATAGGTGACAACTTTTATGAACATCATACAAAACGTAGTGCAATTTCTAAACACTAAATAAGTGCACATATTTTGTTAAGAAACCAAAGACATATTTAAAAAAGTAATGACCTTTCCTATAACCATTATCCAAAATAGAAAGATATTTGAGGTTTAATCACTACATTCTTAGAAACCTACAATGATGCATAATGAATAGACATACCGTAAGAAAAAAAAGAGGGAAAATGAAGAATCACAGGTTTAGGATCTTCAGCACTTTTAACCTTCAAATATGTTTGCAGTAATCAGTGCATGATTCCAGGTTGAGAAAAAATTGTCTCAAATTAGAGCCAAACTAAGTTTCCCAGTTCTTTCTCAACCTGAAAAGGAGACACAACTTCTAAAGGGACTTTTTTTGTGACTTACCTATTTTCCTGGCTTGAGAAATACCTGACAAGGATTGCCAACTTGACTTTTTATTTTTTCTGGACAGCTTATCAAAAAATTCTGCTTTACGAATCCAGAAAGGACGGTGCTCTTCAATCCGCACAAGCCGTCATTCGAAAAGTACCACAATGGATCAGAGGGTAATGGTGCCTTTATTCAACGCCTTTCAGAGCATGTCCCTCCTCCTTCATCAGGAATGCAACCATGTACAGCGCCCCCCGGAAGAAGCGAGGTGCGAAACGGACGTAGGGGAGAAGGGACCACAGCTACAACACAGCGGTTAGGATCAGGTATATGTCTTAACTTTCTATAGAGGTTTTTGGAGTATATATATAAGGTTGAAGATTGGGAATTGTTTCAATGCTGAAGGTGTAGGTTTGGTGATACCATATTGAATATAGGATACCTCAGTGTGAGTGAGGTTATCAGTGTTAGCAACCGGATTTAGCATTTCAGCTCCCATATATTTTCTCTCTATATACAAGTGCAATACCATAAAACCTTGCCACTTTGAGACAGTGGTAATGTACATACTGTGGCTATTTAAAGAATTGTTAAGTATAAATTGAATGTCATATACTATGTAATATATACTGCTGTGGTTGTAATCTTGTGGATCACTAAGAGGATATGCTCTGGACCTGTTTTAATATTTTAATATATTTTTTGATATGGAATATAAATAAAGTTTGAAATTATTTGTATCTGGATATCAATTGTCATCATTCCTATAGAAAAAGGATCTTTTTCTGTTGTAATAAGAAGGCATAAAGCCGTGATTTCTTTGTTCACAGAATGACCCAAGCTGACTGTGATCCATATTTCATCTTCCCTCGGGAAAGCAGAATAACATTGGACTGGAAAATTTAGATATTTATGTAAGTTTCTCCCTTTTATTTTATAAATGTTTTGCATATTTGTATGTCACTTTTTATTTCCATATTTAATATCTTTTATTGTAAGCACTGCACCTTTTCTATTAAATCTTAAAACTTTAATACGTTTTAACCTTGTATACTCTAAAAGAATACATAACCTTAGAGAGTGTTTGATCCTGTTGATTGTCTGATAGTCTTAGTTAAAGGAGACTCATTGTCACATATTTGGTGAGTGATGACAGCATGTGCAAAGTGGGGTGCATGGTCTGTGTCGGGGGGGGGGGGATTTATGCTCTCTTTCAGCACAGGACAGAGGTTGAGTGCTGGATTGAGTGAGAGGAGATAGAGTAACCCTTGGAGGCGCAACCCCAAGTCACAAGCTGAGAAGCGGGTACATGACAACAATATTTTGAGGAGGTACAAAATGAATTATGTGTCAGAACATTTGCTTATTTAATGTTAAGATCAATTGATGGAAAAAGACATAAAAATTATATTACTATCTGATGTTTTGTACATGATGAATGAGTGAAATGGAATTCATCATAAGATAAGAACCCTTTAGTTAAGTATTTATTTAGCTTAATAAACATATTTCACTGGGTATATCAACAACCTTTGAGTAAACATGAGTATGTTGACAAATTAGTTATCACCTCCGATAAATTAACCATTTTAGCCAATCAGATCCACAGAAATCTTTTGAAATATATGCCCCGATTAATCATTTGCATTTTTTAAGTCACTTTTCTTTTTATCTTGTGGTACGTATGGCCATTTTTGGTGTTAAATCTATTGAAACAGCGCACACGATTGGGCCAAAATTTGGTCTTTTTTTCTGTCTTCAACTGGTTTGGCAACTTATGATGCCAAATGTTACAAAAATGAACACAGATTTTGCAATTTAATATGGTATGGCACATATTCTCCTGTTACCCTTGTGAAAATTAAAATTTGGGGCTAAAAGAATATTTTATAGTGTTGTGGTGTGCAGGTATAAAATAATCTAAAGTCGAAAATTGCTACATTTTCACATTTATTTTAAAATTTTAAATATTTTCATAAATAAACATAAATCATATCACCCAAAACCTACCATTAACATGAAGAACAATATGCCATGAAAAAACAGTTTTTAGAATCAATAAGATCCATTGAAGCATTCGAGAGTCATTATGACTGTTCAGAATTGAATACATTGGCCTAGTCAGGAAGGTGAAAACAGGATCCGGGGTGAAGGGGTTAATCATTTTGATATTTTAAAACAGATTATTAGAAAACAATATTTTATTAAATGCAATGTAAACAATATTATATGAAACTTCAGGTGAGGTTCTTTGTGTCTCTATTGAAGAAAGAAGGTAAAATTCAAACATTAGCCAAGATTTACGACAAATAAATAAAATATTCTATAACAATAACTACTAATTATCTACTAAAAGCCAGAGTAACTTTCTAAATATATTGCCTCACAGCCTGTGATATACTCCAGAGCTGATTAGTTCCTTTTTATATACAATATATATACAGTGGGGGAAATAAGTATTTAATCCCTTGCTGATTCTATACGTTTCCCCACTGACAAAGACATGAACAGTCTAAAATTTTAAGGGTAGGTTAATTTTAACAGCGAGAGATAGAATATCAAAAATAAAATCCAGAACGTCACATTGTCTAAATAATATAAATGTATTTGCATTTTGCAGAGAGAAATAAGTATTTGATCCCTAACCAACCATTAAGGTACCTTCACACGAGGCAATATTGCTTGCAATTTCACTGGCAATTTACTGGTTACTGTGAAATCATGGACATATTGTTACATTTGTACACGGCAACAAAGTAGAACAATGTATCCAAGATTTCACTGCAACCAGCAAATTGCCAGTGAATCTGCCTAGCAATATTGACGCGTGTGACGGTACCTTTAGGATTTCTGGCTCCCACAGACCAGTTAGATGGTCCTAATCAACTAGTTTCCTGCATTAAAGACAGCTGTAACCTGTATAAAAGACTCCTGTCCACACACTCAATTAACCAGTCAGACTCTAACCTCTACAATATGGGCAAGACCATAATGCTTTCTAAGGATGTCAGGGAAAAGATCCTAGACCTGCACAGGGCTGGAAAGGGCTACAAGACCATAAGTAAGTCACTGGGTGACAAAGAGACAACTGTTGGTGCAATAGTAAGAAAATGGAAAAAATACAAAATGAGTGTCAATCGACATCGATCTGGTGCTCCATGCAAAATCTCACCTCGTGGGGTATCCAGGATCATGAGGAAAGTGATAGATCAGCCTAAAACTACACAGGGGAACATGTTAATGATCTCAAGGCAGCTGGGACCACTGTCACCAAAAAAACCATTGGGTTACGTCGTAATGGATTAAAATCCTGCAATGCTGGCAAAGTCCCACTGCTCAAGAAGGCACATGTGCAGCCCTTCTGAAGCTTGCCAATGAACACCTTGGGGATTCTGAAGGTGATTGGGAGAAGGTGCTGTGATGCGTTGAGACAAAAATTGAGCTCTTTGGCATTAACTCAACTCGCCGTGTTTGGAGGAAGAGAAATGCTGCCTATAACCCAAAGAATACCATCCAACCTGTCAAACATGGTGGTGGAAACATTATGTTTTGGGGTTTTTCTCTGTTAAGGGCACAGGACTATTTCACCGCATCAGTGGGACAATAGATGAAGCCATGTACTGTAAAATCCTGTGTGACAACCTCCTTCCCTCCACCAGAACATAAAAAATTGGTGGAGATTGGGTCTTCCAGCACAACAGTGAACCAAAACATACAGCCAAGGCATCAAAGTAGTGGCTCAAAAAGAAGCCCATTAAGATCATGGAGTGGCCTAGCCTGTCTCCATTCCTTAATCCCCTAGAAAACCTATGGAAGGAGCTGAAGCTCAGAGTTTCCAAGCAACAGCCTCAAAATCTCAATGATTTAGAGATGATCTGCAAAGAGAAGTAGACCAAAATTCCTCCTGACATGTACACAAACCTTATCATCAACTACAAGAAATGTCTGGCTGCTGTGCTTGCCAACAAGGGTTTTTTTTTTGAATTCTTTATTTTAATTTTCAAACAATACACATAAAAACCAAATGTCATCCACTACACACAGCGGATGTAGGACATTATATATAAGAAGTATCCATCTGGATATCTGAACAGTTCCAATTGTATAACAACTGTCAACTTATTGCGAAACGCATTTTAAGACACGTATATTAGTCAGTTGTAGAAAGAAAGAGGGTAGAAAGGAAAGCGAGAGAGAGAGAGAAAAAAAAAAAAATAAATAAATAAATTAAGGGAGAGAAAACAGAAGGGGGGGTGATAAGGGATGAGAAGAAGGGATGAGAAGAAGAGGGGGAGTGGTGGGCAGGTGGAAAGCGACCTCTTCTTCCCCCTCGCAGGAGGTAGAGGTGCACGCCTACGTCTCCATTAGAGCCCCGTCAAATCTATTACAAACCCCTACTATCTTTATATACATCCGTGTCCATAAATCTCATCCAGGAGAACCATGTCTGTTTAAAAGACTCAAACGAATCGTGTACAGAGGATGTTAAGTCTTCAAGGTGCATTAAGTCATTCACCTTCGTTATCCACATCGCCACTGTCGGGCTAGTCTTTGTCTTCCACAACAATGGGATGCAGGACCTCGCTGCCATCACCAAAAAGCGCAAAAGCGATCGTTTATATTTGTTTGTAGGGATCTCACAGTGGTGGAGCAGGAGGAGGCCGGGGCCCATCTCTCCCTGGTAACCAGTAACCATCCGGATAAGTTCTATAACCCTCGTCCAGAAAGGTCGGAGTTTATCACATTCCCAAAAAATATGCAATAATGTACCATCCTCCTCACCGCATCTCCAGCATCTGGGGTCAACAGACGGGATGAGTCTATGCAACATAGCGGGGACTCTATACCAACGAGTTAGTATTTTGTAATTCGCTTCCTGTAACCTGGAACAAATGGATGAGGAGTGAGCTAGACTGCAGATCCTCTTTCTCTGTTCTGTAGTGAGTGTCAGGCTCAAGTCTCTTTCCCATGAAAGCATGAAGTGTGGGGTCGGCAGGTCCGGCGGCGCAACAAGATAAGAGTAAATCTGAGATAGCGCATGCCTGCTACTAACCGTCGTGGAACACAAGATCTCAAAGGGCGTCTTGTGAGGATTGTATGTCCTTTTCGAGGGTAACTCACGAAGGTAATGAGCAAGCTGTAAACAGCGCCAAAAACCTAGTGGGGCCGGTTGAGTGATTAAGGTCAAGCTTTCTAAAGTCGGCCAAGCATTCCTGTCTCCCAAACTCGCCACCCTGTCCAACCCGGATCGAATCCATGTCTGAAAAACAGAGTCACCTCTACTAGGACCAAACGCAGGATGGCTCAGGACCAGGGTCTGTGCCGAGTCACTCGGTAACATCAATTTTCTGACCATCGGGTGACCGCAGACCCTTAAGGTGGCTCCTATTGTCGGGTGATCCCAAAGCGTCTTTTTTTGGAAGGGTCACCCAGGGCAACGTCTGGAGCGTGTAAGAGGTATGATCTTGTTCAATTTTAACCCACATTTTGTTGTCTCCGTGTCTGCACCAGTCCACTACTCTTGAGAGGTGACTTGCTATGTAATATAACTTAATATCCGGTAGATTCACACCCCCGTCCTCCCTCCTTCTGGACATTAAGGATCTCGCCAATCTTCACTCCGTTCCAGACAAAGGCAGTCTGTATCCTCATTATCAACTTAAAAAAGGACGCTGGGATAAAAACAGGCAGTGTCTGAAGATGATACAAAATCCTGGGGAGAATGGTCATCTTAAATAACTGGCATCTGCCAGACCACGAAAAGGTGGACTTCATCCAACGTTCGATGTCTGACTTAATTGCAAGAAGTAGTGGGGGGAAGTTGGCGCTATACAGGTTCTTAGGGTCTGCTGTCAACATTACTCCCAAATATTTAAGTGCTCTGTCCGCCCAGTGAAAATTAAAAGCAGATCTAAGTCTATTAAATAGTATGTCAGGTAAGGAGATATTAAGGGCTTCAGATTTAGTTCTATTAATCCTGAAATTGGAGAGGGTGTGGTACGTCTCCAATTCCTTTAACAAATTCGGGAGAGACAGCTCGGGTTTCGTGATAAAGAATAAAAGATCATCAGCGTAGGCTGCTATTTTATATTCCGATCCACCATGGCGGATGCCCGAGACATCACCACTTGACCAGATACGCCGAAGAAATGGCTCTAGCGTCAAAATAAAGATCAGTGGAGACAACGGGCAACCTTGCCGAGTACCATTGGAAATGTCAAACGACTCAGAGAGAAGCCCGTTGACCCTCACCCTCGCTGATGGGATCGAATACAGAGAAAGCATCCAATCAAGCATCTGACTACCCAGGCCGATGTGGGAAAGCGTTGCTTCAATAAAGGACCAATGAACGTGGTCAAACGCCTTCTCTGCATCGGTGGATAAGCACATCAGCGGAATCTTTGACATTTTGGCAGTCTGAATCAAGTTTATGGCTTTAGTGGTGTCGTCTCGGGCCTCACGCCCGGGGACAAATCCCGCTTGGTCTGGGTGTATCAGGCACGGGATAAACGGAGAGATTCGATCCGCCAGAATCTTTGCGAAAATTTTAATATCCACATTAAGTAAAGATATTGGGCGGTAACTCGTTGGCAGCAGGGGGTCTTTACCTTGTTTGGGTATAACCACTATGGTGGCCCGCAGAGTGTTTTTAGGGGGAGAACTGGCTTGGGACATCGCATTGAAGAATGTACACATATGTGGCAGGAGGGTTTCTTTCAGTTTCTTATAATACCCCACCGTATACCCATCAGGGCCCGGCGCTTTACCTGACGGGGTCTGAGCAATGGCCAGAGCAATGTCCTGAGTCGTGATAGGGGTCTCTAACGAGCATGCTACGGCGTCCGACAATTTTGGCATACCGGAGGACTCGATATATGTCTTAATACGCGACTTAAGGGAACTTAGGGCCAACGACGATCTCGCATTATCTAAATTGTAAAGAGTTGAATAGTATGCTCTAAACGCTTCTGCTATATCTTGAGGGAGCTTAGACCGTTTGGACGTGTCGGGATGTTCTATCTCAGGGACATATGTGGCTGTTCTCTGCGCTCTAGAGGCTCTGGCCAAAGATTTACCTGCCTTATTGCCATGTTCGTAGAAATGTCGACGGCAGCGAGACAGTACCCCTTTTGCCTTGGTAAGTAAAACTATGCGTAGTGCCTCTCTAACTTTGAGAAGCTCCTTTCCCAGTTCTGTAGATGTACGTCGTTTGTGTCTCGTCTCAAGATCCCTCAATTTTTCCATGAGTGCGGAAGTCTCTGCGTCCCTAGCTCTTTTCAATCCAGCTCCATGCTTTATCAGGATCCCCCGTATCACACACTTGTGTGCCTGCCATGTCACCACCGGTGAAACATCCGGGGAGACATTGAGGTCAAAATAGTCACTTAGCGTATCGGACACCTCAGCTCGTACCACCGGGTCTTCCAACAGGGCAGCGTTGAGCCTCCACTGCCATTGTCTCGGAACCTCGGCGGTCAGAGCAAGGGAGACCGTCACAAGTGCATGGTCAGAGAATGAGATTGGGGCAATAGAGGCATCAGCTAGATAAATCAAATCAGCTTGTCTTAAAAGGAAAAAATCAAGTCGAGAGTACATGTCGTGGACAGGAGAGTAAAATGTATAGTCACGTGCAGAGGGGGAGAGTATACGCCAGACATCTAGTAGTTGGTGATCATGAAGAGCTTTATGTAAGCGTCTATTATTTATCTTAGAAAGAGAGGTCCTACTGTGCGAAGTGTCCAGGGCAGGGTCCAAAACAACATTAAAGTCACCCCCTAGAATTAAAGTGCCTTCAGCGAACTCATCCACCTTTTCCAGAAACTGAAGGAGCGTGGAAATTTGACCGGTATTAGGGAGGTACAGCGAGGCGAACGTATATACATTAGACGCAATCTTACCCTTAACCAAGAGAAGTCGACCCTCTCCACCACTGTAAGAATCTTGAAGCTCCCATGGAATCGACCTGGATATGACAATGCTAGTCCCGGACGAGTGAGAGTCATTGGATAAGCTATGATATGCCGACGGGTACGAATGATCCGAAAGCTTATATGGCTTGGCTCCAGACATGTGAGTCTCCTGGGGGAAGGCAACATGGATCTTGTTAGATTTCAGGTAATTAAACAGAATAGAACGTTTACCGGCACTGTGGAGACCTTGTACATTTAGTGAACCCACGTGAATCTCAGATATATGTGAATGCGTCATTTCAACTAGACCACCCGGGGCAAAGAGGGAAAGGTAGAAGTGAGGGAGGGGAAGATTGAAAAGAAGAAAGGAGAAGATAAATAAGAAAACTGAAAGAAAGAAAGAATGAGAAAAGAAAACCGAGATACAAAAACAGGAAAAGTCGTAAGTAAGAACAGAAGAAACAGTGACTATAGCAGTCTTTGCCGGCTAGCCAGCAAGTGCGGACCCTCGAAAGGAAAGCAGAGGGGACCGCAGGGATCGCGACAGACCAAGGATCGGTATGCCGCAGACCCGAGATGTAACTTATCTACATCACTCGTCGCACATCCCCTGTTAGACTATATACAAATACTCATATACAGCACTATATTAAAGAAGTTGGGAATACACGACTGTTAGGATTTGCAAGAACCCGCATTCCCGCGTTAAGGAAAATATAAAAATAGAAAGATAAGACAATAATATAAGCAAACATCAATACGAAGCCCAAAAACAAAAAACCATGAGCTGGAGGCTGGAAAATTGCCCAGTGTCATTCAGGAGAAAAACGTCAAAAATCAGTTCAGCATCTGTGTAGCAGAGGCATTGGCAGGGAAGGCCACTCATCGTGTCCGTCCGTTGCAAACAATCCAAGATCTTCCCAAATGACAGCACTTCTCGTTAGCGGAGAGAGGAGGCAGCCCACCGTAGTAAAGGGTGGGTACATGTCCTCACGCCGAATAACAGGCCACGTAGAGGTCTCATGGGGAATCAGTGTTCAGGTAGTGGAGGAAGCACAAGATTCACGTCGCCGTCTCCTCTCTTGAGCCCGTCTCCTCCCCTGCCAACTTCCCTGTGCCTGAGCTGGTCCTCTTCTAGTAGACAAAAATTTCTGGAGGTTTTCTAGAGAAAGCCAGTCAGGGAGCACAATAGGAGGCATATCTAGAAAGGTAAATAGATCCTCTAGTTCCTCTTTCTTCCATAAATAGAACAGTTTAGCACCCTTGCGGACGATCAGGTGAAACGGATGTCCCCATCTATAGGAGGCCCCGCTTCTTTTATCTTACTAAGCAGAGGTCTCAGCTGACGTCTTAGGTATAGAGTGAGGCCAGAGACATCCGGGTATAGACGCACTGATGAATTATCAATTGTCACCTCGCCATGCGACCAGGCCGTTCTAAGTATGCCCTCTCTATCCATGTAATTATGTAGCCTACAGAGCACATCCCTGGGATTAGTCGGATCTATAGGGCCAGGGCGAGACACTCTGTGCACTCTGTCCACTTTATACGTAGTCTCCTGTGGCTGTTGGGTCACCTCATTAAATATGGAGAAAACAGTGTCCAGTAGATTCTCGACTGAGACCGACTCAGGGATCCCTTTTAGTCTCACGTTGCTCCTACGTTCCCTATTCTCGTGGTCATCTGCTTGTAAGATGAAGGCCACTGTGTGAGAGTGGGACCGCGCAATCTCCCTTTCTAAAGCAGCCACTCTAGCTTCCGTTGTGTCCATGAAGACCTCGACCTTAGAGGCTTTTAGCTTGAGATCATCAATGTCCTCCTTAATCACCCCCAGTGCTCTCTCCTGCGAGGCTTCCATCCGCGCCAGCATAGTATCTATGTCCTGTTTTGTGGGAAGCGCGGCAAACATATCTCTGATAGCTTGCATGTCAGTCTGAGAGGTGCAGGGCCGTGCGTGTGACGGTGCTATCTCCGCAGTTTTGTCTATGCTGTTTTCGACTCCTTCTCCGTCGCCATCTTCCCCCTCCTCCTCCCCCACAGGGCCGGGAGCATTCACCACCTGGGGCATAGGCGTTGAAGCTCGTTTATCTGCCGCTTTTGTCCCCCTGATACCGAGGGGCTGCTGCCCGGGCCATGACATTTAGGGCTCCTCTGTGGAAGCGGCAGGGACTGGGGAGATGACTGTCTCTGACCTGCACCAGCCGCCATTACAGGGGCGCGCGCTTTTCCTCCTGCTCCTCCTAACATCCTGACAATGGCTGCCTCCGGTTTCATCTTCCCTGGCTGCTGCGGAGGCGCAGGCAAATCCTCCGGTTTCTTCCTCCGTGACATCGGGCGGCTATAACAGCGGGAATGCGGGAATTAGCTCTCAGGTCTGCGGAGCACACAGAAAGTGCGTCTTCACACCGCCATGACCAGGACACGCCCTCGCCAACAAGGGTTTTGCTACCAATTATTAAGTCTTATTGGCAGAGGGATTCTATCTGCAAAATCTAAATAACTCTATATAATTTAGTTATTGAAGGGTTAACAACCGGGCACCACAATTCTTTTCATGCATCACCCAAACCTCTTCAGTCCTGTTAGTGGATGTATGAGGCCACTTGAATATGGTGTTGCACGCTTAACAGATAAACATCTCTTGCTCCAATGGCTTGCCGTTTTGCAGAGTTACCGCTTCAACGTGTCCTTGGTCACAGCGTCTGATGTCAGACGCTGTTGTCTATCGACTCCTCACTCCCTCTCCCCGCTTTGATCATTCTGCTGTGAAGATGGCAGGACAGATCTAATAAACGGAACTATCTCCAGATGGTGAGTGCTGCTCCTTTTCTTCTGTTTGTTGGAGCAAAACTCTATATAATTTAGACAACATGATTTTCTGGATTTTATTCTTTTTATTCTCACTGTTAAAATTAGCCTACCCTTAAAATTATAGACACTTCATGTCTATGTCAGTGGGCAAGCTTACGAAGTCAACAAGGGACCACATACTTATTTCTCCCACTATATATATATATATATATATTACTTTTTACAATTTCTTTAATGCTAATTGTCAGCATTGACCCATTGTTTAACTCAGGTTATTTTCTCACTTAAATTAATATTTTAGGGGCTGGAATTATTTTTGCAATTGGATTTTATTAAATACTATTTTTATACAAGCTTCTTGTTTCTCTAAGCAGTCAACTTTAATGTGTTCTGTGGTCATAAATAAGTTAAGAAGTGGTCAGAAAGAGAGAGGTAAAAGAGTTAAAAACAAAAAGCTCTCAAAAATTCTTGAAAAATACATACGGTAGTTACATAGGTTGAAATACAGACCTTCCACCCCATGTAATAATCTAGTGGCCTCTTTTGAACCGACTTTTAGAATGTGGAGGTCAAAACTGGATCCCATATTCTAGATGTGGCTTTAAAAATGATTGATAAAAGGGGTAACCATACATTGGGGTCCCAGAATTTCATCTCTTCTTATACACCCTCAAATCTTGTTTTTCTTTGCAGCTGTTGCTTGACATTGAGTACTGCAGCTTAGCTTACTTGTAACCAAAATACCAAGTCCTTCTCCTGCTCTGTAGTCCTGAGTTTGCTCCCATTTAATGTATATGTAGCACTAGGATTACTCCTTCCAAGGCGCATTACTCTGCCTTTATCAACATTAAATCTCATTTGCCAAGTGTTTGCCCATTCAGACATCTTGTTCAGATTGTTTAGTAATATTGTACTGTATAGGTCAGTTTTTAATACCCTACATAGTTTAGTGTCGTCAGCAAAGCCTAAGGGGTACTTCACAGACAGCGATATCGCTAGCAATATCGCCGCAACGTCACAGGTTTTGTGATGTTGTGGCGACCTCGCCAGTGATATCGCTGTGTGTGACACTTAGCAGTGATCGGCCCCCGCTGGGAGATCGCTGATCGGTAACGAATGGCCTGGACCATTTTTCGATTGGTGATCTCCCGCTGGCCAGGCTGCATAGCTGTGTGACGGGGCAATGACCAGCGATCCCCAGTCTGCGCCCGAGACCCTGAACTATCCCAACAACCGTTGGGTGTCGGCCGCAGAATGGGGATCGCTTGTAAGTCCGCCTGTCTGGCATCTTACCAGCGACCATGTAGCGATGCACCAGCGATCCCGGCCAGGTCGGATCATTGTCGGGATTGCTGGTGCGTCGCTACGTGTAACACTTTGCTCGCAATCCCATCCACAAGGGGTACTGAAGGCCTTCAGTACCCCATTGCTGACTATAGCCCATTTAGAGAATATGCCATTTAAGACATGTAAGACATGTAAAACAAAAATGTATTATAAACAATAGGTCATTTTCTGAATCTAATCAATGCTAATTGAATATACCCCTAAATCCTGCTAGTAGTGAATTGCAATAATGCAGCTAAAAGTATGTTGAGTCAAAATAAACTATTCCTTAAAGGGAGTGCCCAGGTCTACAAAACATTTCTCCTTTCTATCAGAAACAGTATCATCCTGGGCCATGGGTTGTGCATGGTACTAATAGCTCAGATCTTTTCACTTCAAAGAGGCTGTTTTGCCACAGTAGTCACAAGCCGTGGTTTGAGGTAACATTGTTTCTGAAAGACAACAGCCATATTTTGCTAATCTTCCTAAACATCCCCTTAAAGGGATTAATGCAGGGCACGTAGTATTTCCTACGTAAGATTAATGTGCAATAAATATAAACATCCCGAACAGTAAATTGCCACAAGCTTTGTACCGGACAAGTCCGGGTTTTTAGAGAAGCTGTAACTTCAAATTCATATATTTAGAAAGTTACCCAACATTTTCTCATACTGAAAATTGCTTTCATATATAAAACATAACATAACATAGCATGGCATAATCCTTTTAAGACTATAAATCTAAAAGAAAAAGAACACAAATGAATTATCTGTTTTTGACTATTACACTTTTACCCTTGCAGTTATGGCACGGTTGTATTGCTGTGTTAGTTATTAAATCTACATATCTATATATTAGTACATTGTTTAGGTTGGTATTTGTGGACATAATATTAGTATCACCTTATAAACACTGCCCATAACTTACCTTTCAGCACCGGTATCATGACAAACTGTAATATTCAGCAATAGAGAAACAATTTAAAGTACCACTCCATTTTTTTTTTAATTTGACCACAGATATGCATTGGTAATGCATTGGTACAGTGAAGAGAAAAAGTCTACACATCCCTGTTCAAATGCCAAGTTATTGTCAAATTAGAAAATTACACCAAGAACCATGTGACAATAGTCTCCTGTATTTTACATATGTGTCAAGCTTATGAGATGGGGAAATCAGTTAACTGGATGGTGTGATGGGCGAAGGGATTCAGGGGGGAGCTAAACTGACCCATGCACTGGGGTCCCTGGCTCGCCCTGTTCTTGGAGGTATCTCTGATGGTGGGGAGGTCCGAGTCTCCACCCTATTCCCTGAGCTCCTGGTTAGCCCTAGGCTGAAGACCCCTACCTCCACCTACGAATCCAGAATCACAGCTACTCTCAAGGCAAAGACTTCAGCCCAGCAGCATCCATCTACACAGTACAATGACCAAGAGTGAAGTAACTCTATCAGCGGTGTCTGACAGAGGAAGGTGCAAGCTATTTAAAGCCAGGGGGAGAGGATTCCAGGTGAGTCACACCCAAGCCTCACATGAATTCCTCAACCAGCAGCTGAGCACAAGACCTTCATATCAGTACCTCATGCAGCTCTTGCAGAAATGCAAACACAACACACACAGCAGCATCCAGCAAAGTCAGCGCAATCTAAGGGCGTGACAATATATTTAGCCTGTCGGGTAGGGTGGCAAATGTTTTGCAAAAACCTATATCATGTTTCTAAAATGATGTGGGAAAACATTTTATGGTCTGATGAGACCAAGACTGAAATTTTTGACTGTAATTCCAAAAGGCATGATTGGCACAAAGCCAACACTGTACATCTCCAAAAGGACTTCATACTCACAGTCAACCATGGTGGAGGCAGCATTATGCTTTGTGGTTGTTTTTCAGCAGCTGGGACTGCGGCTTTAGTAAGGCTGGAGGTAATTATGAACAGTTCCAAATAGCAATCAATTTTGCAATAAAACCTTCAGGCCTCTGCTAAAAAGCATAAAATAAAGGGGAATTACACATTTCAGCATGTCAGTGATGCTAAGCATACCTCCAAATCAACAAAAGGATGGCTTAACCAGAAGATCAAAGTTTTGGAATGGCCCAGTCAGAGCCCAGACATTAATCCAACTGAAAATCTTCAGGTGACCTCAAGAGGAAGCTGTACATCAGAGATGCCCTTGCAGTCTGACAGATTTGTAACACTACTGCAAGGAGGAGTAGGCAAAGATGGCCAATTCTACATGTGCCATGCTGATAATGTTCTACCTGAAAGACTCAACACTGTCATAAATTCAAAGGGTACTTCAATAAAGCATTAGTTTAATGATGTGTGTATTCATGCCACCACATTATTTTAGTTCTTCATTTTTCTATTTATACCCAAAAAGATTTCAGTTTATTTTTAAATTAAATTGTACAAAATATAAGGTGACAACAGAGTGGGAAAAGTTCTGAAATGATTCTTCTTGGTATTATTTTTTTTCATGACAAAAATCTGGCATTTTACCAGGGATGTGTAAACTTTTTATATCCAATATATGTTCCTTGTGTGAAGTAGATTACACATGACTGGAGTCGCTATTGGCTGGATCACTCTGATGTTTTCTGGGCGGACTTCTCATTGTAAGTCTTTGAAACTCCCCCATACTCTAGAGTGCTCTGCTTCAACATATCAGACTCTCACCTACTGTGGAAACCTTCAAAAGGAGCCTGAAGACCCAGCTCTTCTGACAAACCTACATTCTCAGTCCATTATACCACTGCATGACCAGCTCTACCCTCACCTACTGTCTCCTCACTCATACTTGTAGAGTGTGAGCCTCAAGGACAGGGTCTGCTCTCCCAACCTACTGTATCTCACCCATCCATTGTACACTGTAGCCTTAGTGGGCAGGGTCCTCTCTCCTCACCTACTGTATTCTCACCCGTACTCGTAGACTGAGACCTCGTGGGCAGGGTCCTCTCTCCTCACCTACTGTATCCTGACTCATCCCTGTAGACTGTGAGCCCTTGTGGGCAGGGTCCTCTCCCTTCAACTACTGTAAACTTCACCCATCCCTTGTAGACTGTGGATCCTCTCACAAAATGGACTGTAGCATTCCGGGAACAGTAGAATACGGCCACCAGTAAGTATGCCACTACACACAGGGAATGTACATTACTGATAAATACTCCACTGGTGAAATTAAAAACAAAACAGAATGATACACTAATATTAAGACCGTTTTCGGCCCCTAAATTCTCGTTTTGCATGTAATTTAATGAAAACCCTTAGGGTACTGTCACACTAGGTGACATCGCTGGCGATTTCAGCGGCGATACAGGGGCATGGCCTATTACTGCCGACATCGCCGGTGCGTCGCCTAGTGTGACGCGGCGATAATGAGGAGAAATATCGCCTCAGAATGATCGCCAGGTTTCACAGCAGTGTTGTGAAACCTGGCGATCTGAATAGGGCGATCAGGCATGATCGCCCTGTGTAACACGGCCACCCCAGTCGCTGGGTTCCTGGGGAACCCAGCGAGTGGTCGCCAACGCTACTTGCTGGCAAGTACGCCGGCGAGTTGCCACATGTGACATCTCACCGGCTATGTCGGCGGGGATGCGCGCACCCGTGATTCCCCGCCGGCATCGGCGGCGATGTGGCACCGTGTAACAGGCCCCTTAGAGCTCATTAGTTTGAATGGGTTGCCTCAGCACAAATTGATATCATATTGCTAGAATATATGAGTAATGTACTATAAGGGTATGTGCACACGATCTGGACGCACTGCCTCCTGACCTGCGGGAAGCTGCAGGTAAACAAAGGGTGAGCGCAGCTGCCCTGTGCCCACAATCTGCGTTCGTGGCACAGCAACTTTTTCCCTGCATTCACCCGCTGGACATAGTTTCCGACTCGGCAGAAATAAAGTAATGTGCAGCGGAGATGCAGAAGCTCAGAAATCTGCACCGCAGCTAAAAAATGCTGCGGAGGAAGAAAGGAAGGAAGCACAGTGGGCACAGGATTTCTACAGATCCCATCCACCATTCTTGTACTACACAACGCAGTGTTATGGACGCAGCGCAAACATTGATCGTGTGGACACAGTCTAAGTGGAGGACTGGCTGCTGTGATGTCTGACATTTGTAAGAATTTTCTTTGCATCATTGCCACTTTGTTCTGTTGATAAGCTGGAGTCATATTGATCTGATCCCCACTGATTGGACATTGATACTGTATTCTAGCAATAAGACATGATTGTTTGTGCTATGAAATCCTCTTTGAGCTCTATCTTATATTTGCTGCTCTTCACTGTGCCTCATTATCATGACACTGGCTCAGTTATTCAGTTATCAGTTTAATAAGTACACCCAAAATAGATCTCCAATTATCCTTAATTTTGCAAAATATATACCCAAGAATCCTATGGTTTAGCCTTCAAAACATAACAAATACTTAGAAAAGAGAATGTAGAGGAATAAGAGTGGGCAAATGTGAGTGCATTGGTGTAAAAACTGTTGTATGCGAAGGATGTGGAAGAGGCACAGGAAAGTGACAAAGAACAGTATTTGTTATAATGGGTACTTGTGGTGAAGACACAAATGCATCCCTCGTGCATAAACTTGGCTCCATTGTCATTTGGTAATATGGAGTCCTTGAAATGCTTTGATTTTGTGGACACAAAAATTGTTGTTGAGGACCTATAAGTTTGACACTGTCAACAGACGCAGTTGGAAAAGGACCAATTAGATGCTGGGGTAAGGCAGCTAGAGAGGAGGAACACAATGGTGGCTCTAATGGAACCGGATGTACCGTGGCACAAGTCTGAATTGCTGCAGCTGGAAATATTATTTTAAACCTAGTGGGAAATGGATAAGGCTGAAGTGACGGGCCATTCCTGGTGCATTGATGATGCTTAAGTTTCTTACAGTATGTTTCTGGAATAAGAGTTTGTTGGTAAGGAATGGTGACATGTGACAAGAGCTGCTCCGTAATACATTTTTTAGTAGTCACAGGTGCTACATCCATTGGCCATCCTTGGCTTTCTTTGTTCTCTGGTCGATCATGATCAGCATTATTTCTTATGTCGTTACACGCCTTCGTCGGACAAGGTGCTGAATGTTCTTGGAACTGTGGCGGATCACTAGTGAAAGTATCTTTCTCTGACGGTTTGACACTTTTTTCAGCTTTCGTACTGAGGTCTTTATAGGAAGAGCAAAGAGGAGGCTTATTATTATGTTTGAAAGAGAGCAAATTCTTACATAACTGGTCCAACTTATTTTCCACTACTTTTTTTATTTTTACTATTTTCTTGAGAAACTCCTTCGCTCTGTAGTAGTTTTCATTAAGAAACGTCTTGGATTCCTGGAAAGTGGTTTTATGTTTGATTAGTTTGCAGTACCTGTTTCTACTAGTGTTAATTGTCCTTTTGATAAACCCTTCTGCACTTCTTATATGTATAGGTTTATACAAAATAGAAAAGTTTTTCTCCGGGAAGTAGACTCGTTGGGTAGATGAGTCAGATCTGCAGAGCCTGGGTCTCTTAAAGGAAAACTGTATTTCATCTATGATAGTTCTACGAGTTCTTTTGAACGTATAACTATGGTTTATAAAGGTTTCATGGTTTTCATGATTAGAGCATAGTTTGTTAGAACTCCAGCTACAAAATGTGTTAGAATAAGCTATATTTTGAGAGCAATGATCTAGTCGTAAGACTTTTGATTGGTAGTTGAAAGACCTTGTGTTCTTGCTAAGTTCATTTTCTATTTGATTGGTGATACCTTTTTTCTGATCTACGTTCCAAACCTCACATTCTTGTTTGATCTTTAGCGTCGGTCTCTTTAACAATTCTCTTTTTGTGAGATTACTCTCAGCATGTGGCAGTTGATGAGAAAATGTTAAATTTTTTAATGAGCAAATCGAATCTTTTGATCCAACGTGTTGTTTTAAATTTTTAAAGCAATTTCGAGTATCATCATTTCCATGATAATTTTTCCTATGTCTCATTCTGGGTTCGTTGACTTTACATTTTCGCTTTCTTCCTCTTCGACGTGTGTGATAGTGTTTTCTTTTGCTCTTCCTCTTTCCAAAGTCAAAGTCATTGTCTAGAAGATACTTGGAGATATTGTGCTTTTGATCTTCTTTAATTCTACAAATTAAGCTATAACATTTCAGCTTACCTGAAGCTTTTGAAACATGGTGACATGTCTTTATGGTATCATTGGGGTCTTCCGTGATGACTGTTTCACAATTCAGCATGGTATTTGGATCACTGGTAGAGAAGGTAGTCTCCTGACAAACAGGTTGATGTTTTTGATTTATTGCTTTAGATGAACGAAAGTCGAAATGTAGTGGGTTACAGCTGTAGGACAGCGCCGGTTGTGTGCAGGTATACTGTATCATTTCAGAAGGCCATTGAAGAACTTTTGATCCATCTCTACTTTGTACTGGATGAAAGGCATCATTTAACCTCTTATTTGGCTTTTCATTTTTTTGTATTATATTTTCATCTTTGTTGACTGATAAATCTGATACAATGTCCGTGGCACATTCATTAGTGTTATTGCTTGTTTTAATTTCTCCATTTTCTAACACAAGGTGATCATCAAAAATGTCAGTGTCTGTTGTTTCCGGGCAAGGCATTTCCAATTTGGTCTGTTCGCCATGATCAGTTCTGTGGTCACGTACGTTGTGTTTTGAGGGAATTAGAGTATCTGAATTCACATGTTGTGCTTGGACCTCAAATTCTAAAGGCACTTTTATATGACAAACATCTGAGGTTAAAAAACTTGTCAACTCCCTTTCAGGCAATTGTTTTTGATCCCGATCCTGGACAGCATCTCCTCTTCTAGATGACGATTTTTCCGAACTCGACTTAGATTCTCCAGCTTCATTACTTTGACATGACACCGTGTCTAATGGCAACGATGATTGAAGACTGAATGATCCTGGAACAAACCGGCTTCTTTTCTTTAACCCAGTTGAAATGTCTTCATTGAATTCATAGAAAACTGCAGCTGAAGCTTCAAGCTTAACCGGAGTCTTTTTTGGAAATGAAAAGGAGAAGCTTATTTTATGTTCACCATCTTTTTGAGTCTTTGTACCATTTTCCAAATTCTCTGAGCTCGGTAACAGAATAGAAGCCATATTTGTGCTGTTATGAATATTCGTTATAGATGCAAGCTGCGGCTTTTCTCTTTCTGCTGTGCGGACAATAGTACTTTGAAGACTTCCGTGGATGTGATCGTGAACAGTCACTGTTGTTGATTTGAACATTGGACCACTGCCGGGAGCACTTAGGACAAAAAAAGGGAAAAAGTAATTAGTAAACATTCACTTAGTACATTTTAGATAATATCTAATTAGGAAAGGCTTTAGTGCATTTACTGTATACAATAATTACATACTGCTCAAAAAAATAAAGGGAACACTTCACCATTACATTGTGTTGTTAAATGTTCCTTTTATTTTTTTGAGCAGAATATATTAAATCTACCTAAAGTTGTAACACATATAAACAATTTACATACAATCAGTTAAATTGTAACCAGCAATACACTAGTAGTTAGAGTTGATGCAAATCGATTTGTTTCTGTCCCACTGCTGACCACATTTTTTTTTTTTTTGCGGCTGCAACTGCTGCAAGTGCCGGAACCGCGGCTATACCACACTTGCCGCAAGCCCCATAGACAATGCATGGAGCTTGCCGCAAGTGTGCTGCAAGTGCGGCCGTTAGGCAGCAGATGCGGTAAATCTGCTTGATGTGCTGCAATTTGCAAACCACGCTAGTGTGAAAGGGGTCTTATTCTTGTACCCCTGTATAATGTAAGCGTTTGACCATGCAGGAACAGGTTGGATTCGAAATACATAGAATCTTATTTGTTGGAAGATGTTCTATTATTGGATAGTCTGTTCAAGTATTAGAGATACCAGCTGTTCTGAGGTAGGTAAAGGCTGTTTACATTGCTGTCCACCCTGTCTAGCTAATCTAATACTGAGAAATCAGGTGTGCTACGATAACAAAAGGCTGCCATCACTGCTTTCTACCATGTCAATCTGATCTAATGCTGGAGATACTAAAAGAGCTAAAGTAAGAAGAGGCTAGTCATACTGCTGTCTACCCAGTCTAACTAAACTCATACTGAAGATACTATAAGTGCTGAGGTAAGAAGAGGCTGCTCACACTGCTGTCAACCCTGTATATACGATCTAATACTAGAGAAACAGGGAGTTCTGGTTTATGTAATCAGTGGAATTAATGGTATATTATTATTATTATATTATTCTTAGGTAAGAAAGGGTTGTTTACACTGCAGTGAACCCTGTCCATTTAATCTAAGACTGGAAGTGCCAGGGTGCTGAGGTAAGAATAAGTGCTTATACTGCTGTTTACCTTTTCTTGATCTAATACTGGAGATACCACAGGCTCTCCAGTAAGAAGAGGCTGTACACACTGCTGTCCACCCTGTTTTATTACTAATCTAATACTGGAGATAGCAGGGGTGCAGAAATATGAAGAGGTTACTTACATTAAAGAACATCCTATCTGATCTAATATAGAGAAACCAGAGGTGCTGAGGTAAGTAGAGGCTGCCTACACTGCTGTCCAGCGAGTCTGTCTACTATAATACTGGTGGTATCAGTGGTACTGAGGTAAGAAGAGGCTGTGCACATAGTTGTCCATCCTGTCAATCTGATTGAATAATGGAGAAACCAGGGGTGTTGTGATAGTGAAAGGGCTTCTCACACTGATGTCCACCCTGTTTTCTGAATGCTGATTGGCTGCTGTGACCTTGACATAGCTAACAGTAGGTCATATAGATTATCCCCTTGTGGAAGCAATGAAGTCAACTATTGCACATGCTCACAATCCTTCTAACCTTCTAGGTTTCTGTCAGGGTAACAAAACACGTGAACATTTTAGTTCTATAGTGACTACTTATTTAGGAAAAATAAATGTGATTTGCAAATTTCTTCCTGTTTGGCATGTACACCAGAAAAGACTGTGACAAATACAATGTTATGCTATACTATTAAATACTGTTGTATGGAAAGTGTAACCTGCACTCTTTTTGCATATAATAGGTCACTATAGGTTATAAATACATTTATAATACAGTATCAGTCATAAGTTTGGAAATACCTGTCCAGGTATAGATTTTTCTTATTCTATTGGAAGGTGCACATTGTAGATTGTAACTGCAGGCGGCAAAACCACAGAGGGACAGATATAGTAACATTTAATTTAAAAAAATGAATAAAAACAACTTGTGAAATAAGCCAGAAAGTGTTAAACTTTAGATTCTTCAATGTACCCCCATTTTATTAGGCTGTTGATAGCTTTACACCCCCTTGGTATTCTCTCAAGCAATGGGTGTAAATGGATTCCAAAGAACAGGTATAACTCATCATGAGTCAATTTGTGGAATCAGTGGCTTCAGAAAGTGTTTACAACCATCAGTGTGTTTTACAGTGGCCTTGTTGGTGCACAGCTCCATTAAGAGCTGAGCTCTGTTCCTCAAGTGTTCTAAGCGGTATATGAGCAAGAGCTACTTCACTAAGTAAAGAGAAACAACAGTCTGTTATTACTTTAAGACTCGAATGTCATAAAATTACTAGACCTTGAGGTTATAACTGCAGTCATGAAAATCATCAATCCTCATGATTAAAATGGCTATAATGAGGATTTTCTCAGGAAAAAAAGACAAAGAATTATATCCACTGCAGAGGATAAGTTCATCAGAATTACTAGCTTCAGAAAATGCAAATTGACAGCACCTCAGATAACAGCCCTAATAAATTATGCACAGCGAAGATGAGTAGATCGAGCTATGGAGGATCAAATTCAAGTCGAAGTTCTTGAAATTCACGAGTTCACTCAAATTTGAACCTTTTGAGATTTGATTCGCAATTCACTGAAGGAAAAAAAAATTCCTGGCATCATTTCCCACACTACTAAGCAAAGAGTTGGTATTGTCTTTTTCTATTGCCTCTCATAATCCCCTACAGCTACAACCAACATCTTACAGATTATTATACCTTGCACAGTGGTGGTTAGTATCTGGACCATGACAGCTCAGTTTTTATGGTCAGTGGGGTCCTCTTTTTTCTATAGAGTGTAAGCTCTAATGGTCAGTGGGTTCCTCTCTTTCATCTGTAGAGTATAAGATCTTATGGTCAGTGGAGTCCTCTCTCTCCTGTAGAGTGTAAGCTCTTATGGTCAGTGGGGTCCTCTCTCTTCTGTAGAGTATAAGCTCTTATAGTTAGTGGAGTCTTCTCTCTCTATCCTGTAGAGTGTAAGCTCTTATAGTCAGTGGGGTTCTCTCTCCCTTCTGTAGAGTATAAGCTCTTATAGTCAGTGGGGTCCTCTCTCTTCTTTAGAGTGTAAGATCTTATGGTCAGTGGGGTCCTCTGTCTCTTCTATAGAGTGTAAGCTCGTATAGTCAGTGGGATCCTCTCTCCCATCTGTAGAGTGTAAGCTCTTATAGTCAGTGGGATCCTTTCTCTTCTGTAGAGTATTAGCTCTTATGGTAAGTGGGGTCCTCTCTCTCTTTGGCAAAGTATTAGCACTTATGGTTAGTGGGGTCCTCTCTCTTCTATAGAGTGTAAACTCTTATGGTCAGTGGAGTCCTCTCTCTCTCTCTCTCTCTCTCATGTAGAGTGTAAGCTCTTATAGTCAGTGGGGTTTCTCTCTCCCTTCTGTAGAGTATAAGCTCTTATGGTCAGTTGGGTCCTCTCTCTTCTATAGAGTGTAAGATCTTATGGTCAGTGGGGTCCTCTCTCTCTTCTGCAAAGTATTAGCGGTTATAGTTAGTGGGGTCCTCTCTCTTCTATAGAGTGTAAGATCCTATGGTCAGTGGGGTCCTCTGTCTCTTCTATAGAGTGTAAGCTCGTATAGTCAGTGGGATCCTCTCTCCCATCTGTAGAGTGTAAGCTCTTATAGTCAGTGGGATCCTTTCTCTTCTGTAGAGTATTAGCTCTTATGGTAAGTGGGGTCCTCTCTCTCTTCTGCAAAGTATTAGCACTTATGGTTAGTGGGGTCCTCTCTCTTCTATAGAGTGTAAACTCTTATGGTCAGTGGAGTCCTCTCTCTCTCTCTCTCTCATGTAGAGTGTAAGCTCTTATAGTCAGTGGGGTTCTCTCTCCCTTCTGTAGAGTATAAGCTCTTATGGTCAGTGGGGTCCTCTCTCTTCTATAGAGTGTAAGATCTTATGGTCAGTGGGGTCCTCTCTCTCCTGTAGAGTGTAAGCTCTTATGATCAGTGGGGCCCTTTGTCTTCTGTAGAGTATAAGCTCTTAAGGTCAGTGGAGTCCTCTCTGTCTCTCTCTTCTGTAGAGTATAAGCTCTTATAGTCAGTGGGGTTCTCTCTCTCTTCTGTAGAGTATAAGCTCTTATAGTCAGTGGGGTCCTCTGTCTTTTCTATAGAGTGTAAGCTCTTATAGTCAGTGGGATCCTCTCTCCCATCTGTAGAGTGTAAGCTCTTATAGTAAGTGGGATCCTCTCTCCCATCTGTAGAGTGTAAGCTCTTATAGTCAGTGGGATCCTTTCTCTTCTGTATAGTATTAACTATTATGGTTAGTGGGGTCCTCTCTCTTCTGTAGAGTGTAAGCTCTTACGTTAAGATAAGTCCTCTCTATCTCCTGTAGTGTGTAAGCTGCTATAGTCAGTGGAGTCTTCTCTCTTCTGTAAAGTGTAAGCTTTTATGGTTAGTGGGGTCCTCTTTCTCTTCTGCAGAGTAATAGCTCTTATGGTCAGTGGGGTTGTCTCTTTTCTGTAGAGTGTAAGCTCTTATGGTAAGAGAAGTCCTCTCTATCTCCTGTAGAGTGTAAGCTCTTATGGTAAGAGAAGTCCTCTCTATTTCCTGTAGAGTGTAAACTGTTATGGTCAGTGGGGTCCTCTATCTTCTGTAGAGTGTAAGCTCTTATGGTCAGTGGTGTCTTCTCTCTCTTCTGTAAAGTGTACGCTCTTATGGTCAGAGGGGTCTTCTCTCTCTTCTGTATGGTGTAAGCTCTTATGGTCAGTGGGGTCCTCTCTCCTATAAAGTGTAAACCCTTATGTACAGTGGGGTCCTCTCTTTCTCTATCTCCTCTACTTCACATTTACTATTTGAGCAGTTACAAGGTTTCCAGTATGGAGAGTTGAATACATTTATTGGCCAAAAATCTATTTTATTGGGGAAAATTTGGTGAAGCCATCTAACTTTAAGTTCAAAAGATTCTCTTATCTCTAATGCACGGACATTAAGGAGCTAACACCTCTTAAAGAAGCTTTAAATATATGAAAAGCAGTGACCAAACACCTCAATAGGTGTGAACAGGTGCCAGCTGAACACACAATATAACTACAAAAATACATACAGCTGCACTATAAAATGCTAAAATATGCTCAAATTGGATTAAGGAACCCCCTTGATGCATTACCAGTGATCCCTCAACCAATAGTAGCATATTTTAGTATTTTATAGTGTAGCTATATGTATTTTTGCAGTTAGATCTTAAGGGAGTCTTACAATGAACCCCACAGTATCCAGTGCTGTTCCACACCTCTTATGGGTCATGAAACAGCATGTCTACCTTATCATTCTCCAGCAACATGCCGCCCAACTGTTTGGGCTTAGTGGGATCGTTATTTGTATTGTGAAAAAGACAATAACCTAAAACGACTTGAGACTACGTAAGAGCTGTGTGACAAGGAAGTAGAACGTTGCATCAGATGACATGGCCTTCACAATCACCCGAGCTCAACCCAAATGGAGATGGTTTGGGATGTGTCACGTACTGACTGCCTTTACAGTTCTGGGGTATTGCTGCTGTGCTATTTAATTGAGTTTTTTTCCTTAGTCTGCTCTTCGGCTCAGCAGGTGGAGGTAAAGATGAAGGGGTGTGACTGAGCTTTCTGCTCTACACCCCCTCAACCTTAAGTAGTTCTGCTTCCCTCCACCAGATGGCCCAGATTCAGGTCATTCTAATCTAGGACCCATGTTGTGCAGACGTGTTGCTGGTGCAGCTGCTGTCATTCCCTTCCTTTAGAGTGGTGACCTTTTCCTGATCCGTGGGTGCAGGCTCTTAGCTGAGGGCAAGTTGAGGATTTGAGGGTTAGGATGGTGGCCTGAACCTCTTCACCATCAGAGGTAAAGAGAGCAGAGTTAGTCAGGGACCCCGAGTCCATGGCCATAATAGCTTCCCAGTCACCCTTGACCATGATCCTTTCCCGTCATCCGCTACATGTGTGACAAGATGACATTGGCCACAGAGTTAATGCAAAGCAGCCAATTAGTGTTCAGCACCTCCGAGAACTCATTGAGGTGTTGGAGAGCCTTTCCAGGTGATGCCCGATGAAGCTGCTTGAGGAAATGCCATGTGGGTTTAAAGCTGTCCTTAGAGAAATAAGAGTGCTTCCTTTGAGGATGCTGAGGTTTATCAGATATACTGGCTCTTTCCACACATTTCTTACTCCTTCTTTCCATGCTTGACCATTTGTGGTTTTGCTGCCTTCAGGCTAAATCTACAATGTGCACATTCCAATAAGAACAAGGAAAACCAGTGAATGAACATGTGTTTCCAAACTTTTGACTCTGTATATACTAGTGCATCTCAATGAAATAGAATATCATCAAAAATGAATGTCATATTGCCATGTTCCAGGGCATTTCTGGGATCCCTGTAACATGTTGACTAATACATCAATATTATATTTACCCTTTGAAGTCTTGTGGAATATGGCAGTGCAGTTTTTAACACTTCATCCTCTCTACTTTAATTTTCTGAGATAATGACCTTTGGGTTTTCATTGGCTGTAAGCCATAATCATCAACATTAACAGAACAAAACACTTGAAATAGATCACTCTCTTAGTAATGACTCTATATAATATATGTTTCACTTTAGATATTGAATTACTGAAGTAAATTAACGTTTTGATGATATTCTAATTCATTGAGATGCACTAGTATGTTTCAATTCATGTTACTCATACATCGTGGGTGAACCGTTCACAGACTCTTGTGATTACAGAAACATGTTTGAAATTAGAAAAAAAGTTTCACATATTTATATTTCTTTATTGATTATTTTATTTTCTAAGCAGACATTATTTTATCAAATATGAGATTGATTTGCTAAACTAACAAAACGTTTTTGCAGTACACAGTTGTTACCACTAGAGGGAGTGCTACATCTACAAATGACACTGTAAACTGAGTCTAGTGGAGGATAATCAAAGTAGTAAATAACGGAGTGCTGTGCTAATCTGAATACAGTATTATCTGATACTATAATTATTATCTTTTCTTGTGTGACCAGAAAAAGTAAAATACCAATTCTTTGCTTGACTTTTGGGTGTAATTGAATATTCCTATACTGGAGAACAGATCTTAAAGCCTAACAAAACTCAAACCCAACATTAAAAGGGTTTTTCCAAGAACAAAGTTAATTTTAATCAATAGATATTGGAATAATAATAATCTCCACAATTGGATGTGTTTAAGAATGTTCCTGTGCTTAGAAAATCTTCTATGCGTGTCCCTGCTATGTACTGTGTAATGGAGGTGTCTGACCGTACAGGGACATGGTCTGATCATACCACATCTCCTGTGCTGAGATAATCTTATATATGTGTCCCTGCTATGTACTGTGTAATTGATGTGTCTGACTATACCGGGACATGGTCTGATCATACCACATCTCCTGTGCTGAGATAATCTTATATATGTGTCCCTGCTATGTACTGTGTAATGGCTGTGTCTGACTGTACAGGGGCATGGTCTGATCATACCACATCTCCTGTACGGAGATAATCTTATATATGTGTCCCTGCTATGTACTGTGTAATGGATGTGTCTGACCGTACAGGGACATGGTCTTATCATACCACATCTCCTGTGCTGAGATAATCTTATAAATGTGTCCCTGCTATGTACTGTGTAATGGATGTGTCTGACCATACCGGGACATGGTCTTATCATACCACGTCTCCTGTGCTGAGATAATCTTATAAATGTGTCCCTGCTATGTACTGTGTAATGGATGTGTCTGACCGTACAGGGACATGGTCTGATCAAACCACATCTCCTGTGCTGAGATAATCTTAGGCTAGGGTCACATTTATAAGTAAAATTGCGTTCACCGCATCCAGATCCGGATGCGGTGAACACAATTGGCTTCAGACAAGCTGCAATCCGGGAACCAGATTGCTGAAGCTGCAATCCGGTAACCGGATTGCTCTGGATGTGTAATCCGGAGCAATCCGGTTACCAGATAGTTTGCTCATCTGAGCAAACTGTTCTCAGTGCTGTAAAAGTTTTAATTTTATTATCAAATGTGTCTATACTGTCTCTAGGGGGTGCCCACCCCCCCTAGAGACATACCACCCACTCAGGTGGGTATATAATGATTTAATATCTTATGTACAGCAGCCGGCTCCTGTCAGCTGCTGTACATTTTTATGATTGAAGGCGCTAAATCCGCAATCCGGTTTTTATAATAGGCTCCTATGAGGAGCGTTTCCTGATCCAGTTTTTAGCTTTTTAAAAGCTCAAAACCGGATTAGGTTTTGAAAAAAAAAACCTGAAGTGTGACCCCAGCCTTATATGTTTTTGCAGAAAAAATGCTGTGTTTTACAGCACCACCAAAGTGAATGAGATTATTTTCTTATGTCTTCCTTGCAGATGTGAACCATCAAAGCGTTTTTGCCATATCTGCAGCTTGTAAATTTTTTCATTGTTTTTTTTAGCGTTTTTCACAAATTTGAATGAATGGGAATAAAAATGAAATAAAAAAAAAAACATCAAAAATGCCCAAAAAAAAAAGTGCCTATTTTACGCAAAATGTGGAAGAAATCTGCAGCATAAGTCAGTGCCAGCTAAAAACATGTAAGATGTCAACAAACCTCATCTACACATTGTGTGAATTTTTTGAGCCTTAATGACCGTGTGCAGATATTCAATCCACAGCAATCCAGAATCGGAAACATCTGGAGAAAGATCCTGTAGACAATATCCTGATTTTAGCCTAATGATGGCATACACCAGGATCCATGCACATAATACTGCAGCACGCTTTTCAGTTACACCCAAAAGTGACATTTTTGGCGCAGATACTGATAATAGACAACAATTATCTTTTTTCATGTATTGGCACAGTCACATATGTTTAATAGGAGCCAAAGGATCCTCCGATTTCGGGCTTTATCTATCATTTTATAGCTCAGTCTTTCATCCTTGGTTACTCACCAGCTCGATTCCCTCTTATGCTCGTCCAGCTTGTGGAGCCTTTGAAGATACTTTTTTTGTTTCCTTTCATTTCTTCTTAATTTTGATGCTACATTTCGGGAGAATTCCCTCTGTTTTAATTCTTTGAGTCTCTGTTGAGAGAGAAACAACCCCTGACAATGAATAAGCCATCCGACAGAGCTGTTCTGTGCAGTGTTATACACAGTATATGGGTGCATGTGCTATATACTTCTATAGAGATGCATTTATAATAGGTTTATTAATGGGAGAGAGTTAAGCTAATGGAAATCCTAAGGGCTCGTTCATTCACATGACTATGTTTTCAGTTGGGAATTTGACGACTAGAGGAAATATCATGGCAGGGATCCAAAAAACTGTTTATTTAGCCATAAAAACACTAATACAAACCTGGACCACCACAGGAAAAAACCCACATTCCCCCCCCCAAGCCCAATGCATTTCAGTGTAGCCTTAAGCGGCCGTCACACGCTGCGACATCCTGAACGATATTGTAAGCGATCACGTGCACGCGCAATCACTTACAATATCGCTCACATCGCTGGTGAGCTGTCACACAGACAGACTCACCAGCGATGTGGAGCCGCGATCTCGCTGGTAACTATGGTACACATCGGGATACTAGGCGCCGCGCGTCGCTTAGTAACCCGACGTGTACCATAGTTACCATCTCCCAGCATAGGCTCTGCCGCTGGGAGATGAATCATCGTGGTGTCAACTTACCATCCATGCCAAAAACAGAAACCAAATGCACTTACAGGACGCAGTCAGAGCCCAATTGTGGAGCAAGCCCAGCTGCTGGCTGATGACTCACCTCTACCAGCAAAATGTGGGAGGCGACCTGCCATGCATACACTAGGCCTGCATAGAGCACCATTCACACTGATACATATGATGCAGAGTGTCTGAAAGCTACCCAACCGCTCTGCTGCCTGAGCATTGGGCCGCACAGTACAATGCTTCTGCACCACTGGATGAATGGCGCCTCTATGCAGGCCTAGTGTATGCATGGCAGGTCGCCTCCCACATTTTGCTGGTAGAGGCGACTCATCAGCCAGCAGCTGGGCTTGCTCTACAATTGGGCTCTGACTGCGTCCTGTAAGTGCTTTTGGTTTTCTGTCTTTGGCATGGATGGTAAGTTTTCTGATGCTGCTTTTTTTCTAGTAGTTTTTGTACAATTTAGTTAGGACTGATGAGCATGGGATCCCTTGATCGTGGGTCACCAGCTTAAATGTCTTGGGCCAACACATGAACCAAAATCCCATCTATAAAGGTTTTTTATTTATCATATAAAAAACTTTTGCACTTTTTTATCCATCCAGGGTGCAGTTGGGCCCATAGGGGCGCCATTCATCCAGTGGTGCAGAAGCATTGTACTGTGCGGCCCAATGCTCAGGCAGCAGAGCGGTTGGGTAGCTTTCAGACACTCTGCATCATATGTATCAGTGTGAATGGTGCTCTATGCAGGCCTAGTGTATGCATGGCAGCTCGCCTCCCACATTTTGCTGGTAGAGGTGAGTCATCAGCCAGCAGCTGGGCTTGCTCCACAATTGGGCTCTGACTGCGTCCTGTATGTGCATTTGGTTTCTGTTTTTGGCATGGATGGTAAGTTTTCTGATGCTGCTTTTTTTCTAGTAGTCATCGTGGTGTCACACACCACGATGAAGCAGATCGTGACATCGTTCATCGCTAGATCTGAGCTCCGGAGCTCAGATCTGCGATGTCACGATCAAGCGATTTTACATAGTAAAATCGCTTGATTACATGCAACGATGCCAAAACGATATCGCTTAAGCGATCAAAAAGGAGATCACTTAAACTATATCGGGCTTAAAATCGTTGCGTGTGACGGCCGCTTTAGTCTGGGAGAACAGCTATTCTCCTAGTGGTGAGTATTCTGCCTGCCGGCTGAGGAGACTTATAGCAGCAATGCTCCTCTGGGAAATATGTAAATTGTCACTTCAGTGAGGAAGTAGAAAAGCTCTAATATCAGATAATAAAGGTAGCAATCCTAAAAGTCATAATTGACTCTTTAACAAGCCTTTCAATATGACTTAGGTTAGGATTTGTGCCAGATCAGAAGCCCAAACTGTAGACGCTGCGTTTAGGGTGATTGCCCCTCATGAGTGCAGTGTGTGGGAATTCTGATCTGTCTGTATGAGAAGCTAAGACAAGGTCTGGGGAATAGCTATTCGTCTTAAGGTACCGTCACACGCCGCCATATGGCTTCCATATCACTGGCGATTTGACGTGAGAGCGCAAGTTTCGGGCACTTTTTTCTGAACACTGTGGAGCTGTCACAAGTGGCTATCTAGCGTGCGATCTGGAAATCCCCTGCAGAAGACCAGAAGCGATCTTCCCTTCACACATCGCTGCATCACACGCCACAATCGTAGCTGCGATGTGGCCATACTGTTTCGATAGCGGCATGCTAGAGTGTGTTTCACCATGCTCCTATCACTGCGATTGGTGGCCAGAAGTGTGCTCCCATTGGTCAGTCTTGCGCGAACGAATGGGTCATCAAATAAGGCGCCTCGGACATGGCCAGCCAATCGGAACGCAGTACCACCCACCAATTGACTCACCGTAGCCGGGGGTACACGTAGCGGGCGTTGCTTCTCCTCTGTCACGGAACCGCGCCTGCGGTAGTGTAGGCCCGGTGGTCCAGATCAATAGGGGAATGGCGGAACAGTGGGGGTGATTTGTCTTCGTGACGCCACCTGCGGGTGTTCTGGTAACTTTACCAGCGCTGTTCGGGTCTCCAGGGGATGGTATACAGCGAGAAGGAACGCTCCCCACAGGATGAGCGGGAATCCCCGGAGCCGGGAGCTGCGCAAGATGTTGTGAGGCAGCTGCGGGATGCTGCGCGCTGAATCCAGGAATAATGCACAACCACACAAAGTCTCTTTTCGGTACCTTTACTGGATGGTAGTCAGGTACACTCGGACCGGGATAGTGAAGTTGGCACTTATGGAGTTTCACAGCAAGCAGTGTTAGGCTTCCTTTCTCTACTTCTGGTGCTAAGGTCGGGTGGATATGGAATTCCTCCGGACCGGGCAGTTTGTTCAATGGAACGGATTTCACCTGGTTGTCAGCACTGAGGGCACTGTAAAAGGGTGATGATAATTCTACCTTCTTCCCTGGGCTCTCGTTGGTAGGTGCGACAGGTGAACAGGGGGCTAGACTCCCTGTGTAGGATGCTGGTTCTCTGCGGTGGCTTTGTAGCTCCCACAGCTTCGGTTCCAGTAACCGGTTATTAAGGAAAGAGTTAGGATAACTCTGTATTCCCTGAGAGGTGATCTCCTTCTTCCTCTTGTCCCAATTGCAGGGACTCCCACTGGCTAGCAGGCTGGTTGGGCCTAGTGTGTTCCTCATAGGGTGGAGGTTTCACACAGGCAGGCAGCTCTTGTAGCGTCTACCACACTCTGAAGTTTCTCCCTCCAAGACTCTTTTTATAGGGGGAACTGGCTCAAAGTCACCAGGGTAGCTCCCCCTAGAGGCTCGGGGTTGAAACCAGGTGTTCTAAGTGTTGTTTGTGTTTGTGGGTTTTGCTGTGCTGTTACTTACTCCATTTGTACCTAAGGAATTCTGTGGTGCCCAACAGGTGCCAGGGTGCCACACAATCGCCGCAGATGCGGCGCAAAAAAACACCATTCAAGCACACCTACTGGATTGATTTCAGGATCACTGTGTACGTTGCTATCACCCTGTCACACGCCACGATGTGCTGAAATTGCCTGGTGGATATTGCCTGATTTCACTGCAGTGCAGAGCAATGAGGTGACGCTCCACCGGCGATTTCTCAACGTAGAATCGCCCAGTCACATGCCACTAAGCACATGCGATGTGGTTTCCACATCGACAAATTCGTGAATTGCCAGCGATATGGCAGCGTGCGACGGCATCTTTATGGAGAGTATTCTGCCAGCCAGCTGAGGAGAATTATAACCCTTGTGGAGAGCATTCTGCCGACCAGCTGTGATGACTTATAGCTGCAAAATGAGAGGGCAATCACCCAGAAACGCAGCATCTGCAGTTTGGGGTTCTGATCTGGCACAAATCCCTTAGTCATATTAAAAAGCTTGTTAGAAAGCGATTATGACTTTGAGGAGCTACTTAAAGGTGGTGCTGGAGTTATTCCACTTCCTTACTGAAGTGTTAATTTGCATATTTCCTAGAGGAGGGATGTGGCTACAGTCTCCTCACCTACATAACTGACTTCTTAAGGTCGCAGGAAAACTTCTCTCCATATGGTAGATAGCAAGTTCCCAGACCTTGGATTTTTTGGGGGAACTTTTGTTTGTGCTTTTTTAAAAATAAATTATCCCACCTTCACAAATAGGATTCCTCAAGAAATGCAAAAACTCAATAGTCGCTTGTGACTTACAAGTTCAATCCAGTTCACTTGGTGTTGTTCAAACTCAAGTTACCAACTCCTCATAACTCTTCTTTGTCCCATTTACACCTGGTCTTTGCAACCAAGGTAACGCATCTTTTCAAGTGAATTTCCAGCTTGCCATTATTTCATTCTTCCTGTGGTCAACCATTTTTAGGGCTCGGACACACTCTGCTACTTACATGTGAGTCCCTCGGACAAGACTCGGAAGAGGCTGGATCAGTGACCCTGAACGGCTTCTCCCTATCTGGACGGGGCTGTCAGCTGATTGTGTTTTTGTGCAGCTCCACACTCCCCGTCCAGAGAGGGAGAGGCCGTTCAGGGTCACTGCTCCAGCCTCTTCCGAGTCTTGCCTGAGAGACTTGCATGTAAGGCCCCCTTCACATCACGATTTTGCTGCATCCGTAGTGATCCTTGAATTTCAAGGATCACACGGACAGGCACGGATCTGTGCCAACAGATGCCACTGATGCCCACGGATCCGTGTTTTCCACGGATCAGTCATCATTTAGCAGAGATAGAGCTGTATCTTGCTTCTGAGTATGCGCAGTACAGCAAATCGGATCTGTTTTACAGATCTGATTTTTTGACAGATGCGAGATACATAGACTCCCATGTAATGTAACGCGGAACGCAATGGATCCATTATGGATCCATGGTGTCCGATTTGAGTCATGGAGACCACAATCATAGCAGGCTAAGATTTTGGTGCCGTGACTAAATCGGACAGCAACGAAGTGCTAAAATCGGATGCCAATAGGGACACATCTGAGCACATCCGTTGCCCATAGGGATACATGGGAGGCAAAATCAGATCCGTGTGTATCCGTTTTGACACGGATACACACGGATGCAGCAAAATCGTGATCTGAAGGCAGCCTAAGTAGCAGAGTGTGTCCGAGCCCTTAGATTGCAAATCCCAGTTTGCATGCATCACAGCTATTAACTATTGCACTGCTGGAATATACCACACTGCATTCCTGTGCAGCTACTGTTCACGTGCGTATCAACAAACCTAGATCATTACACCTATTTTAGTTATGCTAACTGCTCTGCTTGTTTGTTGGCTATCCTGCATACCATACCCTCCTGGTGCTCGCTGATTCACATATCTTCTGTAAAGACCTGTTCCGCTGCACCATTACCTTTGACCCATGCAGTACAGTACAAAACCATAAGCAGGGCCCCTAATTATGGCAAAGTTTAATAGTAACAGTCTTTTCTTATGGCCAAAATAATGATTTGGGCCCCCAAGACTTCAAGACCCAAGTGCGATTGCAGCCCTTGCACCCATTATAATTACACCCCTAGGTTCATGCTGTTCACCCATACCTACGAGTTAGAGAATCCACTTTGCAAGATGAGCCCTTAATGGTGCCCAAAACAATGCAATTTATGGGAAAAATATAAGTGTATGCCCTTCACAATCCATGTAACATCACAACAACAACCTTACCTGCTCTTGATGATAATTGACAGTAATTATTGACAGAGATATGTAACTCTTGACCTATCCGGTTATAATGAAATTTTGCATTGTTCATGGTGGCCAGCCACTATAACTACCACTTTTCTGATTAAAAACCACTTCACAACCACTCTCTGAAATGTATATCCTGTAAACAAGAGACTGCTCCAAAATGATGTGATTACATTTATTTAGACTCATTATCTCTTTGTATTTCATCCTCGCCAGTCACCGTGTGCAGAGCACAGAAAAGACTTTAAAGTAGATATTCACCAATGACTACTATCTTTACTTAAAGCTTAATTCCAGCATTTTGTTTCAGCTCTGGAGTGGCACTTATAATAATAATATTTATTCACTTATATAGCAAAATTAATTCCATAGCACTTTACATACACTTGCAAGAATGTCCCCATTGGGGCTCATAATCTAAGCATCCTCTCAGTATGTCTTTGGAGTGTGGGAGGAAACTGGAGAACACCCACACAAACACACGGAGAACATACAAACTCCTTGCAGATGTTGTCCTTGGTGGGATTATGAACCCCAGACTTCAGCATGGCTAGGCTGTAGTGCTAACCCCTGAGCCACTGGCACTTGAAATGTAAGTCACCTGCCCCCAGTGTTATACTCGCTCGCTGGAGTTTTCAATACTTTTTCATTGTCACTTTGGTCCCACAGTGCCATCTTGTGACTGTAACTTCTGACTGGCTAAAAGTAACAAATACATCACAAGCGATCAATGCAACTCTATGAGGCCAGAACGAGGCTTTCATAGAGATGTATTGAGTTGTGACCTCCTGCGCGCTCCATGAACCAATAGAGCTACCGGCAGGTCACTAATCCTCAAAGACTGACTGTAGTGTGGGCTATAGAAGATGAAGTTGATGGAAGGTCATTTTAAGACAGGGGTCAGGCAACTTAGATTTAAAGCACCACTCCAACGGTGCAATAAAAACAAATGCTGGAGTGGTTCTTTAATAGTCTACAATTAATAGGTCCTCAGTTCTGTGGGGAAACAATTTATACTACCCACAGCCACAACTAGGGCAGCAGAGTGCTCACAGATGTTTACAGTTTCCATTCAAGCCAATAATACATATTCACTAGAACCATCAAATGGTGATTGTAGGCAACCAGAACGTTATATTTCATAATGCACATTTGTCTCTATGAAGTCTTTCTATAAAGCAGCCAAGTATTCCCACAATGCTCACTCAATTTTACTTTACCACACTCTTGTGTGACTTTTTTTTTTGCAGTCACTACTGGGCAATGCTGTCAGATAAATAGTGCACTCAGCCAGCTAGTCAAGTTGAGGGACTATAGCCCTTCAAGGTGTCCAGTAGACTGGCCAAACAACAGGGACAGGTCAGCAAGCCAATTAGGGGGAGCAACCAATAATGGGAACCGGTCAGTGTACAGTATGAGTTAGGCAACCTCAGTGGCCTTGATGCGCTATGGGTCCCTTTACACGCTGAGACTTTCCAGCGATCCCACCAGCGATCCGACGCAGCTGGGATCACTGGAAAGTCTTTCTGCAGTGGCTGGTGAGCTTTCAAACAGGCAGACTCACCAGCAACCAGTCAGCAGCGAGATCGCTGGTAACCAGGGTAAATATGGGGTTGCTAAGCAGTGCGCTCTGCTTAGTTACCCGTTGTTTACCCTGGTTACCAGCGTCCTCCCGCTTACAGGTTGGGATAAGCGGGAGGACGCTGGCAACCAGGGTAAACAACGGGTAACTATGCAGAGTGCACTGCTTAGCTACCCGATATTTACCCTCGTTACCAGTGCCCAGAAACTAATGTGGGGCGCTGGGCATTGGTTGTGAGGTTGATGATGGTTGGTCTCTTGCTGTCACACACAGCGATGCATACTGACCAGAGGGAGACCAAGGACCAAAAAATGGTCCTGAACTATTTGTAGCGATCAGCCACCTCACAGCAGGGACCAGGTCACAGATGCGTGTCACATACTTTAACATCGCTGGAGAGGTCGCTGTTATGTCACAAAGCCTGTGCGATATTCCGTATTGTTGTCTAATGCTCTGCTGCTGGATGTCCCTGGATGCCCATCATGGTTTTAACTTATTCCCTCAGGTACCTTCACACATTGGCCACTACTCTGTGGACATGACTTGGGAGACTAAGCAGATTCCTGTAGTGACTCAAAGGTTGAAAATTAGAGAGCTCCTTAGTAGATATGAGCAAATCTTTTGAAGTTCGGGTGGTGCAGTCATTACCTTTTGGTGCACCGTTCATGACTCCGAACCTCAATGGAAGTCAATGATTGGCAGTTCAGTTCTCCATCTACACACAGCCAGCCATAAGTAAAACACTTCGGGGAGTGGGAAGGCGTTTTTTTTTCCAAATTAATTTTGTACACACACTACACCAAAGAACAGTGCTTTTAAGCCCAGTGTGAGCCCATCAAACACTGCACATGGTTTGCACTGCGCCACGCACCACCTGTACCTGACCACAGTGATGCTCGCTCCAGTGCTTTGCAAACATAAAGCAACTCCGGACTCCAAATCCGAACAGGTTTACTCAACACCGGGATGTTTAGAGACCTGAACCAAACTGAGCCTTCAAAGGTTCACTCATGTCTACTCTTCAGACTGCAAAATAGGGTCTCCTGCCAGCACCCAGTACAAGATACCCAGTGTAAGCTGACAGCTTTATTACACCTGTCCAAAATGTACCGGCGTTTGGAAAGTTATTTTTACCAGTCACAATTGAATTCTGTAACTTCTGTATGAAGGTGGCAGTGACTGCTTTCAGCACAGAGGCCTTATACTGCACTGTCTTTGCCGACAGCACTTTGAATTTAACATCAAGATTAGCCTTTAATGCAGTGTTCATATCTGTGTGCCCCGTGGAGAGGGAATATTTTCACAGGTCATGGATTCAAAACACTAATATGCTAGAGAATGATGCTGGCAGGCAAAAAACAAAGATCTGGGGTACTACAGACAAGCATATGATGTTTATCAGAGCAATAGCCATTAGGTGAAGAAAGTTAGATACTCTTTTAGTTTTCTTTGAAGTTTAGTTTACTTTAGGTATTGTCAAAAAAAACCTGTAATACAGCATAAGAGAGAAAAAAACAATGTGTGTCTTCCGTATGGTATCGAAGACACATTGAGGTTCCATAACAGAATATAAGCAAGTTATTACAAATGTCTAATAAGCAAATCCATAACATTGTATCCAGTTGATTTCCCCTTAATGAACAACAATATTATGACATAAAAGTGACGTAGACAAAAATACAAAACTTAAAGGAGTTGTCTCATGATATCCTGTTGATATTCCATACACTAACGAGCAAAAGGGTAACACTGTTATGAAACTTTGTCTTTCAGGCTCCATATTACACTATCCATTACAGCTTTGAGCGTGAGACTACCTTCATTTTATAAAGGAAAGGTTATCTGATGCAACACTAAACACTATGAGTGCACATTAATGAGTGCATGGAGTGACTAGACTGCACATCTAATGCAGATACTATGTAAATGGATTATAGCTTTCACTGCTCTAGATATAATGCAAAATGGAAGACTTAGCTTCAACAGTGGCCACTGTGGAGTGCCCGGTGACCAGCGACAAGGTGCTTCCGTCTCACCGGGTCCTAGCACTATGACTAACGGAGGTATGCAATGTGTATGGGTTTATATGCCTCTATTTATAATTAAAAACAGGAAAAGTGTGTGTTGGGCTCCAAAAGATGGAGACCTCAGCTGGCCTCAGGGCGGGGGGAGGGGGATAAGGAGGGAGCTCAGTCACATAATATACACATGTAAGTTAATAGGGTGAATGACTGGCATCAACCCCTTCATTTTATAGACAATAATCTTGCCTATCTCATACATAAATTTGACTTGTAACTATTTATTATCTGATTAGTTATGCAGATTTTTGTCATGTCACTGTTCACTGCATTGTTACAGTTTTGCTTCTGGTGGTTGAAAATTTTTTTTCTTCTTGTACATGACAAATTACAACCTGTACTCACATCCCCTAATAGCTCAGTCTGTTATTAGGTTGATTTCCTAGCGAAAGGTCACTGGTTTGAATCAAGGAGCAGCCATGAAGAAGATTTCCTAAGAAAAGAGAAACAGCATCATTGATAGTGATCTCTCAGCCAAACTGCATCATGTGAGTGCCATGGAAGAATATGAAATGTCTTTCTATCCATTCAAAAGCCCAAAAGGTGGAAATCCAGGCAAAATGTCAAAGTCAACAAGTCAGCTCATCTCAAGGTCTGTCAGTTCTAACACAACAGTGAAGGTGGCTCATATGCTTCATAATAGTGAGATCACAGATGTCCATGCAAGCTGCGTTCAATGAACGTTACACAAGTCTGGAATGGTGACCAAAAAATAGGTGAAGAAACTTCTATATCAGCATAAGAAGCATCAGTTTGAGTTTGCAAAAAAGTGCAACAGTAGAAGATGGGAAACAGGTGGTTTGGAAAGATGACTTGAAAGTCATTAGACTAGGCTCTGATGGGTGCAAATGGGTCTGGAACAATCGAGAAATTAAAGTAACTGATGATATGCAGCAGTTCACAGCCAAACACATTGTACATTTGACCAGAATTGATTTTGGTATTCTACATGACAAGTAACTTAATACACTCAACTACTATAGGTATGAGAAGGACAAAACAGTGTTCCAGCAGGACATGGACTCGAAGCATACGTCAAGATTGGCGAAGAAATGGTTCAATGACAATGAAGTGAGAGAGTTGCCCAGAAGGATTCATGCAGTGTTGGAATCCAAAGATGGATTTACGAATACTAACAAATGAATTAAATTTTAAATTTAGATTTTTTTTAGGAGCAAAACAGTAACAATGCAGTGACATGACAAGGATCTACATAATTAATCATATGCTAAATAGTCGCCATTCAAATTTATGTAGGAGCCAAGATCAAGATGATTGTCTATAAAACGAAGGCAGTCTCACACTTAAAGCTGTAGTGGATGGTGAGATATGGAGCCTGAAAGTCAAATGTTAAAAACATTGAGACCTTTTTGCTTGTCAGTGCACATGTCTGTCAGAAGCCAGAACCTGCACCGATCTCCCGAACAGGAATACCCTAGTATCCTGGCATCTGACCACCGGTGAGTGGAGAATTATATGTATATGTATACATAGGTTTGGGTCCAAGAGTTGAGACTTGCATTTGTGGCGCCCCTGCGGCTAGGCGCCACAGGGTAGTATTACACTTAAATACTAAAATGTGTTAACCCTGTAAAGTCATAAGTTCAGGGTTCCCTTTATGAAGTCTGTTTTTACACCCACCTAGGACCACATCACTTAGAATAGGGGGGCCGGTAATTTAGTAGGTCCCATAGAGGTGGGGGTGGAGCCTAGGATAGAGTAGTGGGAAGGAAGTGACAGTTAGTCAGACAGTGCTGGGAAGGCAGTCAGTGACGACTAGCCTGACAGCGACACTGAGAGAGGAACCCCAACCTTCACGGGGGAAACCAGGACAAAGGGCAACGGGCCAGAACTGGTTGGAGCCGGCTGGTCACGCTAGGGAAGCATCGGCAGTGCGGGTAGCCGAAGTAATCAGGCGTTTATCCTTGGCTATAGACCAACGAGCTGCAGGCCCACTCTAAACGGGTTGCCGTACGCACCACAAGGTACCTCGCCCCTCAGGACCACAATAGATCCAGGACCGCAGGAGTAACGGCCCGAATACCGACGTCGGGGGAGAGTATCGACTCCTCTTAAATCTGGGAAAGGATAACCGTGCCCCACCGTGGGAGATCAGGGGACTGGCGGGAGAGCTCTGCGAGGCTGGAGAGTAAGAAGGACAAGTTTATCCCAGAAAGCCATAGAACGAAGGACATCTAGAGACTCCATAACAGGGAACTGGTGACCGACCCCCGGTAAACCGGACTGTACCGTATACCATCACCATCTGCCGGTACTTATTAAAGTGGAGTAAAGTTGAATTGGACCCTGTCATCCTTATTGGGGTTCCCGTAGGGCTCAGCATCAGTAGCAGCTCAGCAGAGGGGTAATAACTGCAGCACCAACACCTACTACTACTCCCCCTCATCATCCACAAACTTTGATCACCGCTGCCCTGAGGTAATGGCTCCACCTGTAGGGAGCTGCACCACACTCAGCTGCACACACCATCACCTCAGCAGCCGGCTTGTACCGCCGGTACCAGTTTACCGGGAACTACAGGTGGCGTCACGATCCCCTGTAAATAACCCCTTTCCCCATCATCAACATCTCCTCAAATGATCACCAGGGCACGGCACTGGGATCCCGTCCACACGTGATTCCCTATTCAGCAGCCCCGGTGTCCGAGTACCCCCCTAGCCCTGGCCGCATCACATCTATCAGATATTTATAGTATATCCTAAGAATGTCTATCAAAAACCTTTTTATATTTTTTTGTAATTAACATTAACAAGATTATTAATCATTATTTAATGTTTGGAATAATTGGGGCACATTCTTGTATCATCAACTGTGGAAAAAGTGCAATAGTAGCATACTTTGCCCTAGCATCCCTCACCTACCCATATTACATAGATAAGTACATTGCTAACCCTACTCTGGATATGAGCAATCTGGACATGTCTGATTAGTTGTCACACTGTGGAATTTTAAGTATAATGCCCTAATTATTTATTAACAATCTACTATCAAATATATGGCACTGCCATGGGTGCAAAGTGTACACCACCATAGGATAACTTGGACTTTGGGACAGACAATGCGAATAACATGTATTAATGATGTGTTAAAATCTGGAGAAAAAACTGAAGTTGAATTCTCTTAGCTGTAATTATTTCTATATAAAGCTTACATCTCATTTTGATAAAGGGAAAATTGATTTTCTCGATGTCTCTCTAATCGTAGATGAGAGAGAGTTCATTTATACAATAGGTTTACAGACAGCGAGCTTTTTATGCTTTGTTATCTACAACATCAGAACTGATTCTCATTGTTATCTTCATGGGTCCTTTTTTAAAGGATAAAATGAACTTATTTTTTCAGAAGAAAGATTTTATTCATAAACTGAAGATTAAATCCAAACGTTCAGAGATTGTGGATACACTTGGTGGTGTATCAAACAAGGCTATTAAAAAATCTAAGAACGCGAAAAGACAAGATCAAGAAACAAAACTGGATAAGCAAATAGGATGCCGAGCTACAATTTATAGCTGCATTTCATGTCAAATACCTCATTTAACTAAATATTACCCAATACATTGTTTAATGAATAATAGTTGTTTTAAGGAGGGTGTCCACTACTCTAACAATGATGGACAATCCTTAGAATATCCATAGGTCAACAATGTCAGATCGACGGGGATGCGACACCCAGCAACCCTGTCAATCAGCTGTTTTTTAATGGCGGCTGGAATCGGCCAGTTATGAAGCTGAACAGCGCATCTGCATCAACTGTATAGAGGCCGCTAGTCTGTCAATGGAGCTTGCACTTAACTGAGCATTTCTGGCCGACACCGAGATTAGTTGCATGCTGCCACTGATCAGACATTGATGACCTATCAATATAAAAATAGTGAACATCATCTTTAATTAATATTTCATAGATCAATAGGAAACATGAAAATGAACAACTTTGTAATATATTGCATAAGAGATATTAGCTTCTTTTATCTCTTGAACTGATCATTCACTCAATTGATTTATTCTCAAAATTCTCAGTTCAAGAATAAAATCTGTATTCAGTGAAGACTTTCCATTACTGAGATAGGAGATGGCAGTTGCTGCTGATAAAATTCAGTTTAACAAGAGGAAGGAGCTCTTCCTCTAGCTCCTCCCTTCTCTTCCCATCTCCTTCCTACATAAAACTTTATCATATATAAATGGGAGGACAACTTTGAGTATATTTGCAAGTAAAAAATCACATTTATTACATAGGTTCCAAAAACTTTGACAAGACAGGTAAAAGAAAGAGAGGGGTAAATCCCCAAAAGTTCACATAACAAAGAACAATGCTGTACCATATACAAAAAAACAGGTCTGTGCCCAACAGGTGGTGGGGAGATAAGGTGCTAATATAATATATACAGGTTTACCGTTAGTAACCATCTCATAGTACCGTCAAATTACCACATCAACATCATCAATAGTACATATGGGAGAATATTGATTATACCACACATCTTAAGCCCCTTATTATTGGAGAAAATCCGGCAAGCCCCATGCATTGTCTATGGTGGTAAGAAAAAATGATTTACGATATAAAGAAAAATATGCAATTTTTCAAGGTATTAGCGATTATTTCAGAGTTGGCACCAGGTTTATGTGAGTCCAAGGGGGAGAATAAATTGCCACTGTTACTTTATTAGTTTCCTCACTATCTTAGTAAGTACCAGACACCTTATTTTGATTGTATTTTCTCCAAAACGTAGAAATGAGTGGTGTACCACTCATTGTCTGCTACAAACTTCTTTACTTTTATTGGAATAAGCCACATAAAAGTGAAATATAAAAGGCACAGGGTACAAAAATGCTGCATGTAGGTATCGGCTGCTTGTCTTGTCACTTCGATGGTCTTGCTCTTAGGGTCATCACACTGGTATAAGAATGTGTGACTGCCATGTAACCAGCATTACTGCATTTTCAAATGTTTATATACAAAAAAATGCATTCTGCAATAATGGGTGAAGGTAGATTATTCAGACCGAACAATTGGGGCTTTATGGTTTCATGAGAAAAGTTACTTTAGTTTATTTCTATAAAGTAAATATACAGTAGACTAGATGGTGGATCGATTCTAACGCTTCGGGTATTCTAGACTATGTATGTAGTTTATTTTTGAAGATTTAAGAATAATGCAAAGCGAAGCTGGGTTTAAATCCTGTGCCAATATCGCTGATTGCTGGCAACCGGCCGGGCGCAACCAATCAGCGAAGCGTGGTTGAAATAGCGCGCCAATTTGCGGGCGGACTGTTCCTGTTTGGTCATGGGTGGCTGGCCTGACCAGTTTGTCTGTAACGCAGGATTTGCGTTACAGACAAACAGACAGAAGTAGACAATTATATAGTAGATACCTACAGCAGTACCGCTGTGCAGCGGTGCCTGGGTCCAGGAGGGGGCCGGGGGACAGCGGCCAGGTGCGGGCAGGAGGGGCCGGGGAAGAGCGGCCAGGTGCGGGCAGGAATGGGCCGAGGAAGAGCGGCCGGGTGCAGGCAGGAGGGGGCTGGAGAACAGCGGCCAGTTGCGGGCAGGAGGGGGCCGGGGAACAGCGGCCGGGTGCAGGCAGGAAGGGGCGGGGGGGGTCCTCCTGCCCATATCCGGCTGCTGTTCCCTGGCCCCCTCCTGCGCTGACCGCTCCGGTCTCACCCGCATCCGGTGTTTACATCGCAGCTACAGCAGGTAATGAGCGGTCATGTGACAGGCTCTAAGCACATCACTTCAGCCCGCCTATCATGTGACCACTCATTACCTGCTGTAGCGGCGATGTAGACACCGGGTGCGGGTGAGATGGAGCGGGGTGTGGGGGAAATGGAGCAGTGGGGGGGTGGGGAAATGGAGCAGCGGGGGGAGGAAGTGGAGCAGTGGGGGGAAAGAGAGATATAGAGCAGCGGGGTGGGTGAATGAAGCAGTGGGGGGGTGGCGGGGAGGTGAATGGAGCAGCGGGTAGCAGCGGCGGGTAGGAAGAGGCTGACAGCGCGGTGTCTGTGTCTGAGGGAAATCGCGCGTGCGGCTGTTTTGCATACTTTACGCTCATTGGTGGCTGCCTCCAGCGGCCACCAATGAGCAGCCTCTGTCTGGCGCGCAGTTTCGGCTTCAGACAGATGCCTTAGACAACTGTATAGTAGATGTTTTGTACATGTTGTATAATGTTCTTCCTCCTTCCTCAAGACAAAATTATATGATATGATATGATTTTGGTCTGATGAAGGAGGGAGAAACCTCTGAAACATGTAGACTAATAAAATCCTTTACTATTATATTTCTGGATTTTCTTCATCACAGCAGCACTACATTCATCCATTCCTTTACCGCCTGCCAGAAGCTATCCCCTTGTAGAACTATTATAGGGGTTGTGACTTTCACAACTCCCAAAGTTGAGCCTTTTGTGGAAATATTCCCTTTCGATATCACCTGGATAATACCCTATTGTGCCCTTTTTTTTATCAGCTTATTATATATTGGTCTCCACGGTAGTGTCCACAGTACTTACTAATGCACATCACCTACACGTATATCGTTGGCACCTAAGCCTGTTATAGTTTTTCTTTTTTGGGGGGAATACTTGCAATAACTGAAAAGAAGTCTGTACACTGGGTCTTGTCACTGTCTTTGATTACCCGGCCCCACCGCAGCCTCTGGTCTGTGAATGACCTGCCTCCTTTGTTTAAAGACGACCTGTCACCTTCCCTATGGATTATAATCTAAATCCAGCACTGAATGCAGCATGTCTGCTGCATTCAGGCAAGGGGTCCCCCATGTACCCCGATATGTAGGCTTCTAAGAACTTACAGTAAAAATCCACGCCCCTGTGCCACCCATGTCCTCACCGCCTCGCTCGTGCATTCATGAAATCGAGTGAGGTTGAGGTTGAGGTACATGCCCTGCCTCCCGCTATGACGTCCTCTCATTTCCTCGCCCTGATCCTTGTTGTACTATGGAGCAGGGCGGGGAAAGGAGTCGACATCAGAACGCCTGTCTTGCCTCCTGCGGTGACGTCCTCTCCTTTCCCTGAACTGCTCTGTGTTATGCTATGGAGCAGAGCGGGCAAAGGAGCTGATGTCAGCACACCTGTCCCGCCTCCTGCGGTGATGTCCTCTCCTTTCCCTGCCCTGCTCCGTGTTATGCTATGGAGCAGAGCGGGCAAAGGAGCTGACATCAGAACGCCTGTCTCTCCTCCTGCGGTGACGTCCTCGCCTTTCCCCGCCTCGCTCTGTGCTATGCTATGGGGCAGGGCGGGCAAAGGAGCTGATGTCAGAACGCCTGTCCCGCCTCCTGTGGTGACATCCTCTCATTTCCCCGCCTCGCTCTGTGTTATGCTATGGGGCAGGGAGGGCAAAGGAGCAGACTTCAGAGCAGGAGGCGGGACAGGCATTCTGACGTCGGCTCCTTTCCCCGCCATGCTCCATAGCACCACACGGGGCAGGGCGGGGAAATGAGAGGACGTCATAGCGGGAGGCGGGGCATGCACCGAGACCTCAACCTTGCTCTGTGCTTGTGTCAACACCACAAGGACGCGCAGAGTGAGGACTTCATGAATGCACAAGCGAGTCGACGAGGACATGGGCGGCACAGAGGCGTGGATGAGCTTGCTGAAGCACAAGGGCCCACCTCCATAGATTTTTACTGTAAGTTTTAGAAACCTATATATCGGGGTACCAGAGACATGGGGGACCCCTTGCCTGAATGCAGCAGACATGACAGGTCCTCTTTAAACTCCCAGCAGTGATCTGTCATTTACACACTGGAGGCTATCAGATGGGCCAGGGAATCACAGACAGGGAGGAAATTAATTTACAGCCCTGCACCTGGCAGATGGGCCAGGAAATCACACACAGGGAGGAAAATAATATAGTTTGACCCTGTGCACTGAATATCTAATTAGCAGAAATCTTCATATAGTGATTAAAAGAGAACCACAAAGCAAATTTATTCACTAGTGATATTAATTTAATCAGTATTATAGCACCATGACAGCCATGTCTTTACTTTATATTATAGCATTTTGCTGACAGGTCGTCGTTAACTGCTTAGATGAGTGTAGTAATTGTTAGGCAGTGGAGTTGAGGAGCGCCACTGTGGGGATGCTGTGTATAAAAGGAGTTTAGATAAGAGATTAGGCAGGGTGGCTCACCGAGACGGCTAAATCCAGCCACATGACCCTTCACTTTGTGATGGAGGCATCTTAAAAATTCCAAAACCTCCAAACTGTTTCTCTATTTTTTGTTTTTTTTAAAAAGAGAATAGTTTTGGATTTTTTAGGATTTTACAGACTTTTTAAGATGTCTACACTTCAGCCTGAACGTTTGAAAAAAATAATCAAAGGTGATATAAAATAAAAACTTTTTCACCTTTGCCGGAGAGGCTTCAGGAATTGTGTGGTTGCCATGGTAACCATAACCCCCTACTCCTCCAGCAGCGTCTCCCGGTATTTTTTTTAACTTCTTAGCAAGGGACACAACTACATTCAAAGTTCTGCTATGTTCAAATTCTGGAATCCAAAAAATGTAGAAAATATATGAAAGCAAAAACTGTGTTTGGCATATCTAGTTTTTTTTGTTTTTTTAAATACTAAACTAAATTAAGGAGAAGTTAAATATTACACTGCCCACGCCCAAATTGATTCAGAGTCGAAAATAGTTGAAGTCAACTAAATTTGCGTTGCTGAAAATGAATATGATGCTTACATTTGCTGTTCGGCTCTAATTGTCAAGATCCCGAGAAGGCTGGTATTAGTAATGACACCTTTCGTGCAGGCTTATAGAAAATTTACATTATCTGTTTAGTGTATTTAAAGGGGAGGGGAGTGGTCACAAACCGACATCACCTGACCCAGAAACTTCCAGCATGGAAAGGTTCCTTAACCTTGCTGCACTAGCTAAGATAAAAATCCAGAGTCTCCCAAGACAATATGAGACTCAAATCCCAAACCTGTCACAAGTCTCCTAAGGACAGGAAACCCTTGTGACCCCCACAGAAGATTTTGTTACCACCAACTTGGGCCTAATGAAGAACTTTGTAAATACAATGGATAAAAATGCAAAAGCATTCAAGTATCTCATTGACACATTTCCAAGTTTGAGTTAAGCAAAGATAAAGGATGACGTCTTTATTGGATCTCAGATTTCCAAGGATCCTCAAAATGAAGAGTCTCTCCGTCTGTTGCAGGGCAAGGAAGAGACTGCATGAGCAGCATTCACATTAGTGGGAACTAAGTATTGGGAAACTCGAAAGTAGATAGATGAGTCCCATAGAGTTGCATTGAAGAGTGACCTCGGGTACGCTCCATTAAACACCAGAGCTGCCTGCAGGTCATAGGGTAGGGTCACATTGCAAACCTAAATTGCATTCACCGCATCCGGATCCGGATGCGGTGAACGCAATGCCGGGCACACACATTTTTTTACAAAAATGTGTGCTGAATACCGCACTGCGGTCACCGGATGGCTCAGGATGTGTAATCCTGAGCCATCCGGTAACTGCATAGGTTGCGGTTCCCGGCTCAGCAAACCTAGTAAAGAGTTAAATTGATTACTAAAGTACTGTTTGAGGTCTGTAGGGGGGCTTAGACCCCCCTACAGACCGGCCGCCCACTTCGGTGGCCTCCTAAAACAATATCCCCGCTGGCACGGGCTTCTCCGAGCCCGTGCAAGTCCCCACACCCCCAGCCCCCCGAATTACTATACAGGGGTGCCTGCACCCCTCTTGTATCCTTATTCCTGTATGGGGGGAAAATGATATATTACAGTCTTGGTGAAAGTACATATTTACGTGTCTTCTGCTCCAATGTGGTGACGAATCCATGGGCGGGGCTGTTTGCGGCAGCCTCCGCCCCATCATTTCTTATGGCCGCCCCCTCTGTGCCTCAGCCATTGATGTGAGGCCGGCCGCATCATGAAAGGGGCGGGCCGAACACGTCACACCGTGCGCCCCGCCCCTTTCATGACGCGGCCGGCCTCACATCAATGGCTGAGGCACAGAGGGGGCGGCCATAAGAAATGATGGGGCGGAGGCTGCCGCAAACAGCCCCGCCCATGGATTCGTCACCACATTGGAGCAGAAGACACGTAAATATGTACTTTCACCAAGACTGTAATATATCATTTTCCCCCCCATACAGGAATAAGGATACAAGAGGGGTGCAGGCACCCCTGTATAGTAATTCGGGGGGCTGGGGGTGTGGGGACTTGCACGGGCTCGGAGAAGCCCGTGCCAGCGGGGATATTGTTTTAGGAGGCCACCGAAGTGGGCGGCCGGTCTGTAGGGGGGTCTAAGCCCCCTACAGACCTCAAACAGTACTTTAGTAATCAATTTAACTCGTTACTAGGTTTGCTGAGCCGGGAACCGCAACCTATGCAGTTACCGGATGGCTCAGGGATTACACATCCTGAGCCATCCGGTGACCGCAGTGCGGTCCCGGCAAACGCTGCGAAAACTGCTGCCTGCATGATTTTAAACGCAGGCAGCAGTGCCGGATCCGGCCACCGGATGGCTTGTGAAGCCATCCGGTGTTTTGCATAGGCTCCTATCAGGAGCGTTTCCTGGTCCGGTTTTGAGCTTTTTTAAAGTTCAAAACCGGATCAGGATTTTGCAAACAAAACGGAAATGTGACCCTAGCCATAAACTGCAGAATACCAACCGGAGTGGAGTTGATACCATAGAAGGTGAAGATGGCGGAGGGTGAGCATAAGACTAAGTGCAGGGAATTTAGATATTTATATTTTGTAAACTAAGCTTTTTACACTATCCATATTACATCAATCTTCTTGAAAGCCCTTATTGAAAGGGGTTTTCCTAAGACACTCCCTGTAGATATCATACAGGGGGGGTGGGTTCCACTCCTCAAACCATTCATTCAAAGTACAGTATTTCTTGGAATGGCCGCTAATATATTACACCTGACTTCCCACACTTCCTTAAGCAAGATCAGCTGTTTGCCGAGGATCCTGTTTTGTGAGAGGTTCTGTGGTACAAGACAAACCTTTGGATTCAGCAGAATACGTGAGCAAAACTACTAGTTGTCTAATAATTCCTATAGCAGCATGCTTTTCAAGAAATATGTGCTATGATAGAGAGTTTAAGTTGAAGGTCATCTTCAGTAATCCTGCTGCACCGGCACTCCACGATCTCCTGAGATGTCTATTGGAAAACAGATGCTTACACTGCAGTTGTTCACTCGTGTTGTTCTACATCTCTCTGCATTACTTGAGAAGATGCCTTGAGCTCTTGACTTCAATACATTGCTTAAAATTTTATTAATAGTGAGCCGGCCGGTTTACTCAGCCAAGAGTAAATAAGTAAGGATTCAATATTAATCTATACATTAGGTTCTTTACTGCAGGTATGTGAATTGTTTATTCTAGAAAATAAAATCAGAATTTTAAATTCTTAAAGAGGACCTGTCACCCACCTGGTGCTTTCCAAAGTGAAAGCACCCCTGATTTCAGAGTGTCTGCTGCACTCAGGGAAAGGGTCCCCCATGTCTCTACCCCCCTGTAAGTTGTACAAAACACTTTAGAAAGTGTACAGATAAGGAGTCCAGAGGGACTTACTTAGTATGGAGTCCTCGCTGCTCCCTGGTCTCCTCCCCATCTCCAGCCCTCTCTGTGCCTCCTCCAGCCCCCTCAGTAACGCCTCATTAATGTGTCTCCCCTCCTCAGCCACTCATGCTCCTCTGCGTCTGAAGTGATGCAGACGCACAGCAAGGAATGGGCGGGAGCGGGTCCTGACAGCTGACACGTCTCCTGCCGGGGACATCAGTGCTGGAGCCCGCCCTGCTGTACATACATAATCTGGAGCAGAGCGGGCTCCGGCCCTGACATCACTGGCAGGAGGCGTGTCAGCTTTCGAGACCCACTCCCGCCCATTGCTCGCTCTGAGTCTGCATGACTTCAGACACAGAGGAGCATGAGTGGGCAAGTAGGGGAAATACATAAAGGAGATGGCAAAGAGGGGGTTGGAGGAGGCACAGAGAGGGCTGCAAGCAGGAGGACACCAGGGAACAGCGAGGACTCATTACTGAGTAAGTCCCTCCGGACTCCTTATCTGTACACTTTCTAAAGTGTTTTGTACAACTTACACGGGGGGGCTAGAGACATGGGAGACCCCTTCCTGAATGCAGCAGACACTCTGCATTCAGGGGTGCTTTCAACAGGGGGGTGACAGGTCCTCTTTAACTTGAAAACCAAAAATAAACTTCACTGGTAAATGTGAGATTATTTTATAGTATTAAGGTTGCGTTCACACATTGCATATTTTTGAAGAACGCTTTTCAAAATACGCAATGTGCCTTTTGTCTGCTGACAAAGTGAATGGGAAATTCACTTTGCCGTACAGACACTGCGTAGAAATACGCTGCACTTTTATAGGAAAAACTGCCTGCGTAAAAAGAAACACCCAGTCAATTCTTTACGCAGCAGCGACAGCGCTTTTTCCTATTAGGGCAGCGCTGCTGGATCTGATGTCACAGAGGGGAGGAAGAATCCTGTTCCTCCTCCCCTCTGTGACATGTGTGACAGCCCCCATTAGATTTCACAGTGCATTAATATACACGCAAAATCAAAGTTAAATAAAGGCTGAGGTAGGAAAAATAATACAGATTGAATACTTACCCTCCGACTGGTGTTTGGAAACCGGGAGCTGGGAGCTGTCGCAGGAATTGACCTGCTAGGACCTGTGGTGATGTCAGAATGATTTTCCGGGTGCTGATTGGCCGTTCGCGGTCATGTGATATGAGCGAGTGGCCAATCTGTGCCCGGAAGTCCCTCTGACATCACGACAAGTCCTGTTGTTCTGGTACCTGCCTGTCTCTCCACGCCGGATCACACAAACAGCCGCCGGAGGGTAAGTATTTAATTCTTTTTTATTTTACATACATTTGCCTTTATTTTATTTTGATTTTGCAGTGTATATTAATACGCTGCGAAATCTAATGGGGGCGGTCACACAAGTAACAGAGGGGAGGAGGAAGCAGGATTCTTCCTCCCCTCTGTGACATCACCTGCGCTTTATGGGGAGAAGAAAGTGCGGTGTGTGAAAGCACCCATGTATTTTGTTGCGCTTTTTTTGCGTGTCCGAAAAACGCTGCCAAAAGCGTGCGCAAAAAAGTGCAGCAAAATACGCAAATGTGTGAACTTAGCCTATTGATTCCCTATACAGCTCTCTTCTTACTCACAATCTTGAGGAACTTGCATTGTGATTTTCCTCAGGGTCATATAGATTAGGTCTTGTTGGATAGAAAAACCTGCTGATATGTGTTTTTGGACTGAAGTCAAACAGAAATAACCCACAATATGCGCCCACTGGGATAAACAGCTGCTAGATGTGTCTGACGGAGAATTATTTGTTTCTCCATCCTGAAATAAACGTGCAGGCTTGGCAGAGCATGCGTGATTATGATGAAGTCAAGAGAAATAGCTGTCCGCCGCCAAATGAGCACTTGGCCTCCAGTTATGTAATGTGTATGGTCGACTTTAGATGAATGCACATACGAAACTTGTAGAGAAGAAATACCTATATAGTACAGCATGCAACAGAGTGTGTTGTAATATTTTGTGAAGAATTTCATACAAGTGAGAAGAAAAACTCTGAGTGTCGATCAAAAGAAGCATTCCTACCAAGATATTAGTCTGTAATTCATTCTGAATGTGCATGTAAAGTTTTATTTTACTTACGGGTCTTCAGCTCAATCTCGATCCATGGCGACTTGATGAATGAAGGCTTTGCAGAAAGATCGATTTTGTGCTAGCCTAGATAGGTACACCAGGGTCTTTGTGGTCATTATCTTGACAGTATCAAGCCATTGGATTGCTGGTCTTTCTCTTTGCTTTGTATCTTCTACTCTTCCGACCATGATGTTCTTCTTCAGTGATTACTCTCTTTGTATGATTTATCCAAAGTAGGCAAGTTGTATCTTGGTGATCCATGCGTCACTCAGAAGAGTAAACAGCTGGGCACCACAGTGTACTGACATGTAGTAGTGGGTCCGTCATCACACTTGTGGTTTATCAGGTACGCTTGCTCCCAGGTTGCACACTTGATAGTCAGTCAGACATGGAAATCCATTTAGAAAGGAAAGAAGGGTTCGCCCCTTCCCCTCTCCTCCCTGCACTATTTGTAATCGGTGAACCACAATAAAGAAGACTTGCACCTTCTTCCGGTGAGTGCTGCATTTTCATTCCTTTCTTAATGGATCCTTGCTTCAAGTGACATATCTGGCTTGATTTGTTCCAAAATTGAATTGTTTGTACCATCCATGGTATTGATAACATCTAGGGATGAGCGAGTCTACTCGCTAGGACTCGTTACTCGGCGATTCTTAAGGGACTCGCTGGACTCGGTAATCGGCGAGTCTTTTAGCGAATACTCGCTCAGTAACGAGTCCAATGCAAGTCAATGGCAATCTTAGTTTTGTCAGAGTTTACTTTATCTCACTCGCTAGACTCGCTAGACTCGCTCTATCACATCGCTATATAGCTTGAATCTCCCCAAACAGCAGCGAGTCTGAGCGAGTCTACGAGTCCGAATCCTAGCGAGTCTGCGATTCCGAGTCCTGTATTCTCTATTCGGGACTCGCGAATCCAGAATCTTTTATGTTACTAGTCAGCATTGCGTGTTAGGTCAGAAAACTTGTGAAGAAGGACAAGCATCTTAGCCAATCATAGTCAGTAATGCCATAGCAGCTTTGGTTGTGTCAGGACTATGATTGGCTGCTGTCCATCGTGATGCCTATGTCATCTATGACAGGCAAGGCAGTATATAAGGCTTGCCCCCGCCATTTTGGGCACATTCCTGAGAAGAGCTGACCTAGTGCAGGGAGACTTGGAGCAGATCTAGGGACAGTTAGGCAGTGTAGGAGTCACACATAACCCAAAAGTTCTTTTCAGAACTACCAGGACGGAGGATTGCTGTACAGGACTGTAAGGAAGGGAGATAGGAGCAGCCTTACAGTGAATCCAGCACCATCCTCAGAGCTTAGTTCACCCAGCTTTCCTCAGAGCTGTAATCCTAAGCTTTTTCTTATTTTTGGCACTAGTCTACCAAATAATTTTGGTGCCATTTTTCCACAAAAAATTTCCTGTGCCAGTGCGTTGCTGTACGGTGTCCTGCCTGCAGCTCGCACGGTACTTGTAACATTTTACGCAGCCAGCACCGCAGCCTAATAGTGCCTGGTTCTGCGTACTAAACAATTTTTTCCTGTGCCAGTGCGTTGCTGTACGGTGTCCTGCCTGCAGCTCGCACGGTACCTTCCATCTGTCTTAAAATATCGCAGGGTGCTTTCACATCTGCGTTTTTCGTAATTCGCGGCAGATGCGGTGAAAAAACCGCATCTGCTGCGTTTACCGCATAACCGTTCCACTTGCGGCGCGGTTGCGGTTTTTTCTATGCAAAGTATAGGCATACTTGCGGCAGGTGCGGCAAGTGCGGTTTTGCACTTGCCGCAGGTGCGGCCGCGAAAAAAACCGCGGCTTACTGCGGTTTTTTTCGCGGCCGCACCTGCGGCAAGTGCAAAACCGCACTTGCCGCACCTGCCGCAAGTATGCCTATACTTTGCATAGAAAAAACCGCAACCGCGCCGCAAGTGGAACGGTTATGCGGTAAACGCGGCAGATGCAGTTTTTTCACCGCATCTGCCGCGAATTACGAAAAACGCAGATGTGAAAGGGCCCTAAGCCTCTAGTGTGTACCTTTCACGAAATAGTACCTGCTACTTGTTTTACAAGCCCCCAGAAAGCCACCAGAAATTATAAAATGTTTGCTTTTACAGCATGGTGTGTGCCCGAGAATCGCTTCCCCCTCCCATCATCGGCTCCAAATAAGAGAAAAACCTGCGAGTTTGGACTCGCACACTTTCAGAGACACATCAGCGATTTGGAAATAGCATTATTCGTTATTACTCGGTTCCCTATTCATTAACATTGGACTCGCTAGACTCGCAACGAGTAGCGAGTCCTGGGCTCGGACTCGTGCGGGTCTAGCGATTCCGAGTAATTTAGGACTCGCTCATCCCTAATAACATCCTTCTCCAGCTCCACATTTCGAAAGTGTTGATTCTTCTTCTGTCTTGTTTCTTTATCATCAATGTTTCACTTCCATATGTCACTACTGAAAAGACCAGACTATGTATGAGCCATGTCTTCATCACCAGTGAAAAGTTCCTTGATTTGAAGACCCTGTCCAGTGACTTCATATGTGATGTCATATGTGAGGTCTCTGCTTCACATGGTCCTTTTTTTTAGTTATATGAGTGCTCCTTATTTATGACGGCTCACACATTGACCACTTTTGCTAGGTAAAAATGTTATTTCATGAAGGAGTTCAACACCCAAAACACGTTGAATAAATCACTACAGTGAAGATAACTACCTGAGGTTTCTTATTTACAAGATAGCAGTGCGGTGTTAACTCTCTCCTTTTCAACATTCAATGACCACTGTGCGAGGTGGTGCTACTTCCACTGATGTAAACCTATGGAACCTTAGAAAAGTTTCCGTAGACTATTATTATGAAAGTGATTTCAAGCCACACAAACCCCAGTGTGATTCGACCAGTCTGATAAAAATACACCTACACCACATCACATATATATGTATGTATATATATATATATATATATATATATATATATATATATATATATATATATATATGTGCAATAAGGTTTGGGTGATACATTTTTTGCTGGGAGCACTTCTTTAAGAAATCGGAAGCTTATAAGGCTACAATACTTGCCCGAACATTCTAAGGGTTTTATTTTACATATCTGTACAACACAAATCAATAATATAGGTAATTGAATAGGTTGTAGTATAAACATTTTTAAATATTAGAATGTAAAACAGATGATGACGTCTTACCTGTTTGTGCGCATGATCATAAGAATTTATATGGTTATCGAATTCCTGATGTTTATAATATTGCTTATCACATAATTCACAATAGAAATTTGCTTTCAGCGATTCCAATGCATTTCCTCTGGAATTTTCCTTTTCGGACAAGTGCTTAAAGAAAAGAAGGGAGATAATTATTGATTTGCTTAAGTGAACATTGCAACCTGTTAAGTGATTAAGTCAATGGCCTGAGGCTGGCTTCACACTGCAGTTTTTCACTGATCAGTGTCCATCAGTGTTTGGGTGCCAAAACCAGGAGTGTCTCCAAAACTCAGAACAGGTGTCAATCTTTCAATTATAGTTTTTCTCTGCAAGTTCCTCTCCTGGTTCCTCGCCTGGTTTTGGCACACAAACACTGATGGACACTGATCAGTGAAAAACTGCAGTGTGAAGCCAGCCTTACACTTGTGTTGTTTTTAGCAATTACAGCTTAATGGCCACTTTACACACACCAATTTACTGGTTGCAGTGAAATCATGAACACATTGTTCCATTGTACACAGTCACAAAATGGAACAATGTGTCCATGATTTCACTGCAACCAGTAAGTTGGTCAGAAGTTGGACAGATAAGTTGGTGTGTGTAAAGTGGCCCTAATACTTGTGGGCCTTTTAGTAAGATCAATGCACAACTTCTGTACCAGTGCAAAGTATAGCTTGAACACTATGTGGACATAAAATGCAATGATGTTCACATTTTTTACATGGATTGAGTATAAATACTGTTTTCTTTAATTCCTACCCTCCCCGCCCCATAAATACCATACATAAATAAATAAAACACACATACAGACAATGTATGCACAGGGACTAAGGCTGGTTTCACACTACCGTTTTTTTTTTAATCCGGTGAGGATATGGCCAACACCTGCATCCCCCCACAATTGTAACACTTGATGCAACTGGAACTGGATGCTCCAGCACCAGTATTATTACTGATCCGGCTAATGGATCCAGTGTAATACCGGTGCAGTAGGATCCAGTTGCATCAGGTTGTGTATGCTTTTTTGATGGATCCGGTGAAAAATTACACAACCCTAGTGGGTATGTCATATGAAGCAGGCTTTTGGACATGTTCAGCCAAAAAACTCTGATCCGGCGTTCGGATGCAGCGGGATCGGGCTTCCGCCGGATCCGGGTTCCATAGCGCACCATTATATTTTAGGCTGCTTGGCCCAGATCAGGTTGATTACAGGTTTTAAAAAAACACAAAGAAAGTTACATTATGCATTTTTGGTTTCTGTTAAAAAGCATTCTCAGCCGGACACGGTTGGAACCGTAAACAACCGCATGCCGCTGTATGAGCTAAATCATTATGAAAGTCAATGGGGGTCATACGATTTCAACCAGATTCACGCAGATTAAAAAAAACGGTAGTGTGACACCAGTCTAGTATTTTTTTTCTTGACCTGAGAAATATATGGTCTTTGTATAGCCTACTACTAACCAGATTAATTTAGAGTCTTAAGCCTGCTTCAGACTGCGTCTGACATCCGATCCGTAGCTGTCCGCTTGAAGCAGACAGCCGCGGACCGGATCAGCACACAGGACCGGGGGGCTATTATGCCCTCCGATCCTGTGTGCAACCACACGCAGTTCCTGCTGCTGATAGGTGAGGACCGCAGGCGCCGCGGTCCTGACCTGTCACCGGCTGCAGCTGCGTGCGGCTGCACACAGGATCGGAGGGCATAATAGCCCCCGGTCCTGTGTGCTGATCCGGTCCGCGGCTGTCTGCCTCAAGCGGACAGCTATGGATCGGATCTCAGACGCAGTCTGAAGCCGGCCTTAGCTCCTCTCTAAACAAGTACACCCAGCGTATAATCAATCTTCCCATTAAGCTAATTCATCTTATAAAACAAGCACTAGAAATAATGATTTCAGATCTCTAATAGTAGGGCTAGAATACAAACAGAAAAAATATGACTCTGATGGAATAATTAGTAAGGAAAGACGACAGAGTCTAAAACACCTGGGTCCAATATACTGAGGATAAGATCAAAGACCAAGGAAAGTAACAGCAAAAGTGAATCTCTCAGTGATAGTAAATCATCCATAATCACATACTTAAAGTACAGATCATAAATGTCAAAAGTCATACAGTACTGTGCAAATCGTTAGGCAGGTGTGATTAAAAAAAGATGCAAAGTAGGCTTTAATGGAATATGTCAGGAGATTCTCATCTGAGAGCAGCATCATGTAGGCAAGGAGACCCTGATTCCAACGATGTATCACTTAGTTTACTAAATGCAGTGGTTCTGACACAATCAAGAGTTTGTAGATCTAGCCATGCAGCAGAGCTAACAGAGAGGGGCTAATCAGAGGGGGAGGGGGCGTGGTCAGACCAGTGTAGCCTGGGAAATGATAATTCCAGGTGATAAAGCCTTCACTATAGGTAAACAACAGCACAGCAAGGTAATAAATGATACATAATTGAACTCTGTATCAGCCTATATCTCCTGCTGTCTTCAGATTACAAAGCAAAAACCTGCTGACAGATTCCCTTTAAAAAAAAAGTGATAATAGTTTATTTTTATCAATTACCAAAATTTTAAATGAATGAACAAAAGAGAAAATTAAAAGGAACCTGACCCCTAAAAATCAGCCCCCAGCCTTTTAAGACCCGTCCCTGCACCATCATAATCGATTTCTAGCCATCCCTTTGGCTTCTCAGTGCTTATCATCACAGATAAGCTGCCGCAAATGAATCTTGCGCATGCGCAATGCGCATTGCGAAGTCAGCAATACACCCAAATGGGTGTACTGACATCAGTATAGCCGAATATGATGCGATTAGCGTCATAGCGGCTATAAAGCCCATCTACGGTGACGATGAGGCTCTGTATTGCTTAGCACGCCCATCGGGGCATGAATAATTACATTGCAGGCGGCAATGAGAAACCACAGGGAACACCCTGTGTGACCTCTCAAGAACTGGGAAGCCACAGTTCTGCAGGTACAAAACTAACTTTTATAAACTTTAGAAATCGCCATTTTTGAGACAAAGGGATGGCTAGAAATCGATTATAATGGTGCAGGGACAGGTCTTAAAAGGCTGGGGCTGATTTTTAGGGGTCAGGTTCCCTTTAAATATAATCAATATTTTTAATGCAAATTTCCAAAAATAGAAAGTACAACAAACTAAATTTAGAGGTCATACTTCAAAAAGCTACTCCACTAAACATTTATATTATCGAAAAGGAGTATAAGCTTTAGTTTTGCAAAAGTTTAAATATTTATTTAATAACAAAGATCAAAGACATAGGAAGGGGCATTGTAAAGTGCTCCGTGCATACAGCCGACAGGTGGCATGTAACAAATACAGTTAGCCATGAATAAGTGCCACTGAGATATAAAATCGCATCATTTTACAATCAGATATTGGTGTCTTCGCAGAGACCCATATACAACCAGGTATATATACAGGTATATTATTGTCTCCCTTTCTCAAGGGTCAAGGGCTTAAAATAACAAAGACATATTCATAAACATGTTCCACATTCCTATATGAGCCCTTGAGGGAATATCTATACCTCAACAAAAAAGTTTCCGAAACGTGTGAGCTCACGTCGAATTGCCGGTGATATGAAGGCCATATTGCCGCGTGTGACGGTACCTTCAGAGTTTTTAAGGGAAGTAAGCTTGATGTGCCTTTCATCTGCTGTGCTAAGTCTCCTTGGCCGACATCTGCGGTCATTAATGCAAGATTGAAAGCTGTCAAGAAAATCCAGGACAGTCCATATAAATAGGACACTTTTTGCCCCTTCCATAAACATTTTAAAGGCAAAGTGACTTACATGAAGTATTTAATCATAATAATTGTCATCAGTGAATACAGCTGATGTCTCATATCAGAATTATGCACTGTAGACATGTAGCACTGTAGCATAATGATTGATTATGGTTTTACAATGTGCCCATAAACATATTGTCTGTCTGTGATGTTTTCGATAAGCTTTCCAGAAAGAATATGGTCAAGTTGAACAGTACAATTTAAAACTCCAGTCTGCTTTGACATTTTTGCCTGGGAGAGACCTTGCTTGTGCAGTATAACTACCTAGTGTCTAGTTACTGCGCTCAATCTTACCATACTGTATGACTTGTAGCAAGAAGAACAAAGAGTCCTGGAAGTCTTGAGATAGCCCCCACAAAGCTGTGATCTCAACATTATCAAAGGCTGGCTTCACATTTGCGCATGATGCGCAGCGCTCCTATGCGCAGCAAAATGCAGGCACTAGGCGCTCCTATGTTTAACATGGGAACGCATAGTGCCTGTTTGTGGCTGCATTCAGCTGTGTTTGCATTCAACTGCGCATAATTTATGTGCAGCCGCATGCAAAATGTTGGATTTTGTGTGTAGCTGTGTGCTTGCTTTATACGCACAAATAATGAATGAAAGTGCATCTGTGTGCATTGCCATCTGCTGGCAAGCGCACAGACGCTGCAGAAGATGATCTCCTTTTAGGTCATCTGCAGGTGAATCCTGTCCCACAGTTTTCTTCTTCTTTCTTCTTCTTTCTTCTCTCTTCTTCTTTTTTCTTCTTTCTTTTTTCTTCTTTCTTCTTCTTCTTTCATCTTCCTTCTTTCTTCTTCTTTCTTCTTCTTCTTTCTTCTCTCTTCTTCTTTTTTCTTCTTTCTTCTTCTTTCTTTTTCCTTCTTTCTTCTTCTTTCTTCTTCTTTTTTCTTCTGCTTCTTTCTTCTTCTTTCTTCTTCTTTCTTCTTATTCTTTCTTCTTTCTTCTTCCTCTTTCTTCTTCTTTCTTCTTTCTTCTTCTTCCTTCTTTCTTCTTCTTCCTCCTTCTAATTCTTTCTTCATCTTCTTCTTTTCTCTCCCTGCCGCCGCTGGTTTGTTTAAAATAGTCGGCGGAAAAGCTGGCGGTGAAGTCGTCTTTCCCGCCCCGCAATTTCAAATGAACAGCTGATGAAGTCAGCTGTTTATCAGCTTTTCATTTGAATTAGCGGGGCGGGAAAGCCGACTTCACCGCCGGCTTTCCCGGTGGCTATTCTAAACGGGAGGAAGAGATCAGCGGCGGCTGCCTGGATCTCTGCCGCTGATCTCCGCCTCCCGGCCGCAGCTGTTGATTGGCTGGCCAGGCAGAGTCACTGACATTTTCATGTGAACACATGCGGACAATCTCCGCTGCGTTCACATGAAAATGTTTGCGTTTGGCACTGCATATGCGTATGCGCTGCATACGCTGCAGTGCCAAATGCAAATTTGAACACAGCCAAAAAGGCAGAAGGCTTTGTGGTTAGTTTTCCCAAGTGGTGAAGTGTTGGTCACACCAAATATTGATTTGATTTATGTCTCTCTTGCCTTTGATATATTCCCTGCCAGTAGGAAAATCCTAACACATATCATCCAAATAGAGGCAAACTGAATGTGGAGTCTATGAATGCATTTATCATAAGCATTTGGAATTTTTCCAATACATACAGTAAACAAAGACTGTAAATGCTGAGTGGAAGCAGATTTTAAAGGGAAAATGTCAGGTCCCCTGTGCACACAAAACCACGAGCGATTCTGTGCATATTTCTATAATCCCTGCTCAATAGTCCCAGCATAGAGTAGCATCCATAAACTGATCTTTAGAAAATATCTAAAGACCAGTTATGAGATGCTAATTAGGGCTTTGACTAATCAAAGGGGGCGTTAGTTCCCCAGACTATTTGGCCCACTTAGGCTGCCTTCAGACTTGCAGATGCATCTGCAGCGTTTTGCAGATGCATCTGCAAGCATCAGCATGCAGACCGCGGCCCCTATGTTTATAATGGTGCGCACGGCGGTCTGCAGAAGCTTGCAGATCGCCGTGCGCTCTCATTGCCCGCCATTAGTGATCTGTGCGCAGGCGGATGCCTGCGTACAGATCACACACTCTCGCCCGCACCAGGGACGCCACATGCTGCGTCCCGGGTGCGGACGCGGGACACCGGAAGGAGCAGATATGGTCCGCATCCGCACCCGAACGCAGCAAACGCTGTCAAACGCAGGCACTATGCGTTCCTATGTTAAACATAGGAACGCAGTGCGCATGCGTTTGACTGCGTATGGGAACGCAGCATACGCTGTGGCGCCAAACGCTAATGTGAAGGCAGCCTTACCAAGTTATTCCGCCCCTGTGGCTTTTGGAAAGTGTAAAGCATGTTATGATGCCAACAGGGGCGTGATAACATACTAAGTGGGCCAACTAGTTGGGGAACTAACGCCCCTCTACTAATCAAAGTCTTAATTATCATCTCATAAAAGGACTTTAGATATACTTTTTCTAAAGATCTGTTTATATATGCGACTATATAGAGGGACTGTTAGGCAGGGATTATACTGTACATATGTGCACAGAACTGCTCGTGGTTTTGTGTGCACGGGGAACCTGACAGATTCCTTTTAACCTATGTGAAGGTTTAAATTAATATTATTGGGTCTATCTCTGTATCATTTCTATCTATGTATATTTTAGTTAGTTATGAGTTTCTAGTAGCAATATTTAAATTTATATTTTGTACTTTCTTTTTGATAGTCATTAAGACTTTATAGTAATTTACATATGTTTAGTAGTCATGGTCTCTTGTGTGTTTTTTTTAAGTAGAGCTGTATGATCATTAGCAGCTGCAGACCACGAGTAAGATCAGCTGCTGAAAACACATAGACATGAGTCCTGCATCATGTCATAACATGCTTTATTAATGTCACTTTAGAATATTCCTAAAACATTACGAAACGCAGAAAATAGACATGTTAGATGGACACAAGTCTGCAAAAATTAAGTATGCAAAATTTCTACAGGTGACTTCACTACTTGCAACGACTTTTAGGGGACGTGCTCATGATAAGTATTTGGTTCAGAGATTTCTGCAGCGTTTCTACATTCCTTGGAAGGAATAACACTTCATATGTGCATTTTTGACTAATTTTATGTGTTTTTGCCAAGTTTTTTACTTGTTCTTCATCCTGTTGGCAAAAAAATTGTGCAGAGATATCCGAGACCTTTATAGGGCTAATTTTCCTAACCTCGTAAGCTCAATTCATGCAGATTGTGAGAGGTGGACGAAATCGACTTTTACATGGACAGGCAGATCTCAGCTTTTTAAAATGACCAACTTGCCTAAGATTTTATACTATTTACAAGCACTACCAATTAAATTTCCATTGACGTTTTTTAAGATGATCTCTCAAATTCAGACAAGTTTTATTTGGAATAATACAAGAGCCCGACTGGGAAAATCAGTATTATGTAGAGTAAAAAGAGAGGGGGGAGTAGGTTTGCCAGATTTTAAGTTATACTACTTGGCGAGTCACCTTGCTAGGGTCATAGATTGGTGTAGACAAAAAGACAATAAAATCTGGTTCCAGATTGAACAGAGCTTTGCTCCATTTCAGCTCCATACACTGCCATGGGTGACGATGGAGAAAAGAGATACCCTGTGTGACCATCCAACTATTGCTGCTACGCTTTCTATATGTAATCACAGATTGGTCCGCTCTACAATGATCCCTACTGAATCGATCTTATTCCCGATTCTCAGTCATCCGAGATTCAAGCCAAGTATTGCAGACCCAATATTTGGTCAATGGATTTCGGCAGGTATAGATAGAGTGGAAAGCTGGGGAGATGGGGAGACGTGGCCGTCATTGGAAGAATTGAGTTCCATCCTAGTCCCGAGTCCTCTTGGATTTTGGAGATGCTAGCCACGATCTTGAAATTTCAGCAGCTACAATTGAGGACTCCGGCTGCAAACTGGACCGGAGGGCATATTTGCTCTCTTGTTCTGTTTGCAAATCGGGTCCGGGGCTGTCCGAATCACATTGGACAGCCCCGGACCTGATCACACCGTGGTGAGGAGCCGGCCTTAGGTTGCAAGACTAATCTGCACCGAAAAAAACAAAAATGCAACATGTGCACAGAGCCATATAGTTTCTTTATTGCTGAATTCCTTGGTTGTAACTTACTTATATTGCCATATTCTACAGTGAAGCATTATCTAATACTGAATATCATCTGGCTCTATGCCTGATATACACTCTGTACTACTCTAAAGTTATTCTCTTCTTATCTTAACAATTTTGATTACAGAATAGATAACTGGCACTTTGCCTTTATGCCAAAAGGTGTTTTTTTTTTAGCCAAAGTCCAAAATCTCTTATTAAATATTGGCAACTTTTCTCAATAAGGTGATTAAATCTATTATTCAGCCCGGATTAGTTATGCTTTATACTTTGCAAAGCCAAAGCTATCAATCTATGCATAATAATCTAATTATAAGAATGGAAAGCAGAGTGTCGGTAGAATGGTTTATGATGTGACTGCACCATGCTGTGATGGGCGCAACATTTATAATGAAAAGTGGCTTAAAAGAGACTTAGAGAAAATAGACGACCAAAAGTGGGAGATCACTGAAAACAACTAATGGGGTTAAAGGCAATAATGCCTCATAAGAACATGACACTCAGTGCTCTTACGAGTTTCAGTATTAATTAGTTCTACTACTCTATAGAAAACTAGTAATGGATTCCAAAACCCCAAAATGTCACCTAAAATAGGAAAAATGGAGATTGAAGCAAATAGTTCAAATAAAGCAAGTCCTTACATGTAAATATGATTTAAAAATGCAGCTGGAAGCTTTAAATCACTTTATGTGTTGCGGAACGAAGTTTCTTCAATAGACTACAGTGCACTGTTATAATAAAATCTGCCCCCCCTCGGAGAAGCAAAGAAGGAGTACATGGAAAATATCCGTTTTATCAATAAAATGACTACTATATGTTGTGCTGTTAAATCTTCTGGACTGTCGGTGGCATTATATATTGAAAATATCGTAACCCGTGGCCATGGTCACTTGAGCGAGGTTTCAGTGTTTAGTGGTTGATTGTGACAATTCCTGTCTAAAATGCCTGTAAAGCCTTGTGCCCACATTGAGTATTTTTATGTGTATTTTAGAAATCTGCATCCAAATCTGCATGTGTATCCTGAAGCCATCAAAGTCCATGAGGTTTCAGCAGTGCTGTGCCCACGTTGCGTTTTACCTTGTGTATTTGGTGCAGATTTTGGAAAATCTGCTGCATGTTAGTTGTTGATCTGTATCTTGGTGCGTTTTCAGCTCTTCCTGCCATTGACATTATTAAAAGAAAGTTTGTTAAAAAATGCAACAACTTTGTGGCCTGTTTTTGGGTGTGGGTTTCTACTAGAAGATGCACAGTTGGTGCAGAAAATTTTAGCACCAAATATACAGCATGGGCACATAGCCTAATATTCCAATTCTGGCCTTGTTCACACATACCAATCCATTTTTTAAGCCCTTGGAAAAACAGATCTGTTTCTATTTTCTGGAGCACACCTTTCTGCTTTGTTGTGTAGACTGAGACAGGGTTAGTAGGACAACCTCTCCTGATTCCAAGTCTCCCCCGGGTAAAATAAAAAAGCTTATACTCCCCTCCTGTGCTGGTGCTGTTCTAGTGGGTCCACGTGACATTGTGACGTCACTCAAGCCCCGTGTCCAATCACCTCCAGCTTCTCTCTCCCTGCCTTCAGACACAATGCATTTCCCAGGAAGTGTGTGGCAGCCACAGCATCACTCACTGCCTGTTGATTAACTCATAAGAAAATGGAGCAACAAAAGAGGAAAGGAAAAAATCCAGCACCTGGTCTGTTTGCAAAGAATGTAAAGCGGTTATCTGAGATTTGGCAAAAAAAAAATTGTGCCTAAGCACTAACAGGCAGGTAGCTGCCACCTACCTGCCTGTTGTGACCAGCACCGTTCCGGTTGGAGACCGCTCCTGTCAATGATTTTTCCGCTGACATCATTCATGACTACAGAGGTGTGGTTTCTCCTCTCTGTCAACGGGCGTCATAGTCGACGTCACACTGATTGACAGCTGGCTCCCCCAATCATGTAGTGAGGAGCTAGCTGTCAATCAGCATGACATCTGCTGTCCCGCCCCCTTTCACAGAGCAGAGCAGAAAAGAAGCCACTGCTCTGTTTTCCCCGCCATGCTGTCCCTGGCAGGAACAGTCTGTGACAGGGATTAAAGGCGGTGAACAATGCCGGGCACAACAGGCAGGTAGGTGGCAGCTACCAGTCTGATAGTGCTTGGTCACTTTTTTTTAATACAAATCTCAGGTATACCATTTAAAATGATATTCTAAGGTCTTAAATTTGTAAGGTTGCTCATGTCACTTACACATCATTTTAACATGTATGATGAATATAATTTTACATTTTTTTTTATGTGCAAAAAATAGTAATGGCGGTCTGATTAGAAGCCCTCTAAGGATCAAGCAGACATGTAAGATGTTTTAATAAATGACAAACCTTTTATTAATTTCTTATCTCCCCTCACAGCTCCACTTTGCGTTTCAACTGTATAAGGTCCCTTTCACATCAGCGCAACTGCTGCGATTACCACATAACAATGTCTATGGGGCTTGCGGTAACCTAATTTAATACCTTCACGACCCATGACGTTGTACAACGTGTCCCGGTGTTTGATGTGAGCTCCAGCGGGGAGCTTACATCAAACACCCGACATCTCAGCTGATCTCATCAGCTGAGATGTTGGGCTAACAGCACCGATCCGATCAGTGCTGTTCTACGCTTTGCATCCCGCTGTCAATCACAGGCAGCAGGATCTAAAGGTGCCGAGGTCTGCACCGGAGATCCCGCAATGATATTGCTTGATCTCCTGGCTTGACCCCAGAAGCTGTCACAGAACACTTCCAGTGAGTGGTTAGCAGGCGCTGCCAACCACTCACCGTCCATAATTCTGACAGATACCGATGAGCTGTAGCTCATCGGTATCTGCCTGAAGTGGTTGGACTGTACAGCAGGGTGCCTCCCTACGGGGCAGTGTAAAAATAAGAATGAATTAGTAAATAAAGTTTTTATAAAAATGTAAAAAAAAAAAACATAAATGGTCAAATCACCCCCCTTCTCCCTCATTTACAATAAAAGTATTACATTTTTTAAAAAAAATACACATATTTGGTATCAATGCATTTAGAATCGCTCGATCTATCAATATATAAATCAATTAATGAGAGCTGTAAACTGCGTAACGGAAAAAAGGTCCAAACGCCAAAATTACATTTTTTTGGTTGCCCCAACATTGCTATAAAATGCAATAATGGGCAATCAAAACTGCGCATCCAACCAAAAATGGTATCATTAGAAATCTCAGCTCAAGACGCAAAAAATAAGCCATCACACATCCCCAGATCCCGAAAAATGAGGACGCTATGGGGTGCAGAACATGGCGCAAAAAGTGTGATTTTTTTTTTAAACTTCTGTATTTTTTTTCACCACTTAGGTACCAGTAAAGGTATACATGTTTGGTATCTACGAACTCGTACCGACCCAAGGCATCACCCCATCACATCGGTTTTACCATATAGTGAACATGGCGACTAAAAAAACACAAAAAACAAACGTGTAATTGCACTTCTTTTGCAATTTCACTGCACTTGGAATTTTTTGCAATTTCCTGTACACTATATGGTAACATAAATTATTGTATCTGAAAGTACAACTCGTCCCGCAAGAAACAAGCCATCATATGTTTATATTGACGGAAAATGAAAAAGTTATGGCTCTTGGAAGCAGGGGAGCAAAAAACGAAAATGAAAAATGAAAAATTCCGGGTCATGAAGGGGTTAAATAAGTTATAAGTTTCTGATGATGGAGTTATTGCTTAAAATAATCCGGAATATAACACATGACACAGTGTATTCACTGTTAAACTTGAGACATTTTGGCTTAGAGATTAAAAAAGAGCATTTTGATTTAGAGAATTATAATTTGAATAATTTCTGTGCTAAAAATCAATATGCAATTTAAGCTGACAATGATTACTCAGCATATTAAAACACAGAAGTGTCTGATATAGTGCTGTGTGACATAAACCTAATAAACCTACTGACTTTTCATAATTATTCATAAATCTAAATATCCATCCGTTATGGATTGTGTCCAGGCACTTACTGCAACACTGCAGAAAGGAAATTAAAGTGGAAGAGAACATTTCATTATGTTCCGATTGATCATTTATTACATCTACAAAGGCTTTTACTTGGGAGTTTTGCTTTTTTTTTGAGCAAGCATTTTGCAGAAATACTGCGTAATATTGAGTTCATTATTGTATCATTTATTAAAGGAGTTTCTTCATTACATAAGACTCCCTATACAAATATCTACAGATGCCTCTCAATGAATTAGAATATCATCAAAAAGACCCTTCATCCTCCCTACTTTAATTTTCTGAGATAATGACCTTTGGGTTTTCATTGGCTGTAAGCCATAATCATCAACATTTACAGAAATAAACACTTGAAATAGATCACTCTGTTTGTAATGAGCTCTGTATAATATATGCGTTTCATTTTATGCATTGAGTTACTGGAAAAAATTAACTCTTTGATGTTATTCTAATTCATTGAGATGTACCTGTATATGTAATCTCTAATAACATTTTCACTTTGCTTTATTTGAAAATTACTTTCTGTAATCCCTATATAGGTAATACCATATCTGTTTTTTTTTACTTACTTTGATGTTTTGCTTAAAGGATGGCTCTTTTACTAAAAAAAAATTATCAAGGAGTGGTGATAGAAGCAGGTGAGTGACAGCAGATAGACCACTAACGTCACTTACGTCTCTTGCACAGCCGTCTGACAGTTCACGATTGCAGAGGAGAGACACAGCAGGTTGGGAAGATGTAGCGCTGACCCTGGAGATTGTAAGACGGGTGGGGGGGCTGAACACAGCACTGCAGGGTGAGGAGGAAAGAAGATGGGAGGCTGGGACCACAACATTATGGAGAGGAGAAAAGAGATAAGGGAAGGAGACATGCACTAGGGAGGAGAGAGAAGTTGGGAGGTCAAGACACAGCACTGCGGGGAGGGAGAAAGGTGGGGGCTGAGACACAGCACTATGGGAGAGGGAGAAGAAGGTGGGGGTTCGAGACACAGCACTATGAGAAGGGGAGAAAACGTTGCAGGAGCCAAGACACAGCACTGTGGGGAGGGGAGAAGAAGGTAGGGAGCTGAGACAGCACTGAGGGGAGGAGAGAATAAGGTGTAGGGCTGATACACCGCACTGCTGGGAGGTGAAAAAAAGTGGGGAGGCCAAGACACAGCACTATGGGGAGGGAAGAAGTTTGAGGGGCCGAGATACAGCACTGTGGAGAGAGGAGAAGGGGGGGGGGGCGAGACACAGCACAACAGGGAGAGGAGAAGGAGGTGGGGGCCAAGACACAGTACTATGGGAGGGGAGAAAAGTTGGGGTGGCGAGACACAGCACTGGGGGAGGAGAAGGGGGGCTGGAGACCTTTTAGAGACATTTGTGAACATAGAATTGATAGCCCCACCCCTGAAACTAGTGTCACAGTGACGCTTTGTTTCTGGGGCGGGCTGAAGAAGTGACGGGGGCCTGTCAGCTCAATGACACTCCATGTGAGGATCCCAGATTGCACTGGGAGGTACTGACACGGAGTGTCATCAACAAGGAAATAGAAAAAACAAACAAACAATAGCTGTTAGACAGTACAGAGAGGGAAGCATAGGGAATTACTAAAGGAAGTATATTAGAAAAAAGATTAGATTATAGGGATAAATTAGATTGGGAGTTAGGAAAAAAGTTGCTGGTCTCGGGCTGACCCTTTAAGCCCTGAACAATCTCTTTAAGAAAAAACGTGTTTTTTACGTTCCCATTTTTTGTTATAACAGTTTCTCCAAAATAGGCACAATATATTTATTTATCATCACGCTAAAGAATTGTCTAAGATCAGACTCTCTTCTAGAAACAGTCAGGCTTTTTTGGTACTGCATCTCAGCCTTGTTTGAGTGCATTAAGGCTCAGTAATAGAAAGTTATGTCTCTTGCCGAACAGCGGGGTCCCATAGCACAGCAGCCATATAGCACTGTGTGTTCTAGCCTGAAGAAGGCAACAAGATTTCCTCTCTTAGGATTTATTGTACGTTTATATGGGAATAAGGATTTTTTTATGAATGAGATGTTTTTCTCCTTAAAGCATCATTCCTCTGAATTAAATCTATTTGACAAACTGTGAGAATAGCTGGTGAATTTCCAAAACTGCTTAAGGCAGGACGAGGCACAAGACTTGATATTATATATATGTGTTACATGAGATAACGCCAGGACACTATAAATAGAGTTAAACTGCCTTCTATTTGGAATGACAATAGATATTAAATTGTTTCCTCGCTGTTGTCATTTATCACTTCTAAAGTGATTGTAACTGCATGTTGTTTCCAAGCAGGAAGTCAGAAAAAGACGATACAGACAACAAGCTCAGCGGGGAGGTTATATTTCGTTTTTTGCTATGAATATCTTCTGTGCCTGTATGATTGGTGTACAACGAAATGATCAAAGGGGGCCGCCGGCCTCATGTCGTGAGAGTCGAAAATACAAACATTTTAGAAATCAATAGGGTTTACAACGTCCTCCCTGCTTTCTTTATAAAATTGTCCACATTTTCGGAGCTGCTGTTTGATAACATGTCCCTTGTAACCTTAAAACAAAATAATAGAGTGTAATACATAGATACATGTAAACAGTATATTCCCTGTGAAAGGACCACTGTAGGGGATGTCATTTTTTGTCCCTTGCTATGGAAGTCTGTTGGGCTGAACATGTCCGCTAAGCATTAGTGTATGGAAAAAACCACGACCAAAAGTCCGTATTAGAAGTGAAAAAAACACAGTGCATTTTTATTGTTACCAGATAGAGGGTAAGTAAATACATACAGGATTGGCAGCACAGCATGGCTGGCAAGCACCCAGAGAGTACAGATATATTGGCATATGACATACAATAGCTCTAGGGCAGGTGTATTGAAACAACCAAAACATGAGAGGTAGCATTCACACTGTACATTCAAGGAATGCATATATAGTATATACTCATGTTGGCAAGTCAGATGTATCTATGTTATATTACACACACATTTGTAAATGCGTACACCAAGGAGGTGCAACCATGACCCCTATTATCACAAAAAGTAAATATGCTCGGATGTTTTCAGGTCTTATGTGCATATATAGATCAGTATACTTGCAACTTTTTGCAGCATACATACAAGGAGGCATGTATCCAACACCTAAGCAGCCATATGTCAACATCAGCACACCATACAGAATGTTACCTAAAATGGTATGTATTCAGCATTCAAACCTGGGGTGCCATTGACCCCTACGGCCGTTTTGGCTAGTCCTTCATCAGGGAACCCCTCTCATGTTTTTGCTGTTTCAACACACCTGCCCTACAGCTATAGTATGTCATATGCCACTATATGTGTACTCTCTGGGTGCTTGCCTGCCATATAGTGCTGCCAATCCTGTATGTATTTACTTCCCTCTATCTGGTAACAATTAAATTCACCATGTTTTTTTCACTTCTAATACGGACTTTTGATCATGGATATCTCCATAGATATATGTTGCCTTAGGCGTAATCTGCCTTTTTCATGGGTAGATGTTTCTTCTAATTGTGGATATACAGTATAAAGAATGTCTCTGATGAAGCCTATTAAGGGCTAAGCATTAGGCCTGATATGGAACACTTTTAAGTTTTGTGGCTATCCATTATAGGGGTCAGAAAGAAAGGTAGTGATCTCAGGCATAACACTGGTTCATAGATATCAAGGAAAGTCACATTGCAATGCTTTGGGTAAGAGTGAAAAACAGGGAAACTGTGACGTTGTTTAAATAGAAATTACAATGGAAAAATAATTAATGTTAAAGGGGTTATTAGTGATGTAACAAAAAAAAATTGTGCCTAAGCACTAATAGTTCACTGAAGTAGGACATAAAAAATCTCAAAAAACTCACCAAAATTTCGCCACTTCTAATACCCATTGCATGTAGCAGGAGGCTGTGGGCTCCTCTGAGACGTAGCACATGTGTCTGTATACCGGTGCTCAGTTTCCTGCAACCTAAAGCATGGGGGCGATTGTAGCACCTGCGACCAGCCATGCTGACAGGGAGGAGACTGGTGGCATTTAAAGACAAACAAACACCTCACATTTTTATCTATAGTGTTTCATTGTATCTTTTTATCTGCTTGCAGTTGAGGCTGGGCCCTCTGGTGGGCGTCTTTCACTTGTGATGCATGTATTTGGTGTGGAGCAGCCCGTCTTGTCTAATAGCTATGGGCGTGACCAATAGGCTGATCTGACACTATGTATCAAATGGACTAGAGTGGCTGACTTCCTATGGAAGCCTTGTGTCTTTAAATGCCACCAGTCTCCTTCCTGTCAGCATGGCTGGTCGCAGGTGCTACAATCGCCCCCATGCTTTAGGTTGCAGGAAACTGAGCACCGGTATACAGACATGTGTGCTACCTCTCAGAGGAGCCAGCAGCCTCCTGCTAGATGCAATAGGTATTAGAAGTGGCAAAATTTTGGTGAGTTTTCTAAGCACTAACAGGCAGGTAGCTGCCACCTACCTGCCTGTTGTGTCCGGCACCATTCACCACCAACTGGAGTGGTCACAGACCTGTAGGAGATTTTGGTGATTCTGCTGATGTCTGCTGACAAGTGTCAGAGACGACGTCATGCTGATTGACAGCTGACTCCCCCAAGTAGGTAGCGGGAAGTCGGCTGTCAACCAGCAGGAAACTGGCTGTCCCGCTACTTCCGCAGAGCGGAAAAAGCCATCTCTGCTCTGTGTTTAGACCACCATGGAGTCCCCTGCAGGAGCAGTCTGTGACCGCTCTGTGTCGGAGGTGAACGGAGGTGACTGGTGCAAGGCACAACAGGCAGGTAGGTGGCAGCTACCTGCCTGTTAGTGCTTGGGCATATATATATATATATATATATATATATATATATTTTTTATACATCCTGGATAACTCTTTTAAGTGATGAGGGTAAAAATGCTAACACACCTACATTCATAGACTGTGAGCCCTCGCGGACAAAATCTTCTCCCCTCATGCACCTGTATGACCTGATCGTCTACATTTATTGTACTTGTCCTCGTCTGCCCTTCCCGCATGTAAAGCGTCATGGAATATAATGGCGCTATATAAATAAATAATAATAATAATAATTTGATAGAATGGGCAATTGTGAGTCCTTTTTAGCAGGATGACAGCTGTAAGGATTTTCTGTGGAGGGCAGTATAACATGCACACTCACACCCTTCAACATTATATAGATTGTGAAAACAGCACTGCAAATGCTTCCTTATATTTTATAGATTTATATGCAGCCTTTGTATGCTTGATACATTCCCTTCCTCATCACAGTAAAGCTGGAGGGAAAGACTGGAAACTCCAATTTTAGAAAGCACTGGAATCCCACTTTAATTATGTAAATCCCATTTGAGGTGATAAGTAACCATATGTGTTTAAAAAATATCAAACCTGAGGATTACCTTTCATTCTGCCTGTATTTTGAGGAATATCCTAGTAACTTTATTACGGTAACCTAAAACGCTCTTTTTTTACATTAAGGCTAAATAAAGGGTTTGTCCAAGATCAGGCAAAATTAAGGTAAGTAATGCTGTAAAAGAACCAAACAATCATTACTCACCAATCACTGACCTCAGTAGTCTATTTGAGGCCAGTGATTGGCTGCAGTGGTCATGTTTTGTGTAAACAAACTTGGAAACAGATACTGCCAAGGAGCAGTGGAGAGGTGATGCTGGAGAGCTAGGGGGTTTCAATGGGCAAGTAATGCTGATTTTCTATTTTATGGCATCATCAGCAAATGTGAATTTTTATATATTCCATTTATTTTTTACCTATTCGTTGTCAATTATAGAACGTTTTCAAACATGTATTTCAATGTATTATCAGCAAACAGAAGAACCTTCAGTTCAAGAGTGTCACATCTCCACCAGAGCCTGTGATATCTGCTTCTGTCATAAGGTGCTGCCATGTTCACACTGTAGGTGGCGCTGGTGATCGAGGAGGTCAGGGCCAGAAACTCTGGAGAGCACAGGCTCCATTCATCCACTGGGGTTAGAGCGGCTGGGATCTGCCATACTTTCCAGTCTGACAGGGTGGGTGTGTGTGCTCTCCAGCTGAAGTCATCAGCTCCTGGCTTCAGCCTAGAGGACACCACACCCTACTTAAACTTCCAGTTTTCTGCTGGAAGCTGCTAGATATATCTTATGCTTCCCTATTTAGGTCTTGCTGTTCTTCTGTTCTGAATGTGTTTTTCTTGCTTACCTCATCTGTTTTTGAACACTTCTCTTTCCTGATGATTTTGTACTTTGCTGCCATCTCGGTTTTGACCCGTCTCCCTGACTACTCTATTGGATCCTGATTTTGCCCTTTTCATGATCTCCCGGCTTTTAACCTGCTTGGCGACTATTCCTGCCTTTGGTTCCCTCCTCTGGATGACAGCCCATCCATAGCCAGCTATCATTGAGTGTCAGGGTTTCTTGGGATACTGCCAAATGGAAGGGCTTTTGCCAAGTCTGTCTCAGATATTAAGTTGAGCCTGTAGCCTTGGACAGTGGCAACAGAGAGGAAATCATAAATTTAATATGGTAAAGAGGAGTTAAAAAGTTCAACCGTAGGGAAGGAATCTGGGCACTAGAGGGCTGTTGGTGTTTTTCCTAGGCTTGTATGTGCTGCCAGCAATATGGTGTTGTGCAAGTCTGCACAGGGTCCAGTCACAAAAATGTCCAAAGATTTAGAAGAAACAGACGGCACTCACCATTAGATGAAGGTTCTTTTAAGCCAAGTGCTCAGTTAGGAGGTGCGGGTTACAAATATTATGTGACAGTGAGGGAGGTGCGGGAAGGACGACGGGCACACGTTTCACCTGATTCGGCTTCCACGGGTCCAAAATGGGTCGTCGTCCTCCCCGTACCTCCCTCCCCGCCACATAAGTTTGTAACCTGCACCTCCTAACGGATAAAGAACTCCTTAACGCGGAAATTTTACTGAAAGTGTTTAACACTGAGATGAACAGTCTCAATTCATGGTTAACTCTTCTTAAGATTTGAACAGACGTACTCACCATACGGCGGGGACACACTTGTCCGACAGACATGCGAGTCTGTCGGAGGAGACTCGCAAAGGGCAGGAGCTGTGACCCAGAACGGCCTCTTTCTGTCAGGACGGGGAGTGTAGAGCTGCACAAACACACAATCAGCTGACAGCCCCGTCCTGACAGAAAGAGGCCGTTCCGGGTCACAGCTCCTGCCCTTTGCGAGTCTCCTCCGACAGACTCGCATGTCTGTCGGACAAGTGTGTCCCCACCGTAATGGTGAGTACCGTCTGTTTCTTCTAAATCTTTAAAGAAGAGTTAAACACATTGAATTTGAGGGACTGTTCATCTTCAGAGTTAAACCAACATTTTCAAAGTAAAAATTCTTCTTGACCCCTAATGTGGCAATCAACAGAATGCGCAAGATCAGTGACCTATCTCCAATACTGAATCCATTTAGGTTATTTTTGAACTTTTTATCTTACTTTGCATTATAGTTGGTAGTTGTAAAACCATTTCTTTATCTAAAGCTTTGCTGAAAATGTTGACAGTCCCCTGATATACCGTAGACAGTCGGGTGTGATGCAGCGTAGAGTAACATTTAAATAGCAAGTACGCCTACATTCTTATTCTGGTCCATTCTCAAGCAAAGGCTTTCAAAGAGCACAAAAAGCCTCTGATAAAGAAGAAAAAAATAACAGTTCATTCAATGTCTCCTAGAAGCAAATGAATAAACTGAAAATCGATTACATCAAGATAAACTATACCATGAACAAATGTTTTTCATTTCTACAGATAAAACTATTTAGTCATAGGTAATTCATTCTAAACTTCCAGACGTTAGCACATTCTAACGGGAGTCGCAGAGGAGATGTGAAAAGAAGCTACATTTTCTCAGAATGTAAAATAAAAACTCCACTTTTCCACCCTACTTCTTTTAGTAGTTAGATGCCTTTGCTTAGAATTTATATGGTTTGGTGGTCTACGCAGGTAACTTTTCCCAACATTTTGTTCGGACCATCTGTTTTATTAGTTGTTACTCTCTCCCTATAAAATAGCAATTTTCAAGATTTACTCTCTCTAAAATGGCATTTTAGAAACTTTACTTCTGCATATTGACATGTTTATAGCGGCATGCATTTTCACCACCCAAACAAATTAATTCAGACCAAAACTAAATAATATTTATTATTCACAGGCACCGTGCTTCGGAGAATACAAAGTAGACTTCATACTTTCCCGGCAAAGGAAAAAAAATATTTTCCGGTAGGACCTGGCGTGACAAGTGTGATAAAGTGGCACATAAAGTAGAAGCCTAATTTGCATTACTCTGCAAATGTTAAGTTACACAAACTCTTTCATTATTACAAATAAGTTTTGGTTGCAGAACAGATGTTAACGGATTGGTTTGTAAATCTTCAACTCTAGTGTCAACCATTTGCATTTGTTTCTACATATTTTTGTTTTAAGGTACACTTTTATTTTAGCAAGGGACAGAATTCCCAAAGCAAGCGCTCTACCTCTAAATCTATGGCGTTGTTTACAATATCGAAAATGCAATAAAACAGTTGAGCTAATTCCCTGAATACTATATCCTCTAGCAAATGAGGCTTTGCCTCATGTACATAGCCAACAGTGTAAGTATGCTTTTCTCTGCCCATCAAAGAATTGTCATCGATTCCGGTTTAAGATGAACCCAGTTCCCCTTTGTTAATTAACATTCAAAATCATCGAATATTTTGACATTTCAATATGCCAGGTTCAACAAGTTTTTCAAAAGTGATCAATTCAAAGTGAAACTATTCACTGCAAATTGCAAAAGTACAAAGCATCCAATTGCTTAGAACAGAAATGTACAACACTGTGAGCATCCTTTGACTGTTTTTAACCCCCCTCAAGCCTGTTAATATATACACAGCCTTGGTATCATATGTTGACTGCTACACAGTCCTTGTGAATTGCTCTTCTGCAGTATAAACCAGAGTTAATTCTCTTTGGGTCTTTCAGGCTTAATGCTGAAGCTGATTTTGCTGTCTATGTATGGTGTGCAGCTCTGAAGCTGGAGGTATAGGTTTATCAGGTGACCATGCCCCTGGCATTTAAATAGCCTCCTCTTCCTGCAGATGATGTCGCTGATAGAGTTCCTCTGCATTTGACCGAGTGAGCTGAAAATGTCTTTGCAATGCTGAAGATACTTTCCACTTTTCCATTTGGAAGTTGCTGTTTATCCCTGTCCGTGGCAGGAGGTGAGAAGGAGAAGTCATTAAGTCTCTTCTGGCTCCAAGGATAGAGATCTGCTCTAAGGAATGGTTAGGGCCACCTTCTAGACAACATTGCTTTTCTGCCAGCACCATGTAGACCCTTTTGTCCAAGTCTTTGCTATAGCTGACCACACTTGTACCAGAGGGATTAGTTACTTCCCTCGTTATACTCTACTTTAGGGATGAACCAACTAAATGGGCCTGCTGTTCCACTGGCTCCTTGTTTTTTTCCTTTCCTGGGGACTCTCCTACTAATTTTCCATTGTAAGCCTTTTTTTATAGGCTGGGCCCCACCCCAAGGAGTATCAAGAACTATTATTAATCACCTTATATAAATAAAGGGACAATGGAGCACTCAACAAGGGAGCACTCAAAGGAGCCTTTAACCACTAGACGGCTAAATTGACATAATTATGCATACATCTCTTAAGCACAGACATAAAAAAAAATGTAACCTCCTGGGCAGGGTACTAACACTCTATACCTTCTTACACTAGTAATCTAGCTAGAGGCAAAGGAGGCCAATTGGGTCCTGGGTTTAGCAATACTACTATCCAGACATCTGGTGCCAGTAATAGTGGCGGTGCTTCTGCTGCTGCTAGCGCCTTACACATTCTAAACTGTATTATGCTTTTTTTCTTTACACTACCCCATTGATTGCCATTGACACTTTTTGTTTTCTCATACATTTTGTGCAAAATTATTATTAACTTTTGAAAATCTTTTAAACCTCAATTATTCGACTCCAAAAAAGGACTGACGAGGAATTTAAAGACCATTGGCAATTATACTCTATGGTGAAAAGTTAATATCAGCTATATAGATTGAGGCTTTTTTTTGACCTTTTAAGATTTTTTTTACCTGTTACATTTTTTTTTGTAAATGACCAAGAGCCACTCTACAGTAGACACCAAAATAATGTATGTTTAGCATAAAAATAGTAACTATTGAGCAAGAAGACAGAGGAAGCTGCTGCAGTACCTCTATCTTGGTGTATGAAAGTCTTTGAAAGGGGAGTAGCTGTAAAAAGGAGTGAAACAGAGAACAGTCATCTGTTTTCTAGCATCACCAACTTTTGGATAGGAGACGAGAAAGTGAGCAGGGTGGATGCCAGATATGTAGGTCAGATACCACTCAATGTTAGACCATGATAAATCCAATACACCTTAGTTGTCAAAATGAATTAACACTTTCTTTTTTTAGCAAAATTAATTGAATTTCCATTTCTTTATAATCTGTTTATTCTTGTGTATTTTCCACTCCAATTAACACTTTTTCATTTTTGTCTTTTTTTCTGTCTGCACAAATAGACAAGTGACACCAACACATCAAGACTTACAAAATAGATATGTTTAGAAAAGAAATATCTGAAGTAAGAGAAGAAAACATAATAACCTTTTGTGGCCATTATCATTTTTTCAAAGTGTTTCTCCTGGAGGTAAACAATATTTCTTTACAAACTTCTCTGTTTTTTGTCTTTCCTTTTTTTCATCTGTCAGTCTATCCATCTTTTAGTCTTCTATAGAAGTCCTTGTTTAAAAAGGTTGTCCACTACTTGGATAACTCCTTCTGATTGTACATGTCTCCCCCAGGTAAAATAAAAGAGCCTATACTCACCTCTCATGCTAGTGATGTTCCAGTGGTGTCAGTAATTGAGGTTCGGTGTTCATGTGACATTGTGACGTCACGCAAGCCCCGCGTCCAATCACTGCCGGCTTCTGTCTCCCCGACTATAACGCCGCGACTGCCACTCACTTCCTGCTGATTGCTCATTTGGTCCGAAGGTGTGATGAGAGAAGTCAGCTCAGCAGTGATTGGACGTCAGAGCCCCGGAACCTTGATAACCGTTACTGCTGGAATGGCGCCAGCACAAGAGGTGAGGATAGGCTTTTTTACCTAACCAGTGTGAGACATGTGGCATCAGAAGGGGTTGTCCGAGTAGTGATCTATTTCACAGTGATCTATTTCAAGTGTTTATTACAGTGATCTATTTCAAGTGTTTATTTATGTTGATGTTGATGATTATGGCTTACAGCCAATGAAAACGCAAAGCTCAAAAAACTAAAGTAGGGAGAATGAAGGGTTAAAAACTGCTCTGCCGTATTCCACGAGACATCAAAGGGTGAATATAATATTGATTTATTAGTCAATGTGTTTCAGGGCTCCCAGAAACGTGATGAAACATGGCAATAATACATTGATTCATTGAGATGCACTAGTATTTTAATGCCGCGGCCAATTTTCATTTTTGCGTTTTTGCTCCGCTTCTTTTGAGAGCCAGAACTTTTTTTTATTTTTCCATCAATATAGACATTTGAGGCTTGAATTCTGTGGGATAAAATGTTCTTTTGAACAACGTCATTGATTTTGCCACATAGTGTACTGTAAAATAGGGGCAAAATTCCAAATGCGGAGACATTTCGAAAAAACACAATTCTGATCTTTTTTGGGAATTGTTTTTATGGTGTACATTTTGTGGTAAAAATAACCTTGTAATATGATTATCCTAATTAGTCCGATTAGTGCAATACCAAACATGTCTAGATTGCTCATTATTTTAGTGGCGAAAAAAAAGACAGGTTTGCAAAAAATATATGGAATTCGTGCCGCCAGTTTTCAAGAACTGTATAGTTTTTATCTTTCGGTTGATTGAGCTGTGTGTTGGCTTATTTTTTACATGGGCAAGACTTTTTTACTGATACCATTTTGGGGTAAATATGATATTTTGATCTCTTGTTACAGCATTTTTTGTGGTATTGCAGAGACTAAAGAAAGCATAATTTTGTTCTTCCATTTTTTTTGGTTTACAGTGTTTACCAATCAGGTTAATCATTTTTGTATTTTGATAGATCTGACTTTTCTGAACAATATCACATATGTGAGGGGATAAAGTGCCAATGTTAAACTGACTGTGGAAACTAAAGTGCAAATAAGGCTGCTTTCACATCACGATTTTTTCCTGTCCGTGGGGATCCTGTTTTTTGCAGGACCCCACTGACAGGAAAGGACAGCTTCGGATGTAGCCTACAGATGCAATTTCTGTGCCTGGGTCCGTGACTTTCACGGATCGGGACACAGAAAAGTCCAAGCCTGCAAAGCGCATACATTGTATATACATACAATGTATATACATACATTACAGAAGTGAAGCTAGGCTTAAAAATTAAAAAAAAAAAACATCCTCACCTCTCCGGCGTGTCCTGTGGCATCTACCGTAGCTCCGGGGGCCTGAGGACCTGTGCATCAGCTGACCGGGTGGGGCAACCCGATCAACTGATCGGACACATGACCGCATCAGCTGAGCAGTTTAAATCTCTCGCCTGCCAAAACCGATCGGAAGTTCAGCAGTTTTAGTGTACTGAGTATGCTCTACATGCTATACACTAAAGCTCTACATGCTATACACTAAAATCGGGTTCGGGAACTAATCTTAATTGCCGCGGACCGCGCCGGATTGAATTGTGTCCGATTTGGTTCTCTGTGCCCAAAATCGGAGCAGTCTCTGACTCTGGGTACAATTTGGGCACAATCGGATGGCCATACAAGACCAATCTATGCCCATAGTCATACATGCGGGCCAAATCGGATCCGTGGCTATCCGTTTTACAACGGATAGCCATGGATCCTCAAAAATCACGATGTGAAAGCAGCTTAAGTACAATAAAAAAAGAGCAGATCTTATCCAATATGTCAGTTGAGGAAAATCTCCCAATTGGTTACAGGAGAAGGAGCACCAAAAATGGGGGTAGGTTGTTATTGTTTGTACCTGACTGACAAGGGCTGCGCCCAAATGGAATATTGTAATGTAGATACCCATTTTTATTTTCCCGGTTATTCAGCACCTTATTTACCTGAATATGGAGCGTCTTGCCACTAAAAACGTCTCTTTATTTTCTTATCCTCACCCATCTTTCATATATGGTCACCCAGTTGAATACTTGCTATTGAGGAAGAAATGCATTGAAATGGCTTATTTTTGGGGTCAGGCAGCATTATACTTGGGTGCTGCCATTGTCAGGGCAGAAGCAACACATGGGACACAACAGGGTACAAATGATAACAACCTACCCGATTTTTGGTGGTCTTGCTCCTGTAAACAATAGGGAGACTTTCCTTAATATTGGATGAGATCTACTCTTTTTATTGCACTTATGTGGCGCCCCTGCGACCAGGGTGGCTACAGGTAGGAACTGCAACCAGGTAGATAGTGTCAAATTTTACACTAACCACCTTCAAATACACACCCACAGACACAAGACCCAACCTGGAGCCTGGGACTCTAGGCGGGCAAGGGGTGGTAGGGCCAGTCACAAGTGGGTGGGACGTAGTCAAGGTAGTCAAGGTCAAGGCCAGAGGGTGCTGAGAGGTAAAGACAAGAGTAGGCTGGAGAAGGCTGAGCAGCTAAGACAAGTAGAAAGTGACACTTCCCTGAATGTTTGGGCTCCCTGGAGGCGCAGAATCCTGCGAGACACCGTTCCCTGGAGAGAAAGCACGCTCCTTAGCTTGAAGCTCAAGGGAAGGAGAGAGACTGGACCAGTACAGCTGGGTCCGAGGAACACGGCAGCGGTGCCAGAGAACGGCGGTGAGGAAAATCCCTTCCCAGTGCAGAAGTCACACGGGTAGGATAGGGCCCGGTGATCCCCAACAACACAGGGACACCCAAGGCTAGGCTGGGACCAGAGAGTCAGCTCTGAGGGGACCGAAGTTATATGCCTGATCCAGGACACACCGACAGGGGACTGATTCCAGGTCAGAGTTCCTAACACATGGGCTAGAGGATCAGCAGCACATAGGACCCAGGCTTGCCACCCACACAAACCGGGGGAAGCCAGACAAGGGACCAAGTTGCCCCCATACAGCCCACAGGGAAGAGACTAGTAGAGAAAGCCTGAAATGAACCGAGAAAGTGAAGGGTCTCAGAAGGGAAACCTGGCTGCAGAGGGTTCAGTGACGGTCCGGAGTTAATTGTGTAAAAGAACTGCATTGTAAACTATTTGTACTGAGAAAGAACTGTTAGTTAAACCCGGTGAACCCTGCTCCAGTCTCCCGTGTGAGATTCCCTGCACATTGAACTATATATACATATTTCATCCTGTCAGGAGCAGCCCCGACCCATGGCGGGTTCATCCATCCGGCTGCAGCACCATCCATCCTCCTGGCAGCAGACAGCAACAGTGGTGGTCCCCCATTGACCGCAACCCGTGGGTGGCGTCTCGATAAATCCCTGTAAATAACCCCTTTTACTTGTGGGCTCGGGACACGGTCCGGGTCAAGACCGCCATGAAAACCCCCCGTGATACCCCGGTCCGGTACCGAGTACCCCGTCCCAGTGGGCTGCACACTTACAGTATTTACAATTTAGTTTGCACAGTCAGTTTAGCATTTGCACTTCATCACCTTATGTTTAAAGATGAAGGAACCTGTTCGGGCTCAGAGTTCCAAGGAGTTCAAGTGATTTCTATATGAAAATCACTGGAGCGAGCGTTGCTGTGCTCATGCTTGTTTGATGCTTCGCCATACAGTGTTTGGTCTGCACACATAGGGAGTAAAAACAGATTCATCAGCAAACGCAGTAGTGTGGATGTGAAAGAAAAAAATAAAAAACCCGGCCCTCCCACCCCCGGAAGTGGTTTGATGTATGGCTGGCTGTATGTAGGTGGAGAGGCAGACAACCAATCAGTGACAGCGCAGGTCCAGTACAGGTCTCAAACAGCGTTGTCGAACTCAAACATCCATGGGTTTATTCGACAATTGAACCCAAACCTTGAAAGGTACGCTCATCTCAATAAATGTGGATTGATGTGTCACATATATTTTTAAGGTATCTATTATCTCCATGCTAAATACCACTCTTACAGGAGCAGAATATTTAATACCAGATGAGCCAATTTTGGGTGCCATTTTTTTTATATGAAAATAAGCAAAAAATATAGTTATCTGTTTCTCAGTCACCATGTTTGTTACTTTCCCTGTTGGGTAAACGATCGACTGCAGCATTCACATTCCATCTGAGTCGGTGTCAAGACTGGTATCTCCATACCTGAGCAGGTTTTTCACACTCCTGGGCATGCTCTGGCTCCCCGGGGGGTCAACCATAGCCCTTCACTGGCCATGAGGGGTGGGGTGTCCCTCTAGGGAGTGGAGCATGTACAGGTCCTGACTCAGTCCTAGGTATTGCCTTCTAAAAGATTTACTTTTAGTATTGCTTGGAAGTGGGATGTGTCTGCTCCCAGCAATTATGCCATTCAGGGTCCCAGGATGCCAGGTTCCCTGGTGTTAGCTGTTGCCAGTCGGTATGGGACACTGTGCTTGCTAGGGAAGCCAAGTGGGGGGAGGTTTCCTCTATTCCTCTCTCCTCCCCTCTACAGGTGTCTCTATGGTCTGTAGGTGGAGAATTGGCATTGCCCCAGCGTGGTCAGGTGACTGCTGGGAGGCAACCTGCCATTTCCTCTGTTTGTTGCTGATTATTTCAGTACAGTTGGGTGGTAGAGATCAGTGTTTCTGTGCTTCTGAGGTGGTTCATGCTTTGGTCTCTGTTCCTGGTTTGACTTTATTTCCCTTAGTTATTGTGGTTTGCACTGTGTTTTTGGTTCTGGCAGGTTTGACCTGTTTGCTTCTAGTGTGTCCGGTCACCAGCCACAGTGCTACTCGCTGACTAGAATGGGCTCTACCAAAGTTCCCCCTTACAAGGACCGGGAGGCGGGTGCAGAGTAAACCGGCCATCAAGGGTTCACCACGGCATGCTCAAAGTGTGACTGACACGCTGCACTTGCTGGCAAGCAGCTGGTCATTTCACCATCACCGAGCCTTAGGGTACCATTACACGTCGCAACATTGCATGCAATGTCACTGGAAATTTGCTGGTTGTAGTGAAATCATGGACACATTGTTCCATTTGTATACGACAACAAAATAGAACAATGTGTCCATGATTTCACTGCAACCAGCAAATTGCAAGTGAAATTGCATGCAATGTTGCGACATGTAACGGTACAATCAAGGTACCGTCACACACAGCAATATTGGTTGCAATTTCACTGGCAATTTGCTGGTTGCAGTGAGATCATGGACACAAAATAGAACAATTTCAGTGCAACCAGCAAATTGCCAGTGAAATTGCAAGCAATATTGCTGTGTGTGATGGTACCTTTACAGTCGGCTTCTTTTGCTAGAATGGCATGTTAAAGTTGCAGCTGATCAGTGGTATCTGGTTGCAGTGAGTGCCCACATGGTGCCCGCACCAGACATTGATGACATGGCTCTCAGCACACCACTGAGTACAGAGAAGAAGCACCTGTCTGGGAGGTAAGAATAGTTTTTTTTTTCACCTTTGGGTGACTATTAATAAGGAGTTGTTGGGAGTTGTTAAGGTCAGATATTGGGTTTGTATTCCCCAAGCCGAATAAAGCTTTCACTCTCTATTAAAATGAGCGTGCCTCCATTCTTTTATTGGTATCTGGATGACAATATCTAGCAGTCTTTTTCCCAGATTCACCCTTCAGATGTGTACAAAGCACTAAAATGATCGTCTTTCCCTCTTTTGTATAACCTACGAGAGACTAAGCGGTTAACTTCTGCAAGGACTGAATTGCAGAGCCCAATAACATTGCAGCCATTCTCTTTTGTAAATACCATAGCTTTTCAATGCTATTGTTGAAATGAAACTTGTAGTTATTTGCTATTTTCTTGTCAGTAAAATGTTTTAAATGACTGATGAGTATTGTCGCGAGCAGGACTTCTATCTTGGACGTATTAACTTGCCATTTTACTTCCAAGCTTGGTAGACTCTGCTCTTAGATTTGATAGAGAGGGCGAGAACGAAAGGGAATTGGGTAGGCATTTGGAAAAGCTTTTATATTTGCACTGTACGATAAGTGGCAAATGATGCATTGAAATGGAACTAAGACAATATGTCACAGTGTGTTACAGAATGCATCGCGCTTTCATTAAATCCTAAACCTGTTTTCTATTTCCAATGCCAATGTCATTGTTGGACAACGTTTAATGTGTCTGACAAAGATTGCATTGCATTGTTGTTTGCTACCGATAGATTACAGTGCCGCAAACTGTATGATTACACGGAGACAAATACTAGATGGGAAATTGGGTGCACATTCCAGTTCATATATATTTAATTTACTGTAAACGCAGGAACCGAATGATTAAATATCCAACTTAAATTTGCAATCATTTAAACAAAATATAAATTGAAATTCAATAATCAAGGTATAACGTATCCATAAAAAAGAAATCAAAAGAGCAGTCACAGAAAGTAAAACAAATAGTGAGAGTGTACTGTATACGGTGAGAATATATTGGAAATACAATTATTTCTTTAATGATCGCAGGCTTTATTCTCGATGAGACAGCAGTGGGACCAATTTATTGGAGCTTGTTGTCTGCTATGCTTCACTACATCAGCGGTGAGAAGCGGCTTAGCTGCTTTTGCTGATGGGTTTCTGTCTGGTCTGTCTGGGTAGGAAATTGTCATGAATGTGCATATATTCTCATACCAATTTACATTACAATGTATATTCAATATGTAAACTGTTTATTCAAAAAAGGTACATTGGGAAATCACATATTCAAGATATTTTGGTTCTTTTTAAAGAATACTGTTTGCTCATACAAACTATCATCACTATGGACATCTGAAAAGAGGAAGGACATGGCTGGACTTACCCTTGTTAACTGCTTAAAGGGGTTGTTTAATTAAAGTAAGGCCCCCTTCACAACACATTTTTCAGAATCCGGGACAGTCCTGGATCCGGTTTCGACCCCATAGTATTCCTATGGGGCCGTATTGCACCGGATGGCAGTGTTTTGCCATCCGGTTTTGTGCTGTCCGGAAGGATACGGCAGCTTTCGTTTTTTGGTCCTGGATACAAAATCGGAACAAGCAGTATTTTTTTGTGTCTGGGGCCAAAACCATTCAAATTGGATGCTCCCAGATCTTCCTGCATTCGGCGAGATCCAGCGCTCCCTAACATGAGAGTCTATGGCGCTGGATCGCGCTGGATCAGACAAAAAATTGGATCCGGGAGTGAATAATAAACATAATATGCAAAAAATTGACAAAACTAATTGCGTTACAGCTCAACTTTCTGACCCCTCTGCTCCTCAATATCCCCCATTTGGGCTCCGTTGCATCTTCCTTTCGCCACCACAAGTACTTAAATTCCACTAGCTGGAAAATCCAGCTTTAATGAGACCCAGGATAGTTCTGTGCATTCATGCATATAAGGTCACGGCACATGTCGGTGCACTTTACAACGTACTGATTTTATGAGCACATGCGCAGAACCATGCTGAGTCTGATGAAGTACCAGTCAAGCATGAAGAGGTCTGGGATTTCATTGCTCATGCTGAAGATAAAAAGATGTCATGAGGACCAAATGGAGATAGTGAGGAGTGGAGGAGCCAGATAAATAAGTTGTAAAGTGACTATAAGTATTTTTTTAATTTTTAACCTGGATCTTTACAAAGAAGTCAAATGAAGGCCGAATGGCTGACATTTTTCCTTTATCCACACAAAAGTGAATTACAAAAAGTCTGCAGTTTGGCAAAAATGGATTTTTGCAAAATTTGAGTAGAATTTAAAGGGATCCTGTCACCCCCAAAACACCTGTAAACCTATTAAAACCTGTCCCTAGAGCATATTAACACTTTCCCTACACTGTTTTTACCTCCTAAATGCAGTAAATGACATTGCATAAAAACGTTTTATAAGTACCTGATTACTGATGATAATGAGTGACTATGCTATTCATAGTCACTCATCAAGACTGCCCCTCTGCTTCATAGCACGCCTGAATAGGCGTGATCTTCATAGCAGATTCAAATTGCCGCCTCCCTGCTGTGCCCTGTGTCGTCCGAGGCTGCTGTGTGGCTGGGTGACGCGATCCGCGTCATTCCCCGCGCCGGGTGACGTATTTACACCGTTGCCGCGCTGTAAACTTCAAAATGCGCACTGCGCATGCGCATGGGCATGCGCAGTGTGCATTTTTAAGCCGACAGCGCGGCGCCGGTGTAAATACGTCACCCGGCGCGGGGAATGACGCGGATCGCGTCACCCAGCCACACAGCAGCCTCGGACGACACAGGGCACAGCAGGGAGGCGGCAATTTGAATCTGCTATGAAGATCACGCCTATTCAGGCGTGCTATGAAGCAGAGGGGCAGTCTTGATGAGTGACTATGAATAGCATAGTCACTCATTATCATCAGTAATCAGGTACTTATAAAACGTTTTTATGCAATGTCATTTACTGCATTTAGGAGGTAAAAACAGTGTAGGGAAAGTGTTAATATGCTCTAGGGACAGGTTTTAATAGGTTTACATGTGTTTTTGGGGTGACAGGATCCCTTTAATTACACTGGATGAAATTCTCTCATCTCCAATAACAATCTGTCTAAGAAATAGGCAGGATAAGTAAATCTTAACTATATTTTTGCTGAATCTTGAGTTAGTGACTGGCGAACATATCATTGTCATCCACAGCTCAACTGACAATTGTAAAGGTTTCTACAGTACAGTAAGTTGACATCATCTGGTGATCAATGTATGTACAGAGCTCTGAAATGCCTGATTTCAGTAGATTGATGGGCGTGCATGTAGGACGTCACTCCATTAACTGTCTATATGTCTACAAAATAACACTCGGCTATCTCTGGATCTAGTTTGATAAACCACGTAGATGGTCTGTGCTGCTGAAGTAAACTAATTCTTCAATACAAATGAAAATAAGATTTTATATTTACAACACATTTCAAAGCTATGTCGGCATCTGCATCAAGTGAAAAAAAAACTAAAAAAAAATGCTTTCACCTGATAAAGATGCCGGTATGACATTGAATTGAGTTGTGAATAAAAACATTATCAACAATGTTGAAGAATCGATGGACTCCAGCAGCGAAGCCCATTTAATGTGTTTTGGTCAACTGGATCCAATATATTTTGGAAGATCCATCCACTAGCCACGGGGCAGCAGCAGCTGTTTCTCTTCATGCCTACATAGGAGATGTGCCTGTCACAACTCCACCAGCTGGGCATTAACCAAGCACCTACATACTTCCCTTCCATAGGATATCACCATATTATGTTCTCTTTTCCCCATATCTAGATTTCAAGATAGATTGTAGCGGTCTTTTAGGAGCGCTGGGGCATGGGACACAATTAGGACACTCAGATGGGCACATTAAAAACCCTTTAATGCCCTTTACAATCCCATTACGAGTTCCGACAGAGGTGTCTGTCTTCACAGGTGTTCACACCTGATGAAGACACCACCAGATGAAGACAGACACCTATGTTGAAACGCGTAGTGGGATTGTAAAGGGCAATAAAGGTGTGTTAATGCGCCCATTTGAGTGTCCAAATTGAGTCCCATGTACCAGCACTTCTAAAAGACCGCTACAATCTATCTTATATTCTCCCCTTCTTTCGCTGAAGGATCAGCATCAGAAGCAGCTCTGGACCCTCTAATCCTATCCTAAAGGACCTGGCGTTGCCTCAGCAACTGCAACAAGCTTAACAGGGCCTGCGGTGACATCATCCGAATCTTCAGATCACGTGACCAGACCCGGAAGTGACGTGGGAGCAACCATCGTTGGTGGAAAGGAGACGTTTCATTCCCTGGATTTGCCCAGCATTCAGGTGCCTTCAACTGGGGTTGCACAGAGGTGCAAAACCCAGTTAGGTGAGTGGCCCTTCGGCAGCCCACCCTTATTGTTTAATACCTATTACTAGGTGCCTCACAATTTGCGCTAGATATGTTTTACATATCTAGATTTCAGTACTGGCTATCTCTGGCAGTTCCACAGACAATTAATGGAGCAGCGGCACATAACACATGACCATCATTTTATTGAAATCAGGAACTTCATAACCATGTTCATGGGATTGGTGGGTGTCCCATCAATGAGACCCACAACAGTAGTCAACAAGTTATTATATATCCTTTCACAGTCTGGGTCACCTGACAGCAGCTAGAGCAACACTGCTCTCTGACCTCATGAGAACTTTTCCATGTCACAGCAGACACCAAAACTAGTAAGTTTCGGGTCCCATTGTGATGTGGAAGAGTTCACATCAGGTCAGAGAGCCGCATCGCTCTAGCTGAATTTAGGTGACCCAGACAGTGGTGTCACCACATAATGTCAGATTTAACATTGGCTCAACATTATGAACCTCGGGCTTAATGCCAACTGGCAAAATTCAGCTGGCATTAACCCCTGTATTGCCCAGTTTGCTACAACCAAAAGACAACTGGAAGAATCGCGTACAGATCTAAAAAATGTGGTGCTTCTATGAATGCACCATTTTCTGGAGCGGCTGTGGTCTGCAATTAGCAGCGTGGGGAGCCAGAATGCTTGGGCCTCCCCACACTGAGGATTCCAGCTCCCAGCTCCCTAGTTATACCTGGCTGGAAACCAAAAATACAGCGAATTTCCACTTCATTTTTTAAAATTATTAAAAGAAATAATAATAATAATAATAATAATAATAAAAAAGGGCTCCCCTGTATTTTGATTATTAGCCAGGTAAAACTAGGCAGTTGGGGGTAGGTGGCAGCCCATACCTGCCTGCTGTATCTGTGCTGATGACCAAAAATACAGCGGAGCCTCACATATTATGACATCTTGAAATCTTTTTCTTTCCCCAACCTTTAACATAGCTTTATTCACAGTCATAAGAGTGAACAAATCTATATTCACGGACTGGGATTTATGCTTTCATGTCAGATGTTGGAAGATATGTTCTCTAAAAAAAATAAATACATTTATAAACATAATTTAAACCAGTTTATTCAGACTTCCAGAATATATTTTCACATAGGCTTTACTACAATTACACATTTAAGAGCAAATAAGGTAATGACAGTATGCATGGCTACTCTCCGTAACCTTTCAATTTTCTAAAAATGCAAACATAACACTCCTCAATTATTTTTTACCATTGGAAACACAGATTTTAGTGTCATGGATCTCACTTTTAATATAAAAATTTACCATCAAAACTAAATAGTCATTTGTTAGTATTCTCTTTGTAAGCCATGCAACATTAACCGCCGAATCGATGAGAAGAACGTACAGAAATAATATTGTGCTAACTGCTGTCTTGCCTCGTTCCCACATCACCAGGATAACTCTCGTTTTGGTGAGCGAGGCAACGTGTTAATTAATTTAAGATGTTATCAGCAAACAAGACCCTCCAGCGATTATTTCTTCCTAGGTAAACATATTTTTTGTGCCAATTACATTTTGTAACAAATAGGCTCTCCCACGGCGAATGCCACATGTAGTTATGTATGTTCAGCTTGTGCCGTTTCACAACTCTAATGTCGGAATTAATATAATGTAAACATCCATTAGCCTTTTTATGATCTCCAAGGAATGACACCGAGGTATCCCAGACGTATGAGCTGCACAAAAGGATTTATTTCTTTCTGTAGCAAGTTTGTAACTTTTGTAGCAATAGATTCATTTGTATTAAGCATTGGAGTTTTGCATAAATCCCCACATTAATTAGTGGAAACTGCAAAGGACAATTCTTCGCCTTTCTTGCACATTTAAGGCTGCTTTCACATTACGATTTTTGGAGTTTCATGGCTGTCCATTGTAAAACGGACGGCCACGAATCCGATTTGGTCCCCATGTATTCCTATGGGCAACTGATCGGATTTTCCCTTAATGGCATCTGATTTGTGTCGGATCAGATTTTTTGCTGTACCCAAAATCAGAGACTGCTCTGATTTTGGGCACACAGACCAAATCGGACCGAACAGGATCGGACACTATCCACGGCAAAAAACATGGGGTCCTATGGAGCACGAGTCCGGGAAACGATGAGATAGTTTCCCGGACCTGATTTTAGTGTACTGAGCATTCTCCGTATATTAAAACCGCTCTGTTCTCTACATACATGGCGGAAGTGAACTCAGCTAACAAAGGGTTAAAATAAAAAAAAGCATCCTCACCTCTCCAGCGTGTGTCCCGCGCCGTCTAGCTCCCGGGGATTAAGGACCTGGCGTTGCGTGGCAACCCGATCAGCTGATGCGGTCATATGACCAATCAGCTGATCGGGTTGTCACATGACCGCGCGGTTTAAATCTCCCACCTGCCTATCAATTTTGGCAAGCACAGGATTTAAACCGCTCAGCTGATGAGGTCATGTAAAAACCTGATCATCTGATGTGGTCACATGACCGCATCAGCTGAGTGGTTTAAATCCCGTGCCTGCCAAAATTGATCGGTGGGGGGAGCTTTAAACTGCACGGTCATGTGACAACCCAATCAGCTGATCAGGTTGCCACGCAATGGCAGGTCCTTAAGCCCCGGGAGCTGTACGGCGCGGAGCACACGCAGGAGAGGTGAGGATCTTTTTATTTTTTTATTTAACTCTTGGTTCACTCCTGCAATGTATATATATAAACATTGCGGGAGTGAAAGTGCCCAGCTTGCAAATGGCAAATGGCTTGAAATGGCATCCAGAGGTCACCTCCGATGCAATCCTTTTTCTGTCCGTTGGGTCCTGCAAAAAGTAGGATCCCCACGGACAGGAAAAAATTACAATGTGAAACCAGCCTAGTAAATGCTTTGTTCATTTGAGCTTACTGTTTGCCTTTTGTAATTAAAACAAAATGATTTATACTTTTGCATTTGTTTTATACTTATGCAATTCACTGATCTTCACTATGGAGTTGGATCTTCATTCTCGGTATCTCGTGATTCATCGTTTAATGACAGCAAGGATGTAGCAGACTGTAAAATGAGATTGTGTTGGCAGATGGTGCTGAGAACATGGTAGACTGAGCATGCTTTTACCTAAGGGCACACACGTAGAGAGGTGGGGCACTTATGGCTTAGTAAAGGCCACGGTGGCTATGTAAAACTTATTGTTTATGTTGAAGTTTTATAGTTTGGTTAATCGGTTCCAAAATATTATTTGGGTATAATCCATGCCATGATGTGCAGATTCTACAAAAGTCTGACGAGTTCTACTGTTCTTATATTAAAATTCATCCAAACAGCAGTTTTAGACTAACTTTATATCTGTCATCATATTTAACAAATTACAAACTATGTATGTAAGGAGGCGGCAGACGCCAGGAAGATTCCTACCCCTGAAAATGTTGACTACTTTTGTATGCCCTGTTGAAGTACATGTAATTAATGTATAATTGTGTAATTATAGTAAAATGTGTAATCCCTGAGAGGTGGGTGTAATATTACCAGCCACTTCTAGATGTCAACAGTATTAGGTTCCCTAGGTGTAAGGAGTCTAGACTCTAGGAAACAATGCTGAGAGTTAACACTCAAGCCGGCCCACAAGGAAGGGGAATATAAGTAGGAGGGTCTCCAGGTATACGCAGGAGAGGGAGTGTGGACAGCAGACATAAGAACTTAGCAGGAGGAAGCGGACAAGGTTGGGCTCAGCCTACAGTAAGCCCCTTTTGGAAAAGAAGTGAGGAACAAGTGAGCACTCCTAACCCAGCTAGTAGAAAGAGAACTTTAAGGAGAAAGGTAAATCAGTTTTGTTGAACTGCCCAGGAAGGGATTGGAGTTCTCCTGACTGTGGGCCTCTGATGCTGGGAAGCATAAGCCATGCAGGGGAATCCTAACTATGGCAATACACATTGACTCATGCGATTGGGTACCTGGGAGGATGGAGCACAGAACCACACCCCAGTTATCCTGATGGTTGCCAGGACATAGCCTGCACTGGTAGCTGTAGGGCAGGTCTGTAAGAAAATGATAAAGATAAATGAAGTTAAAAGTCTGTATTCTGTCTCATCTGTAGTGGAACTGTGTTTTGACTACGTTATAAGTACAAGATGTTTTCAGCTGTAGTGAACTCTTTCTTGGTAACCTGAAACTGGGAACTGCACAGTGTGAACGGGCCTGTGACCAAGAAGCTATGGTACAGTAGAACATAGTAAGTTTCCAATCACAACCTGTGTCTATAATGTGCTGGGGTAAAGGTACAGGTCTCCTTGCTGTCACGCTGGACCAGGGGATGTCCAGTGCATGGTGCAACAAAAAGGTACAATGTGGGATGATAAAGGTGATGAAGGCCCTGTCAGTAGGAAGTGGGGACTGGACACCTCCTGCCAATTACCTGTGTCTTATCCTGAGCTCCCTAAGGTGGGTCCTTTCCCCTGCCACTGTCAGGAGCCTAGAACCTGATGTGACCTCCACTAGGCCTATCTACTGCAAAGGCAGGTGGGTACACTAGACGCCGCCTCTTATGTAATCCTACATGAGGACAGGTAACAGACAGGAGACAAGACAAAAACGATACACCAACTAGTAAGCTATAGCCAAACACCAGAGGCTACAGCCGACACTGCTCCAACCAGGACTCCAGGAACAGCATTGCAGCTCCACTAAACCAAGGACGGGATAGGAAAAGAATCTCTATCACCGTATCACCGGCAACATGTGATAAATCATGTGACCATATAAAGGGAAGTGGAAGTGATCACCAACCTGGCTGCAAGCTAAGGTAAACGGGAGCTGACAGCAAGGGAAAATTACATAAACCCTTGTTGGCACAAAATAAATTAACTATATGTAAAACCCAGAGGACCCAGAGCCATCATGAATCTCCTACTGACTCCTGACAATCGCCACAACTACTGCCCCTGGCACCATTACATATACATTAAATAAAATAACTATTAGACCTGATGAAGCTGGTGTAATTACTTTGAAAATCCCTTTAAGACTGGCTGTATATATATTTTTTTTAAAGTTTCAAGTCAATCTCCGCCCATCTGTCATCATTGACAGTTCCATATAACTCTCCCTCCACTGCAGAAATATCAGCAACTAAGTACAAGCAGTCAGTCGGGCTGGGTGGGTGGATGAAGATTGAATATACCTGGACTCACGAGTTCTCCTACACTATAGCCGTTATTTTAATATGAGGATTGTACAGGCTTTGTGATGTGGATTTTTTCAGGTAAGTACACTAGCCTCATCAGATATAAACGATCTACGTATTTAATAATGTATGCAGCTTGTACTTTGAAATTGGGTGACTAATCTACTTTAATGAAAACTCGATGAAAAAATATATAATGTTTCATATTTTCATTATTTATTAGAAAATTCTGAAGGCTATATTGATTTGCTAAATTATAAGACCCCCTTCCTACTCTGCAACAGTCTGATTTGGTCAAATCTACCGGTAGTTTTAAAACTGATTTAGAGATTTTACATTTTGCGACTTCTGTTGGCTCTTCTACGGGTTACAACACAGGTGTTGTAACCCGTAGAGGTGCCAACAGAAGGCGCAAAACAGTCCGTCGTTACAAAAGAACCCCCATCGTTCCCCCTATACCCCTGTACACAGCCAGCGAACCGCTATGAAATTTGATGAATAAAGTCAAAATTTTACTAAAAGATTGGTGAGTGCTGCCGTAATCTGTGGTGTTGTTATTGGAAGCGTATCTTGTGAACCGGAAGTGTGCACCATTGAGTCCCGAGGTGCCGGCAGGGAAAGCCGACAAGTGGAGGAGCAGTGCTGTCCCTGAGCAGAGCGGTCCCCAGGAGGGGAGTAGAAAAGATTGTGGTAGTGCACGGCAGCTATTAACCCGTGACTTTTAGGGTACGTGTGCATGATCAGGATCAGCAGCGTTTTGGACATAGTGTGTTTCCGCTGTGTCCAAAATGCTCCATTGAACAGTACAAGCCCAGTGGATGGATTTTTAGAAATCTCCCATCCATTGTGCTTCTTTCTCCGCAGCGTAAATTAACGTGGCGCAGCTTTCTGAGCCACAGCAAGTGAATTTATACTTGCCAAATAGCGCGTGTTCTCAGCAGAAGAACACAGTGAAGATTAGCTGTTCCTAGAATGCTAATCGTGAGCATGTACTCTATGTTCTCCCTTAGGGAACAATGGCGTCTCGGCAGGAGAAGAGACGTTGCATCCAGGACACAGCGTCACCGGATTGTGGAAACTTATCCTTGGAACTAGAGATGTGTGAGAAAGTAGCAATCAGGCCACATATAATTTTCTGAACTTCCTATTAAAAATTTAATTCAAAGTGAACCTGTCACCATGTTTTTCCTATAGAAAGTGCGGCCACCACCAGTAAGCTCTTATATTTAGCATTTTTAAATGCTGTATATATATATCCCAAGCCAATCTGTAAAACTAAAAGCTTTTATTATACTCACCCATGGGGTGGTCCAGTCCAACGGACGCTGACCATGATCTCTTCTTGCCATCGCCATCCTCCTTACCTGCTTCATTTAGATGATGCATCCTGCGTCCCCATACACATTTTCCTCCATTACACACACACTTCTCTCTGACTTGCTGAGGGCAGAGCAAAGTACTGTAATGCACAGGAAAAGGTCAAAAACACTCACTCATGCTCACTACAATACTTTGTTGAGCCCTCAACAGTGCAGAGAGAAGTGCGCCTGGGAAGGAGCACAATTGAGAACAAATGACGTAGGACGCGTCATCCACACGAATTAGAGAAGAAGGACGACAATCACAAGAAGAGAGGAGACGCCGGATCAAGATCAGTGATGCCCATCGGAACGGACCGCCTTGCAGGTGAATATAATGAAAGGTGTTTTTATGGCCTGGGGACATATATACAGTATTCTAGAATGCTATATATAGGGGTTACTGGTGATGGTCACAGCTTTTAGGGGAAAAAGCTGGGGATAGGTTCACTTTAAGTAAAAAAGAATAATTTTCTCCCTAGCAAGAATTACTTTTCATAGAGACGATAGATTACTTCCTAAAACAGTTTTTCTTGTCTCATATAATATGTGTTTCACTTTTTGTACTGAATTGCTGAAATAAATTAACTTTTGATGATATTTTAATTCATTGAGATCCATAAGTAGTTATGTAGCTCCACAGATGTGTCAAAGTCACTAGAGGGAATCTGTCACCATGTTTTACTACCACATCTGAGAGCAGCCAGATGTAGGGCAGAGACCCTGGTTCCAGCGATGTATCAATTACTTAACTACTTGCTGGAATTTTGATAACATCTTGGTTTAATCTGCGGCAGATCTAGCAGTTCTCTGAATAAGGAGCTCTGTATAACTCTCTGCCACTGATTGGCAGCTTCCTGTTTACACTGTGCATAATCAGAAAGGTGGCAATCAGTGGTGGTGGTGTAGGTTTACTACTCCTCTGGTGATAATCTCCTACTGATACTGTATATTTGTGATGTTATCAAAATTCCAGCAAGTATCCCAGTGAGTGACACATTGCTGGAATCAGGGTCTCTGTCTCCACAATATGCTGCTCTCACATTAGGTAGCAAAAACCAGGTGTAAGATTCCCTTTAAGACAGCAAGAATTTTATATATGAGTTATAGCATATTGGTAACGTACTGTTGGTCTAATGCATTGTATTTCGATAGAGTAATGCTGTTATAGCTGTATGGCAAAGATCCCACACTAAGGAATAGCCAGCAAGTAATTTGGCAGAGTCAATGAATATAATAATTCAGTGTATTGAGTTTTGCTGCATTGATAAATCTGTTAAATCTAGACTAGGATAGAAGGGTTATCAATACCAGTCACATTGATATTTATATTCATCTAGATCTATTGATTTCATCTTCCATTCTCCATGTGCTTTCATCATTTTAAATGAAACTGGAACAAACTTCAATACCCTCAATGTAAAAAGGATGGAAATAAAACCAACAGAGGCAGTTACCATGCTAGTGAGATAACCGGCCGATCACCGGACCTGAATCCAATAGAAAATTTATGGAAGGAACTAAAGCTGAGAATTCATAGGAGAAGCTCACCGGACCTTCAGAATCTGAACAATGTTTGTGTGGAAGAATGGACCAATATCACACTTCAGCCAAGGCAGGGACTACTGTCACCATACAGGAGGCCTCTCTGTCAACCACAAAGGCTTTTGTACAAAGTAATAAATAGATTTCAGACAGCGTGTCCAATACTTTTTTTTCTACATTTATAGACATCTATGGTTTGATTTCTTTTCCTTTGTGGAGTGGATGGATTATTACCGACATATGGTGAGAAATTCATGTCCATGGCATCTTTAGAAATATATTCATCCGGAAGATTGGTGATGTATGCAATACTTATTTCACCCGCTGTATATACTTGTCATCCAAAAGTAATCTATAGTAAAACTAGGATACTGAAATGTACCTGATTGTGATATCACAGTATCTCGACCCACCGTAGCCGGGACTCCATGAGGAAGGCGATTCTTTCTCCTTGTCATGGGAACCGCGCCTGCCGGTAGTGGGGCCCGGTGGTCCAGATACAAAAAGAGAGTTGGCTGAACAGTTAAGGGGTTAATTGTTTCGTGACGCCACCTGTGAGAGTTCCGGTGATGTCCACCGGCGCTGCTTGGGCCTCCGGGGGATGGAATGCAGCAAGATGGAACGCTCCCCACAGGCTGAGCGGTGATCCCCAGAGCCAGGAGCTGCGCAAGATGTTGTGAGGCAGCTGCAGTTAACTTTCAATATGCGGAGATAGACAGTTCATAAGAAGGCACGGACACTGTTAGTCTCTGTAACGGGTAATTTACTGTAACCAGCAGGTGATACATGGCAAACAGTTCTCGGGTAACGGACCGGGTGGACTCAGCAATGACCAGTGTTTCTCAGAGCTCCGCGGTGTTCCTCCATTCTAAGCTAGTTGTGTTGCCGTGGTTGCCTTAAGGTGCCAGATCGGGTGCAAGGAGGCTGCTTCAATCGCCCTACCGGGGAATTCTGGCCGGATTTGTGGGGAGCATTGGGTCCTTTGGTGGGTACTCCGCTGGCTAGACAACTCTGTGTGTGCGGCGGTGGTGGGGTGCTCCTTTAAAGCGGTCCCTCCACTCCTGGTTTGCATAGCAGTGATAAACGACTCCCAGCTTCGGAACCAGTAATCCGATTGTAGATGGGCACGGGGATGTTTTGACCCATATGTATTCGCCCAGAGTCTGGTTGTTGAGGCACTGGAGTAATGGCGCCCAACCGGGGGAGATGGCCAGGGGGCTGCACGGGACTGTGCAGGCCCCCTCTCCTAGGTTGCAGAGCTTGTTCTTTTTGCTCCCTTCTCCTATGTTGTTCTTCTCTCTACTACACACTACCACTACACTCCGCCCACCAGGACCTTATTGGCCCTCTATGCTGATGTGCATGTAGGGTATGGATCTCTGAGTTTTAACTGTGTCATTGCTTAGTCAGAGAATATTGCTGCTGCTGTCTTGGCTGCAATACACTCCTGTGACGCACTCGTTGCGGGGCGCCACAACAGCTTATTTCCCTTGTAGAGATGAGTGAAACCTTTGAAATTCAAATTTGCCAGCTTCCCCAAATTTTCCCCAGCAAATGAATTCTAGTACATTTGTGTGAATTTCAGTACTGCAAAGCTAAGAATTGCTCATAAAATAAATGTAAAAACGTAATAACAGCAGTCACCGGTGCTCACAGGACCCGTTGAAGCGCCAACCGAGCAAATTAGTGCAGCCGTTGTCCACCTCTGCAGCCCCTCCCTGCAAGTGTTGTAACCCTCACTAACTGAATTAAAAGTCTGCACTTTACAGAAGACTGGTGAGTGCCGTTATTACCTTTTTACTTGCAGTCACATCTGTGTATAAGTATGCCCAGTTCAATCCGGTAAGAAATCAGATTGCACTGGTACCAATGTAATTTAATAAATCAGGGCTGATCTGCGATATTTTCCCCGGCTGTTTTTGGCATGAGTAAAAAATGACATTATGCTGCGTATGGTCACGTAAAGCAGCTGAGATTGACCAAATGCAAGTCTATGGGTGTGGAAAAAAAACACACTTCAAATGGAATATCCCTATGTCTTCTACATTACCATTCTATAGTATAGAACTCTGTAAATGGTTCTGTAGATAATTGTAGAATAAGACTAGGGTCTGCTTTTCGTCAGTATATAAGCTGACGATTCCATCAAAAAATAGTTTCCGGCAGGCTGAGCGCATAGCGTTAACGGAATGTAATGCTATGTGCCGCCTGCCTATGAATCTCTAAGGATACCTCCAGCATAGTGCAGCCGCCGTCTCCACTCACAAGGACCTGATATGCGCTTTTGCAGAGTGCACAGGAAAATGCTGCAAACCACGTCTCCTGTGCACTCTACAATAGCGCATATCAGGTCCTTGTGAGTGGAGACGGTGGCTGCACTATGCTGGAGGTATCCATAGAGATGCATAGGCAGGCGGCGCATAGTGTTACATTCTGTTAACGCTGAGCCTGCAGAGACTACGTTTTCGACGGAATCGTCATCTTATATGCTGATGCAAATCAGACCCTAGCCTTATAGCTGCTACAAAAAACTCATTGCATTTGGATGTTAGGTGAGAAATAAATCGCACACTCGTATGACAGACGGAATTTCAAACTCAAATTCATTTCACTTGTCTCACTTTTCCAGATGAAAAAACGAAGCGATTTAATGTACGCTTCCTCAAACTGAACATGGACAAAACCGAATTCATCGTCTTCCCCTCTAATCCTAATCGCTCTCCGCCTCTACCAGACATATCCATCAATGTCAACGAATGCTCACTCTCCCCAGTTCCCCACGCCAAGTGCCTCAAGGTAATCCTTGACTCCTCCCTCTCCTTCAAGCCTCACATCCAAGCCCTCACCACCTCCTCCCGACTCCAGCTTAAAAACATTTCCTGAATCCGCACTTTCCTTGACCTTGACACAGCCAAAACACTTTTTCACACTCTCATCATTTGCCGCCTTGACTACTGCAATCTCCTGCTAACCGGCCTCCCCGCTACCTCCCTCGCACCTCTCCAATCTATCCTAAACTCCGCTGCTCGACTCATTCACCTGTCTTCCTGCAACTCCTCAGTCACTCTCCTCTGCCAAGCCCTTCACTGCTCCCCACCTCTCAGAGATCCCGCTTCAAAATCCTAACCATGATGTACAACGCTATCCATAGCCTGACCCCTCCATTTATCTCTGAGATGGTCTCCCCTTACCTACCGTGAGGCAACCTGCGATCCTCCCATGAACTCCTTCTCTCTTCCCCTCTCATTTCCTCCTCTCACAACCGAATACAAGATTACCCCCATGCATCTGCAATCCTCTGGAACTCTCTCCCCCATCACATTTGACACTCGCCTACCCTGGGATCCTTCAAAAGAAACCTGAAGACCCACCTCTTCTGCCAAGCTTACAACCTGCAATGACACTCAGTCCACGCACCATCTCATGTTCAGCACTACCTCCTCCTACTGTATCCCCCCTGTCCCCTTAGACGGTTAGCTCTTGCGGACAGGGTCCCATCCCCTCCTGTTCCTGTTTGTCTGGGCCACATGATTATATTGAATTTGTCCCCGTCTACCCCTTATCATGTAAAGCGCCATGGAATCTAATGGCGCTATATAAATAAATAATAATAATAGTATAATAAAACTTTATTTGTATAGTTATTAATTGCAGGAAGGGGGGAGGGCAGACCTGCAGCCAATATACTCACGAAGCTCCTCCACTGGATCTAGTGGTTGGCGTCCACCTCAATAGTCATAAGAAATTGTAGAGACGATCCAGTGGCATGCTTCATATTCCTTTTATTGTAAAATCATAAAATCATCACAGCACACAGGGGGTGCCGCTGGACGCGTTTCGGAGGAACTAGCCTCCTTAATCATCAGCCCTCCAAAACGCGTCCAGTGGCACCCCCGTGCGCTGTGATGATTTTATGATTTTACAATAAAAGGAATATGAAGCATGCCACTGGATCGTCTCTACAATTTCTTATGATTTTATTGTATAGCGCCAACATATTCCACAGCGCTTTACAGTACAATGGTTCGTATAAGAAAAATATACAATACAGAACGGTAAGTAATACAGAACAGTAGTTACATTCAATAAACATAGAATCAATGTAGGAAATACAATAAATAAGGCAAAAAATAAAGGTAACCCTGCTCAAAGGAGCTTACCATCTACGACGGGATGGGGGTGACACAAAGTACAGGGGCTTATAACAATGAATATCATATGTCTAAATGACTACTATTAGGGAGAGTGATAGGCCGCTCTGAAAAGATGTGTTTTTAGGGAGCGTCTGAAGCTATGCAAGTTATGGATGGTCCTAATTTCTTCGGGTAGAGCATTCCAGAGGATTGGTGCAGCTCGAGAGAAGTCTTGGAGTCGGGAATGGGAAGTAAGGCTGGGGTTAGGCTGGGGTTGCACATAAGCCCTCAGTCAGTTTTTGGCTTCAGTTTTGTCATTTTTTTTTTCTAAGTCCAAAAACTGACAGAAAAACGCATTGGGTGTAATAAACACCCTGTGCGTTTTTCTCTGGAGCTCAAAACATTGCCCTGTCCGTTTTTGAGCCAAAAACGCAGTAAACAGCGTTTTTGGCATCAGTTAAAAAACGCATGCGTTTTCATGCGTTTTTTTTAACATGGGGCCCTATGGGAAACGCATGCGCGAACGCATGCAAACGCATGCACTTGCGTTTGCGCATGCGTTCGCGCATGCGTTTTTTTAATGAAAATTCCAAAAACGTACAGGAGTGCAGGAGACACAAAAAGCACCCTATAAAAAACGGATTGGTGATGAAAAGGACTTCCAAAAACGGATTTCTATGTGTAACCCCAGCCTTACACATAAGCCCTCAGTCAGTTTTTGGCTTCAGTTTTGTCATTTTTTTTTTCTAAGTCCAAAAACTGACAGAAAAACACATTGGGTGTAATAAACACCCTGTGCGTTTTTCTCTGGAGCTCAAAACATTGCCCTGTCCGTTTTTGAGCCAAAAACGCAGTAAACAGCGTTTTTGGCATCAGTTAAAAAACGCATGCGTTTTTATGCGTTTTTTTTAACATGGGGCCCTATGGGAAACGCATGCGCGAACGCATGCCATATTTGGCACTTGCGTTTGCGCATGCGTTCGCGCATGCGTTTTTTTAATGAAAAGTCCAAAAACGTTCAGGAGTGCAGGAGACACAAAAAGCACCCTATAAAAAACGGATTGGTGATGAAAATGACTTCCAAAAACGGATTTCTATGTGTAACCCCAGCCTAATAATGTGAGCGAAATCTTAAAAGGAGGATTTAATCCGCTGAAAATCTGAACTACTATGGCAACATGAAATCTAATGCTGATTTGTTCAAAATAAAAACTAGCTGCACAAGTACCGTTAGCTTGGGAGAAAGCACGCCAGGAGAAAGGTCAGGAAAATACTTTGTCCTCCAACCTCAATTATTTAAAGCTCACACAGCACATAATTCATTTAGTTTAGAAGACTTCCCTGACACCAGACATTCACCCTCCTTCAATGTGTAATTTAATTCACCCCTGGCTTGATACGCCAGGCCACTCTGATCCACTTTATTGCTCCCGCTCTTTGCTGTACATGACCTGCTCCTAGGATCTGACACCGCTCGTTCCCCTGATTCATTTTTTATTCTGGTTACGAGGCTATCTTGCTCTCTTTGTATTTTTCTTGTAATTTGTTCTTTTGACTTTTACTTTGATTATTTCCAATCTTGACAGCTTTTATCTTTAAACTGACAAATAATACTATTTTAGTATTGAGGTATCTGAGAAAATATTTGGCTAAATAAAATATATCAACATTTTTATCAGAATATGTTGCTTCTACATCCTCAGCTATGTTCAGACAGAGCGTTTATGCTACGCTTTTTATTGTTTTTGGTGCAGTTTCATCAGGAAAATGACAAAGATACATTTGTGATTTTCATAGAGGAGAGCACTAGTGCATCTCAGTGAATTAGAATATCATCAAAAATCAATGTGTTATTGCCATGTGTCAGGGAGCTCCTGGGAGTATTGAAACACATTGACTTATAAATCAATAATATATTCACCCTTTGATGTCTCGTGGAAAACGGCAGCGTGGTTTTTAACCCTTCATCCTCCCTACTTTAATGTTCTGAGACAATGACCTTTGGATTTTAATTGGCTGTAAGCCATAATCATCAACATTTACAGAAATAAACACTTGAAATAGATCACTCTGTTTGTAATGACTCTATATATTATAGTATTCCAGAGAATACACTGTTCTATTAAGGGTGGAGGCACACGGGCGCAAGAATCACACGAGTGCAATACGAGTAAAACTCGCATTGCACTCGGACCAGTATTATTAAATGATACTGGTCATATTAGTGCGTTTTCCACGCACTGAACTTGTATTGCGAGTGAAATGCGAGTTCAATCACAGCATGCTGCGACTGAACATGATTTCCTCGTGCGAGTGCCCATTGAAAGTGTATGGGTGTGAGAAAATCTTGCAGTTATACAGCACTCTGTGCGATAGTCGCACGCATGTGCGATCTTTCAATGTCGGCAAACACTGCTGCTGTCATAGCAGCCTGGTTGCCAGCACAGGAACCAATCAGCTTTCACCGCTGTGACAGCAGCAGTGAAAGGCGATTGGTTAAATCAGCTGTTAAATGCTATCCATGGTGCTGAAGATAAAACCATGGAAAGCACGGACTTTAAAACACCAGTGATGTTGAATTTTCTGGTAAATGCTGTCCATGGTGCTGAAGTTTTATCGGCTGGATTTCTCCAGCCGATAAAACTTCAACACCATGTGCAGCATTTACTGGCAAAGTCAAACACTGCTGGTGTTTTAAAGTCTGTGCTTTCCATTGTGCTGAAGTTTTATCTTCAGCACCATGGACAGCATTTACCAGCCAAATTAACCAATCGCTTTTAACCGCTGCTGTCACAGCGGTGAAAGCTGATTGGTTCCTGTGCTGGCAACCAGGCTGCCATGACCGCAGCAGTGTTTGAAGTTCCCGGGTTACCGGCAGATTAGCCAATGCAGCCGCATTGGCTAATCTGCCAGTATGGTTGGCTGCACAGGCTTTTACCTATCAGAGTGTATCCTGTTTTTTGCAGGATCACCCTGACAGGACTGACTTAGGCTTGTAGCCTACTTTGTTCTGTGCTGCTGTCCGCGCTGCTGAAGTAAGCTTGCTGGGATTTCTCAGCATGATGTTATTCAAATTGGATCCGGGAAACGATCCTATATTTCACCAGATCCGGCGCCCATAAACTCCCATGTTGTGGTATGCTGAATCCAGTGAAATATTGGATTGTTTCCTGGATCCGATTTGAATAACATCATGCTCAGAAATCCTAGTATGCGAACTTCAGCACTGTGGTCAGCACTGACTGTCAGCTCAGCGCTGACTTCAGCACCGCGGATAGCAGCACACTGACTTACACTACACACTGACTCAAACCTCACTCGCACCACACTCTCATGCATACAGCCATGCACACACACCTCACACGCACCACACTTTCACAACAGTTCCACAACACTCACAGAAAAAACGTCCAGCACTCGCATGACTGTCATGCATCAAAAATGCTCCGTTTTTGATGCATGACAGTGTGCCTCCACCATAAGTGGTATGATCAGACCATGTCCCTGTATGGTCAGACACATCCATTACACAGTACATAGCAGGGACACATATATAAGGTTATCTCAGCACAGGAGATGTGGTATGATCAGACCATGTCCCTCTATGGTCAGACACATCCATTACACAGTACATAGAAGGGACACATATATAAGATTATCTCAGCACAGGAGATGTGGTATGATCAGACCATGTCCCCGTATGGTCAGACACATCCATTACACAGTACATAGCAGGGACACATATATAAGATTATCTCAGCGCAGGAGATGTGGTATGATCAGACCATGTCCCTCTATGGTCAGACACATCAATTACACAGTACATAGCAGGGACACATATATAAGATTATCTCAGCACAGGAGATGTGGTATGATCAGACCATGTCCCTGTATGGTCAGACACATCCATTACACAGTACATAGCAGGGACATATATATAAGATTATCTCAGCGCAGGAGATGTGGTATGATCAGACCATGTCCCTCTATGGTCAGACACATCCATTACACAGTACATAGAAGGGACACATATATAAGATTATCTCAGCACAGAAGATGTGGTATGATGAGACCACGTCCTGTACGGTCAGACACATCCATTACACAGTACATAGCAGGGACACATATATAAGATTATCTGAGCACAGGAACATTTTTTTAGAACACATCCAATTGTGGAAGTTATTATTATTCCAAGATCTACTGATTAAAATGAACTTTAACATAAACTTTGTCTGTGGGAAAATCCCTTTAAGTATTAGTTTACCTGTACGCCTACACTGCTAACTAGAAAAAGCTGGCCATAAGTATCATGAAAGGAATGTGTTCTTTAGATTTCATTTGTCTTTTCCCCGCAGATATAATTGTCTGGTATTGTCGGGATATTGGGATGCTGACGAGAGATGCATTGTTATTAGACTTCTGTGAACAGTTCTTTTGTGGATTAATGATCTTAATGCGGGGTACAGAGGTAACTCACAAGCTGTGATGTTTTGCACATGAAAACAACTGTTATTTTCCCATATCAAAGGAACGTTTTGCTGAATGACACAGTAAATTGTCTTCATTAACATAAGCCATTTCATTTGCATATACCATTTCCTTTGCAATTCTATTTAAATGTTCAAATTAAGTGCAATTTAAATAATTGAAAATAAAATGTTGTTATATCTAATAAAAGATGCATTAGAAAAGAAAAGCTTTTAACGTAGGAATTGATAAGCTAAAAGTTCTTAATTACCACTGAAGTGCCATACTTCTTGCTCTTATTAGTAGTTGACTATCCGAGAAATTTCGTTTTTAAGTTTTTTTTTCAGACTAATTAAGCCAAAGAAAATCAGTAATTGCTAAGAACAGTCATGTTTACAACCAAAGACATGGGACAAGTTTTCCAACTTTTTAGCAACATTAACCGATAATCCTCAAATATAGCAGATTGCGTTCAATTAGCCGAACCATTCATTTTCTCCAAAGTGTATTTGGCTTTCAGAGTTTCTCATGTTTAAAAAATACTCATCATCATCATCATCACAAATACTACATTAAACCCAAAGTGATTAGAAATGCTGATTAAAATTCAAAGTGTATATGTTAAATAGAGAATCTTTATAAAGAACTATTTTCCTCTTTTCTAAAAGTTGCTAAACCTTAAAAATCTTAAAGGGAACCCGACATCACATAATGAACACACAGCAGGTGAAATCAGTATTGAACATATTTCTTACTTAAAGTGCACTTTTAAAATGTAACTTTTAATAAATATTTGTTAAAATAACAAAACAGTGTTATCCCACACCCTGTGTCTATAAAAACACACACTTCAAACGGGGATGGGGTAGTGTCCCTACTAAGTCCCTGATTCTTGTTCTGCCTACCAACGGAGTTTTAAACACCTAAATTATACGGTGTCCCCATTCCACGACGGCTCTCCCTAAGATCTTGTTACCTATATTTAGGGCGCAGTCAAATCAAACATCCGCAATGTAAAAAGGTACTATCTGAACATGGGTCAAATCCCAATGTCCCTTCAATAATAACCCTTACTGGCACATGGGGTATATCTTTGTGAGGTCAAAGGTAAAATGAGTATACTAAGTTGTTCTGATGTTTATATGGCATAGTACTCCTGTGTGGTGTATCAGTAATCCCACATGCTATGGGCGCCCAATAAACGCCCTATAGCCAAAATATAATGCCTGAGACACAAAGTATATCCGAGAAAAATGAATAAAAAGTGTAAATAGCTGCTCCAAATTAGAGCAAAACACCACCTCCACCTTCCAACCTCAAAAAAACAAAAAAAACACTATTATCTCACTCTCCAGTTTTATTTGACTGTGCCCTAAATATAGGTAACAAGATCTTAGGGATAGCCGTCGTGGAACGGGGACACCGTATAATTTAGGTGTTTAAAACTCCGTTGGTAGACAGAACAAGAAACAGGGACTTAGTAGGGACACTACCCCATCCCTGTTTGAAGTGTGTGTTTTTATAGACACAAGGTGTGGGATAACACTGTTTTGTTATTTTAACAAATATTTATTAAAAGTTACATTTTAAAAGTGCACTTTAAGTAAGAAATATGATTTAAATGGAGTCACAATTATCATATAATTTAAATATACAGTATTGAACATGTCACCAATTTATTTCTAAAGATGCTATTGACATTCATTTCTCACCAGATGTCAATAATAACCCATTCAATTCACACATGCAGAGAAATCAAACCATAGATATCCATAAATTAAGTGATGTGTAATAATGAGAAATGACACAGAGAAAAAGTATTGAACACACTTATTGAAATGTATTTAATACTTCATACAAAAGTCTTTGTTGGTGATGACAGCTTCAAGACGCCTCCTATATCGAGAAACTAGTCCCTGCATTGCTCAGGTGGGATTTTGGCCCATTCTTCCACACAAACATTCTTCACATCCTGAAGGTCCTGTTTACTCCTTCTATGAACTCTGAGCTTTAGTTACTTCCATAGATTTTTTGTTGGATTCAGGTCCGGTGCTTGGCTCAGCCTTTCTAGCAGCTTTATTTTCTTTCTCTGAAACCAATTGAGAGTTTCTGTGGCACCCCATGGGTTAATGTGCCACAATAACATCACATGGGTTCTCTCCCCCACTACACACTGACAAACACTAGCACCTCTGGGCCAAGAGGGGGAGCACCACCTGCTTCCTTATATACTCTTGCTCATGAGGGAGAGCTCAGTTCAGCTCGGAGCAGGGCTGTGAAGAGGACACTTAGAGCAGAGTTAGCTCAGTGTAGACCTAGTAAGGGTCAGAGGAACAGGAGAACTACAGACAGAGAAACACGTCTGGGAGCTGGAGTGACACCTTCACTTGCCCTAGAAGAACGCACAGAACGGACACCGGATGCGGTACTGTGTCTGGCACCCACAGCACAGTGAATCCAGGAACTGTGGGATCTCTAGATGCCCCCTAGTACCAGAGCAAAGCAACACGGAGGGGTCAGCACAGCACAGAGGACTCAAGTTGCCTAGCCAAGTGATACCAGCAGAATACAGAGAGAGAGACGTGAGGAATCCCAGCAGCTCAGCTAATAGCAGCAGCCAGGACACACACACAGTGCAGCATAAGGACGCTGACGACCCCGGACAGGGTGGGAAGAGAGCTCGGCACCATTACAGACTCCATGGACTATAATCTGCAGTAACATCAGCAGTAAAGCTTTGGAAAACAGCAAAACTGTGAGTCTGTGTATTGATTGCGACCTTTGCTCCAGATTCAGCACAGAGAGCTCCCCCCTGCTACAAGCCTGTCAGCTCTGCAGCCTCAGGAGAGAAGGAGAAGTGCACCAGTGTCTACCAAACGTGAGGTGTGTGTCCTTTAACCCGTCTCCACCATCTATAACCCCAATAGACTTAACCCTTACTGCCCCGGGGGATACAGTTCTCCCCACTGGAACTACACCATCTCCGCTGCCATTCCATCACCCCCGGAGGTTCTGCAGCAGCGGCGGCCCCATCGCTGGCCGCATCAAGTGGGTGGCGTCACGAGTGACAAATCCCCTTGTAAATATTCCCCATCTTATTGTGTGGGCCCAGGGACACGGTCCGGACCGAGCCACCCGTGACTTCCCCGGCACCGACCGGTCCGGTACCGAGTACCCCCATCCCGTGGGGGCTCCTCATTTCCTTGGCTGTGTGCTTGGGATCATTGTCTTGCTGAAATTTCTAACCTTGTTTCATCTTCATTATCCTGGTATATTTCAGCAGATTTTTTATTAAGAATGCCTGCACATTTCTCCATTCATCCTTCCTTCAATTATATGAAGTGTGCCAGTGCCGTGTGCTGATAAACAGTCCTACACCATGATGTCCCCACCACCAAACTTCACTGTTGGTATGGTGTTTTGGAGTTGGTATGCTGTGCCTTTTGGCTGCCAAACATGGTGCATTATGGCATCTAAAGAGTTCAATTTTGGTTTCATTTGACCAGATTATATCTTCCCAGTATTTCACAGAGTTGTCTAAATATTGTTGAGCAAACTTTAAACGTGCTTTGAACATGCTTTTTGTTCAGCAATGGAGTCTTGCGTGGTGAGCGTGCATATAGGCCATGAAGTGGGAGTGCAATAATTATTGTTTTCTTTGAAACAAGTGTAGCTGCTGATTACAGGTCTTCCTGTATCTCTCCACAGGTGGTTCTTGGCTCTTGGACAACTCTTCTAATATTTTTTTTTCACTTCTCTGTATGAAATCTTGCAGGGAGCACTTGGTTGTGGACGGTTTATAGTGAATTTATGTTCTTTTCACTTTCGGATTATGACCCCAACAGTGCTCACCGGTAGCTTTAGTAGTTTAGAAATTGTTCTGTAGCCAAAGCCTTCGGTATATTTTGCAATAAAAATGTTGTGAAGGTCTTGAGGCAGCTCACTGGTTTTACCCAGCATTAGATATTTCTTGTGTTTCAACTTGGTAATGAGATATCTTTTATATAGGCCATCAGTTGAACCAGCTAATATTATTTTTCAATAAGTGGCAGGTTTGCTTTCTAATTACTGATTGATTTCAGCTGGTGTCATGTCTTTGTTTGCACCTCTGTTTCTGCATGTGTTCAATACTTTTCCCTGTGTCATTTCTCATTATCTAAGGCAGTGTTTCCCAACTCCAGTCCTCAAGGCACACCAACAGGTCATGTTTTCAGGATTTCCTTAGGATTGCACAGGTGTTAGTTTAATCACTTGCACAGGGGATAATTCCATCATCTGTCTAATGATAAGGAAATCCTGAAAACATGACCTGTTGGTGTGCCTTGAGGACTGGAGTTGGGAAACACTGATCTAAGGAAATAGCTAGTGCAAAGTATGGGATCTGATTTGGTTGTATGAGGGTCTACGAAGAAGTCTAATGGAACAGCTATTCTCCTTGTGAAGATTAATTCTGCATGCTAGCACTGATAAGATTTTTAGCCTCAATGCTTCTCTGGGAAATATGCAAATTGTCTCTTCAGGGAGGAAGTGGACAAAGTCTAGTGCCACCTATTGGACATAGCAATCCTAAAAGTCAAAATTGACTCTTTAACAAGCCTTTCAGTATGATTTAGAATGACTTAGAATTCAGCATTAATCTCCACAAGGAGAATAGCTGCTCCATTAGACCTCTTCTTAGACCTTAATACAGTCAGATCAGATCCCATAGTTTGCACTAATGAGGTGCAATCACTCCAAAACGCAGCATCTGCCAATTGGGATTTATTATTGCACATAATGTAATGTATGGACACTATTGTTTGATTTCTTTGTCTGTGTGTATTGGATGGGTTGTTACTGACATCTGGTGAGCATTTCAACACCTTTGCAAATATATTTAGTTAGAAAATTGGTGGTGTTCAATACTTAATTCACCCGCTGTAAAAAAAAGTACTAGAATTTCTGTACACAGACCCCAGTCTCTGAAAAATTCACACCTTTATTGTAGAAATCTTATGTGCCAGTGATGTGAAATTATTATAGACGTCTTATGCAAAGCAGTCTGGAAGTGCACTGGGAAGGGTGTCAATGCACCTGGTCTGCTTCTATACTAGATGTCCCATCATTGGCACATTGCATCTCTAAAATCAAGATATCATTTTTATTGGGGCATAGGAACTTATACAGCCATAACACTTCATTAATAAAAAGTGCTGATAAATTCTCTTTGAATCGATTCTACTCCATTCTATTCCATTGTTTCCATGCATATAAGGTATAACTATTTCTTAGGGAGGAGAACTTGACCTCTACTAACAGAGGACTTTTAGGGTATGTGCGCACTGGCCGGGTTAGGGTCGGTTTAGACGTGTAAACCGCCGGTCGGTTTACATAGATTTCATGTAAATGTATGTTAATCCAAACCGGCGTTTGGATTAACATTAAAACCTATGTAAACCGACACCCGGTGTCCACACACCGGCGGTTTACACATGCTCATCCGTTGCTAACCCGCTGGGTTCCCAGCGGGTTAGCAACGAATGAGCATGTTCTATAAACCGGCCGGTTCTGCAGCGGCTGCAAGCAGAATCATGTACTGCTTCCAGCCGCCGCAACACCGCCGGCGCTAACCCGCTGGCCACCCGCCCGGCACCCGCCCGTCACCCACCGCACATACCCGCCAGGATGCCGGTGGACGGCTCCGGAGCTTCCTGGCGGGTCCGCCCAGCTGCCGCCGACCAACCCGCCGGCCAGTGCGCACATACCCTTATAGGAATGGTATTCTCATACAGACCGATGAAATCTATGGTCCCCAAGCTTCAGGGTCTGCTTGTGATTTCAAACAATGTATCCATTAGATGCACCCTGGTAGTAGTGGAATCTAACTTAAAGCCCCTTTACACGCTGAGACTTTCCAGCGATCCCACCAGCGATCCCACCTGGTCGGGATCGCTGGAAAGTCTCTATGCAGTCGCTGGTGAGCTGTCAAACAGGCAGACTCACCAGCGACCTGTCAGCAGCGACATCGCTGGTAACCAGGGTAAACACAGGGTAGCTAAGCAGCGCGCTCTGCTTAGTTACCCGGTGTTTACCCTGGTTACCAGCCTCCTCCCGCTTACAGGCTGGGCTAAGCGGGAGGACGCTGGTAACCAGGGTAAACACCGGGTAACTAAGCAGTGCACGCTATATATTTTTTTACGTTATAAAACTTTGAATTAAGACATTTTACCTTTATCTTCTTCCCCAAGAAAGCCTTATAGGTATTGGGTTTTGTTTACTTTTCTTCATTTTGCACTAACACATTTTGTATGCCAGACACAGAATACTGTATATATTTACTTACGGTATATCAGTGCTTGTTAGTGAAGCCTGAAATTTTAATTTCCACATTAGGCATACATATATTATGTACCCATATGCTTACTCAAGACCATAGTTCTATTAGGCTAAAAGGCTTTTGTTAATTCAAATAATTGGTAATAACTTTTAACCTCTTCGTTGTATTCATTGCCTTATTTATTTACATCCGCATAGAGTTTCCGCTCTTTACTCAACGCCAGAACCCATTATACTTTAGATGGTGTAGTTATTCACTTTTTCTATCCACAGTAGGTGATATCTCTTGAGAACTTACAAATCCATCATCATTCAGGGGCTCTTTGGTTCTATTAGCCCAATTATATACAGTGGATACTTCATCAACAGCCGATGTATTGCGGACAGAATTGAAGGGTGCTTCTATTCAGATCAGCTTGGAGTCAATAGAAATCTGTGCCCATTAAAGGGAAAGTGTCATCGAAAGATGGCTTACTCTTTAAATCAGATTTTATGTTAAATGTACCATACTTTTTTTTAAAAACACTTTTGGTAATTTTTTTCAAGGCAGGATCTGCATTAATAAATTAGAAATTTTTCAATTTTCACACTGGTCACAAGAGCCATTTTAGAACATTAGCAGTGATGGACGACATCAGCCGCTATCTTCTGTGTTGAAGTACAGTGTTAGTCCCATAGCAATATAATAATATGTGAACCTGTCCTTGTAAATTTAGAAAACGTGTCATACAAAAGTCATACGGTTTATTACTCCTCCTGTGCCATCTGCCACTCTGAGCTCCCACAAAAACATACCCCCCCTCACTGTCAGGCCTGTAACCCCGCAGAAACCCAGGAGCCCTCCGCCATTAGCACAGAGCCCAGGGCCCCAAATCTGCTGGAATGGGCATTATTCTTGTCCCAATCTATGGACAAACTTGTCTCAAAACCAGGGCCAAGCCATGCAGTACCCCCCTAGCAACACTGGACCCCAGGACCAGGGCAGAACCTAGCTTCTCTGCTGCCCGAGGCGAACTGCAAAACGCCCCCCCTTTGCTTGCAAATTTTGTTAATCGGTAGAAATTATTATTATTACATCCTGTTCATACAGGTTTCTATCTATCCTGTAAAAATAAGAACACTAGTGGACATTTTAATTTAGAAAAATAGATAAAATGTTGTCCAAATACAAGGATGTCAGCCCCATCACACGCACATACAAGAACCACACAGAAGAATCCAGAACAAGCGTCATTAATGGCAATGGCCGGCTTGGTACAAGCTACAGTCACACAATGATGGCGGCAGAGTTGTGGTCCTGTAGGAAGACAGAGTCCTGCATCATTATAGCACAGGGGGCAGCACTGATTACCAACCTATTATCTCTGGCACACACATACAAAACTCTGGGCAACTCCATCACACGACACCTGTGTCTTCCGAAACACTCAGCCAGAAACAAGCACTGCACATGGGGCTGTCCGGAGCGAATAGCAGGAGCCATACAATTGGGTTGACTAAGGGATATGGGAGCGGAAAGAGGGACGAGCGCCACCAACCAACCACCACTCAGGAGAGACATGGCTGGAGACCTGTATGTACCGAGGGGAAGCATTGGACCTAGTGTGTAAGTTATGGCCAATCAGTCCTGCAGTAGAGGGACATCCTGCACCAGGGGCATACATAGAAATTATGGCCCACGTAACGAAAGTCCTTTTTGCCCTTCCCCGCACCCCCAAAAAAATATTTGGCTGGGTCACATAAGTACATATGTCACAACTTTTGAGCCATGACAAAGTAATTTTCCTCCTATTGAAGCCCTAGATTCCTCTTTCATTGCCCCCATAAAATACGATGCCAACATTGTGTCCCACAAACACTGAATGATGCCCCCTAGTGACTTCCTCCACACACACAGTATGGTGACCCTACTGTACCCCCTTAACTACCCTGGCACAATATGATCCCCAACTGTGACCCACACACAGCCATCCATACAGTATAATAGCTCCACTCCTCTCCATACAGTATAATGGCCCCCAACACAGCCCTCATATAGCTCTCCAAGTATTATAATGCGCCCACAGAGCCCTCCAAAATTATAATGGCTTCCATATAGTAGAATTTGCTCCATATATTATAAAGCATCATTCATAGTTCTCCATATAGTATATTATACCGCCATAGTCCTCCATATAGTATAATTGGCTCCATATAGTCCACCATATAGTATAATGCTCCCCCATAGTCCTGGGCCTAGAGATTCACCGGTCAGGGAGCTTCAAACAAGCCATAGAGACCCTGAAGGACAAGGCTTGCAAAACCTTCTATGCCATCCGAAGGAAACTCTACCATCTGAAGCCACCAGTGAGGGTCTGGCTAAAAATCTTCGACTCCATCATCGCCCCAATCCTCCTGTATGGCAGTGAAGTCTGGGGTCCTCACACCTACCCAGACTGGTCAAGGTGGGATTCCAGCCCAACAAAAATATTCCACCTGGAATTCTGTAAGCACCTTCTCCAGGTCCACCGGAGCACCTCCAACAGTGCCTGTCGGGCAGAGCTGGGCAGATTCCCTCTACACCTAACGGTTCTAAAGAGGGCGCTGTCATTCCGGGCTCACCTACATAGGAGCAATCCAAGCTCCCATCACCATAAAGCCCTGATACATATAGGTGAAACAGGAAAACCAGGACCCTCGGAACAGCCCAGCCAAGCCCAACACAACCAGAACACCAATCACAGCCTGACAAAAGCCGGAATCAGGAAGATGGTAGACGAAGGCCAAGAGAGGTATGTCAGTGACTGGAAGAACGATATCTTCAGCTCACAGAAACTGACCATGTACCGGAGTCTACAGAGAGACTACAGCCTGGCCCCATATCTGGAGAAACTCCCGGATCCCAGAGACCGCAAGATCCTGAGCCGATATAGACTCAGTGCCCACAGTCTGGCCATCGAGTCCGGCCGACACAGGCAGAGATACAAGCCCAGGGAGGAAAGACTGTGCCAACACTGTGATCAGGAGGCCCTGGAGGACGAAACCCACTTCCTGCTACACTGTTCCAAATACTCAGCAGTGAGGGACACTCACTTCAGGAGACTCTCACATCTCTTCCCGGATTTCATCACCATGAAGGAGGAAGAAAAAACATCTATCCTGCTGGGAGAAGAAGAGAGAGCAGTGGAGATAGCAGTGCGGTATGTGAGCGAATGTCATAGACTGCGAGAAAAAGAGCTATGATGCCATGGACTCTATAGCCTCCACATTGGATCTGCCCCCATCCACCTTTCCTATGCCATGGACTATAGCCCCCACCCTGGACTTGCCCCATCCACCTTCCCTATGCCATGGACTATAGCCCCCCCATCCTGGATCCATCCCATCCACCTTCCCTACAGCTCCTACCCAACATCCCCACAGTCCCTATCTCTATTCCCTTTATACAATTGCTTTGGCAAAACTGAGATGTATTTGGTCCTGCCAATAAAGCTTCTTTGAATCTTGAATCTTGAATCTTGTATACTGCACCCCATAGACCTCCATATAGTATAATGCACCCCACAGCCCTTCATATACTATAAAGCACTCCCCACAGCCCTTCATATACTATAAAGCACTCCCCATAGTCCTCCAAATAGTATAATGCACCCCCATAGTGCTCCATATAGTATAAAGCACCCCATAGCCCTCCATATAGTATAAAGCACTCCCTATAGTCCTCCAAATAGTATAATGCACCCCCATAGTGCTCCATATAGTATAATGCACCCCATAGCCCTCCATATAGTATAAAACACTCCCCATAGTCCTCCAAATAGTGTAACGCACCCCCATAGTGCTCCATATAGTATAATGCACCCCATAGCCCTCCATATAGTATAAAACACTCACCATAGTCCTCCAAATAGTATAATGCACCCCCCATAGTTCTCCTTGAAGTATAATGCACTCCACAGCCCTCCATGTATTATAAAGCACGTCCCATAGTCCTCCAAGTAGTATAATGCACCCCTTTAGTGCTCCATATAGTATAATGCACCCCATAGTCCCCCATGTATAATAGTGAACACTCCCCATATACAATAGTAAGCAGCACCCTCCATATACAATTGAGCCCCCCATATACAATATGCAGTACCCCCCATATACAATAGCAGCACCCCCTACAATTCAGCACCCCCATATACTATACAGTATCCCACCATAAACAATGCAGCACCTCTCCATATACAATAGTCATTAACACCCCCATATAAAATGCAGCACCCCCATATAAAAGTCACAAGCACCCCTAACATACAATGCAGCACCCCCATATAAAATAGTCAGCAGCACCTCCCCATACAATGCAGCACCCCCATATACAATACAGCACCCCCATATAAAATAGCAGCACCCCATACAATGCAGCACCTCCATTTACAATACAGCATCCCCCATATAAAATAGTGAGCAGCACCTACCCATACAATGCAGCACCCCCATATACAATATAGCACCCCCATAGAAAATAGTCAGCAGCACCCCCCTCATACAATGCAGCAACCGATATACAATACAGCACCTCCTTCATACAATGCAGCACCCCCATATAAAATAGTCAGCAGCACCCCCCACATACAATGCAGCACCCCCACATACAATGCAGCACCCCCATATAAAATAGTCCTCTTAAATCTTAATGATGGCGCCGCCCCCAAAACCTGCCGCCACAGGCACCCGCCCTCCAGTGCCTAATGGATAATACAGCCCTGTATATACCTAGATGGAGATCATATATACTAGGAATGGGGGCAATGTTCTAGGATGGAGATCATATATACCAGGATGGGGGATCATATATACCAGGATGGATGCTATATACCAGGATGCGGGCCAGGTAACAGGATGAAGATCACATACCAGATGGAGATCCCATATACCAGGATGGGGACCATGTCCAGGATGGGAGCCATATTTACAAGAATGGAGGATCATATATATTGATTGTAAAATGGTCTCAGGCATTATAAGATGAACCTCATCTATCATTAAAAACAATTTTCTTCTCTTTCCCTTTGGGGTGCATTTTATAATCCGGTGCGTTTTATAAAGCGAAAAATACGGTACTTTTCCTCTGTCATGCATATTAAGGTCTAAGGCTACATTCACACACACACACACACACCACACACACACACCATTTTTTATGTGTTGTTTTTGCAGATTTTCAGCTGCAAAACGGATCTGATTTTTAAAAAAACGCATCATCTATTCACACAAGCATTTTTGACGCATGCGTTTTTTTCAGCTCATAGACAATAGAGTCAATGGAACAAGCGGATTTGAAAAATGACGCACAAATTGACATGCTTATTCTTTGTGAGGATCTATTTTTGAGACCAAAAACAGATCCTCACAAAACGTTGTGACTCTAGGGGCTGACCCCTATTGTTAGGTAGGTCTCTAGCACCATGGCCGTGGGACTTTAGGGGCCGACCCCTACTGTTTGGCAGGTCTCAAGCACCGTGGACATGTGACTCTAGGGTGCCACCCTTACTGTTAGGCAGTTATCTAGCTAGCACCATGGGCGATGGCACTCTAAGGCTGACCCCTACTATTAGGCAGATATCTAATTAGGCAGCACATGACAGGGAGAGTTCATCTATACTGTCTGTTTTTTTTGGCCTTTATATGTTTGTAATGTTGGTGTTCACTTTGCACCATTTTTAACAAATTGTAATAACATTACCGGTAATTTTTTAGGAGTTGGTTTAATAATTCTGTGATCCTGACGAAAGCAACACAAGATGAAAATCTGAGGAAGCAAGTGAAGCTTGTACCTGGCTGTGAGCCAGCAGATGTGTAGGACGCACCGGTGATATCTGGAGAGTCTATAGATGGCTGAGTTTCTGCCGGAGATGCTCACATCTGGCAAGGAGGAAATAAAGGCCTCCGTCATGGACACCGCTGCACCGCTGCCAGCCGGATGGTGGAGATGGGAGTTTAATAAATCTCCCTCCGTATTGATTATGCTTTTAGAATGTTTTTCCTTTACATTATCTATTATATAATTGCCTTGTGGCCACTTCCGTCCAGTTGTAACGGTATCCCATAATCCACCGCGACAGCCGGAAGTGCGCTGACCGCCATATTGGAAGACCCAAGAAAATGGGTCTTCCAGTACGGCCATCGGTTCATCTCAACCGACACCCCCCGCTGCACCCAACTCCGCTGTCTGATCACCTCCGCCCGCTCCCCACATCCTGCAGCCCCCCTCACAAACCCGACACCACAGCAGCCCCGGCCACAAGCACTTCACAGGGAACTTACAGGACCTCTGGTGATGTCACAATGATGGGCAGAGCCAGATGCACATGACCTTGACCTCACCAAAGGTCCTATGCCTGCACACACCGACCCGCCAGTCCACCCGGTCTCCTGCCTGCCCCAAGAGGTACATTCCCCCTCAGCCCAGTCTCCCGCCCACCTCCACCCGCTCTACTGCCCCAGCACTCCTCTCCCCTTCTCCTGCTTTCCTCTCTGCCAGGGTCTTACCACTGCCCACGGAACAAGGACCTGTCTAATGCGGCATCACGTGACCCCCGCTGCAATGATTAATCCAGGAGACCTTCGCCGAATTAGAATGTGTTTTACTTTGTGGGCTGGTGGTAAGATCCTGGTGAAGGTGTGAGACTGTGTGTGTATGTGTGTGTGGTATATGTGTGTGTTCATGTGTGCGTATATGTGGGTTATATATGTGTGTATACCTGTATGCATCTCTGCATACGTTGTGGGGGTATATACATGTGTATGCATACATGTGTGGGGATATATATGGGTACATAAATGTATACCTGTGTAGTGGGTATACCTGTGTATATACATGTGTGTGCGTGCATACGTGTGTGTGTGGGGTATATATGTGTATATACGTTGTGTGTTGTGTGCGCATGCATGCATACATGTGTGCGGGGTATATATATAAATTTATATATGTATATATACGTGTCTGCATACTTGCGTGGGGGTATATATGTGTATATACTTATGTCTATATATGTGTGTGTGCATATGTGTGCTGGGGTTATACATGTCTATATACATGTGTGGGGTGTATATATGGTTTATACATATGTTTGTGCATGTGAATACATGTATGAGGGGTATACATGTGTATATACATATGTTTGTGTGCATACGTGTGTGTGGGGTATTTATGTGTATATACGTGTTGTGCGCGTGCATGCATACATGTGTGAGGGATATATATGTGTACATACATCCGCGAATGTGTGCATACATGGGTGGGGGTATATATGTGTATATACGTGTGTGTGCATAAGTGTATGAGGTGTATACATAAAGTATTACGTGTGTGTGTGCATATGTCTGTGAGGGGTATATATGTGTATATACGTGTGTGTGCATACATGTGTGAGGGGTATATTTGTGTATAGGCACAGGTGAGAGAGAGGCACACAGGAGAGAGGCACAGCAAAGACAGAGAGTGGCACAGCGGTGAGATGCAGGCACAGGAGAGAGAGAGAAACAGCAGAGAGAGAGAGGCACTGGCGAGAGGGAGGCACAGGGCAGAGAGAGAGAGGCACAGGGAAGAGACACAGCCACAGGGCAGAGAAAGGCACATCGGAGAGAGGGAGGCACTGGGGAGAGAGCGGCACAGGAGGGACATGGCGCACAGTGGAGAGACAGGCACCAAGGGGACACAGTGCACCGGGGCTGGACATCGCTCATAAGGAGGTGACAGCACACAAAGAGGAGTGACAGCACACAGAGGGCAAACAGCGCACACACAGGGGACAAAGCGCACAGAGAGGAGAAACAGCACACAGTGCACTGACAAGGCACAGAGAGAAGAGAGCACACAAAGACGACATACAGCGCACACACACAGCCCTATCTAGCTTTAATATATTTATTAATTTAGTAAATGGAACAATAAAAATTATTTACTGCTCTTTAAATTGCAGTCAGAGGAATGTCTCCTGTCTATTTACATCTTCAAATATGATGAGGAGCCTTGGTCCCTTCGTGGTGGGAGTCCACTAAGGTCACCGCTTACAGACAGCGGTATTTGACCTTGAGGCATGTTCTGGCTATATGTACAAGATGTTGAAATCACATTCATCAGCTGGAAATATGCAATACATGATTGTCAGCAGAACATTGCCACAATCCAATGTGTATGGGGGCAGGGCAGGATTCGGGCACATCTGTTTTTCTTATGCTCATTAGGCCTTTGACTAGTCAATATGGTAATGTTTCCCAAGACTAGTCAGCCCTCTTTACATGTCATTACGCCCCTGTGGGCATGACAATATGATTTGTAAGAGGTGGGGTTATCCCCAGCTCACTGCAATTCTTGTGCATGTGTGCGTCTCTATTCGGCAGCACTTCTGAAGTCGGATGAACACGTCCCAGCTTCATAGAGGTACACTGGGCATGACTGGAAGTACAGAAGATGGCTCATGTACACAATAGAGTAGAAGGACAGCTGTCTTCTATAATTCTGGTCATGTGCAGTGTGCCTCTCTGAAGTCGGGAAGCATACACAAGGGTGCTGTTGAATAGAGCCGTGTGCATGCTTGAAGGCTGGAATGATGTCGGCTATTGCAAATCATTCTATCACACCCACAGGGGTCTGATAACATGTGGAGAGGACCCACTGGGGAAATCTAACGCCTCCTTGACTAGTCAAAAGGTTAATTAGCATAATAAAAATGGTGTTTATACATACAAATTCAGCTGGGTTGAAAGGCATGAGGAGACATGGCCTACAAGACGAACCTCTCCCTGATGAAGATGATATCCATTCACTGAAACGTGTTGACTGAATAAATCATGATCCAGGATCTCTGCATCACTGTGCTTCTTCCATGGCATCGTGGTTCTCCATACATCAGTTTTCTGACTGCTTGATAAAAGTCCATTTATTTAATTAAAAATTCCTTGAATATGGCTGACCCATTAATAAAATACTTCCCCTGTGTGATTATCTTTTTTCAAGTCATATTACCCATGGCCACTAATATACACGAGTCGTGTAGGCGAAGGAACAATCTGTAGTTTGATAATCAACACACAATTTCTATTTGCTTGTTATATTACAGCATACATTAATTGGCCTGCTGCTTATAATGCCTTTTATAATATCAACCTAGTTAGTTTTACCATATGTACATTGGGATTTCACTAATGATTGCACATAGTCCAAGTATTGATAAATTCTGAACCTGGGACTTGTGTGTACTGTTAATTGTTGTATAGTGTCAAACACTTCTATGGTGGAAAACCAGTGAGCCACTACCTCAATAACATAGCTCGATTCGGAGGAGCCCGGGAGGTCTCATCATCTGCTATCTCTGTTATACAAAAAAAAATCTATATCTAGGATGTCTAGGTGCAGACAATGTAAGAAGTAGTTCTGCTATTGTAGCGACCGGTGGTAAGGCCGCGGGTGTGTGTGTATGATCTTTCACAACAGAATCCCCATACTCAGATTTAACCGGTAGTAACATCTCTTTACTGTAAAACATATTTATATCACAGTCAACCGAACTATATGCGCACTTGTATATATTAGAGTCTCTGAATCTTCACTTCTGCCGGGTACGCAGCAAGAAAAGAAAACACAACAATGAAGGTATCTTTCCCTAACTTTCCCTAAAATCACGTACCAGTCTATCACAGAAGAAGATGTCGCTCCCACGTAGCAGGCCTGGGGATCTCCTCACTCTTCTTCTTTGGTCTCCTTCTGCAGGTAACAGTCTGTCTCTCCCAGTCTCAGGGCATACAGAGCAACAGCAGAAGGGAGCTCACAGCAGCACAAATGGCTCCCTTATGTCGGTCACGGCCCCTGCACATGTAATCCGGGTGCTCGGCGGGCAAGGTTTTGTAGAGCGGCCAGAGTCACAGCACCAAAGTCCAGTGGCCCAGGATCAGTCACAGGGGCTTCTGCGGGGTGATTTTTCCGGCAAGGTGTAGCAAAGTAGTCCACTTTACACAGACATCCGCAGGTAGATCTTCTCAGCTCTGGAGTTATACTGCTCTGATTCTCTGCTTTCACTTCCTGGTTAAACAACAGAGATGGCTGGGAGTTTCCCAGCTCTGTGATTGTACAGTCCACTGATGCCCCCTGGTGGACAAGTGCGGACCGTGCACAGTTCCTTTCAGTTTCAATTTCAATAATACAATCTGAATTGTACACCTCATTACATACCCCCCCACTTAAAGGTTGACAGTCCCTGTCAACAACCATCGGCTCCAAGGCAGTGATGGCCGTTGATATCACAGGGATTGATCTCCGGCGGAGTAGGGACCTCTGTTGGGGGAAACCGTCATCCCCCTGTTCACCTTCGCTCCCTTGTTCAGGGTTCACAATATCTCCAATAAACTCAGTCACGTTTTCTACCCGGGTAGAGTAGGATCGCCGGCGGTAGCGGCGCCGGTTGGGGGCAAATCTGCTTCCTTTAACGGGAACACCCCCGGGACCGGTGACGTCGGCGGCCTCTGTACCCCTCTCTCCCTTCACAACATCAAACTGTACCACCTCCCCATCACCAACGCTGCGGAGGCACTTACGAGGATTGTTACGCTTTATGGCAGTCTGATGTACAAACACGTCATCCTTTGTGTCATTCCTGTTGATGAAGCCATACCCATCGCGGACATTAAACCACTTCACCGTCCCCTGGACCCGAGTGGCCAGTACTTGCTTATCGGTCTGGCTCTGTCTCTTCACACCCTTTTCCCTGATCTTCCCTGCCGAGCGAACCGCTTTGGCTGGGGCGTCTAGTTTAAAGGTGGCTGCTGTTGTGGGGCATGGCTTGCTGGTTCTGGTATATCGGACCACGGGTGGAGGATGTGGACAACGGTTTGCCCTATGGCGGGGGTCGCCGCATGTCCAGCACCTTCCCATAGGCCGACTGGGTTGCTGTCTCGCTTGCCTGTCCGCCTGTTGGTCTAGCATGAGCTGCAGCTGTCGTATCTGTTTCTGCAACTCTGCTACTATCTGCTTCAATTCTTCCGTGTCACTGCTCGGACTGCTGGCACCGGATATGGACCTGCAGGCCGTAGTATAAGTCTGGTTATAAGCTACTACCGGGAGGAGATTCTGTTGATCACACATCCTGCCGACTACGCCAGATGTAGCGACCGGTGGTAAGGCCGCGGGTGTGTGTGTATGATCTTTCACAACAGAATCCCCATACTCAGATTTAACCGGTAGTAACATCTCTTTACTGTAAAACATATTTATATCACAGTCAACCGAACTATATGCGCACTTGTATATATTAGAGTCTCTGAATCTTCACTTCTGCCAGGTACGCAGCAAGAAAAGAAAACACAACAATGAAGGTATCTTTCCCTAACTTTCCCTAAAATCACGTACCAGTCTATCACAGAAGAAGATGTCGCTCCCACGTAGCAGGCCTGGGGATCTCCTCACTCTTCTTCTTTGGTCTCCTTCTGCAGGTAACAGTCTGTCTCTCCCAGTCTCAGGGCACACAGAGCAACAGCAGAAGGGAGATCACAGCAACACAAATGGCTCCCTTATGTCGGTCACGGCCCCTGCACATGTAATCCGGGTGCTCGGCGGGCAAGGTTTTGCAGAGCGGCCAGAGTCACAGCACCAAAGTCCAGTGGCCCAGGATCAGTCACAGGGGCTTCTGCGGGGTGATTTTTCCGGCAAGGTGTAGCAAAGTAGTCCACTTTACACAGACATCCGCAGGTAGATCTTCTCAGCTCTGGAGTTATACTGCTCTGATTCTCTGCTTTCACTTCCTGGTTAAACAACAGAGATGGCTGGGAGTTTCCCAGCTCTGTGATTGTACAGTCCACTGATGCCCCCTGGTGGACAAGTGCGGACTGTGCACAGTTCCTTTCAGTTTCAATTTCAATAATACAATCTGAATTGTACACCTCATTACACTATTATAATTCTTATTATAGAAAATACAGCTAAAATAAGTAAAAGAATTCTTTTAAAGAACCATTACATTTTGGTATATTTTTGGGATGCAATAATTTAAAGAGGTTGTTCACTATTAGACAACTACTTATAAATGGGCTCAGGGAAGTGGAAAAATGTATACTCACTTCCTGGACCAGTTCCATTAAATTATCCCTTGCCATCCTCTAGGACAGGGGTCCCCAACATCAAGCCTCAAGGGCCGCCAACAGTGCAGATTCTTAGGATTTCCTTGGTATTGCACAGGAGTTGGAATCCATCACCTGTGCAGATGATCACATTAGCACCTGTGCAATACTAAGGAGATCCTGAAAACCTGCACCGTTCGTGGCCATCGAGGCCTGAAGTTGGGGACCTCTGCTCTAGGACAACAGGTGTCTGACTTCAAGTGAGTAAAGAGGTGGTGACCCATGTAGGGGCTTTTTCCATTTATTGTCATGAGAGGTCAGAAAGTATTTATTCATTTGTATTAGGAATAGAGATGAGCAAACCTGCTTGGGGTAGAAGTTTTGATGCTTTCTGTTTCCCAAGCATTGGAGCAAACATTGCTGTGGTCGGGTGCACTTAGTGCTCGTCCCAGTGTGACCCTCGTGCAGTGTTTGATCATCTCACACTGGGTGTAAAAGCAGAGTTTTCAGGTGTTGTGCCTTTCTAACATATGAAAAAATAATCCACGCCCTCCTGCCCCAGGAACTGCTTTTTCTGTGGCTGGCTGTATGTGGGCGGAAAGCAAAACTGCCAATTAGTGACTTCTGATGAGGTTCGGATCACATTTGGGTCCTGACTATATTGCTAAAATAAGTTTGGCTGCAACACTCAAACTCAAATTTCCACAGGTCTGCTCATCTCTAATTAGGAACTCCTAGAGCAATGAATGGAAAGAGCTGGTGCATAAATCATCACTTCTCCATTCATTAGTGGTGGCAGACGGGCCAAAACAGAGGATCACTCTAAAGAAAGATGTTCCTTTTAGAGGAAAAAAACTATTGATTGCACAAGGAAAACAGCAAAAAAAAGTATACTAATGTGGCGCCCCTGCAGTCCGGTGGCCACTATTATTTTGTGGCAACCGGGAACGGTAAGTCCAGTCACCCACAAACACACCCAACACACACCGGTCCCAGAGCAAGCGAGTGAACCCAGGTAGTGGGATGGCTCAGGCAGCTGTGGGACAGCGGGGGGAGACAGGTGGTGGGTAGGAAGTGAGCAGGAAGCGGTTAGAGAAAGGGAGCGAACAAAGGGAAGACACCACGGGAAGTCGTTAGTTATTCGGAGCACAAAGGACAGAGAAGACAGAGGCACGAACCCGGAGGCCTGAGCTACATGAGGCCTATCCCGGGTCCCGGAGCTACAGACTGCAGAAAGACGGAGGGAGTCCTAGGGGCGCGGGCAGTGAGCGATCCACCCGGCGCCTGAATCAGCTGTGAAGCAGAAGGACAGGGCGAGAAAAAGGAGCCCAGCCCTAAAGGTGCAGGAAGGCTCCAAACTCCAAACATAGAACCAGGGGCCACGAGATCTCCAAGAGTCATTGCCAACTCCCGACACAGCGCAGATAAGGCAGCTGTACTAGGGCCAGAGGACCCTGCGAGTCACCCACGAAGGCCCATGGCTGCTATATCAAGGCTCTGCGTGCGGAGGTGCATGCAGGATGGTGAGAATAGGCAGCACTGAGAAAGGAAGCCCACGAGAAAGGAACACAAAAGGGGGTGCCCTGGACAAACCATCCTGGTTGCCAAGGACCTTCTGAGCCGCCACTGTACTCATTGTAACCTAAAGTACCTGACAAGAGAAGCCAAGTAAACTGGGTTGAAACTCAGCATTGTGTCAGACTGTTAATTTCGGACCTGAGGAGCGATAGAGTGTTCCTGATCCTGCCCCACAGTCAGCTCAGCCCCGCTGACTTCCATTACCCCAAATCACCTTGACCCCGGATGCCCTGGGGACCCACTCCTCCGTGGGGAGCTAAGCCATCACAGCTGCAACTCCACCATCCCCAGAGGTCCCACATAGCAGCAGCGGCCCTGACCGGCCGCCTTCCATGGGTGGCGTCACAACAAACTCATTTTATTTTTACTTTTCTTTTTACCCCTTTTCTAACCCTTTTTTACTGACTGCCCAATAGGGGACCACGGACTGGGTCATGCCACCGTGACAGCTTACAGCCTCGACGACATCCAGAGGGCCCGGTTCCGAGAACCCCACAGCCCCCGCTGGGGCGAGTCACTTCTCATGATAGAATTTGCAATTGATGCTTCTACTTTCTTTGCTGGACAAGTCTCTATGTTTCTTTAGTGTAATTATGCTTTCTAAGATCTCCTTGCACTTAAAACACCACTGTAGAGTTTTGTTTTGTTTACAGAGCTGGAGTGGTGTGTTTTAACCTAAGATCCCTGTGTTATAGAACTGAATATATGAAAATATCCAAATATTGGGCAATGTGCTAATATCCTGATTTTGTATTGTACTGCACATCTATCATATATGTATCCCTTTAAGTACCTCTCTTTAAGAAGATGTTTTTGATTGCGAGCTATAAACTGTATATAGATGAATGGTGACAGTGTTGCCAACGCCTAGCATGTTTTAATAACAAGGCAACATGTTCCACAATATTAGATAATAAAGACATGCAATAAGTCAATAATGTCAATAACACCAAATTATACATATTTAGAATAGATTTGCGTAATCCAATATTTCACAGTTATTAGTGCCCACTGATTAGTTATGTTTAATATTTTGTAACCAATTAATGAATATCTTATACTGTGGTTACCACCCCAAATTGTCTGTATAACTTTATGTGCTTCCTAGAAAAGCTTAGAATTCTCCCATACTTGCACCGAGTCAAGTTTGTTATTTGTCTGCGTACACCTGTTATTATTGATTTGGAAAGCAGACAGTTAAGGAGAGGGACATAGTTTTGATGTCCAAACTAAAGCATCCACAACACTTGCCTCTACCCATATACTAACCCTCTACATTTTCAGTTTTTTTTCGTAACTCACCAGACCCACAGCGATATCTTGTGACATAATTTCTGACTGTCCGGAAGTTAGCTCACAAGCGCTCAATGTAACAAGATGAGAGCCAGAATGTGGCCAGAATTAGTCTCTCATAGACTTGTATTGAGTTGTGATCTCTGTCCCGCTCCATGAAACAATTGGGCAAGCCGACAAGTAATATACAGGAGAAGACAGACCAGAGTGGTGATGATAGAAGATGAGGACACTGAGGGTGAGTATAAGATTAGGGGCAGTAGGGGCCAAAAAGAAGCACTCCAATGGTAAAATAAATAAAAAATGCTGGAGTTGTAATTTATTAAATATAGTCTATGGTACGTTCAATACACAGTCTATGGTCTGGAAATACAGAAGTGCAGGGGCGTAACTACAATAGGTGCAGGGGTGTGCGACTCCCCCACCTAGGGGCCCCAAAGTCCCTTTGGCCCATAGAAAAAGACTAATACTATTAAAGATTTGCAATAATTGGGGGCCCCATTGGAGCTTTCGCATCGGGGCCCCTGGGCCTGAAGTATACGCCACTGAGAAAGTGGTATGATGATGGTGGTATATGTATTGTATTAGATGTCCTAGGTGCATCAGGATTCAGTTTACATACAATTATTTCATTATACTCAACATGATTCAGTTTCACCAGATTGCTGCATTACTTTGTCTTCAAAGATCCCATTTGTCTTATCCACTGAAAATTAATACAACACCAAGCGAGTTGTGAGCCGCATTAATCCAAATTTCAGTAATGCCAGTTGTAATTTCGACAGCCTTTGCTTTCAATTTCAGGTCTCCTATTCCAGCTGACATTCTTTACGTTTGATGTTGGAAGGAGATAGAGAAACGGTAGAAGATTGCAAACCAAAAAGATTTACTGCAAATAAACTGGAAAACACTGACCAATAAGGTCAATTAGGAGACAGACTGTGCTGCAGACTGGTAATTGTTTTTTGGTCTAATGGTTAGCTTGGCCTGGGGTTCTTCAGACCAGATGTGCTACAATAATCAGGACAATCTGCAGGAAATAACTAGAATTTCTGAATTAGAAAATCTCTTTGTAGAGAGGACATCTCCAATGTAAAATATTCACTGCATGTAAAATGATCCCTATTACTGTAGATATCTACCATATTACCCTTTATGTGTCTATAGGCTTTATTCAAATGTAGAAGATTATAATAAATGGGGTAAACTTGTTAGAATTAAATAGTTCTTCAATGAAAACATTTAGGGTCCTGAAAATGATATACTGTACACTTCCAAATGAGAATTAGTAATCAAAATGTTTTTACTAATCTTTTATATTATACCATATATATATTCAGTAATACAAATATGGTACATTTGCTTATACTGACCAGTTGCAAGCCGTCATCCCTATAGTTGAACAGTATGTCATTGACATTGGGTCCTGCTGTCGAGCAGTGGGAATCATCTCCTCCTTTCACATATAAATTTGTAGCTAGACCTTTTAAAAATGGTCTCTTTCGAACTTAAAAGAGGTTAATGAGGCATAATCCCAACCAGATTTGAAGTCAAAAGGGGAGACCCCCAACTATATACCTGGCAAGTCTCGTGCACTAGTCCGTAGTTTTTAAAGGGAACCTGTCATGTAAAAAACTGAAATTACCTGCAGATAAGGCATTAATCTGCAGGTTAGTAGCCTTCTAAAGCTGTGCTGCCGCTATACTGAAAGCCCCGCTGCTGGGAGAAATTAACTTTATTCCTCTTGACAGTCTCAGCCTTTCAGTTATAGAGGAGTGGCCGGTATGGCTTCAGTTACCACTCAGTGTATAGAGACTGGTTGCTGTAACCGTGCCCCCTGCACTGACTGACAGCCGGATCTGCTCTCAGGCACTGCAGAGCTGGCGGTCATTTAGTGCCAGGGTGCAGTTACAACCACCACTTAGGCTACGTTCCGACATTGCGCACTTTTGAGTGCTTTTTTGTGCACGCTTTTCAAAAATGTGCAATGTGCCTTGTGACTGCTGGAAAAGTGAAGGTGAAATTCACTTTGCCGTACAGACACAGCGTAATTTTACGCAGTACTTTTAAGGGAAAAAGTGCATGTCAATTCTTTACGCCGCAGCGCTGGCGCTGGCGCTTTTTCCCCATAGAGGTTGACACTGCTGGATCTGATGTCACAGAGGAGGAGGAATAATCCTGCTTCCTCCTTCCCTCTGTGACAGCTGTGACCGCCCCATTTGATTTCGCAGTGTATTAATATACACTGTGAAATCTAAATTAAAGAAAGTCAGAGGTATAAAAATAATAAAGAATTAATACTTGTTCGTGCTATCCGGAAATGAGCCAAGGCCATGTACCGATGTGACAAGACCTGGCATGATGTCATACAGCGCTGATGTGACATGCATATCACATGACCACGAGCGGCCAATCACAGCGCCCAATGTCATTATGACATCATGCAGGGTCCTTGCAGGTTGATGCCTGCTGCTTCTCCCGACTCTGGAACTACCGGCGGATGGCAAGTATAACTATCTTTATTATTTTTAATGCATTGGACATTCTTTTACATTTGATTTCACAGTGTATCATGCACTGCAAAATCAAATGGGGCTGTGACAGATGTCACAGAGGGAAGGAGGAATAGGATTCTTCCTCCCATCTGTGTCATCACTGAAGAAGTTGCCCCGTGAAAACACACGGTGTGTGAATGCACCACGTTTTTTTACGGGGCTTTTTTGCACGGGTACAAAACGCTGAAAAAAGCGCCTGCACAAAAAAGCGCGAAAGAAGCGCTATGTGTGAACTATGCACTGAGTGGTGACTGAATCAGTGCCAGCCACACCTGTATGGCTGAAAGCCAAACGTTGCTGGAGGAAATTAAGTTAATTTTCTCCCGGCAGTATTGCTTCCAGTGCAGTGGCCGCACAGCTTTAGAACATTATTAACCTGCAAACAACCCATATCTGCAGGTTAATAGTGCTTTTTTATATGACAGGTTCCCTTTAATTAGCTCAGGCTGGAGCTCCATTAAAGGGAACCTGACCTCTACAAATGACCCCCCAGCCTGTTTTAACCTGTCCCTGCACCATAGTGATCCATTTGTAACCATCCCTTTCTGTCCCTAAAGCGCTATGTGAAAGTTTATAAAAGTAGTTTATTCACCTCTTGTTCTGCAACTTCTTATTATATGAGAAGCCGCAAAAGGGGGCTTGTGTGGCTCTCCCCGCCGCCGGTGTGTTAATTATACACGCCCATATCGGCGTGCTATAGAGCAGACACTGTGCTTGTGCTGCCAAGGGGACGTACAGGCGATATGACGTGATTTTCGTCATATTGCCTGTAGGGATGCCTAGGAATGGATTACTATGGTGCAGGGACAGGTTAAAACAGGCTGGGGGGTCATTTGTGGAGGTCAGGCTCCCTTTAAACTCTAATTTGGCCAACTGTGAGCTCTGGTGTGAAGAAACCTTAACAAAGAGTTCAGACGAGAGTATGAAAAATCCAGGAAAGAGCCAATTTTCATCTGTATTGTCATACATAAGCCATATTTTATATCTGTGTGACATCCATATAACATCATCACTATCTGTGTGGCATCTGTAATTATACATCAACAGTGTAACATTTACAAGATCAAATACAGTTTTCTATGATAATAGATTGCACTATATTCCTAATAATAAAATGCTATATTAATGACCCCAATAGTATGCATTTTGTTTGTGTACCCATACACATAAAGGCTAGTCTCATCCGAGATATGGAAGAGAATAATGCATGCATTCATTTGAGCATGTGAAAATACAGTCATGTGAACAGCCCTATAGAATTACATTGGTCAGCGTGTCGTCCAATTTTTATTTGTACAGTAAACATTCATTTAATCCATTAGTCTGAATAAGCCCTAATAGTGTTAATCACTCACTCCCACTTACTATCTAGCTATAATGCAGACATTTCTTCAGAGCTCTACGGCTTCACCTCCTCCAGCTGTCTACACTGCCTGCATCTAACTCCTACTGACAAAAGCAAACATAGAAATCATGGGACGCCACAGAAACTCTTAAGGTACAGTCACACGGGGAGATATCGCTGGCGATGTTGCCGGCAACTGAGGGGCGTGGCCAGGTTGCGGCGACATCGCCGGCGAATTGCCGCGTGTGACAGGGCAATAATCAGGCGATGAATCGCCTGAGTAACATCGCCAGGTTTCCCAACAATGTTGGGAAACCTGGCGATGTTGCTCAGGCGATCATGCCTGATCGTCCTGTGTAACGCGGCAACCTGCAATGTTGCGGGCGATTCCGCCTATCTACAACATTGCGAGTTATCGCTCGCTGGGTTGCTGGGCAACCCAGCGAGCGATAGCCGCGGCAACTAGCCGGCGACATCGCCGGTAAGTTGCTCAGTCTGACATCTCCCCGGCGATGTTGCCAGGGATGCGCGCTCCCGCGATCGCCGGCAACATTGCCGGCGATATGTCCCTGTGTGACGGTACCTTTAGAATTGGACCTCACACTCTCAGTAATATAAAAAGTTGAGATCACCCCCTTTGAAAGTAATTTTTGAATCAATAGTACACTGAAGACTGAGTTTCATAGTTTTTTGAACCTATAACATGAAAGGTTAATAATTATATAACCTAACACAACATCTTCAGATTTAATTAAATTAGCTGGTGCAAAAATGAATACACCACACATCAAAACATACTAACATCTAGTATTTGTATAGCCTCCAGGATTTGTAAGGACAGCACCAAGTCTTCTAGACCTGTAATGAACAACTTGGCAACATATTGCAACATCTTTTCACATCTTTTCACATTCTTCAAGATTGACCTCTTTTAGAACCTACATGCTGGATGAAGAGGGGTACTCAACTTGTCCCTCCAGAATTGCTCGTTTCATTGATGATATGTGAAGTCCAGATATACTGTAAAGAAAATGACGTCAAATCCAGCTCACAACATAGAGGATTTGCCAAAAGAAAATTTTAACTAACAACTTTCTTCTTTCTTTAAAATTTTCCTTTTACTATTATATGGATGGATGCCAACCATCACACTGGCTCCAGAGTCCAGTGAGTATTAATTGAGGAGCTGCTTCCCCCCCTCCCCCCCTTTTCCCTTCACTTGGATAGAGGATTTGTGCTTTTTTTATTCTTCAGTAAAGTGCATATAGAAAGTGAAAGTCATGGTCAGAGTGACCTAAGTCGACACGTTTCGGATGCTATCTGCATCTTTAGGGTGGTTTCACATAGCGATACTGTTCCTGTCCGTGGGATCCTACTTTTTGCAGGACCCCACGGACAGGAAAGGACACCATCGGAGGTGACCTATTCTGTATCCGGGTCTGTGATTTTCACGGGTCCGGACACAGAAAGAGCTGTGTGGAGGACTTTAACTTCTGCAATGTTTATACAAAAATTGCGGAAGTTAAATTTAAGTAAAAGCAAGGGTTATAAATAAAGAATCTCTATTCTCACCTTTCCAGTGATCCCCCGACGTCAGCATCTAGCCCCCGATGGTTACAGGACCTGGCTATGCGGGGCTACCCGTCATCGGTCACATGACAGGTTACCGCGGTAACCGGTCATGTGACCCAATCAGCTGATCGGGTTGCCAAACAACGGCAATAGATAGATGCCGACATTGTGGGATCGCTGGAAAGTAGGGATGGGCGAGTCTACTCGCTAGGACTCGTTACTCGGCGAGTAGTAAGGGACTCGCAGGACTCGGTACTCTGCGAGTTTCCCAGCGATTACTCGCACAGTAACGAGTCCAATGCAAGTCAATGGCAATCCTAGTTTTGTCAGAGTTTACTTTTTCTCACTCGCTAGACTCGCTATATCACATCGCTATGTAGCTTAAATCTCCCCAAATTGTTTAAACAATCGCACCGCTTCACGGATACCCGCTGTCAGCAGCGAGTCTGAGCGAGTCTGAGCGAGTCTACAAATCAGAGTCCTGAATACTGTATTTGGGACTCGCGAATACAGAATCTGTTATGTTCCGACAAAGCTTCCGAGACAGCCTAGCGTGTTAGGTCAGAAAACTTGTGAAGATGGACAAGCTTGTTAGCCAATCATATTCAGTAATGCCACAGCCATGTTGGTTGTGGCAGGACTATGATTGGCTTCTGTCCATCGTGATGCCTATGTCATGTATGAGAGGCGAGGCTGTATATAAGCCTTGCCACCGCCATTTCCTCCACATTCCTGTGACGATCTGAGCCTAGTACAGGGTGAGGTAGATGCTGGAGCAGATCATAGGGAGTGTCAGTCAGTATAGGGAAACTTCAAGATTCCTTATATTTAACCCAAACAGCTCTTCTGAGAGCTACCAGGAGGACAGAGGAGTACTGTGTAGAGGACTGTAGGCAGGCAGGGAGGAGCAGCCTTACAGTGCACACAGGACCGACCTCATAGCTTAGCTTACTCACTCAACTTTCCTAATAGCTGAAGTCAGAGGCTTAGGGTACCTTCACACTAGCGTTTATTTGAAATCACGGCAGATGCGGTGAAAAAAACGCATCTGCCACAATTACCGCATACCGGCTGCACTTGCGGCACGGTTGCGACACAGTTGCAGCAAGCCCCATACAATGTATAGGCGGGCTTGCGGCAGGTGCGGCAAGTGCGGTTTTGGCACTTACGGCAGGTGCGGCCGCGAAAAAACTGCGGCTGACCGCGTTTTTTTTCGCGGCCGCCCCTGTCGCAAGTGCCAAAACCGCACTTGCCACACCTGCCGCAAGCCCGCCTATACATTGTATGGGGCTTGCCGCAACTGTGCCGCAACCGTGCCGCAAGTGCAGCCGGTATGCGGTAATCGTGGCAGATGCGTTTTTTTCACCGCATCTGCTGCGATTTCAAATAAACGCTAGTGTGAAAGTACCCTTAGCTGAGGTACTATTTCTTATTTTTTTGCACCTGATAGATTTTGGGTCATAATAACCCCTTCAGCTTTATTTTCTCTGTGGCAGACCAATGCGTTGCTGCTCTCCTACCTGCAAATAAGACAAACACATGCGAGTTTGGCCTCGGACACAGCAGCGAAAACCTGTTGTGAGTGGGGTTTCCAAAACGGCAATGCGAGCGCTTTCCGAGACACATCTGCGATTTGTAAATCGCACATTACTCGCTATTACTCGCTTCCCCATTCATTAACATTGGACTCGCTAGACTCGCAACGAGTAGCGAGCCCCGGGCTCGGACTCGCTAGAGTCAAGCGATTCCGAGTAATTTAGGACTCGCCCATCACTACTGGAAAGGTGAGAATAGAGATTCTTTATATTTAACACCTGCTTAATTTCACTTCCACAATGTATGTGATACATTGCGGAAGTTAAATTAGATCAAACACAACAGTTTTAGTGTACTGAGCATGCTCAGTACACTAATATCGGGTCCGAGGAGTGATCAGCTGTCTCCTCAGACCCATGCTCCATAGGCCCCCATGTTAACTGGCGTGGATCCTGTCAGATTTGATTGTGTCCGATTTGGTCCGCTGTGCCAAAAATCAGAGCAGTCTCAGATTTTGGGCACAGCAGAAAATCGGATACAATCGGATCTGACACAAATCGGATGCCATTAAGGCAAATCCAATGAGATCCTTCATCCATAGGGACACATGGGGGCTAAATTGGATCTGTGGCTGTCTGTGTTACAACGGACAGCCCCGGATCCCAGAAAAACGCAGTGTGAAAGCAGTCTTACTCATGACTAGTGGTGTTACTGAATTACAAGTGCTTATATCATTAATTAAAAGTGAAATCACAGCTGGGGTGATTACTTCTATTGTGAACTGCTGAAAGAAATAATAGAGTAAACTCTATTATAGGTTATATTGTTTGTTGTGTTCATTAGTGTGATTACAAATGTAAACTTCTGTTCTGACCAGCAATGTTTCAGCAGTTCACAATAGAAGTGATCACCACACCTGTGATTTCACTTGTAATTAATGATATAAGCACTTGTAATTCAGTAGTTGTGACTAAGGATGCATACTGCATCCGAAACGCGTCCACTTAGGTCACGCTGACCACGAATTACACCTTCTGTATGCACATTATTGAAGAATAAAAAAACACAAATTCCCCATGTTGTGAGCTGGATTCCACTTCATTTTCTTTATTGGATTCATGGGTTGAGGCAAGGCTGGTTTCTGTGCTCCAGGAGGATACTAGCAAGACCAACATGGTGAGCTGGAACACATGTATTCACAGATATACTGCTCTGTACTGAAAGAACTTGGTAAACCTGGTTCAGGGGCCAAGTATCTCCTTATCTGAACTAAAATGAACATCTATGGGGAATTCTAAAGAGACAATTTGAGTATCACTCTCCATTAGGGATGGGCGAGTACCATAATATTCGGAATCGCTATACCCGCAACGAGTAGGTAGCGGTACTCGCTACTCGTTGCGAGTATAGCGATTTCGAATACTTTTGCAGTGTATCAATAGATACACTGCAAAAGTCCTGTAAAATAAAGGAAAAGTGGTTAAAAAATAAAAAAATCGGATACTCACCTTAACCGACGGCTGTACCGGGACCGGCCGATGCACATCCATTCATGTAAAAGGACCTGTCACTGTCTCAGCCAATCGGATGGCTGGGAGAGATCTGGCCAATCAGATGCTGCCACGTCACAATGACGTAATCGCTAGCAGCCACCTGATTGGCCAGATGGAAAGGTCCTCTCATGTACACCGAGGACCTTTCCATCTGGCCAATCAGGTGGCTGCTAGCGATTACGTCATTGTGACATGGCGGCATCTGATTGGCCAGATCTCTCCCAGCCATCTGATTGGCTGAGAGAGTGACAGGTCCTTTTACATGAATGGATGTGCATCGGCCGGTCCCGGTACAGCCGTCGGTTAAGGTGAGTATCCGATTTTTTTATTTTTTAACCACTTTTCCTTTATTTTACAGGACTTTTGCAGTGTATCTATTGATACACTGCAAACTTATTCGGTACTTGCTACTCCCAAGTAATCCTAATTTACTCGGCGAGTAGCGAGTACACGAATACCGCTACTATTCGGCGACTGCCGAATAGTAGCGAGTATACTCGCCCATCCCTACTCTCCATCCAACATCCAGGCTCTAAAAGAGGTCATTCTTGAAGAATGGAAAAAGATAGTGGTATTTAACTCTTGCTTCTACTGATAAGAAAACACCTGCAAATGCTCCCTGGAAGGGCAATAGGCATGAGCCCAAAATGGCCACTTTGATAATTGCGAGATTATAATTTTTTAAATAAAGATTGTAATAAAAAAAAAAAGCTCTTGACTGGTCATCCCATAGTAGGCACATAACCTTAATTGAGCGGAACCTGTAGAGACATGAGACTGAATAAGAAATTCCTCATTCAAAAGAATGAACAATTGGACTTAATTGTTGTAACCAAGATTCACCTTGGAGAGCAAAAATCATAAATTTGTTTTTCTCCTTGTTATAGAAAATATAAGGATTTTTTTTTTGGAAGTTGGGTATTTTCACATTGATGTATTGTGGGATCCAAGTGCAGTAATGTCTGTGGGGGATCCCATAGAACCTTATGTGTGCGTAGTTTACATGTACAGTTATTTCATTGTTTTTAATGCCAACCCAATGTAGAACATTTAAAATAAAATCTTCTGTGCTTCTGTCTTACCTGAGGAAAGCTCAAGAATCAGTAATGTCAATTTCTGGTGTGACTCTGACAGCTGTGGTTGCCGGAATATATCAGCCAGGCATCCTGAATGTGTAACAAGTCAGAGTGACCTTTATTATCCGTACTACAATTTTTATTGTTGGATCCCATCTTCAGCTAAAATGAAGTTGTTCCTAAAGTGATTCCTATGTTTTATCAACATTTGTGTTTTAGGTATAAAATGTATTAAAATTGCTATATATCAAAACTGGTTGGAGCTCCATTTGTCTAAGGGTCCCGTTACACTTGGCGATGTTCCAGTGATCCCGACAATGATACGACCTGGTAAGGATCGCTGGAACGTTGCTACGTGGTCGCTGGTGAGATGTCAAACAGTCAGATCTACTGAATGACGCAGCAATGCTGCGGCGGCCTGTATAACGACCTCGGCGGTCGTTGGGACTCTGTCACACAGCAACTAGTCTGACGACTCAGACCTACGTGGCTGAGTTCTGAGTCGCCAACAAGGTCGTTGTTAAGGCGTCAAACACACCGATGCATGCTGGCCAGCGGGAGCCCGACGATCAAAAAACGGTGCCATTCCGACACGATCGTCGATCTCACAGCGGGGGCCCAGTCGCTGCTACGTGTCAAACATGGCGAAATTGCCTGCGAGGTCGATGTTGCGTCACAAAACCTTTGATGTAACAGCGATCTTGTTAGCAATCTTGCTATGTGTAGCGGGGCTTTACCCTTTGTAAGGTTTTAAACATATGATTAAGGCTGCCCACAACTACAGTGGGGAATATAAGTATTTGATACATTGCCGATTTTCCATGTTTTCCCACCTAGAAAGAATTGAAAGATCTGTAATTTTTATTGTAGGTACACTTCAACTGTCAGAGAAAAAATCTCAGAAAACATACTGGAAAAAATTGCAAATCGACATTGTATCAAATACTTATTTTCCCTACCGTACTACTGGAGTGTGAAGGTTTAGATCCTTACTGCATACAGAATTATTTTGCTTAATGTATAAAGTTATAGGGTTGTAACCTAGGGTAGAAGTGAAGAGAGTTCCTGTTCCTGGGAAGCTTTAGGCTGAACTCAGGAAGTGGGTGAGGTGGTCCAAGGTTGTTCTGGTAAGTATTTTGGATCATGAGATAAGCAAAGGAAGGAGTGATGTTGGGCAGAAATTACAAAACAGAAGTGCAGCCAGTAAGTGTTTTTCTCATTTTGGTTCATCAGAGCAGTGAAGTCTGAGTGTAGTTCTCATCACCCTCAGGTCAAGGCAGGACAGGGAGCAGGAGAGTGCAACAAACAAGCAGGCAGTGCTTGGAAAAGCAAGGGTACAGGAAAACCATGCTTGCTGATGTACTGCCCCAGGGTATGGGAACTCGGATGTCTTGGCCCTCAGCTTCGGTGGGGGAATCTCACAGGTGGCCTGCCAGACCCGTGGCCTGAGGGTGAGACAGTCGCCAATTAAGGGGTTGAAGTCTTTATCACATGACGCCACCTGTAGTGCCTGGTGACTAGACACCAGCGCCGCCACAGTCCTCTGGAGGGTGATGGTATTGCAGGTATCATGGAGCAGCTCCCTACAGGTAGAGCTAATCCTCCAAGGCAGTGTTACCTGATGCCGGAGGTACTTCACTCTTCCAGGTACTTTACTTGTAAGAGCAAACTGAACAAGATGGTGGTACAGTTCACAGCACTTCAGCAGGACGGCCGGCCGGGTAGTCGCAAGAGAATGCAGAATCTGTGGAAGTCTCTGGTGGTACCTTCTTGGATCTACCCTTATCTTGTCCCTTCTCTCTCTCTCTTCTCATGGTCTGCTTCTTAGGCAGTAATACATCCCAGGGGATGAACACACTGAGAACGTCTTTCTCTAGCCCTCTTTTGAAGCCCCCATCCTCTCTCGGGTAAGCTCCCGTTCTCCGTCTTTCCTCGGGGAAGACAGCCCTGAAGACTTCCTGTGTGTTCCACCTTGCTCCTCTCACACTTTCCACTCTCTCACACTAACTCTGGGACCTCCCAGGTTGTATTGGTGGGTGTGTTTTGGGATCAGATCCTTCCACAGTGTTCTGCATTCTACTTACAACAGGGATGACCACACGCTCATCTTTGGGTGTAGTACCCCACTTGTGACGCCTGACCAGTGGGGCACCACACTGAGAAGTCAGGAAAAGAGCAGAAGGCACCCGGTGTACCAACACCACAACTGTAGTGTAAGAGTTCAGATATGACATTGTTCAAGGCCGGTTCAGTGACTTTTTACACAGTTATTTGTTCAATCATACTTTGTTCACACTCTCAAGTTAAAGAAGCAATTATACAAAATGTTATTACCTATATATGTCTAATTGTATATATAGTGTAATTTAAGTGAGGTGATTTACTCCCTAGTCAACATTTCCCTGCTTTTCAGCATCTCTCCGGTCCTCTGTTACGTCAAGTGACTTTTTTTGTCAACTTGATGGATCTCCCTGGGGGTCTCTGTTTAAGCTACAGGTTGCTTTTACATTGTAATCCTGTGGCGCTCCATTCTGACTCTCCACAAACCTACATGGTAAAGGCTACTTCACACGGTACGATATCGTTAACGATATTGTTGAAACGTCACGCTTTTTTGATCGTTCGAACGATGTCGTTTGTGCATCATTGCGTGTAAACATACGATCTTGACAGGAGAAATCGTTTTAATCGTTCATCAAAAATTTGAGATCCTGACCTCAAATCTATCGTTCGTCGTCCAATTAACGTTCTGTGAACAAGCAACATCGTTCAGTGTGACACCTTTTTGAACAATGTCGTTTACAATTCTCCTATTCCTGCCGCTTTGTAACATCGTTCACTAGTTCTTCTCAAGGTAGCTGGCGCATTGTCAAATTTAAGATTGTTAGCGATATCCAAGCGTGTGACAACGCACTAATGATGTCGAAACGATCACGGTCACATAACATAGCTAACGATATCATTCAACGATATCGTAGCGTGTGAAGTAGCCTTTAAAGACACTTCTTTTTCACACATAAACTCCAGTGTGATCCAACAATTCAGCATAGAGATCGTGTAAGTAAAAAGGGGATTTGGGTCGTGCTGGAAACTGGGAAAGGCGGTGATTTCATTACCACACTTACATTACACTACATACACATTTACACAGGTTTAGGCAAAAAAAGGTTTAATGGGTGAGGTCCGTTATAGAGTTAACTGTAGATAGGCAGCACTGAATACATCTAAGGCGGCCGTCACACGCTTCAATTTTGTTACCGATATTGTTAGCGATCACATGCACGCGCGATCGCTAACAATATCGTTCACATCGCTGGTGAGCTGTCACACAGACAGACTCACCAGCGATGTGGAGCAGCGAGATCGCTGGTAACTATGGTACACATCGGGTTACTAGGCGTCGCGCGGCGCTTAGTAACCCGACGTTTACCATAGATACCATCTCCCAGCATAGGCTCTGCCGCTGGGAGATCGTTCATCGTGGTGTCACACACCACGATGAGGCAGATTGATCAAGCATTTATCGCTTGATATGAGCTCCGGCTCACAAATCTGCGATCTAACGATCAACCGATTTTACATTGTAAAATCGCTTGATTACACGCAGCGACGCACAGACGAGATGATATCGCTTAAGCAATCAAAAAGCAGATCGCTTAAGCGATATCGTTCACTAAATTGAAGCGTGTGACGGCCGCCTAACATACATCCCCAACTATTGTATCTATTGTCCAATTCTATACACAGGGAAATTATGATTAGCAAAATTGCAATATAGCAAATAGAGTGAGATCATGTGCTGGAGGCCACAGACACATTTTTAAAAGAATTCCTGACAAGGAAGGGTACACATGGGAAAAATATGGGAAACAATTAAAAAGAAATTATACTGAATTCGTGCTATATAACCAATAATAAAAAAAATAATAAACACTTTACAAAACTTGAAATATGAAATCGGCTCAACCATTTCCAAAGAATACGACAAGTGTATGCTACTCACTGTATTTCCATTATTTGTAAAATCGGCTTATAAAAATGAATAAATAAGAATAATAACATAATAATAATAATAAAATAAAACTTTATTTGTATAGCGCCAACATATTCCGCAGCGCTTTACAGTACAATGGTACGTATAAGAAAAATATACGATACAGAATGGTAGGTAATACAGAACAGTAGTTACATACAATAAACATAGAATCAATGTAGGAAGTACAATAAAAAGGCAAAAAATAAAGGTGACCCTGCTCGAAGGAGCTTACAGTCTAAGACGGGATGGGAACACAAAGTACAGGGGCTTATAACAATGAATATCTTATGTGTAAATGACTACTGTTAGGGAGAAGGATAGGCCGCCCTGAAGAGGTGTGTTTTAGGGAGCTGAAGCTATGCAAGTTGTGGATGGTCCTAATTTCTTGGGGTAGAGCATTCCAGAGGATTGGTGCAGCTTCATCGCTACCACACTGTGCTGGTAGCAGATGGCTGCAAGAGCAGTAATCAGCTCCAAGTGGTGGTGCCCCGCCTTCTCTTGTATTCATATTAATGATGTGCAAATGATGAAGAAATGGAAACAACAGTTTCAAAACAAAAAAAATGGTTTATTCAGTATTGAGTATGAGCGCCACTAGCAGCAATTTCAGCACTTGCATACCTTGGCTGCTATTAATTAGGTTATTAAAGGGATCCTGTCACCCCCAAAACACCTCCTAAGCTCTTAAAAGCTGTCCCTAGTGCATATTAACACTTTCCCTACACTCCTTTTTGCTCCTAAATGCACCTAATCAAAGTGAAGAAAAACGTTTTATAAGTACCTCATTATTGATGCTAATGAGTGACTATGCTATTCATAGTCACTCATCCAGGCAGCCCCTCTTCATGATATCACGCCTATTCAGGCGTGATCTTCCTAATAGATTCAAAATCGTGCCTCTCTGCGCGCCTCCCCACTCTCCCATTACGCACGGGCTTCAGTGGGGCATTATGACGCGATTCGCGTCATTTCCTGGCGCCGGGTGACGTATACACCCGCGCCGCTCGCTTTGAGCTTCAAGTGCCTCACTGCGCATGCGTGCGGGAGCCGGAACAGAGCGGCCGGCGATTCGGAGACACAGGCACAGAAGAGGATTCCATTCCTCATAACAACAGTACGGCGGTCCCATTACAAACCCCTAACTTAGGGGTTTGTAATGGGACCGCCGTACTGTTGTTATGAGGAATGGAATCCTCTTCTGTGCCTGCGATCCGGAGACACAGGCCGCTCTGTTCCGGCTCCCGCACGCATGCGCAGTGCGCTCCCGCACGCATGCGCAGTGAGGCACTTGAAGCTCAAAGCGAGCGGCGCGGGTGTATACGTCACCCGGCGCCAGGAAATGACGCGAATCGCGTCATAATGCCCCCACTGAAGCCCGTGCGTAATGGGAGAGTGGGGAGGCGCGCAGAGAGGCGCGATTTTGAATCTATTAGGAAGATCACGCCTGAATAGGCGTGATATCATGAAGAGGGGCTGCCTGGATGAGTGACTATGAATAGATAGTCACTCATTAGCATCAATAATGAGGTACTTATAAAACGTTTTTCTTCACTTTGATTAGGTGCATTTAGGAGCAAAAAGGAGTGTAGGGAAAGTGTTAATATGCACTAGGGACAGCTTTTAAGAGCTTAGGAGGTGTTTTGGGGGTGACAGGATCCCTTTAATGCTTGTCTAAGGAATATTTTGCTAAACTGAACATACTTGGGCATTAAATCATCAAGATCCGCTGCTGGCAGCTCCCTTTGAAATTGCTGATTAATTACATCCCAGATGTGCTCTATAGGGGACAAGTCCAGAGATGCTGGATAGGTAAGATGATTAGATTTCCACTGAGTTATACATCTAAGATCTAGCAACTTTTTCGTATTAAATTTTATTAAAATAAATAGTTTTAAATTTACGGGTCTAATTAAATGGTACATGTTATGTCCATTATCCCTCCCATACTGGAGGCAGTGTGGGATGCCTATATACAAATTAATGAGAATAAACTTCTATATCAGTCAAAGCCTATGGGCAGGAAACTGTTTAAAAAAAATAGAAGCAGTACAAAAGACTCCAGGCCCCATGCTGGGCGGACCAAATCAGCCTTCAAGGGGGTTGTGGTGAGCAAGCCGGGTCTGGGGAACCACGGTGCACCCTCCTCTAGATGCCAGAGTGGTAAATGTCCAGATGCATAAAGAAAGAAGAGAAGAGAGGGGAACTCACCAGGTCATTTCAGGTCCTTTTATTCCAAAAATAATACAGGGATAGCTGGTGTTATGATATCGGCAGTGCAGGGAGGTGGGGAGGTTGTGCAGGAGGCATGGGACGACAGCGCCGTTTTGCACCTGTCAGGTGCTTTTACGGGTCCACACATGATGTCATCAAGCACCTCCTTAACCACCTCACCCACCTGTATGTAATGAGGAGCTTGATGACATCATGTGTGGACCCTTAGAAGCACCAGACATGTCCCGTGCCTCCTGCACAACCTCCCTGTCTCCCTGCACTGTACTGCCAATATCATAACACCGGCTATCCCTATATTATTTTGGAATAAAAGGACCTGAAACGACCTGGTGAGTGCCGCTCTGTTCTTTCTTTATGCATCTGTTTCAAGAAAATAAAAGAATACTATTATTTTAAACTGCAGTCAATCCCTTTCAAATATTTGTGGGACCAAAATATTACTGCATGGTATAAACTGCCGACTTCCAGAACATGACACGAGCACTTTAGCCATAAGATAGCTATTACACAGCATCATTTACTGGCAGGAAAGCTTTGAATACCCATGGTCTCTATACTATTAGCTTTATTTTGGCCCATTTACATATTGCCTCCGTTGTCTCTTTCAGACTTATTTAGAAATATCATTAACAGAATGTGAAGAGTCAGTAATTTTATCCATTAAATCTGGTGATTCGAAATATTTATGAGCAAAAAGTAAAAAGCTGTTGAACCAGGTCAAGCATCCTAATGATTTAAGTCAGTTTAAATGTCAAACTCTTACTTACTGTGCAGGGAATTTTTATTCCTTCCTCCGTTGAATGAATTAGTTATGATGCACAGTAAAACCTAAAACTGTAAAGATGGATGTAATCTAAATATTTCTCTACATTTGTAGTCATCAGCGGCAAAGAGCTGGAATAAGAACATGATGGTTTATACCGGGATACCAGATATATGGACGACAAAAGACAGTTTCTTTAATTGACATTTATTTATCTCATGATATATAATTAATTTAATGGATAATATAAGCAAGGTATTATACATATCTACAGTACTTTAAGGGAACCTTTATGCCCTCAAGCTATCACTATCTATGCCTGCAGCTTCATTGTACTATTCTGATCATCCCTGTCTGCGCTAATGACCCTTACACATCATCCGGACAAAAAAAACGCATCTGCCACATGTACTGCCTAACGGCCGCACTTGCGGTACACTTGCAGTAAGCCCCATGTATTGTCTATGGGGGCTTGCAGCAAATGCGGCATTGCCGCGATCCGGCACTTGTGGCAGTTGTAGCCACGAAAAAAAGCCGCGGTCAGCAGCGTTTTTTTTTCGCGGCCTGTGATCCTGGGCCAGAGCCCTGAATGATAAGTCCATTACCCCAAATCTTGAACACAAAGGAAAAATGAGGCTGGCACATCCATGAGTAGATATAAAACGGAATCTTCTTTATTGATTCCTCCATTAAAAAGTTTCTTGTGTTGCTTCGGCTTGAATGCCTCTTACACGTTTCCAGCGGTGAACCCTCCTTCAGTCATAAAGCCTGCGTAAGAGACATTCATGACGAAGCAACACAGGTAACTTTTTAATAGACGGATCAATAAAGAGTCAATGTTACAGTCTAATCATGGATGTGCCGGATGCACTTTTCCTTTTCTGCCCAGCAGAGAAGTGTAAGACCCAACTATATTAGCATTGGAGCGACAAAATAGATGTGGTGAGACCAGCACCAATGTGCTTTTTCACCCCCAATCTTACTAGTGCCAACATGAGTGTGTCATGTCCTGATGTTACCTCTGGGGGATTTGGGATCAGGAGGTCTTAGCACTTAATTGATTGTAAGTCCTCTGTGGATACTACTAGTCTTACAGTACTGGGGTGCTGGGTTCAAGGGGACAAAATCTGCAAGGAGTTGGATGGTTCTACCCATGTTACATGGCTTTCCTCAGAGTTTTCTGGCTTCCTCCCAAACTCCGAAGACATATTCATAGGGAATATAGATTGTGAGCCCCATTCGGGACAGTGTTACTGATGTATGTAAAGCGCTATGGAATTAATGGCGCTATATAATTTAAGAAATATTATTATTATATTGCTTGACTTTATCTAGTATTGAAGCTTATTTACTTTATTTGTAAGCTGAAGGGGTTAAGGACTCTTTCCCTGCTGTCTGAGATTACTGTTAGGCTTTAACCCCAGCTGCAGTTCTTATTACCACACCCCTCAGCTATGTATACCAGCTTATGGCTTAACTCCATGCCAGATATAGATTTTCTATTCTGACAACAGCAGGAGCTTTTCTTTGCAGAGCTTAGATGTTAGTTTCTATTGCAGATGTGAAGCTTCCACCTGGTGAAGACATGGAATCCTTTTTATTTCAGTTTCCTAGCCTTTTTCACCCCCAATCTTACTAGTGTCAACATGAGTGTGTCATGTCCTGATGGGGGGATAACTAGGTGAGTCATATCCAGTCATATTAGGGGTTTAGCAAGGTACAAGACTCTAGTATCCCCACCTTTAGGGTTAAAATTGGTAACAGGGATAGTCTAGGGATAGTCTAGGGATAGTCTAGGGACCCCTCGCATAAGGTAAATGTGCCCTTTGTTCCCTATTTACCTTCAGCCAGAGCGTGACAGATAGAAGACAGACTGAAAAGAGTCAAGTAGGTAAAAACAGAGGTGAAGTAAGCTGAAAGAAGCAGGAATCAGGAGGAAGGCTCCATAGAATGTGAGCTACCAAGAGGTCAGCAGTGCAAAAGAAAGGCAAAGCCACTGCTTTAGGTGAGACTGCAAACAGGCCCCATCGCTATCTTGATGGTGACCTCACTCCTAGGCTGCCTTAGTCCACACCCTGCACTCAGTTCCAGCCCAGTTCACTGGCGGAGCCTCTGGTTGGCACAATCCAACCCAAGCCTGTATTGGGAGTGAGGTTGAAAGGCAACTGTTTCCCAGAGTCCCCATTGCAAGATTTGGTGGGATGGTTAGTTCCCGGGCCACCTACCTAAAAAAAAAACCTCAGAAACGTATCTGTGCATAACCATTACAGTTTCAAAGGGAAGAAGTAACGTTTGGTGACATCACGGTCACATGACAAAGGTCCTTGTTTGGTCCAAGACAACAGGTTTTTTTGCAATGTGGCTCAGACATTCCAAGAGGTTGGTCATCCCTGTTCTAAAAGGATATTGACTAGTGATGGGCGAATCCTAAATTACTCGGAATCGCTTGACTCTAGCGAGTCCGAGCCCAGGACTCGCTACTCGTTGCGAGTCTAGCGAGTCCAATGTTAATGAATGGGGAAGCGAGTAATAGCGAGTAGTGTGAGATTTACAACTCGCAGATGTGTCTCGGAAGCTTCAGCCTGAAGCAATCCTAGTTTTGTCATTTATTTGCATTGCTCGTTTACTTTGTAAGTAATCGCTGACTCGCACAGATAAGAGTCCTGTCTCCTCTGTGCTGGCTGCCAGCTCCAGGGTCCTAGAGCCTGCCTGCTGCCTGATGTAGCAGTGCTGAGATTGTTCTCAGTCTGCTCAATCCCTGTGTACAGACATGAATGTCTGTGCACAGAGATGATGTAGCAGAGCTGAGATTGTTCTCAGTCTGCTCATTCCCTGTGCATAGAGATCTATATCTATACACAGGGGATGTAGCAGAGAGGACATCGCGTTTTGGACTGCGTCGGACGGAAGAGGATTTTTTTAATTAAAGATGGAGTCCCTAATGGCTTTTTTTTTTATTTCTAATAAAAAATTTTCTTTGTGTTTTTTAAAACAATTTAATAGAAATTCATGGCGGTCATGTCTAATATTGGCGTGACCGCCATAAATTTCGGGCTTAGGGCCAGCTGATAATACAAAGCTGGTATTAACCCCTTTATTACTCAGCGTGCTACCGCCACCAGGGCCGCTGGAAGAGCGGGGTTCAGCGCCAGAGGATGGCGCTTCAATGAACGCGCCATCTTCTGGGGCGGCTGCGGGCTGCAATTTGCAGCGGGGGGTGCCCAGAAAGCTTGGGCATCCCTGCGCTGCGGATTCCAGCCCCCAGCTGCTTAGCTGTATCTGGCTAGACATAGAAATTGCGCGGAGCCCCACGCATTTTTTTTAAATTATTTCATGAAATTCTGAGATTCTGACTCTGACTCTGAGACTCTGACTCTGAAATTCATTAAATAATTTTTAAAAAATGCGTGGGGCTCCGCGCAATTTCTATGTCTAGCCAGGTACAGCTAAGCAGCTGAGGGCTGGAATCCGCAGCGCAGGGATGCCCAAGCTTTCTGGGCACCCCCCGCTGCAAATTGCAGCCCGCAGCCGCCCCAGAAGATGGCGCGTTCATTGAAGCGCCATCCTCTGGCGCTGAACCCCGCTCTTCCAGCGGCCCTGGTGGCGGTAGCACGCTGGGTAATAAAGGGGTTAATACCAGCTTTGTTATACAAGCTGGTATTAAGCCCGAGATTCTTAATGTCAGGCCACGTTTGACCCCAGCCACTAAGAATCCAATAAATGGTTAAAAAAACACAGAAAATTTTTTATTTGAATAAAAAAAAGCCATTAGGGACTCCATCTTTAATTAAAAAAATCCTCTTCCGTCCGACGTAGTCCAAAACGCGATGTCCTCTCTGCTACATGCACAGGGAATGAGCAGACTGAGAATAATCTCAGCACTGCTACATCTCTGTGAGCAGGCGGGCTCTAGGACCCTGGAGCTGCACAGAGAAGACAACTGGACTCGGCTCGCAAAGAAACAGCAGTTACTTTGCGAGTCTCCCTGCTATCACTGGCACAGTAGCCAGTGATGACTCGCACGAGTCTAATGCAAACAATGGCAATCCTAGTTTTGTCAGTGTTTCTGACAAAACTAGGATTGATATTGATTTGCATTGGACTCGTGCGAGTCATCACTGGGAAACTCGCCGAGTACCGAGTCCTGCGAGTCCCTTACTACTCGCCGAGTAACGAGTCCTAGCGAGTAGATTCGCCCATCCCTAATATTGACATTAGTGATGTTACAACCTTAGCATATACATGACAATGTTCTTGAATAAATACTGTAAGAAACAACAAGAAAACACTTTTAGGACAACAATGTGATTTTGAAAGTAAGTTAATTTTATAGATCAGGTTTTGTGGAATATTTCTGAAAATATATATTTTGTACTAGCGTTGTTCTGGAGAAGAACGCATAGTCATGTTAATTCATGTCAGTGCTCTTCTGTTAATTTCTAGCAGCAAACATATCTGGACAGATGGACGATGTAGTCAGTCAACTAATTTCACTTTGGGCACAATCCAGATTTTTTAGGTTGAGTGATGTTTAACCCTTATTACTAATCCAAAGATTAAATCCGTATAATCTCTTTCTGTACTGGGAAAATTCATGCATCTGTTTCGTACAGGCTTTTTCATTAACATAATATTCGTGCCAAATGCTTCCATTCACTAAGCACAGCTTTGCGTTTGGCTCCCCCCCAAACACGCAAAACATCAATTCAAAATGTCTACATTAAAAATTATTAAATACATAAAGTTGACAAAACAAAAGTAAATATTTTTTGGAATATACATTTCACTTAACCGAATATTGTATAAGGTCCTGGAGGAAGTAATACTTTAATTATACTGTACTGAATGATTATAGCTATCAGATTATTTTTCATAATTATTACTTATTATCAATGCTACTCAATAGATTCAAAGAAGTATTAGGGAATTTATCCTATGTAGGAATTTATACCACATGAATATGATTTTATATGATAAAATGTAATATGTATAATTAAATTCACACAATGGGAAACTATACAAATTGAGTCTCAGTCCTAGACACCTCTAATTTTCTATTAAGCATTACAAACTCCTTGTTTAATAGGGTAAGGAGCACCAGAAGAATTTGCACTGTTACATTAAAAATTCTGGTGCTTTATTTGCATAAAGTAAGGAATAATAATATACAGTGTATTGCAAAAATATTTGCCCCCCCCCCCTTGGCTTTTTACCTATTTTGTGACATTACATCCTGTGTTTAAATATCTTTGTAATCCAATTTGTGTGTGATGCATCAGAACTATATAGTCTAAGCTGGAGAAGTGAAGTGAGAAAAATATAGGCAAAAATGTATTTTATCGGCTAAAATAAGTAAAAATTTCCATGTGCATATGTATTCACCCCTTTTGCTATGAGGCCCCTAAACATTTCTGGCGCAAGTAATTACCTTCATAAGTCACATGCTTAAGGAATGGAAGCCTACCTGTGTGCAATCTAAGTGTCCCATGCTCCGTCAGTATATACACACCTTATATGAAGGGCCACAGAAGCTGTAACACTATTAATTAAGAGCCCCCACTAAGCAAACACCATGAAGACCAAGGAGTTCTCCAAACAAGTCAGAGACAAAGTTGTTGAGTATTACTGGGATGGATTGGGTTCTAAAAAGTATCCTAATCTCTGATGATGCCCAGAGCACCATCAACTCCATTATCATCAAATGGAAGGAACATGGTACCACAACAAACCTGCCAAGAGAGGACCGCCCACCACAACTCTCAGCCTGGGAAAGAATTAATTGGAGAGGCAGCACAGAGACCAAAGGTAGCCCCGAAAGAGCTACAGAGATCCAAAGCAGAGATTGGTGTATCTGTCCATACAACCAGAACAAGCAATACACGCCATAGAGTTGGTCTTTATGGAAGAGTGGCAAGAAAAAAGTCTTTACTTACAGCCAAAAATGGGAAGGTTCGTTTTGATTTTGCCAAAAGACATTTGTAAATCTCCCCAAATGTATGGGTAAAATTTGACTACTTTTTGGCCATCAAAAGAAACGCAGCACAAATTGAGAAAAACGCAGCACAAATTGACATGTCATTTTCAAAAATGGAGCTCTCCTAAAGTGAATAAACAGATCACTTTAGAAGAGCCCAGTCTAAATGGCAAAAATGAGAAATCATAGACTTTGCTAGGACGTTAATTAAGTGATCCATTTTTTGCAGTGCACTGATCAGAAAAACGGATCAAAAAATGCACAGTGTGAGTGTAGCCTAAAAGATCAATGGAATGCTTTATATCTGTCATTATACATGTTTGGCTTCCTATTGCTGTCAATGGGCTCTAAGGCTATGTGCCGACGAGAGTGGATTTTTACAGTGTATTTGTAAAAATGTGCATCAAATGCACATAGTACATAGGCCAGCCAGCAAGTCAATGTAACTGTGCCTGTGCTGTGCCGAGTCTGCGCATTTTGCACAGCATATTAGCTGCAGATTTTTACGGATCTTTTGATACATAAAAATAAACAGCATGTCAATCTTTTATGCGTCATACCTTGCGTACTACCTGGCACTTCCAGGTTTCAGCTGCGTTACACATCAGGGAGCGTGTGACCCACATGGTGTGTGACGTGGCCGAAACCCGGATGTGCCTGCCGTTATGCAAGGTAAGAGGCTTGTAGCAAACGTTGAGGGACTAATGCAGAATTTTCTACATCAAACAGCAGATGTTACCTAACAAAAGTGCAATGCTTTTGCTGCGTAATATACACTGAAAACAGATACAGATTGGATGCAGTGTCGGCACATAGCCTAAAAATTTCAACAGAGCCCCTAAAAGTGTATGGATGAGTCAGGGTGCGTGCACATGGTCCGGAGGAGCTGCGTGTTGAACACAGCTCCTCCAGACCTGAGTGAAGCCGCGGGTGGCCGCAGGGAGACCGCAGCCGCCCTGTACTCACTGTATGCGGCGGGTGCAGGGCGGCTTCTCCCTGCAGTCACCCAATGGGAGCCGCTTCTGATTCCGCAGCATGAAATAAACATTCCGTGGAGGAGCGGACTCCCGGCAACCCGCACCGCAGCCCCAAACACGCTGCGGGCGGGTTACGCATAGTGAGGATGTTATTGCTTGAAATCCCATCCACTATGCTATTACTGTACTACGCAGCGTTTTGCACGCAGCGCAAAGACACTGGATCCAAAACGCTGCGTACACTGATCGTGTGCACGCACCCTTAAGGTTGGCTAGTACGAAGATGAGCCAATCTCTGGTACTGGAATTAAAAGAAAAAACAGATATTGCGCCACACTGCAACTGGAGGAACTTAATACACGGTTTTACTATGTTTGTACTAACCTTTACTGGTTGTGCAACACCCCGCACAACCAGACTGATGGCTTAATGTGAATCACTGTAGTGACAAGGGCCAATAATCCCTCCTCCTCAGATACTCCGGGCCTGGTGGTCGGCTCCTTAGTTCCTCTGGAGATGGAGGTGGGCTCCTTCACTCCTCCACCCGAAGAGGCAGACTCGCTGCACTGGCTTCCGTCCCAGCTCCACACTGTGTATCAGTTGATCATTCAAGGGTGGGTCTTTATGATGTACTGCCAGGTACTGTGGATCTTAGAGCAGCTCACACACCGCACTCCCAACAAGGGAGAAGGGGATTAGCAAATAGAAAAACAAGCGGTGTCAGAGGATTGGAGCGCTAAAGAAACCACGGGTTGGTGATTAGATTACCGATAATTTATTGCACGAACAGCAGGGGTCCAGTATGCCACAACGCGTTTCGACGCACAGATGCGTCTTTCTCAAGTGGACCTTGAGAAAGACGCATCTGTGCGTCGAAACGCGTTGTGGCATACTGGACCCCTGCTGTTCGTGCAATAATTATCGGTAATCTAATCACCAACCCGTGGTTTCTTTAGCGCTCCAATCCTCTGACACCGCTTGTTTTTCTATTTGCTAATCTCTGGTACTGGACGTAGAAGTACAAACTGAGCATGCACTAAGTTTTACATCTGCTATATGATTGACATTGTGGGAATAACACTATAGAAACTATTTCATCCAATGAATGAGTGTTGAGTTGATGATTGGCAGCCTATTTAAACAGGCCGATAATTGGGAAATAGGCTGATAATCGGAAATGGCGGTTACAGGAATGCTCCTTCCTGATTATCGGACAGTGTAAACATAGCTAAAGTCACAAAAATAGACAAATACAAGGTAACCAAACTGATAACACACATTTGTACTGTTCATTTGAGGCGCTGCTTAATCACTTCTGCATGTGAGAAAGACAGATCTAGCGCGTTGAAGTGCGCTAATTAGTTGTTTCCTCGCAGTAGTTAATGATTGCTAAATAAAAGCCAGCAAAACAAGTTTATAGTGATGGTGTCAGACTACTTCCTATTTAAGAAGCCGAGCATCTGCTTTGATTTAATTGCTGAACTAACAAAAACAATTTACTTTGCTGTCTGGAACAGTAGACACTAGTTATTGGCTAAGGTATTTTAAATAAATATACAGCCATTTTTTCATTAACTTGAAAACTAAGTGGCATTTTCCTGCCCATTAGATGGCACTGATGCCACAACAGGAACGCTCGTTCCTGACAACTAATGTAATTTTTATATTATCCGTGGAGATAAGTGATGTCAATTAATTTTTATTTAAGTCCTTAAATTGCAGCCACAAAACGTATTCGCTAGCAAACAGTATATCCAGATGACACAAATCACCACTGAAATAATCACAAAAGGACAGTTCATTAATATAGCTTAATGAAGTCTTAATGAAGGGGCTTGCTGGAACACAGTGCAACTAATTCATTAAGAAGTGCATGCCACATAATGATTTGGATGCATCTGGTACCCGACGTGCACTGCCACCAGAAATATTCTCCAGTTGGGGAATGGAGTACCTTCCTGGAGTAAATGACGACATAAAAGTGGTATGTTACCATAAATTTGATGCATAGGTGTAGCCATGACCCTTCCCATCCATGTCTTATGTCGTGGCCACAAGGGTCTGGGTGCAAGGATGTCACAGGTGGTCGGTGCCCGAGCCTGTGCCCTTGGGTTGACAGTAAAAAGGGGCGTTTTTGATGGGAAATAGAGTTAATGTTTGTTGTGACGCCACCTGTAGATCCGGCGATGGCACCGGGAGCTGCTGGGGCCTCCGGGGTGATGGGCCGCAGCAAGGTGTTATGGCTCCCTACAGGTTTAGCGGGGTCCCCGGGGCTGTAAGGGTAGAATGGTGTAATAGGGTAGCGCAGTCTTTGCTGTGTGGGACAGGCCGGAAAGATGGACACAAGAAAGTCTTTTCAATACCTTTACTGGTGGTTTGCAGGTACACTTCCATGGTTGAAGGATGCACTCTGGAATTTCCACACCGAGTGGGCTATAGGCCTCCTTGTCCTGCTCCCTTGTCCTGCAGTCTTGCGTGTGTCGAATCAGGCCTGTCCTCTCTTGTCTCTCTTACACCCATGTTGCTGCACTGAGGGCTCTCACTTGGCTACCGCTACCTCTTCTGCGGCTCCTGGCTCTCAAATGCTGCGGGTGTCCGGGAAGCCAAGCCTCCGCAGTGTACTGGGATTCTCTGCTGGGCTAATCTCTCCCTTGCAGACTCGGACTCCAGTGTCCGGTGTTCTCTTGGGGTGAGCCAGGATGGCTCCTCTGCCCTCTTGCTGTACTGTTCCTCGCCTTTGCCTTCGGTCCTTACTCTCTGGACCCTCACACTGGCTCTGGCAGTGCACTGATCTCGGGCCTAGCACGGCTCTGGTAACCAGTTTAGCTCACTAGACTCTGAGCTGATCTTCACAGTTCTACTAGCGACTGCACACTCTGGCTAACTCCATCCCCAGCATCTGTATTTATAGGGAATCTGGCTTAACAGCAACCAGTGGTTCTCCCCCTACAGGCTTGGAGTGGAAGATGTTGTGTGTATGTGGAAATCCCTTGATGTACTACTTGGTTCTGTGGCTACCTGGCACAGGGCACCACACTTACACATGCTACATCTATATTGGCTTAGCTAGTTGGAATTAAAGACCAAAAGTCAAAATATTTTTGTGCAACTGCTGATTTACGCAAAAACAATGATTTTATCATGTTTTATGCCACAGTTCAGGTGTAAACACCTTAATTAATTTCCCCACAAAAATGCAATTTCATTTAGATGCTTTAGCATAGTGGGAAACTACAGGGCATATGCCCTGGGTACTGGACGCCAACAAACCTTTGCATTCACCAAAGTATTAAGATACTGGGAGTACATAAGAAACTGAATGTTTCTCTTGGCTATAAGGTACCATTACACGGTAAGATATCGTGAATGATATCGCTGAAATATCATGGGTTTGGAGGTGTTGAAACGATATCGTTAGGACGTTGTTGCGTGTGACACCGAGATACGACTATGATAAATCGTTTGATCGTTGATCGCAGATTTAAGAACATGTTCTCAAATGAAACGATCCTCAATCAGCCAACCTGCTGCATCGTTCTGTGTGACACTGCGATAACGATGTCGTTCACGACTTCGCCTATTGACATCAGTGAACAAGTATCGTTCACTGGGTTGTGCGAACGATATCTGCTCGCTGGATCATTGGTGCATCGTCCACGATATCAACATGTGTGACAGCTCACTAATGATGTCAAAACGATGTCCTAACAACTGCGCGCTCATGAGATCGTTAATGAGATTGTTACAACATTGTAGCGGGTAACGGTACCTTAAGAAAAAACTATCAACTTTGACTCTGCATCATTTTTTTCACGATAGCAAAAAAGGAGCAAGAGTCACAACTGCCGGGACCACCATGAAAATGGTACAAGTAATCAGTTCAGAGGACTTGTGAATTAAGTGAACCACTAAATTATTTACCATAATACATGAAAAACATGCACGAGAGGGTTCACTCACTATGTTGAAAGTCAAACAGTACTTCAATTAGGGATCTTCCCAAATGGGTGACACCTGAACATGCAATGTTTCAAGGACACTGTCGCCCTTAAAGAACCCTTTAAATATTAATTGTCCATGGGTTACTACACCAACAAAAGTAAACATTGCTGGATGTTTTCAAGGTTAGCTTCAATTTCGTTAATTCAACTTGCAAATGCTAGGCCTTCAAAGTTTACCCTGAAGTTACTACTATTGGGGTTATGCTGTGCCAATATTGTTAGGCTGAATTGAAAGATGGGTGATTCTGAGCTGGAATAAGAGTCCTTAAGTGACCATAGACATAGAAGGTAGAAGTAGATTGATGTTGATTAACCATTGAACTGAGGGTTATCAAGGGAATAATTATTTTGCCAATGCACACATACAGTTAGGGCCAGAAATATTTGGACAGTGACACAAGTTTTGTTATTTTAGCTGTTTACAAAAACATGTTCAGAAATACAATTATATATATAATATGGGCTGAAAGTGCACACTCCCAGCTGCAATATGAGAGTTTCCACATCCAAATCGGAGAAAGGGTTTAGGAATCATAGCTCTGTAATGCATAGCCTCCTCTTTTCCAAGGGACCAAAAGTAATTGGACAATGGACTCTAAGGGCTGCAATTAACTCTGAAGGCGTCTCCCTCGTTAACCTGTAATCAATGAAGTAGTTAAAAGGTCAGGGGTGGATTCCAGGTGTGTGGTTTTGCATTTGGAAGCTGTTGCTGTGCCCAGACAACATGCGGTCAAAGGAACTCTCAATTGAGGTGAAACAGAACATCCTGAGGCTAAAAAAAAAGAAAAAATCCATCAGAAAGATAGCAGACATGCTTGGAGTAGCAAAATCAACAGTTGGGTACATTCTGAGAAAAAAGGAATTGACTAGTGAGCTTGGGAACTCTAAAAGGCCTGGGCTTCCACGGATGACAACAGTGGTGGATGATCACCGCATACTTTATTTGGTGAAGAAGAACCCCCGTTCACAACATCAACTGAAGTCCAGAACACTCTCAGTGAAGTAGGTGTATCTGTCTCTAAGTCAACAGTAAAGAGAAGACTCCATGACAGTAAATACAAAGGGTTCACATCTAGATGCAAACCATTCATCAATTCCAAAAATAGACAGGCCAGAGTTAAATTTGCTGAAAAACACCTCAAGAAGCCAGCTCAGTTCTGGAAAAGTATTCTATGGACAGATGAGACAAAGATCAACCTGTACCAGAATGATGGGAAGAAAAAAGTTTGGAGAAGAAAGGGAACGGCACATGATCCAAGGCACACCACATCCTCTGTAAAACATGGTGGAGGCAACGTGATGGCATGGGCATGCATGGCTTTCAATGGCACTGGGTCACTTGTGTTTATTGATGACATAACAGCAGACAAGAGTAGCCGAATGAATTCTGAAGTGTGCCGGGATATACTTTCAGCCCAGATTCAGCCAAATGCTGCAAAAGTTGATTGGACGGCGCTTCATAGTACAGATGGACAATGACTCCAAGCATACAGCCAAAGCTACCCAGGAGTTCATGAGTGCAAAAAAGTGGAACATTCTGCAATGGCCAAGTCAATCACCAGATCTTAACCCAATTGAGCATGCATTTCACTTGCTGAAATCCAGACTTAAGACAGAAAGACCCACAAACAAGCAAGACCTGAAGGCTGCGGCTGTAAAGGCCTGGCAAAGCATTAAGAAGGAGGAAACCCAGCGTTTGGTGATGTCCATGGGTTCCAGACTTAAGGCAGTGATTGCCTCCAAAGGATTCGCAACAAAATATTGAAAATAAAAATATTTTGTTTGGGTTATGTTTATTTGTCCAATTACTTTTGACCTCCTAAAATGTGGAGTGTTTGTAAAGAAATGTGTACAATTCCTACATTTTCTATCAGATATTTTTGTTCAACCCTTCAAATTAAATGTTACAATCTGCACTTGAATTCTGTTGTAGAGGATTCATTTCAAATCCAATGTGGTGGCATGCAGAGCCCAACTCGCGAAAATTGTGTCACTGTCCAAATATTTCTGGCCCTAACTGTATCCATGGTAGTCCATGTTGGCTGCTGTTACAGTCATTTACTCAGGCTACACAAGTTCAATAAGTGAGGCTAAAAGTCACACAGTGGGACAATCCTGGCAAAAAAATGTTCCTGGATGAAAGACGCTTTGTCCACATGTTGTAGAAAAAATGTCATCATGGCCAACTTAATTTCACATAGTGACAGTCTGCAATTGGTTGTCGAAATTTCACTTTACTATTATAGATGAGTGGATCTTTTGAAGCATGAATTTGCACACTCTTCTAAAAAATCAGACTGACAGTGAATACATTTGCTTGAATCTCAATACTAAAAAGCTTGTAATTGCTTGGAAAACACATATGGAGTGGAGAAGAGAGCAAGAGAGAGAACCCTTTTTACAATAAGAGTTTACATTCTATAGGAGAGAGGACTCTGCTCGGCATAAGAGCTTAGACTCCACAGGAGAGAAAGAAGGAACCCCCCGCGGACCATAGGAGCTTACACTCTATAGGAAAGAGGGAGCCTGCTTACCATAACAGCCTACACTCTACAGAAGAGAGAGAGGACCCCACTAACCATAAGATCTTACACTCTACCGGAGAGAGAGAGGACCCCACTGACCATGAGAGCTTACACTCTATAGGAAAGAGACCATAAGAGTTTACACTCTACAGAAGAGAGGACTCCATTGACCAAAAAAGCGTACGCTCTACAGGAGAGAGAGGACCCCACTGACCAAAAGAGCTTACACTCTAAAGGAGAAAGAGGGAGGACACCGCGGACCATAGGAGTTAACACTCTATAGGAAAGAGACTATAAGAGCTTACACTCTACAGAAGAGAGCGAGGATCCCACTGACCATAAGAGCTTACACTCTACAGGAGCATGAGATGGAAAGAAGGAGAAGACCTGCTGATCATTCAGATGTGCACACTACAAAAGTGAGAGACTTATTCAATGACTTTGGAGATTAAAATTGACTCTGCCATTCAAGCTGTCCTCCACTTGGACCTTCTGATCTGATGTACTTACTGCCACTTTACAAGGTGTGATGTCTGCTAGAAAGTGATAGCTGCAGGGCTTTATAGCAAAGCCCGTGCGGTCACATAAAACAATATTAACCTGTTGTTTGATGCTTGAGCAGTGTGGAAAGTGGTGCTGAGCAAGTTTTTTAGTTTTGTGAACTGCAAATCGAATATTAAAGTGATTGAATTTGCGGGAAACTGTAAATTTCAGAAAATTCAACTTAAGCTCAATCACTCTGCAGATCGATACGCTCATCTCTACCTGAAATTATCAGTTCAAAATGGGGATCTGAAGAACCTGTCCTCGAGGTTCCAGAGCACCATTGCCAGAAAAGTCAAAGATAGGAGGTGGCTTCATATATTGGAAATTATTATTATTTAATAGCCTTCAGCTCGATCTCAAGCCATGGTGACTAAATGGTTGAACACTCTGTAGGAAGACTGATCTTGTGCAACCTAGATAAGTCCACTGGGGTCTTCTCACCATTATCTTAATAGTATTAAGCCATTGGGTTGCTGGTCTTCCTCTTCACCTTGTTCCTTCTATTCTTCCTACCATGATGTCCTTCTCCAGTGATTGCTCTCTCCATATGATGTGTACAAATTAGGCAATTTGTAGCTTGGTGATCCTTGCTTAATCTTTTAATTTGTAAGAGCACCTTAAAGGGGTTATCTGGGATGTATGTAAAAAAAAATTGTGCCTAAGCACTTACAGGCAGGGGGATGCCACCTACCTACCTGTTGTGCCCAGCACCATTCATCGCAGGTCATGGCCAACATGGAGTGGTCCGAGACCTCTCCTGTTGGTGATCTTTCAGCTTCCGCTGATATCACGTCAACAGAGGGAGGACTTCCCCCCTCTGTCGACCAGCGTTAGAGCCGACATAACGATGATTGACAGCTGGCTCTCCCAATCAGGTAGCGGGGAGCTGTCTATCAATCAGCAGGAGACCAGTTGTCCCGTCCCTTCCACACAGCAGAATGGAAAAGCCGCCTCTGCTCTGTTTACTCCTCTATGCTGTCCCCGGCAGAAGTGGTTTGTGACCGCCCTGTGCTTGGGGTGAACAGCAGTGAACAGTCCAGTGCACAACAGGTAGGTAGGTGGCAGCTACCTGTCCTTAAGTGCTTAGGCACATTTTTTTTTTTTAAATAAAAATACTGGATAACCCCTTTAAGAATAGTATAACAGTACACCACAGTATACAAACGAAAACATTGTAAATGTTTTTGAGGAAAATCTATAATTTTGTATGAATTAAACTCCATCATTAGAAACTAATCAAGTTTAATTAATACATTAATTCCAACTTTGTAATAATGTGTGTGATACAATGCACCCTGAGGAAGTAAACGTTTTAAAAGCTGTATTAACGTTCTTCTCCTTCAATGTTTAAATTAAGAATTAAGCTGATAATCTGATGATGTAGAGATACATACGTACCTATAGGTCAACTACAGACTCATGCTCCATATGCTATGAGATGCCATATTTGCATGTTATATTTATAAACTTATTTGCATATCAAATACCATTTGAAAGTGGATTTATTGATTTTCAAAGGTTATCCTTACAAAAGGATATTGCCGCAATAGTCCGATGTAACATTTCATTATACTGGCAAATTAATTCATAGTCCACGTGCAACATCTGTGTTGCTGACAAGGTGGATAAAGACAGCGTATGTTCACCTTTTGAAGATCATTTCACACGTTACATATAGAGATGACCTACATTATAAGTTGGGAAAAGTTGTAAACACTTTCGTTTACTCATCCTATCCCAACAATGTCTAATAACATCTCCCAGCATCTCACATGATTTAGTGTCTGGACATAGTTTATAGGTTTTTTCTACAAATTAGTATGATAATTTAGAAAACTACATGAACAACACTTCACCAATGTGTGGTGATATTAAATCTCTTTCGATCACAATGAGCAGCAGAGCACCAGAAATCTAAATAAACAAGGGCAGTTTGCCGGGTTGTGGAGAGTCATAGTCTCGCCCAACGTGGACATTTTTTCCCATTTTTCAGTAAGTGGTAAAGTGAATGATGTGAATCAAATCTACAATTCATCCTAGTAATAAATATGCCATCATATTGTTATTTTGATGAAAAAAATAAAAAAGCTATGGCTGTTGGAAATAGGAAGAGAAGAAAAAAAACACAAAAACAAGAAATGGCCCGGTCATGAATGGATGAAGGTAAAACTGCCACCATTCCTGACATATTTGCTTTAGTAAATACAGGGGCGGACCTACCGTGATGCAGCTGGTTCAGCTGCACCAGGGCCCCAACCGGCTAGGGGGCCCCTCAAGCCTGCAGGGGGGCCCCAGCCACCCCCTGTAACCCGATGTCAGAGGAGAGGTTGCCACTCTGGCGCACTCTGCATGCACTCGGCAGCGCGGCTCAGCAGGTAGGAGAGCCGCAGCAGCAATAACGCCCCCCTGCACCTCGCCGCCAGCAAACACCCTCCTCAAGGACGGCCGGCAGCACCCCCCCCAACATGGCTGCAACAGGGCCCCCTGGGCTCAATTCCGCCACTGAGTAACTACATGAATACTTTGATGCGTGTTATCATTCCCCTTGTCAATATGGTGTGTCCTTAAGCCAATAAAGAAATAAAAATAATAATTTAAATATTAAAATATTATGCCTCACAGCAGCACAGCCAAAGTAATAGTTCTCAATAAGAGAAGTACAGGAGGACCCAAAAAAACTGGATACACACCCTGGTTTAAATTGCCTAGTTCTTTTTTTCCATATAAAAATGCCATCATCCCAATAAAAATCAATTTCAGACTTTTTCAGCATTAAATGTCACCAGTACCTATAGAAACCCATTGAGAAACAAACTGAAATCATTTTGAGGGGGGCAGATAATAGCTAAAATAATGTGATTGCGTAAGTGTGAATGGAAGCAGGTGGACACTGAAGGCACCAATTGTAGTTGTGTAATGTTTGCATTTCTGAATTGTTAATTTCCCTGTGTGTTGCATTATTAACCACCGGCAACAAGAGGTCACTGTTTTCCTTTTTCAGCCTTATATAGACTCTTGTTTGGAAAGGACAGGGTTAATACCTAGTCAGCCAGAAAGGAGGAGGTGTGATTGGGACTGGTTTGAGTCAGTTCCTTTTTCAAAAGCTATTAGGGCCTTTTCACATCAGCGGTTTTCACTGATGTGCCACAGATCTGGCATGTGGCACTGCATCTGCTGGATCTGCCGTCTAACGGCTGACTTCCAGCCCAGATCCGGCAAGCCCATGCATTGTCTATGGGGCTTGTGGTCGGTGCGGCAAGTGTGGTTACGCCGGATGCAGCAGATCCGGCACTTGCAGCTGCAAAAAAACCCTGCTGCTTGCAGCTTTTTTTTTCGCGGCCTCAAGTGCCGAATCCGGCCGATCCAGCGTAACCGCACTTGCCGCACCAGGACCGCAAGCCCCATAGACAATGCACGGTGCTTGCCAGATCTGAGCCGTAAGTCGACCGTTAGGTGGCAGATCTGGCGATACGGGCCACCTGCCGGTTCTGCCGTACATGAGCAAAAAACGCTGATGTTTAAGGAGCCTTAGAGATACACCTGAGAACAGAAGACCAGTGTCGGATGTGTGTGGCCAGTTCATGGGAGCAAGGTACAATAAGACCCTTTAGTGGTGACAGAGATTGACTATACAGCAAGGGGGTGACACCTATTAAGAGGAGACTATTGTGGAGTGAATCCAGTGTTGTCAAGTCATGGAATAATCTCAGAAAGTCAAAGGGATCTGCCAAGCTGAGAACACAAGAGGGAAGCAGCTATAGGAGTGGCCATTGTACGGGGTCACAGCCAGTAGACTGGATACAGGGTTCACAGTGCAACACCTTAACCCGTGTGGCCCTGTATCCGCAGGATGGTGTTTCACCTTTGTCATACTGCCTGTTTAACTATCACAAGCAAAGTGCCATTGCTTATAACCACAATGCATGTGCCTTTGTATTATGCAAAAGGTACCCTTTGTACCACTGTTTGTCTTTAAATAAAGAGAACTTATTTTTAATAACTTGACTGGTTTCTTTAACCTATATACAAAGGGGTATGCTAACAGTGCAATCAGCCTGAATATAAAGGTGTTCACTGTAGCCATACCACCATGCACACACACCCAATTCTCTGTAGCGTGCTGGGGTTTTAAAGGAGAAGAACTCACCCATGGCTACCATCCCATGGCACGTTACATGAACACCCGCTTATAATTTTAGAAGTGCTTGTGTTCTGAACTCATGTTAAATAGTAGTCAGTAGAAGGCTATCATCATTTACAGTGATTCTGATTAGCCCCATATAAGTGTTGCTGTTCTTGTAGGATTTGTTCTGACATTTTCTTAGTTGCATTTAAGGCCTTTTACATGCTGCAACTTTCCAGCGATCACGACCACGATCCAACCTGGCTGAATTGATACCCCAAATGATGTCTACCATATAGACATTGTAGTATCGCAGCCTGGAGACCTCTCTACTATGATCCGCAAACCATCACTCTCAGGAACAAAGTAGCAATGGAACAAAGGACAGAAACGCTACTAAGTTACCTTCTTTTCAGTCAAAGCTGCCCAATCAGAACGCAGAAGAGGGCAACAATCGGAGCTGAGGGGGCGGTAAAGGCAACGCAAAAGCACGCCTACGTGGCTGGGTTCAAAATCGCTAATGATGTCGTTGTTAAGGTGTCAAATACACCAATGCACACTGCCCTGCAGGAGTGCGATGACCAAAGAATTGTCCTGAATGATTTGTAACGATCAACGATCTCACAGCGGGGGCCAGATCTCTGATGCGTATCACACACCGCGAGGTCGCTGGCTAGATCGCTGTTACATCACAAATCCTGTGACGTTTCAGCGCCATCGTTAGCGATGTTTCTGTGTGTGAAGTACCCCTTAGAGCAAAGTCATGGTCTGTAAACAGCTTACAGCACAGCAAGGTAATCTCATTGTTGAAAGTTATTAATCAGGAGAAGGTAAATAAAATTCTGAGGCATTAGATAAACAATGGAACACATTTTGAAACGTGGCTTAAATTTGGCATAAAAGTAACATTATTAGAACTGGACATCACTCAAAAATGTACACAAAAACAAGAAGAGAGTTGGCCATAATTATAAATGGTATGTTTGGCACAAAACCAATGTTGTGCCAAAAGAACACTATACCCACAGTGGAGCATAGTAGAGGCAGCATTATGCTTTGAGGCTCTGTTTCAGCATCTATATCTTAACCTTAAGTCAAGCTTGGGGAAATTATGAACATTTCCTTATATCAGATAATTTTGGATCAAAACCTTTACAACTCTGTTAAAAAGCTGAAAATTAAAAGGAATTTCACTTTTTATCAAGACAATGACCTTAAAAATAACTCCAAATCTACAAAATAATGGCTACACCAGTAGACGTTCAGAGTTTTAAAATGGTCCAACCAGAACCCAGAACCGAATCCAATTGGAAATCTGTGGGTGACCTGTAGAGGGCGCTGCGCACAGGAGATATCGTTACAATCTGAAAGATTTGGAGTGCGTACCACTGCAAAATAAGAGGGAGCAATGACTGCCAATTCTAGATGTGCCGTGCTGATAGACTGCTACCAAAACGACTGAACACTGTCAGAAATTCAAAGCGTTTTTCCATAAAGTATTAGTAGGTGTACATATTTATGCAAACATGTTATTTTAGGTCTTTATTTTTCTTTCTACCACTGAAAAAACATTCAGTTTATTTTTTAATTGACTATATTTATATGTATGTATGACATAATTATAGATTTATAGATACATATACGGTACATATATATATAGTATATGTATATTCTATAAATATATCTATAATTTATATATATATATATATATATATATATATTATATTTAATAATATATATATATAAAAAATATATATATATATATGTATATATATACACACTTCTATCCTTTGACGGCATACTGGAATATCAGCAAAGCAGAACTGTGTATATTGTAGAGAAATTCAGGAAAAATCCTGCCATTTGTCAGGGCCGATCTCGTCTTTGTGTGTCATTCACCCAAGGCAGCGTTCACAATCCTTACACTGAAGCTGGCCGTAGACATGAGATTTCTGTTAGTGGATCAGACAGGTTGCATTTCAACCCTTCTAATCCTATTGTTTTCCCCAAGCTAAGCAGTACCAGAGCTGTCTGGCAGCCTTTTATCCTGACCACCATTTACCCCAGCTCCTGCCATACAGATTTCCTTTCCGGTTTTGTGTATAAATCTTCTAAACCTCTATACATGGCTTCACTATTTTCTGGTTCGCCTCACCTATTGGACTCCTTCTATGCTTCTCTCCTTTAAGTTTGCAGTATCATTTTTTTTCCTTGTTATTACTGAACAGTTTGTTTTAGTTTTTTCAATCCTTCTCCTGATTACTTCAATAAAATGCATAAAGACAGGTTATGACAGATCCCATAAAGCACCACTCCAGTAAGTTTTCTTTTTCACCTCTTGAGCGTGTTTTAAACCTAAGTCCCCTGCTACCATTGTTATATTTATCCTCCAACGTTTTCATCCTTTATCAATGCCATCTTGTGTCCGTAACTTCTGATAGTCCAGAAGTCAGAACCAAGTTGTAAGCTCTCAATACAACTCTATGAGAGCCTGAACGAAGCTTTATTAGAGGTGTATTGAGTTGTGACCTCAGGCGCGCTTCATGAAACACTGGAGCTACTGGTAGGTCACAAATCACTGGAGACCAACAAGAGTGATGCTGGAAACTGATGAAGATGGTGGCAGGTGAGTATAAGACTGGGGTTAGAGGACTTTGATTTAAAGCATTGCTCCACGATGCAATAAAAAAAATTAATGAAGTGGTGATTTTAGAAATGGAATTGATGATGATTGACTGATCCATCAACCGATGCAGAAGAATCAGATGTTTTTGTTACAAACTACACAAAGAGCAGCATCTTGATCTCAGTATTTATTTGTCAGTTTGATACTGATTGGAATAGTACACTTTCCCTTAGGCCCCCTTCACATTATGATTTTTTGGGATCCGTGGCTATCTGTTGTAAAACGGATAGCCACAGATCCATTTGGCTGCCATGTAACCTTTAGGCACGGATGGGTCCTATATGACCATCCAATTGTGTCCAAATTGTCACGGATCCAAATCGAAGACTGCTGCAATTTTGGGCACTGAGGACCAAATCAGACAGAATTGGATCCGGCGTGGTCCACGGCAAATAACATGGGGGCCTATGGAGCGCGGATCCGGGAAAAAACAGGAAAAAAGCGATCAGTTTTGGTGGCGATTTATACCACTCAGCTGATGCAGTCATGTGACACATCAGCTGATCGGGTTGCCCCGCCCCTTCCCGGTCAGTTGATTAAGGTCCTTCAGCCATCGGAGGTGGATGCCTTGCATTGCGGGACACTCGGCGGAGAGGTGAGCATTTTTTTTTTTTATTTTTAACCATTACTTTCCCTTTTGCAATGTATGTAGACACCACTTGCTTGAGCTTTGCAGGCTCGGGCTCCTCCCAGCTCTTTCTGTGTCCGGATATGTCAAAATCATGGATTCGGACACAGAAATATCATCCGGAGGTACACATCCGGACCTGTCTGTTCCTGCCCATGGGGTCCTGCAAAAAACAAAATCCACACGCACAGGAAAAAATCATGATGTGAAGGGGGCCTTAGACAGAACTTTATGTGAATTTATTGCACTTAATGTTGTGAGTTACAATAATCATGTTATATTTCAGAGAAAAACAACTTTTTGAACAAAGGACAATCCATTAAGAAATGGAAAGTCTCCAAACTTGTAATTGTTTTCTGAAATGGCACCTTTCCAATAACAATAACAAACGATGAAGATGGTCCAAGTTCCTAGCCTAATGCAAACAGATTTACTTACTTGACCAATAGTGTTTTCATTAATGATTACACAATGCTACACAATGAACACATCATTCATAGCATGACTCAAGTTTTAAAATAAAGTCAAATGTGTTGCCATTTGGCATTGGGAAGCAACCTGTATCTCCAATAGAAAAATAGGGGCGAGAGAGAGGCAAACCAAAAATATTTAATCTATGCCCTCTATATCTCTATAGATACCAATACATTTATAATAAAAACATTTACAGCTGATATCTAAGTGGAAAACATTTCTCCTTGTGGAGATTGATATACCAATCTGGCATGCAGTGGTGAGTAGACATAAAGCCTCAATGCTCTCCTGGGAAATATGCAAATTGTCTCTTTAGGGAGGAAGTAGACAAACTCTAGTGTCACCTATCAGAAGTGGCAATCCTAAAAGTCAAAATAGACTCTTTAATGAGTATTGTCATATGACTTAAGGGCCCGTTCCACGCTACAATATCGTTAACGATATTGTTTGTATGACAAAGCTTTCTGGGTGGAGCAACGACGTCGTAACAACGTTGTTGCGTGTGGCAAGTAGAAACAATCAACGATAAGTCGGCTGATCGTTCATCGGAGGTTGGTGATCAGGACCTTAAACCAAGCAATGATTGTCCGTTCAACCTGCAGCATCGGTGTGCGTGACACCTTGATAACGATGTCGTTAATGACTACGCCTATTCAGAATTGAAGGACATAGGTGATCAAACGACCGCAAGTATCGTACGCTTGTCGTGGCATTGTTGCAGCCTCGTTAAAGATATCTGTATGTGTGACATTTCACTAGTGATCATTGAACGATGTTCAAGGGATGTAGGTCAAGTCAGATTGTTGTTCGGTTCGCCGACACATTGAATCGTGTAACCCGGGCTTTAGGGTTTATGCCAGATCAGAACACCAATTTGCAGACACGGTGTTTCAGGATGATTGCCCTTTGTCATTGCAATGTATGAGATCTGACCTGGCTAAATGAGATTGGTGTGTTAATATCCAAAAGGAGAAAAGCTTTCCACTTAGACCCGCCATAGCCTCTCATACAGCCAGATCAGATCCCATACTTTGTACTGACGAGGGGCAATCACCATGAAACACCATGTCTGCAAATTGGGGTTCTGATCTGGCATAAATCCTAAATCATCGTTACAGCTGATAGAGACTTTCTAATAAGTAAAGGAGACATTTTTAACCCAGTATCTGAGCAATGGTGGGTGGAGATGCCAGCTATAATACTTTCTCCAACACAACATTGCCAGTAGACACTGATCACCAGAAAGCCCAGGACTTGGATTTTTACTATCACCCATATTAGGTTTGTGAGGCACCGCTGGCATGATCCCCATGGCCGGGGCGCATCACATGCAGGATCAGGGTATGATCCTGTTCACACTGGCCGGTTTGATAGTGGATGACGCTGTTTGAACCTATCCTGAACACAATGAGGTTTAATGTGACTAATGAGTGGCTCATGAGATCAAGGAAGCCCTGAGGAAAGGGATGTAATGAGTGATTGCTGACAGCCCAGGTGGGTGTGTCAGGAGGGTGTGTCCGGAGGAATAGCAGCCCAGCTGGTTGAGTCAGAGTGGGTGTGGCAGGGACGATAAGAGCCTGCCAGCTGAGTGATTGGAGATTCAGATGGAAGCTGAGACTCATGCTGAGAGATGATTACCAGCCAGAGAGCAGAGCAGTCCAGTCCAGAGCTCTGTGTGCCTGGAATAATGGGAGCATGCTAGCTCCATGCCGGTGCCTAGGTCCGGGGTCGTGGCAGCACCTGGAAGGGGAAGCTATGACTGAACCTGGTGGATACTGGTCCGGGCGTGGGGTGAAACACGCCCGGGAAAGGAACTCGTGGGGATGCCTGGTGGATCCTGTGATACAGGTAGCGAGACCCGGATCCGTGCCCGATAAGAAAGCAGTTCTCAAATGCTTGTGTGAACTGTGCACCTGGTGTATGAAATGTGCCAGGCGGGCATAGCCGCCCGAGGTCCGACTAGAAAGTCAGTGAGGGACCTGTGTTAACTATATGTATATGAGGGCTTAGGTAAAGGCCCTGAATGAGAAACAATGGCCTATATGTAGGAGCCATGTATAACGATGTGGAGAGAGAGTAACCCAGCTAGTGTGGATGATATTGAAGGATTTCCGTCCCTGTGGGACGAGAGGGAGGCTTGCCCTGCTGCTTGCAGAGGGTACCCGTCCCTCAACCACGGCCTCTAATGGTGTGGGTGTGCCTGTGGTGCCAGGCACAGGGGTAATAGGGCTCCTAGAAGGGTAGCCATGGCTGATCCGTTAGGGTGCTACTCAGACGCAGGGTACAGTCGTCGACCTGGAGACCTGCCATGAGATGAGATGGAGGTTTGGTGGCGACTGGTGGCCCGTACCGTGGTGAGTAGGCCATGGTGACGCATGGTTAGCCCGGATTCTAAGGTTTGCCAATCCCTGTAATGGACCATGGAGGAGCCACAGTCCATGGATGTATTATGATGGGCTGTGAGCGGGTGTAAGGATGCATGGGATCCATGGATAGTGTATGATGGATCACATGTGGTATGTAAGGTCCCGGTCAGGCAGGAATCCTGACTACGGGATATATATATATGGAGTCATCAGGCTGGGTGACAAAAGCCAGGCGGCAGGTACCGCCATTGGGACCCACATCCCTGTTATGAACCCAGAGGGGTCATCGTTGAAATGTAACTTATGTATTTATGTGTAAAGTGTATATAGGCCGGAGGCCGTAGCTACCACGGGAGCAAGTGTTAGAGCTCCAATGGGGAGAGAGGTGGTTACCGGTCCCGGGTTACAAAAATGGTATATGTGCAATGTTATATGTAATATCAATGTATTATGTGACATGTATGTGTTAAATGTTAAATATACTAACCCGGTTATTGATGCTGTTGAGAAATAAACGGGTAGTAACGTGAAAAATTATACACATGTGTTGGCGTCATTACGCAGCAAGCGAGTCCCCCGGCTCGCTACCTCACAGGTTACACATTGGCTCAATGCCTTCCAACATGTAATGCCACAAATTTGGAGAGTCCAGAAAAATCAGTTCCTAATCAAGATGCTACCGGCAGTAATCATTGTCATATTTCTGCGTTACCATCTCAGAGGTGTGGTACTTGTGGAACCTCCTCATTGGTTCATATACCTTGGATTACACATTATAAGGCGCCCATCTCCAACAATCTGCTTAGTGGAACCCTCACATTACCTCCCATTTTAAAACATAACACCATCACCATAAGAACAGGCAATTAATTAGATTTTATCTAACAGAAAAGTAGTAGCTAATTCCAATGGGACTTTTCAAAATTCATGTAAAACCAAACATAAAAAAAGAAAGAGATAGAAGAGGAAGCAAGATACAGAAATCATCTGATGTCCCTCTAAGGCAACCTCACACACATACAGTGCTCACCGCTCAGCACTGTGTTGGGGTTTCAGTACAGATCCCAGAAAACCAGGATTCCAATGGAAACACTGACATAACCCCGATGAAGCCATCCACTATTATGAATCCAATGGATTTGCAGTGTTTGTCTTTTTCATACATGCTCAACAGCATGGAAGCCTAACATTGCTGGAAAGGAGGCCAGACATTGTTATAAATGACTCTGCCAGTCTCATAATGTTGAATTGCTTCATAGGAGCTCTGTCGGTATTTGTCGGAATCCTGTTTTTTTGGGGAACCTGACAGAAACCCTTAAGTGGTGCTCAGCAGAAAACCAAATAATGACCAATCTTCCAATGAAGACTCCAAGAACAACTAAAATCTTTCAAACTGTCAAAACAGGAGTTAATTTTTTTTTCACTTGAGAAGGACGACGGATAAGAACTCCTGTTATCATCACTTACGAAGATTATGTCAGCAACACAACCCATCTAATGTGCTTTATCCAACTGGATCCAAGAAATGCAGCACACTTGCCTTCCTTTTTCTGAAAACAGGAGTTTTGTCTCCTTTAATTGGCTCTATGTATACAGACCACCAGGGGCGAAAAGTACAACAGAAGCAGGGGTTGCAATAGCCCAAAGGTCCCAAACAGTAGCCTTGGCCTATAGAAAAAGACTATTGCTATGAAAGATTTGCAATAATTGGGGCCCCATTAGAGCGTTCACGTCGGGGAACATGAGCTTCAAGTTACGCCACTGTTGACTAATTTGATGTATTCAAGACATAATGAGAACACCGGGGCCACAGCTCATTGTGATATACTTTTACCAAGAGCTGTATCTTCTCAATGCAACTATTTGCCTTTTGAAGGTGCTTAATTATAATATATTACACTAGTAGGCACAGGTCTTATTCCTTTTTGTCTCCTCTGATTAGAGTCTGGATTGTTGTTACCTGCAGCTCATTGTGAATGTTAAGAATTCATACAGCTCCTTCCAGCATTGGTTATCTTTCCTTGCCAACTTAATACTCATAGACTTTTTTGAAGAGATTTGCTCACCACAGTTGATGCGTTTTTTATGCAAAAGATTTTTTTTAGTTTCCCAGTATTGTATGTATATAAAAAAATGATCATCTGCCTTTTACCAACATCAATAGCTCTCACACATTGAGTATCTTAAGTATAAAGAAGAACAAGGAGTCATGATCTCAATATTACATGATTGCATGAAGAGATAGGTTAGTTTTCCAAGATGTTTGGAACAACCTCCCTGCTGAGTTCCTCCACAAGTGTAATCTAGAAGAACCCATGCTGCTTTGAAGCCAATGGACAGTCAAACCAAATACTGATTTAATTTCCATTTTTTTGATTCATTTACTTTGTATTTTGTTAATTGATAAAAATAAACTATCAACATTTCTATTAATGAAAGAATTTTTACTCTGCAGCACTTTTTAACACTTATTGTCCTGGAAAAAGGTATAAATCCATGCGATATCTCTCTGAGAGGAAATATATCCATTCATCCTTACACACTGAATACATGGGATCAGTTGAAATGGTGAGTTGAGAAGAATTAAGTTGAAAGAGGGCCCTTCATTAAAACGAGGAACCCCCGTGTGTCAACAAGTACGGTAATTACAACTGATAAGGGAGACAGCCAGTCTGAATTTTGGGAGACCTACCTTTCCTGCTTCATCAGTGTGCTGTCATCAAAGGAAATTGTCAGTTTGGCACTAGAGAAAAATTATAAATATTGGGGTGTGCATAGGTCTTGCAGTTATGGGAGATATATCTTTGACACAACAAGCACCACATTAAAAATATGCATATTTTTTCATAACTGTAAAACATCCCTATCAGCCCCAAATTAATATTGACCAGATACATAACAATAGCCACACCATGTTTCCTATTTATGAACAAACAAATTAAGGATAGGAAATATGACAGTAATATTTACCACCAGGAAACCCCAAGGCGGAGATGTCCTGGGAGTTGAAGATTCATAATTTTCTATAAATTGCCACATCCATGACCCACCCTGTCATGAATCACCAGAGGGGAAATATATGTGGGTATAACGTGGGTTAATAAAAGCAGATGACAGATTATAATCTGTTAGTCTGTGGAGCATACAGATTGTATTGTAGTTGGGTTTATTTTCTTTCTAAGGAGTCCCTCCTTCCCTAAACTTGAGAAACCATCACTGTGGCATGAGTTTTAGTAAGATTCTCTGTTTATCCTTTTTTTAACAGAATTGTCTATATTGTATTATTTAGATTTTTTTCATCTTATATAATTTCTATTAACCCAACTGTTGGCCTAATGCATATTGATCTGTATGTATTGCAACAACTATTGTTTGTTTAATATGATGTGATTTTATGTCTGCATGCATATTGTTCAGATGTCAACAAAGTTAAAAAAAAAAAAAAAAAAAAAAAAGGTCCTCAGTCAGAGACAGGATGTCCCTCCCCCTGCTCTCAGCATGCACATTCTAGTGTGGAACTAAAGCTGAAGGTTGCAGCAGATCTCTCTCTCCCTCTCCAGAAACCAGATTGATCCTATTCTCATGTTATAAGCTGGATGTTGTTAATTCTGAATAAATGAACATTCTCTGTTGCTCGCTGTGGCACATCAGCTGATTAACGCGCTGCTAACACCAACCTCCTCTTTTGGAATAAATGTATAAAATGTAATACTTCATTCCGCTCGCTTTATAAACCATTACCCAAATAAGGCAAATATTACCAGGTAACTGGTGTTGAATTTACCTGTAAAAAATGATTGGGGGGTGGCAACAAGTATTTTTCTGGGGTTATTGTGGAACTTGGCAGTGACGGTACCGAGGTATTGTGGTGCCCCACATGGTCAGGCTCACAGTGGGGTATTGCACCCATAAAAGAGGTGTAATTTTCCCCAGCTGCAAGTGGATTCTAGGTTGGTGGGTGGGACCCATTCCTGCACTCCCAATTAGAAAAGGAGTGGGAGGTTACCCGGGAGGGAGATATATTCACCTCTAGGGGGAACAAAGGAGATCAGTCAGTAGGACAGAGTAGTCAGACAAGGGGCGTCTGAGAGTCGGGACAGTCGGAGGAGGAGGAAAGGAGGAGTGTGGAGCGAGGAGGAAGGTTTACCCGAACAGCTCTACTCTGATCCGGAGGGAAGAAGAGAGAGGATTCTGAGGGGATCCTGAGAGAGGGTGTCTGATGTGCGGCGTCTGGGCCCTACAGAGAAAGGGGGAACCCCAGCGTGGAGCGACCATACTCCAGGGAATTCCCCAGTCCACCACAGGAACTCCGGACCGAGGAAACGGCCAGAATTCACCTCAGAAAGTCGTCAACTGGCTGATGTGGTCTGTTCATCGGCTGCGGCACCCTGTTAGATGGAGCGGCCTTCCTGCTTCTTCAACACGAGGGAGGGGAGCCCCAATACTACCTACACGGAGCCATTGGGTATAGATTCATCCTAGGCAGGGAAGAAAGAACACAGGTTCATCAACTAAGGTTTACCATGGGTTCCACCATACTACCTGTCATCCACTTGCAGCCACCCGTAGAGCTACCAGTTTGAATACCATCTTGCTGAACTGTGGACTCTGTATTTTGCTGCTGAATGTTTACAGTAAAGTACCCAGGAGAAAGTGACTTTGCCTGTGTGTGGTTATCTTCATCAACCTGTTTGCTTACAGGAACGCTGCCCCAGAGGCCCAGCTCCACCTGTAGGGAGCTTTGCCAACTCAGCCGCATTACCATCGACCTCCAAGGACTCTGGCGGTGCTGGTGAGCCATCACCAGATACTACAGGTGGCGTCACATGACAAACTGTAATCCCCTATACATAACCCCCTTATTGAAGTGTCACCCAGGCCACGGACTCAGGCACTGCCACCCGTGACGTCCCCGTGCAAGCACCCACTGAGCCTGATACCCGAGTACCCCAGGGCCTGGGGCTCGACAGTATATATATATATTTCATGCTCTGTAACTGATGATATATCTACAATGCCCTCAATGAAAGTGACTCAATAATAGGCATAACAGTGGAAAAACCCACGCCTAGTTTACTGATTCTCTGTCAATTGTCGTGACGATAAGGGGGCAGCAGAGGGCTATTCCATGACACCTGCATAAAACGTTTGCATAAATAAAATATAGATAGATAGATAGATAGATAGATAGATAGATAGATAGATAAAAAAAGAAAATGGATTAACACAATGGCCACACAGTGGTGGGTGCAAGGCCTCCCAAACATTCATCTAGTTCTAAAACATAGAGAAAAATGTAAAGTAGGCAGCACTCCAAAGGTTAAAGAAAACAAGGTGACTTAAATTAGCCCATGTGACACAGACAGACACACAGACAGTCAAATAGATCTTGCTTTACTCCTACTTTTAAAAAGTTTAAAAAATATGATCTGCTTGGTGAACTGTGAATAATAATGTAAAATATTTGGCCTTGTTTTATTGCTGCAAAATTTAAAGTGTGCAAATATCTATGCCAAATACATTTGCAAGAATCCAAATATTCAGCGAATCTCCTGTCTCCCTTTACGGGAATAAAAGAAGATTATTTAAGAGCCTTTAAAGATTTGCCAGCATCAGCATATGCTACATTGCACTTGTTATATAATACATTTTGCACAAAGCTTAATTTCATAATTGAGAATCTGGAATGAGAAATGTGTCCATTTTCATTATTTATATTTTAATAAGGCTTTTTTTTTCCGTCCATTCATTTTATGCCATCAACAGCAACAATAATTAGCTCTCCAGTGTGCGCTATACAAATACTATTTGCAATGTTTTATGCTAATGCACTTTGCCTGTAACCATGAAAATGCATCAAACTTCAAAACAGTCTTTGGAAAAAATTTAGCTTAATTACAAATACACACAGATTTTTTTCTAAGAACTGCAAATAATTTTGTTTTACTTTTAATAGAGGACAATATATTTCATTGGGTCTTATACATTGCTTTTGCCAAGTCTCACCCAAAAATATGGATGTCACTATGCTAGGTAATGCCCCTTCATTTTGCTTACTCAGTTCAGACATCTGAAGCATACATTGATGGTTTACCAGAAACATTGGTCAGCTGTAAACCATCCTTCAATACTTCTTTAAAGGGAACTTATTGGAGATGAGTGAATTTATTCCAGTGGAACGGAATCCTGCTCAATTATACAAAAATCTGTATTCTGGAGAATTTGGATTTTCTGCAGTTTTATTCATGCAAATTCAGTAAAATAGTGAGAAACAGTGCGCAGAGGAGAAGAGACACAGCACATAGGAGGGAGAGACACAGCGCACAGGAGTGAGAGACACAGCACATAGGAGGAGAGACACAGCACATAGGAGGAGAACACAGCGCACAGGGAGAGAGACACAGCACATAGGAGGGAGAGACACAGCACATAGGAGGGAAAGACACAGCACAAGGAGAGGACAAGCACAAGAGGGAGACACAGATGGAGGGAAGAACACAGCACATAGGAGAGAGAGACACAGCACATAGGAGGGAGAGACCACAGGCACATAGGAGGGAGAGACACAGCACATAGGAGGGAGAACACAGCGCACAAGGAGAAGAGACACAGCACATAGGAGGGAGAGACACAGCGCACAGAGGAGAAGAGACACAGCACATAGGAGGGAGAGACACAGCCACAGAGGAACAGCAAGGAGAGAGACACAGGCACAGGAGGGAGAGACACAGCACATAGGAGGAGAACACAGCGCAGAGAGGAGGAAGAGACACAGCCAAAAAAACAAGGAGGGAGAGACACAGCACACAGGAGGAGAGAGACACAGCACATAGGAGGGAGAGACACAGCACACAGGAGAGAGAGACACAGCACATAGGAGGGAGAGACACAGCGCACAAGGAGAGAGACACAGCACATAGGAGAGAGACACAGTGCACAGAGGAGAAGAGACACAACACATAGGAGGGAGAGACACAGCACACAGGAGAGAGAGACACAGCACATAGGAGGGAGAGACACAGCACATAGGAGAGAGAGACACAGGCACATAGGAGAGAGAGACACAACACAATAGGAGGGAGAGACACAGCACACAGGAGAGAGACACAGCACATAGGAGGGAGAGACACAGCACATAGGAGGAGAGACACAGTGCACAGAGGAGAGAGACACACACATAGGAGGGACGAAAAACACAGCACAAGGAGAGGAAACAATAGGGGGAGAGACACAGCACATAGGAGGGAGAGACACAGCACATAGGAGGGAGAACACAGCACATATGGAGGGAGAAGAACAGCGCACAGGAGGGAGAGACAGCGCTCATAGGAGGGAGAGACACAGCAAATAAGAGGAAGAGACACAGCACGTAGGAGGGAGAGAAACAGCACATAGGAGGGAAAGACACAGCGCACAGGAAGGAGGAGAGGCAGCACACAGGAGGGAGAGACACAGCACATAGGAGGGAGAGACACAGCACATACGGTAGGAGGGAGAGACACAGCGCACAGAAGAGAGAGACAGCGCACAGGAGGGAGAGAAACAGCGCACAGGTTAGAAGAGACACAGTACACAGGGGGGATAGACACAGTGTAAAGTAAGGAGATATACAGGGGAGAAGAGACATAGTGCACAAGGGAGAAGCTACCACGCACAGGGGGAGAGACACAGCATATGGGAAAGAGAGACACAGTGCACAGAAGAAAATACACAGTCCACAGGGGAGAGATACAGCACACAAGAGATGGGAAAGACATTGCACAGTACGGAGATACTCAGCGCACGGGGAGGGAGAAACACAGTGCTAGGGGAGAAGAGACAAAGCACACAGGGGGGAGAGAAACAATGCACAGGAGAATAGAAGCCGTGCTCAGGAGGAGAGACGCAACGCATGGGAGGAAGAAACACAGCACATAGGGGATATGCGACAGTGCACAGGAGGAAGAGACCCAACACACAACCTGGAGCAAGCCCTGCTAGTACTCATCATTTTATAAAACTTTTGAAATGTCAAAAATACATCAGAAGTTCTGATCATTGGACTCTGTGTGCTGAGACTCTCACTGATTGACAGAACGAAGGAGCAGAACGGATCAGCTGAGTCATATGACTGATCGGCTTTGCTCATCACCTCATAACGAGTGTATGAGTAAGAACTGACCTTTATCAATGAAAAGGTTTAACATTATGACATGCCTAAAGTTATAAAACCATACAGCTATCATTAAAATTAATATTCAAATTATTGCAGTGTAAATACAGTGAATATACATAATGGACTCTCACAGATGCTAGGTAATTACCGTATCACCAATACACCAATCACACTGATCTTATGCAGAGGCAGAGATAGAGTGATATCAAAAGTTACAGTTGGCCTTTGGAGCTCAACAACCACAGCTAAGATAGAACACCAGAATCATAGGAAATATAAGAATTTAGCTGCACGTATCATTAAAGTTCTGTTGAATGTTATGGAACATGTAATCTATGACTGTTGTAATGATGACCAATGATTGCCACTTTCAGACATATTTTTTATTAAATGTTACACCTCATTCATCATTTTTTATTGTAATTGATAAACAAAAAATGTCAATTTTCATCAGTGTGTTAGATCAAATGTTCAGTTTTTATTACAGGCATAAAAAAATCTAAGCATATGTAACCCATTAAAGGGAACCAACCAGCAGCATTTAGGGCTATAAAGTGAAGCCAGTGCCTTACAGGTTCTAGGATACTGAACGCAATCATACCTTTACTTCAATGATTCCATGTATGATTGCAGAGAAAACTGTTATCAAACATTGGGAAACAAGTGCAGCAAATTAGCATAAGTGAAGCGCAGGGAGGTTGGATTTCTTTGTATTACTCTCCTGTTTGCTCTAAGCCAAACTCTTCCCCCTCCCTCTTTTCCACCCTCCATGCCTCTCAGTATATACCACCCCAGGACACCTGACATTGTGCATGGTGATAGCACAATGTGAGGCTCCTATGTGGCTGAGCTCAGCCCTCCCTCATCTGCATGCCTGCTGGCTTCCATGGGTACTCACTGCTTCTCAAGTCACCGGAGTGCATGACAAAGGCCCCTTCTCTCCAGTCTGCGCATCCCCGGTTTCCGCTCCTGGATGTTCCTGCTGTCTACGTCTGTGAGGAGAGCGAGGACATGCAGACTGGATGGGGCAGGGCCCTCTCCTGCTCTCTGGTGACCCATGGAAGCCATCAGGCATGCAAACGAGGGAGGGAGTGCTGATCTGAGCCACATAAAAGCCTGACATTATGCTATCACCATACACAATGTCAGGTGTCCCAGGGCTGGTATATACTGACAGGCGAGGGTAGGCAAGAGGAGAAGAGGGAGGGAGGAGGGTTTGGCTTAGGGCAAACAGGGAAGTAATACAAAGAAACCCAACCTCACATACTGACGCTGTGCTGCACTTATGCTATTGTGCTGCACAGTGTTCCCGATGTTTGATAACAGTTTTCTCTGCAATCATACATGTAATCATTGAAGTAAAGGTATAACAGTACAAAGTATCCCATTGCCTGTAAGGCACTGGCTTCACTTTATAGCCATAAAAGCTGTTGGTTGCTTCCCTTTAAGCAGTTAAAGGGAACCATCATCTAGAATACTGTATACAAGTCCCCAATCTGATTTGTATAACATAAAAAAGACCCATTATTATACTCAGTTATTGCGAGGTCTGGTCCAATGGGTGTCACTGGTCTTGATCTGGCATCTCCTCTCTTCTTGTTTAGGGAGAATGACATCACATCATCAATATGTGGCACCCCAGGGTTCATGTGCCACAGTAACACAAAAAGGTTAAGTGCCCACACAACCCACAACACTACACTAGCGCTTTCAGGCCAGAAGTGGGAGCTAAAGCTGCTTCCCTATATATTCTGGTATGGAGAAGAAGTGGCAGTTAGTTCAGTGCGGGGAAGCACTGAGGAAGAAAGACCTGGGTGTAACCCCACGGTCCACTGTCCAGTTCCAGGCCAAGCCAGGGTCTGAGGACAGGAGAAAGAGCAGCGAGGAACACACCTGGGAGAGTGAGTCCCCTGAGACTCGCCCCAGAGAAGCGCAAAGAACGGATACCGGATCCGTGATTGTGTCTGACACAAACAGCACAGTGAACACCGATTAGCGAAGGTCCCACATCTTCACTGTACCACAGCGAAGCAACATGGCTGGGGTTAGGAACACGGAATAAGACTCAAGTTGCCTAGCAAGTTGGTACCCGTGAGGGGAGAAAGGGCCGGCAGCTTAGCTAAAGTGGCAGCAGGGTCACACACACAATGCAGAAACAGGGAGCCAAAGGACCCGCCAGGGTGGGAGCAACCCGCCCCTGCACAGACTCCGTGGACAGTACTCAGCTGATGTACTATCTTCAGTAAAAGACTTGGAAAACTACAAAACCGTGAGTCTGTGTAATCATTGCGAACCCTGTTCTCCCTCACAAACTGTTTTCATCACTACTTCCCCGGGGACAAGGCTCTGCCCGTGCCGAGCCATCACATCACAGGCTGCCATCCATCATCCCTGGAGATTCTGCAGCAGCGGTGGACACCCTGACCACATACCACAGGTGGCGTCACGACTCTATCCATGTAAATACCCTCCTTTACTTGTGGGCTTGGGACATGGTCCGGACCAAGACCGCCGTTGATAACCCCCGTGATACCCCGGTCCGGTACCGAGTACCCCGTCCCAGTGGGCTCTACAAATACAGTGTCTTACATTGTGCTCCTGCGCACGCACAATTCTCTCAGCCCTGCAAACAGCGGATGTGAATGCACACTACAATACTTTGCTCTGCCCTCAGCACAGCAGAGAAGTGCATGTGAACAGAAGCACAGTGGAGGAGACTGTGTGGATGACATAGGACACGTCATCTACACGAAGCAGGGAAGGAGGGCAGGATCAAAACCAGTGACATCCATCGGACTGGACTGCCCCAATAACTATGACTAAGAATGCTCTTGAAATGAATCTGTGAGAACTGATTTTGATATTTTTATTTTTCTAGCACCACTGCCCAATTTGTTTGCTTCCCTTTTCCTTGCAATGGACTGCCCCTTAGGTGAGTATAATGAAAACTCTTTTTTTTGTTATGCAGAATAAACGTGTGACATATATACAGCATTTTAGAATATTCTACATAAGGGATTACTGGTGGTGGATGTGGGGGGCAAGCAAGCTTGGCCATTCCTGCCCTGAAGGATATGGTTAATGTCTGTTTAAATTGTGTATTGGCAACCCATACAATGTTAAATGTTTGACTACCGGGACAATGTAGCCACACACTGGCGATTGTAAAAATGACTGCTTCCCTGGTGTAACTTTGAGTTAGTGAAGGATTTAAAGTAAAGTAGTACACCCACTAGGGGTGGAGTTTTAGGAAACTAGAAAAATATAATGCAGCCATCTTAGTGGCAGTGAGAAACAGAAACTTAAAGTAAGAAGTACCAGATGCTGCGCCTGTGGGAGGTTTAATTTGTGTGCACCCACGGGACAATGCCGGGCCCCGGACACATAATAGTTTAAGGCTACGTTCACACACAGCGTGATTGCTGTGTTTTGTGAGGATCCATTTTTTGGTGCAAAACTGCACGAAGAACGTATCCTCACAGAACACAGCGTTTTGTGTGTGAACGCCGCTGTGCTTTTCTTCCTGTGCTTTAGGAACCCACTGAACCATGTGACTGGGTGACTTCGCTCGGTCACATGATGCTGTTGTAGGTCCTGCACAAGGTCCTATGGCGTCAGTATGAGGAGCGATCCCAGGGGAACGCGGCGAGGTGAGTAAAGATCACAGGAAGAAAAGCGCAAAGAATTGACATGGTCATTCTTTTTGAGGATGCGCTTTGCAGCACAAAGCGCATCCACACAATTACGGACCATGTGAATGCATTTTTGTAAAAGCCATTGCTCTTGCTCGGATGTGTAATGGGGCTGCGTTTCACTGCAATTACACAGTGCTAAATAGCGCTGTGTAAATGCCGAAATGCGCCACTTGTAAACTTAGCCCAAGAATAGAGGAACTGGGCTGCATTAGCCAAGTGAGCTATGTCCATTCAGGTTTCAGTGTGCGGGAAAGGTCCCAGGTAGCGTCTGTCTCACTCTGATGTAACTTAATGATATAACCCATGCTGGTGGCTCCTGGGCAATGGTGAGCAAAAGGGAAATACTCTGCTGCTGTTTACACATGAACAGGAAGACATGGGCACAGCAGGGTTCTTTCTTGGTAATGAAGCTTTACTTGAACATTCACGCACACGGCAGGCTGGAAACTTTCCCACATTGGGGCTTTTGTTATTAGGGTTTAAGGTTACAGTCACAAACAACTTATCAGCTGACTGCTTCCCTTGGGTCTGGGGAATCGGAACAGTGTTTGGGGGGCTGTGGTGGCTGTTGCACGCAATGTTGATCGTAAACAGATCAATCAACTGACAGAATCTATGGATGAAGGCTGCTGAGTGTCATCATATAGAAAGGTGCCTGTATTGGGCACTACTTTTTTGGGGTTTTGTTTTTGCATATCAGAAATGTTTTTTTTCTACATTTTTGGTAAATATCGAGTTGTTATGGGGCCCGCGGTTCCGGAAATGATGCATTCAGCATTATTACCACAGGAAGGCTGCATAGCAGAGTGAAGGGAGCCAGGCTGGGGGCGCAAAATTTGATTTCAATATTACGCCCATTGGGGCGTGATAAAGGATCATGGAGGCTGCAAACCAACACACCCAGGAGGACTATTGCATATAGCACACGCTTCATTATCATGCTAATTAGTAAGTATAAAAACATTTTTTAGAACATTGAAAGCAAGCTTTTAGCAGAGAGAGGGATAGATATAATGGTAATAGGAAGGTGCAGGGACATGTATTGATAGGTTAGGTGTCTTTTAGGAGGTGACACGTTCCCTTTAAAGCAATGACATATTACATTACACCACTCAACATACAGATCCACCACATGAACACAATCATGTATCACACAAATAAATACAACATCAAGTGCTGGAATTCACAAAATGATGTTCTACTTGATGAACACAGGAGAATTTCAGATCAGGTCTGAGTATTTTGCCACTGGCAGTTTCTGCAGTCAATTTACAGGAAAACAGGGGAACCTTTGCTGCAGACTAGATCATTACAGCCGAGCCTGAGACAGGGCCGATGTGTATAGAGGATAATAATCAATGGTTGAATTTCATCTTTTCAACACTGGAAGTCATTTAGATTTCTCTTCCACCAGAATTCTACAGCCCTTCCTATACACATACTCTGAACATATATTTCTGAACATCCTGACATTTTTCCCATCTCCTGACTGAGGCTGGTTGCACACTACCAATATTTGGCATCCATGTGAATCCCACTGAACCTGGATGTACCCACATCCATTTTCGGCCCTATTGACTTTCAATGGGGCAGTAGCAACTTGCGGGTGCATCCAGTTCTTTACGGTTCCCCCTTTGTCCACGTTTTTTTAATGAAACCAAAAACACATTTTGAAATGGTTTCAAAACCAAGAACACCCGGATGCGGTACAATATGGATTAAATTACAATGGTGCTGTATGGATTCCATGGAATCTGTATCCCGCAGGATTCAGACGCTGGATCTGGGTTTTTTCACTGAGCATGCCCAGTTTTAAATGACATACCCACTATGGAGCATGTCATTTTCCACCGGATCCATATGAAAGACTAACACAATCGGACACAATGAGATCAGTGATAATACCGGTGGGGTGCATCCAGTTGCATCATGTTTTACAATTGTGGGGTAATCCTGGGGGATGCAGGTTTTACCCGCATTCCCCAGATTCCAAAAAACGGTAGTGTAAAACCAGTCTAATAGATTATAATATTTCAAGTTGCTGGGGCAGCAGATTTTCCATCCAGATTTGTGTTGGAAAATCCTAAATATTTTACAGTCACCGGAAGGAGGATGAGAATTTACCAAGTTTTATGCCCATGCAGTCTAACAAATCTGTAGCAGAAATTCTATTGGGTGAGGATTTTAATCCACAGGCATCAGTTTATGCTGCAGATTTCAGTCTTTGCAATACAGGCAAATTTCCTTCTAAATCTGAGGCAATTTAGCATTTTCCATTTTTTTTTCTTACCTATTTAGGGTGTTCTTTATTTTTCTTCTTGAAAAGTTGGTAAGTATGATTGTGTGCCAAATTGTCATAGACGTTAAGCCTGCCATATTGGTTTGATGTGCAATTTTGAGCTATGGGAGCAATGCATGATTACATTTTTGATATTACATTTATTTGCCCACCAAGATAGAGATGATACATTGCATTGCATATGTTGCTTGTCATAACCTAAGGAACAACAGACCTCCAACTTTCTAATAAAATTTACGGGCGGTTACCAAATGCTACATGATAGAAAATGGGTCAGCACATGCATAATCCCAGAAAAACTTTAAATTCCCAAAATTAATCATTTAGGATTGAAAAGTTTTTCTTTTTTTGTGATTTTTGATATACTGTATGTTCAACAGGATATAACAGATGTGGCAATGCCATGTTAATGTGAGATTCTGATATTTCGTAAGAGAACAACTTGTTAAAGAAAGTTCCCGGAGATTTAACAGGTTGTGTTATTTCTCTGTAATCTGCTCTACGGATTAGAGAGATTATTCTTCTATCACATATCGCAATCTGGTACCCTATGTCACTCCAATAAAGTCCTCAGATTAGGCTTGCATTGAGACAAAATGTCTACACAAGACTACAAGATTATTCATGTTTTTTTTAAGATATAAAAAAATGATAGATAGATAGATAGATAGATAGAAGGTTCATTTATATGACAAGATAACCTTTTAAGCAATGAACAATGCGATCATAACTCACGACTAGTAAACGATGGCAGACAAGTATTTATATAGGATGAGAATCATGAATGTTGAAATATTGATCACTACATCAAACATCATGTACTCTGTCTAATCAGATAATCTGAAGTGTAGGTGTGCCGAATATTCAAATGCCATAAGAGATACTATACACTGACCAGCAAAGGGGTAACAATGTTTTGAACTTTTGACTTTCAGGTTCAGTATCTCTCCATCCACTTCAACTTTGAGGGTGAGACTACCTTCATTTTACAAACAATCATCTTGGCTATCTCATACACAAATCTGACTTGCAACTATTTGGCATCTGATTCTGATTTGTTCTGCAGATTCTCATCATGTCACAGCATTGTTACTGTTTTGCTCCTGATGTTTGAAAAATCTTTTTTTTTTGCTGTATACTACAAATGGCAACCTGTTCTCACATTTCCTAATAGCTCATTGTGTTATTAGGTTGATTCCCAAGTGAAAGGTCACAGGTTCGCATCAAGGAGGAGCCATGAAGAGTTCCCGAGAAATGAGAAACAGCATCTCTTGGCCAAGAAAATTGCCAAACTTCATCATATGAGTGCCATGACAATGGGAACAATACAAAATTAAATCCATCCATCCATTCAAAAGACAAGAGGTCTATCAGTTCTGTCTCATCAAACACAGCAGTGGAGGTGGCTCATATATTTTGTAATAGTAAGATCACAGACATCCATGCAAGCACCATGTGACACACATTACACAAGTCTGGAATGGTGGCCAAAAAATGGTGAAGAAGCCTCAACTTCAATATTGTCATATGGAGACTGGAAATGGGTGATTTGGAGTGATGAGATGAAAGTCAATACACTAGGCTCTGATGAGAGCAAATGGGTTCGGAGGCAACAAGGGAGAAATGGGCTAGCAGATCGAGAAATTGACGGAACTGTCCAGTTTGGTAGAGGAAGCCTGTGATATTGGGTTGTTCCACAGCCAAAGGTGTTGGATATTTGACCAGGATTGATGGTGGTCCATTACAAAACCTCTGGGATCGATTTTTAGCTGTCAGATGACATCAACACTATTAATCATTATCCCAATTGCCAAGACACCAGGGCTATCGGGGGGAGCTGGGCAAAGCACCAGATTTGTCGCATTTTATGAATGCGCCATTTCTGGACAGCTGTGGGCTGGGATAATTAGATTTGGAAGGGCAAATAACCATGGCCCTTCCCACCCTGATAATACCATAAATTAGTGAAGTGATGTTTTAGATTACAGCGATGGTGTGCTGCTTCCATTCTCGGATTTTGATTGATAGATACATTGATAGTCACTTCACACATTGCTGCATGGTTCCTACATATGTCATTATATTACAGAGGTATTTCCCTTAAAAGCGTTGATATTTCAATTTTATAGCATCCGGTGGAACATGGCATACATTTGAATTTAACACAATAAACCTTAGCATGCTTCTATATTAAATTGCAGGCATATAGAGGTACAGCAAAGCCCCAATGACTAACATGGCTGATGAATTATTGGTTCTAAATTATGTTTAAATGATATTTATTTCTTTATAGATGAGAATGAATAGTTTGCATTTCTTTGGTTACATATATTTACCTCCAATATGCTCTTTACCTGGACAGCATTGGAATTCATGCAACTTATTTCATTGTCAGCCGTCATTTCTGTCTAGTATTACACTGCAAACAAAATGCATTTGTGTCTAAAACGAAAAACAAGGTGTAACTGAATAATATTGTAATGCCAAAAGCAATTTAATAGAAAACTAATATTATCCTGACACCTGCTTTATGCTGGAACATTGAGGAAAATACGTAGCCAACCCACAAGCCGTCCTTTTCATGCGCATAAGAGACAGTCACTGGAATCAGGAATCACGGAGTTGACAATGTGTCTGACAGCAGTCTCAGGAAATGCCATGGGCACTGACATTTAGAAACTCTGAATAGCGGTTCTGAAATGTATAAATAATGGAAAGTGTACGCTGTTATAAGACTTTCAATATTGTATCCTAGAAATGAATGGATAGCGTTCACCAGAATGATGTGGAAGTGTGAATTACTAAATCATGGGTACAACTCGGCTGCAGGTTTACAGAATTTTTAATAAACAATATTTCCTGCTGTGATTTATTAGATTTTTGGGGGGCTGTAAAGTGAGAGTAAGTAATAAATTATGAAATATGTTTTCCCACTGAAAATGAGATAAAATGTACCGAAATAAATATGGCAGAGATCCATAGCTAGTGCTGCGTATAATTAATAAAAGACTTATACAACTTCTTCCTCTGATATCTGTGCTGTCCAAAAATTTAAAGTTACGGGAAACTATTAGGCAATGTTCACACAGGGCGTTTGTAAACAGGTTTAGCACTAAAAACGGATCAATTTATGTCAGGGTAGTGGCTAAAAAATCAGCACTGCTGTGTAAAGGATAAATACACAGTTATGTGGGTGGTTTTATCCTCGACGCGTTTTGAAGTGTTCCTCACTTCTACTTGGTTGGTTTCTTGAGGAAGAAGTGGGGAACACTTCAAAAGGCGTCGAGGATAAAACCACCTGCATAATTTTGTATATTCTTGCATTCAGTCTTTTATCCTTCACCCCATCGCTATTTAGCCATCAGTTTTTCTTTCATTTGTAAAGGATCTGTTTTTTTTCTTACTGAATCAGTTTCAAATGGAAGATAAAAAGCGATCAGTTAAGGGATCCGTTTTTCGTAGACTGTTAAATAAAAAACAGATCCTGCAGAAATCATTTATTCAATAACAGATAAAAAAGTTGTGCATACACAACCTTTTTGCCACTGGATCTCAGCAGGATCTGATCTAACGGATGATTATTAGACATGTGAACTGAGCCTTAGTGACACATCACCGGTATTAGGATCTCTGCCCCTACATTATGCTGATCACGAATGGGGTCGCCAAATCCTGGTGACAGATTCCTTGTAATGAGTCAGGAATTTGATCTTTTTATTGTTGACCTATAGTTTTTATTATCTGAGCTTAACACTATTGTATTGTGTCATTCCCTCCTAATGGCATAATACTCTTACATGGCCATCTGTCTCAATTTCAGTCACTCCGGACCTGGGTTGAAGGACCCTGCCTGGGGCAGAAACAGCTCAGACGTTTTGGCAGCATTTTATTTTTGCTGAAGGTGCAGTTGTAGATGATGATCTTGGTAAAGATTTTGTAAGTGGATAAGTTTGTCTAGTTCAATCGCAGATTCCTTCCCTCCATGTACAAATCAAATGCAGGAAAAGAGACTGAGATTCCTAGATCTCCATGTCCATAGTTCATTGCACACTAGTGTAAAATTGAAGAACGACATTCAATTTCCTTCATGTTAAGGCCTTGTGTTGTCCTACGTGAAAATATCCCAACATGAGTAAATTAGCAGTATTTTAAGCTTATTTCATAAACTGAATGTATTCTAATGCAATGAATATAAATGTAAATAAGATAAATGAAAAATACCCTGATCAAAATTAGAGAACACATCAGATACCTGAAAGTTATTGATGTATCTGCCACCTGGTGCTAATTTCCTTAATTATTTGACTAACCCTATTTAACTGGCAGCCTAACTTTCCAGTTTGCAAACAATAGTATGCCTTTCCAAAGTGACTGAAACCCTCCAGCACCAGGTTGCCTAGATGAAGGCCAAAAGGGTCTCCCTAAAAGCCATCACAACAGAAGTTGGTCATTCCATGTCTGTGATTTCTAGAATATTGCATCTTTACAACATCACAAACTCTTTCAAGTCCCCAAGAAGGCTGGTCACCCTCAAAGACAAATGCAAGATAGGACAGGATAATGAGGAGAATCTCCATGGGTAATCATTTCAATACTGCAGCTGGAATACCTCGCCATTTCAGAACTGAACGGGTAAGGATCTGTCTCACCATACAGTATTACGACGTTAAAGAGCATTTGCACTGAAAGCCCACTCTGCAGTCACCAAACCTCTAATTAGCAGAAAGAATCAAGTTAGACTCACCGTTGGTGAGGAGCGTTCTGTGGGACAGGGGAGAAGTGGTCCACAGTTCATTTTAATGATAAAATCAAGTTTAAGTTATTTAGGTCTGATGGGAAACATTATGTTTGTCAACAAACTGGAGAAAGACTGAACCCAAAGTGAGTAGAGATGCCAGTGAAAAGTGGTGAAGGAAGAGTCATGGTTTGGGGAATGTTTTCTGCTGAAGGGGTTGGACCTCTCATACAGCTACATGGCAGAGTGAATGCAAGTGTGTATCAGAACATTCTTCAACAACACGTGGTTCCTTACTTGCGTTCAGCACTCAATCAGCCAGCAAATTTCATACAGGACAATGACACCTGTCACATGGCAAAACAGGTAAAGCAGTTCCATAGAAAACATTTAAACAATGAAATGGCCGCCCAGAGCCCTGATCGACGCCCAATAGAAAACCTCTGGAAATGCCTTAGTGACAAATTTATGGCCAAGAAACCCACAACAGTCTCAGAACTGTGGAAGAGACTGGAAAAGAGTGGAGCAAAATTGCAATAGAGCAGTGTGAGAGACTAATGATGTCCTGTGGCCGCAGATGTGCTGAAGTCGTTCTAAGCAGAGGCCTGTACAAAGCAAAGGCCTGTACACTTTCTACTGATGGTGACTGGTGTAACCTTCACAAAATGTAGTTTTAATCTTTCTCTGTGCTACACTCATTGCTATTCTCCAATTTTGTGTAAAATAAAGGTTTTAAGCTGATAAACTTTGGTTATTTTGGGAAACCCTGTTCTAGTGGCATGGTGCACCCCTTACACAAACACCTTCACATTTTGATCAATGTAGATTACATTCTGTCTGAAAAAAATCAAGTGATAACACATTGTACTCTAATTTTGATCCCCAGTGTATATACCTGAGGCTGCCGTCTACTCACCATGGACGTTATCTGGAGTCTGGACTAATTACAGCATTGTAGAATTGGCATATTAGAATCCCCCATGCTGCCTATTTGCAATGTTGCCGTTTTCTTTGGTGGTCTTCACTGTTAATATGACCGAAAACTTCCCACGCATATCAATCTCCCAGCTATGCTCAGGAAAGAACGGGGAATTTGAGCAAAATTACACTCCCATGAGCAATGCGCGGCTCTGCGGTTTATTATACACAATGAAAAGCTTGCATATACAATTTCAAAACGTAATTAAAAAATAGCATTAAATTCTAATTTCATATCATGTAAATCTTGCATGCCCTGTATATTAAATCATTTTCATTTCTTTCCAAACGCAGCAGAATTATTTTGTTGCCCAGACAAGCAGTCTAACACATAGCAAGTCACAGGGTCCCAGATGAAAACTATGTTAATTTCACAAATGGAACACGACCAAGGCTCCGACAAGTGTGAAAATGATAAAAGGCTGAAGTGTGAAAATCATTCTGGAGAATGTTCAGGCTACATAGAGCTGAATTCTTCGAATTCCACATGTGCATCATCCTAATGTAACTTGTGCGTTGTTTCCTTTTTTTGCCCATTATAGTATTATTTGATTCAATGGTGTGATTTGATTTAATTAAAAAGTCTCGGCTTCCAAAGTAATTAGAATAAAATCTCATTATGAGTAAATTAATGATGCCAAAAACAGCTGGAAAATCATTTTTCTTACAAAACTGTTAAAATGAAGTCATGTGTCTGTATTTTTAGTGCATGACGTGGAGGGGATGCAGACACTTAGGGCTGATTCAGACGAGCCCATGTTGTGATTGGTGCTGTCCATCTAAGGCTGAGTTAATCATCGAGCTGTATGTGGGTGTTTCGTATGCATCTCCATGAGTCACCTGCCCTGGCTGATGGCTCTCTGGACAGGAGCGTGGAGCCGCATAGAAATACTATCACACTCTCGTCCAGAGAGCCGGCGGCTGGGTGACTCATGTGAGATGCATGGGAGACACTCGGATGCAGTTCACATAAATGTGTCTCTGCCCGTTCAATGGATCCTCAGAGATCTGTTGGCAAAAAAGCTGTGCAAACACAACTTTATTTGTTGTTAAATAACTGATTTCTGCAGAATTCCTTTTTCTAACCTTGGAGCCTATAAAGAAAGGATCCATTACCTGATTGCTATTTAGCCTTCATTTTTCTTTCATTTGCAAAGAATCCTTCTTTTTTCTTACTGGATTAGTTTTAAATGAAAGATAAATACTAGTGATGAGCGAGCAGTAAAATGGCTCGAGTGCTCGACCCGATATATCAAGAATGTACACCTATGGGAGACCCTAGCATTTTTCCGGCGGCACCCCCAGCAGCCTGGATAAACCCTAAAAAAGTCACAAATGTATAAGAAGAGTGCTCAAATGACCTGGGAACAGCATGGGGAGGACCCCTGGAAGCATTTGACTCCCAGGTCACTGCTGTCAACAATGTTGTCTGAGTATTACGCCACTTTTACTGACTCACAATGAAACGTCCAAAAAACGAAACCAAAATGGATTTTCCTGGGGATAATGTTAAGGGATCAAACTCACTTGTCAGACAGTGTTGGTGTATTATAATTTTTGTTATTAAATTAAAGATTTAAAAAAAAAAAAAAAATTGGGAGGCACTCTGATGCTCTTTGAAGAGACGTGGAGGAGGGCCTCTTTAAATATGTTTCTATTTTTAGGAAGTGGGTCTCCCATAGTGTTTGATCGTCCTTCCTCCCACCATGCCAAGTGCCCGGACAAAGCTGATCCCACACTTGGACATTCTGAAGAGCTGTTCACTCTTCCATTTATAGATTCGAGCCTCTCACCCGCTCCACTTGAAGTGGGGCAAGAGGAGATTGTATGTAGCGATGCCCCAATATTTGAGCAGCCACGGTCGCACAAAGGCGATGGTGGGAAAGTATCATAAGAGGTGGATGATGATGACACACAAATTGCCAGAAAGTCAAGAGGAGGACCAGGGTGCGGAAGTGGAAGACAACGTGGTGGATGATATAGTAACTGACCCAACCTGGTAGGAGGACATGCAGAGCGAGGAGAGCTACGAACACCACTGCTTCTTCCACTGTTGTGCGTGCAAGGCATTCCCCTGTCCGTAGTGCGTGCAAAGATGCCTCCTGTCCTGCACCTGTCATTGCACAATCAGAAATACCACCATCAGCAACCATGTCCACGTCCTTGTCACCCGCAGTGCTCAGTTGTCCATACCCCAGTCCTTGGAGCGCAAGCACAAATACGCAGCCAACGCCCCACAGGCCACACTACTCAATTTGCACATTTCGTGACTGCTTGTGCTCGACATGTTGCCTCTTAGCTTAGTGAAGATGGAAGCATTCTGCAACCTGATGGTGGCAGCCGCCCCTCGTTACTCAGTCCCCAGCCACCACTATTTCTCCCGGTGTGCATTACACAAGCACGTGTCTCAAAATATTAGCCGTGCCCTTAATAACGCAGTTACCGGAAAAGTTCACCTAACCATGGACACGTGGACAAGTGCTTGTAGGCAAGGATGCAAGGATTGCGGGCCCTAATTCAATCAGGCGTGCCCCCACAGCCTACAGCTCCTGCACATCATCCTCCTCATCCTCCTCTTCACCCTCCACATCAGTCAGTATGAAGCACTGCAGCACTGCCTCAGCCAAGCAGCAACAGGCCGCGCCGAAGCTAATATGCGTAGGCGACAAACCACACAATGCTGAAGAGTTGTGGACAGCTCTGAAAGAGCAGGCAGATCACTGGCTTACACCGCTGAACCTACAGCCAGGCATGGTCGTGTGTGATAATGGCCGGAACCTGGTGGCGACTCTGAGGCGAGGCGAGCTCACACATGTCCCATGCCTGGTCCATGTGCTCAACCTCGTGGTTCAATGGTTTCTTAAATCCTACCCGAAGCTGTCAGATCTGCTCGTCAAAGTACGCCACCCGTGTGCCCATTTTAGAAAGTCACCTACTGATTCGGCCACCCTTGCCGGGTCTCAGCAGTGTTTGCAGCTTTCGGCTCACAGACTGGTGTGTGATGTCCCCACTCTTTAGAATTCGACACTGCAGATGTTGGTTAGGATTTGTGAGCAGAAGAGGGCAGTTGTTGACTACCACCATCAACAAGGCCGTCGGTATTCGCTTCAGACTCCGCACATAAGACATAAGGAGTGGACATGGATGTCCGACATATGTACCGCCCTCCAAAACTTTGAGGACTGTACCAATATGGTGAGTAGCGATGACGCCATCATTAGCATCACCATCCCGCTTCTCTGTCTTCTGAAACACTCTCTGCTTAAAATCCCATACCCTTGAGACTCCTTCCGTCTCTCTTGAACCCTGCGTTGGCTCCTCTCTCAGTTCTGTCCTCTCTCTCCATCTTGGGATGAGTTCCACTGGCTCCAGTCCCCAGGACATCCAAACTACATCAGTCCATCCTGTACTCCCTTCTGTCTGTTCCCACTTTCTAGTGCTCCTGTTCCACTTCCTCCACCCACATTCCCTGTCTTCCCTCCAGCCTGGGATGGGATCCTCCCTAAACAGGGTCCGCCCAAACCCCCTACCTGGAGTGTGTAGTGTTGGATGCAGGTGTGTGGGTGCCAGGTAGTGTCCCTTACTTACCCTAGAGTGGGGTTCCACATCTCTGGCTGAACTTAAAATTCACACATACAGTACACCAACCAACCAACCAATTGAACAGGGCTGTTCGGATGACACTCGGAACATGTGAAAATGATTGCAGCATGCACTATTCTCTTCCGTATTTTGGTTGAAACTTGTATTTGGTCTTGCACATTTTTTTAAACTGCTGATGTATTGTATAAAAATAGATGTTGTATGGATGTAAAAAATTAATATAAGGATGGCAAACAGATGGATACGGATAATAATATGGCTGGAATACATCCTTTTTCTCTGTCTGTAAATAAGAACATTTTTCATTCACTCATCTGAAACTGGATTAACAAGGAAATTAGTGTCAGATGCCTGATTAATAAATCAGGCACAAAGTGGCCTGCACCTCACCACCAATCTTACCCCAGTCAGGAGTAGACTCTTTAGTTTGATTGATTTGTAGCTCGGTCTGATTTCGTTGCCTGGCACATGACGTCACACACACAGTGAACCATCCATCAATCTAAAGAGACCAGTCATAGTCAAGAAAACATCCTTGTATGGCAGGGGCTCCTTAAAGGGAGTCTGTCAGCAGGTTTTTGCTACCTCATCTGAGATCAATATAATGTAGGACAAGAGACCCTGAAGCCAATAAAGTATCACTTAGTTTACTGGATGCAGCAGTTGTGACGCATACAGAGTTTTTAGATGTAGGATGGTGCATAGTTGAGAAAGCTGTCCCCACCCACACCACTATGTACATTGTCTATTGACAGTGAGCTGCTCACCATGGGGCATGGTCGGACAACTGCTCACGAGCCAGCTAGTCATGGCAATGATAATATTCTGGTCATAGAACCTTCATTATACGTAAACAACAGCACACAGTTTTATAATTGACACATTGCTAAATTCAATTTTTTATCTGCTACCTAATGATGTTATATAGGAAAAACCTGCTGACAGATTCCCTTTAAGGCCGGCTTCAGACTGCGTGTCTGATCCGATCCGTAGCTGTCCGCTTCAAGCAGACAGCCGCGGACCGGATCAGCACACAGGACCGGGGGCTATTATGCGCGGTCCTGACCTGTCAGCGGCTGCAGCTGCGTGCGGATGCACACAGGATCGGAGGGCATAATAGCCCCCCGGTCCTGTGTGCTGATCCGGTCCGCGGCTGTCTGCTTGAAGCGGACAGCTACGGATCGGATCAGACACGCAGTCTGAAGCCGGCCTAAGTGCTCTGTAACATCCAGAGCGATTAATGCCTCATTTACATTTCATTGATTAATATATAGATTTTCTGTAATGCAGCAACAAATATAAAATATGAAGGTGTTGATGGATTTACCTTTCAATGACCTGCATGCCCACATATGTATAGTGGGAGCTTGATTTTACTAACAGGAGCAAAGGTTTCTTGAAAACCTATGTGTATCTTAGGCCTATTTCACATCTAAGCCTGGTCTACGTTTTGCTTCATTTGCATTTCTATGCGTTTTTACCGCTAAAAACGCATCCAAACACATGAGTTTTTGCCCCCATTGATTTAATTGGAAACGGATGCAAAAACGCATGTGCATTTTCCAAACGAAAAAACACATGCATTTTTGCAAATGCAACCCTAGACGCATTGGCCGACATTTTTGGCTGCGTTTGCAATTCCAATGGAAACGCATGCAAAACGCATGCAAAAACACATGTGCATTTTCCAAACGCAAAAACACATGCGTATTTGCAAACAAAGCCAAAAACGTCAGCCAATGCGTCTAGGGCTGCATTTGCAAAAATGTATGCGTTTTTGCGTTTGGAAAATGCACATGTGTTTTTGCATGCGTTTCCCTTGAAATCAATGGGGGCAAAAACGCATGTGTTTGGATGCGTTTTTAGCGGTAAAAACGCATAGAAAAACAAATGAAGCAAAACTCACACCAGGCTTAGATGTGAAAAGGCCTTACACTTTAGTTTGAGATTGACATTTACTACATCTGTGTACAGATGTCAGGCTGGTGTCATATGTCCACAAGTGTGATGTAACAGCAGTTCTCAAAGTCATTGTACTACCAAAAACATTTGTGCAACTTGCCTGTGACCGGCCGCCTTATTATTTTAGAGCTGTGATTGGGCTGTAAACACCGTTACCGTAAATTGCAGAAAGCTTGCATGGAAGCTCCAGACATTTGCAACTTGCATTGATGCCATTTCTGTGTCCGGATCTGTGATTTTGATGAATCTGGAAACGGAAAGAGCTGGGGGAGCCTGAGCCTACAGAGTGCAGGCAAGTGGTGTTGGCGCTCTGATGTCACACGGGGGATAGGAAGAATCCTGTGTTCCTCCCACAGTGTGACATGTCGGGGCTAATGTTTTGCTTTCCAGTCTATCTACAGTACATACACTATCTATATACACTGCTAAAGTGAAATGAAATAAAGCAATGTGTTAAAAATAAAAAAATAAAAATGCTCACCTCTCTGCCGCCTGTCCGAGACCCGAAGAGAAGACATTCGATTGCTTCCAGGACCTTAAAGATGTGATTGGCCGGTAGTGATCATGTGATATGTCACGTGACTTACCACCGGATCGCGGCGGATCTGGTAGAAAACCATGCCAGTTCCCGGACGTTGGGTGCTCAAATTGCGGCGGCTGTTAAAAGCAGCCGCTGCTGAATTTCAGCACCTGGAGAGCTCCGCGGCTGAAATATCAGCACCGCGGCCAGCTCCCCTGCAAGCCGCTGTGCTGATATTTCAGCACTGGACAGCGGGACAGACGATTCCATATTCCACGAGGCATATTTGCCCTCCGATTCTGTTTGTCCGGGGTGTCAGGTTCGGTCCGATGCATCCTGCAAAACACCAGACAGAACCTGAAAGGGAAATAACGTGGTGTGAGGCCAGTCTTACCTCTTCCCTGGTTTGCACTTTTTTTATTCTGGTACCTATTCATGCCTTTCCAGAGTGAAATGTTAAACAATCCTTTCAAATAAGCTTTAAATGTCACACTCTCATTTTCAATTGTAAAAAACGTGGAGTAACACTGTGCAAAAAATGTCAACATTACAAAATAGTCATAAACAATTAATTAAAACCGCACCCATACTGCAGAACCAAAAAAGCACATAACATTAATTTAAAAACGCAAATTAAATATAAAATTAGGTGCACCTAAGCACTGTACTAGTAGAACAGTGTTTACTGAAGAAAACAGGCAAGCAGGTTGTAATTTCTCTTCATAAATCAGTAATACATGTGAAAACAACCAACTCTTCAATATATCTTGTCAAGGAAACCTGCATCTTACGCCTCCTGGACTAATCTTTCACTCTCCGATACAGTAAATTCTGTAAATTCTGTCTTTGGTGAAGTTCAAATTTTCACCAAATTTTATTAATTTTATTGAGATAGATGATGACAGTGGGTGCTCATAAAGTTGTATGGAGATGGGAGAAGGAGGGAGGGGTTAAAGGCAAATGCAGAAATTCTGCTGCAAGTTCTCCCTGTACCACTTTGATTTTGGAAAATGTTGTGGCTTTTCCCTGCAAATTCTAATATTTGTTGGGCATGCCAAGATGACACTGAGGCTGGGGTCACACGAGCATACGTTCTCTCATTCAAGGGAATTGGATCAATGCTTGACATGAGAGAAAAAGCATAGTATGACATTGGTCTGAGGGCTATCCGACAAAACTTTGGATAGCTGTTGTGCGTGTTGTACACTCGTGTGAGCGCAGACTAACTCTTTAAATACATCATAAAGGGAACCTGCCACCAGTTTTTTAGTATCTCAAAAAATGTCGCAACTAGTGATGGCCGAATCGGTTGGGGTCTTTAGTGTTCGGAACCGGGGTCGGGCTGTTAAAGCAAGCAAACAGTTAATAAACATAATCATTATATTTACCGGGTCCACTTTCTCCCTTCCAGCTATCCTGCAGCAGTGTATCACTTCCGGGCTGCTCATTGTCTCCTGGGCATGTTCACTTTATTGGCTCCAACAACCAATCACATACACCCAGAAGATAATGAGCGACCCGGAAGTGACGCAGCACCGCGGGACAGCAGGAAGGGAGAACACAGATCTGGTATATATATTATGTTTATTACCTGTTTACTTTCTTTAACAGTCTGACCCCGTCCCGAACACTACAAACCCTAACCGGTTCGCCCATCACTAGCTACAACCTTTTTCTCCTTTTCGTCGGCATTTCATTGTCCCTGACTCTCCCTGTACACCCCAAAAAATATATAATTTGATTGGGTCCCACGCTGTAATTAAATGAGGCTGGTCAGGTCCGATGGGCGTCCTGGCATGGCGTCTCCTCTCTGTGCATAAAAACCATCCTCCAGCTTTGATTGATGTAGAAGACATGTCTCTTGCCACATAGCTGAATGAAGTTTTGCGCCTGCCCAGCAGCATTGCCAGGTGCACTTTACTCTGCCCAACTGCAGGCATGAGTATTGAATTCCTTTGCTATGCCCACAGTAGGGAAGAGCAAAATGCGCCTGTGTGGCTGGCAGTGCTGATGAGCAGGCGCAAGACTTCATTAAGCTACTGTATGTGCATCCATACAGCTCAATGAAGTGTTGCACCAGTACTGGAGCATTGACAACTGCGCAAGTGCATTTTTCTCCGCCCTTCTGCAGGTAAAGCAAAGGACATTAATGGGCATGCATACAGTTGGGCAGAGTAAGGAGGCTGGCGATGCTGCTGGGCAGGTACGAGATTTCGTTCAGCGTTGTGGATGTTGTAGGAGGCATCATCCGCATCAATGACAGCCGGAGGATGGTTTTCATGTGTAGAGAGGGGAAACAGAGGCCATGATGAGGACGCTCTGACCAGCCTCCGCATGGGATCAAGCCAATTGATATTTTTGGGGTGTACAAGGGGAGTCAGGGACAACGTAATCCTCTGTAAAATGCCTAAAAAAAAAACTGAAAAGGTTGGGACATTTGTTGTGTTACCGGTAGTAGAAAAATGGTGACAGGTTCCCATTAACACAGAGGAACATATAATATTAATATTTTTAATTATTGGTCCATTGAGTTTCTAATGCAAAATTTCTAATAGATAGAAAAATGTACAGAACCTACTGAACAGATCCAGAATCAAGGTTTCTCTAGTTCTACTCGAGTCCTATTCTAGCGAACTCTTCTCCTTGATACAAACTTGTAAATATTCCTCAGATACTTCAAACATAATCTATTTTGCAACATGAGGAATAAAAGTAAATCCCCAGGAGGTTGGATATTTTTGCAATCTTTCCTCTACTAATATGATCATATGTTGATTTACCTCTGATGTTTTATTTACCATGCTTTCATTGTATGCTGTAAATCAAATACTTTGTACAGGAGTAAACCATTGCTTTATGCTGAACTCCCAGGATATTAGTGGAACTGTGTTAGAAACACAAATAATATAACATGTCGCAGATTGCATTATAACACGTGAACATTCCCTTTGTTATTAGTCAGGAAACCTTGTTGTTACCCATCTCTAATGGTTTGATTCATTCTTAGAATAAACCACTAAATTGGTTGAGATCTTGTTCCTGGGTTTAATTTAATTGAGTGAAAGATGTTGGGGTTATAACACCTTATCGCTTAATGTATTGAATGTGATGTGAATTTAAACAGCCTACATTAATCCCCTATAATATGCTATAATGCCCTTTCTTCCTCCCCAATACCTTTATTTGATGCAAATAGGTCAGAATTTAAAAAATTCCAGATATTAATATGACTCGCCCGCCGGGGCCATAGTTTATTCGGGACCAGGCAGTAGTTCTGCTAAGGGAATTTCACGGGGTCGAGAGCTGGCTCTGTGGCTCCGGGCAGTCAATAAAAGGGGAAGAAAAACAGTTTTTAGGAATTAATCGTGATGTCACCCATGGTGTGTGGCTATGGATAACCGCCGCTGCAGTCGGGACCTCTGAGGATGATGGGGGTAACAGCGAGGATGTTGAGCCCTCTACGGGTAGGGCTGGTCCCCAGGAGAACTGTGAAGTCAAAGGATATGCAGGGGTGCAGGGTTCACGTCACAGGCATCCCACTGCTGCCGGATCACCAAATCAGTCTACCTCCTCTTAGGCTCAAGAAACACAGACAACATCAAGCTTTAACCAGTTTTACTTTTTTCCTTTGCGGATGGTACAGGTTACAACAGTTCAGCAGCGGCCCCGATGAAGTTTAAGCAGCCGGGATGGTTCATCTGTGACTCCCCCTTTCATGTCTCTTTTGGGCCTTTTTGGTCTGTTCGCACGCTAGCTACAGTCCAGCAGTTACAGGGTGGTGACTTTTTGGGTCCCCTAGCCCTAATACTAAAGCCTTCATTTCACTGCGCTGGAGGTTGGCTCTCGGGACATAAAGACAGCGCACCCTGCTGGGGTTTGTGGTTGGCGCATACAGCATCCTGGCCACTTCAGCAGAGCACTCTGGTCCCGGCCCAGTCCACCAATGTCCTTGCTAACTCAAGCACACCTGATTTCCTTCTGTCTCTGACCACGGTCTACAGCCTTGAATCCAGGCTAGCCTCATAGTGGCACAGGCCGCCGGGTCGGTGTTTTCCCAGTCCTGTCTGGTGTTCTCGCCTCTCTTCTACCGACTGGCTTACAGGTGTCCCATGGCTGGCTCTTTCACTTCTCTCCTTTTCACTTCTCTGCTCTGCTCCTTTTCTCACTCGCCTCCTAACTCCTCTCTGCTCACTACACTTGGTGTTGTGTCCTTTTTATAACCTTTTTATAACCGGGTCCTTCTCTAACTTTCCACCCACCACCTGGATCATCCCACTATCCTGTTGCTGGACATAGAGTACCAACTTAGGATCGGGAGTGTGTTGGGTGTGTGTGTGGGGAGACCGACTTACCAATCCCGGCCACTGCACCATTTAGTGGCGACCGATCCACAGGGGCACCCATAAATACATAATTTGGGACTTTTGCTTAATTTTGAGAATATTGAACGGAACATTTTAGGTCCCTTATACCCTCCATCCCAGGAACAGTTACATGTTTGCCAAAATTTCCTGCCTAATCAGTTCAGTATAATGTTATTTACTAAAATCAATGTTTTAAAGGTTTTATAACCTGAGTTGTTCCTATGCTAATTAGGCCTTTGTCTAGTTGATATGATGTTGTTTCCCAGACTAGTTGGCCCCTTTCCATGTCATCACGCCCCAGTGGTAAATCTGGGTCACTGGCAGCACCTGGAAGTATTGTGCATGTGCATGGCTCTTTCGGCAAGATCAGTGTGCCTCTAAAGCCCAGTGTACGCATTCATGCTTCAGAGAGGTGTACTGCACATGATTGGAAGTACAGCTTCTGCTACTACCAATAAGGTGGCAGTGCCTACTCTGAAGCATGAACACATAACCTGGCTTCAGAAGCACACTGATCCTGCCTAAATGAGCTGCACGCATATGCAAGATTTCCAGGAGTTGCAATGACGCCAGATCTTGTAAATCATGTTATCACACCCGCAGGTGTGTGATAATGTGGAAAGACGCCATTGATTTTAGCGAATACAGAGCTGGTTAGGAGGAGGAGTTGGGGGTACACATGTATGCTGCTGGGTTGGAGGGAATAAGGGACCTGACAGGTTCCCTTTAATGACATATTATTCTCATTTGTAGGACTGATAGTTAACCCTAGTGGCTTAGTGGCTAGCAGTGTTGCTGTGCAGCACTGGAGTCCTGGGTTAGGCTGGAAACACACTGGCGAGTGAAAAAATGTTCCGATTGACGGATGCGAGAGTTGGACAAGTGTCATGCGACTTTTGGTCAGTGTGGCTTCCGTGTGTTGTCCGAATACAATCCATTTTTGTAGTCAGCAGCTATTTACTGTATTAACATTTACAGGAATATTTTTTACAGTTGTCTAAGCTACAAATGATAATATATCAATGTATAATGTATTAAAAATCGCATCTGACTCGGATGGTCCGTGTGCGGTCCAAGTGTGGTCCGTCTTTTTTGTCGGACCCATAGACTTGCATTGGTGACTGTTCGACGACACTCGCATGAAATCGCAGCATGTTGCGACTGACTACTCATCCGAGTGTCGGACAAGGAAAAAAACATCCGACACTCGGAAATGTGCTCTCGGACATTGACTAACGTTGGTCTGACCGCAATGCGATTTTTACTCGCACTGCAGTCGTCCGAGTTTCACGCCAGTGTGTCTGAGCCCTTAAAGTCCAAACACTGAAGGGAATTGACTTAAATGGTCAAATGTATTAATAGAGAACAAAAAAGGCAATAGAAACAAACTCCTCTAAGGATTAATATACAAAAAATCAACCTTTACTAAATACATGTACAGAATAAAATCAAATAAAAAGTTGCTTCCGAAAAAGACAATCCAGTGGTATCTTATAAATAAATGAATGTTTCTCCCAAATATATGAAAGTTCACATAGAAAAATGTACAGGATTGACTTATTAATAGAATAGGATCCAACCTATAAAAAAATTAATGAAACAATAAATCAAACATTAATTCTCTATAGTGTAGTGAATATGGTATCAGGGAAAATAATGATACATCTGAGTGTTTAAGAGCAGAAGGTTATATGGGGAAATAGATAAGATCGCAAGCAAAAATAGCGGTTTCAAAAAGACAGTTAATAAAAAATACTAAGTAAGCACATATGGGAAGGGTAAGCCCAGGATAGCTACCACTGGACCCCCTGATATGCAATTGGCACAATGGCTTCCTCAGAAATGGTGTCACCCTATCTAGTCAAAGATGTCCAGTTTTTTGCTTATATTTTGTTGCTGCTGCTCCTCTGGGTATTCAGTGTTTGCCTTGTTAATCTCTGCCATGCAGTTCCAGAGATGTGGGCCTTATGTTTAGTGCCACTTTTTATGTCTTCACAAAGAGGTATGGCGTGGCTTCTTTTTCCTTAACTCCACCATACTGAAACCATATGGTGGATTTAAAGTAAAAAAAAATGACTCAGCAGGTCTGCTGCTTATCTCCCTTTACTCTACTGAGATCAGGGGTGATCCAAAAAGACAATCATCAGGATAGGTGATCAATTAAGTTTCAGAATATCCTTTTGTTATGGCACTGCACCGTACAACACCTATGTAACATGGCATTAAATCAAAGGAACATTGTCACCTTCGAAGCACAAAGGCCACGGAATCACCAAAGTGTTTAAGGAAGAATTCCAGCATTAAACATTTAAAAAGTTGAAACATTTTTCCTCAATGCGACGTTGCGCAAAAAAAGTGACTGGTGACTTTTGGGATTTCCCTGACGCTTTTGGCCAGATCTGACAAAGTACAAAATATCACAAGGCACTCCCAAATAGCTTCTCAAGTGTTTTATTTACAGCCGTTTCCCACGTACAAAATGTGGAAAACGTTTCGGTCCAGGGTAGACCTTCATCAGTTCCATGTGCTTAAGTGTGCAAAACTGCCTGGATGGATGGTGCCTGGTGCATTAGCAGTGTCTGCCGTACAGAGGTTGGTGGCCTCCATAGCGGAGGACATGACTAATGCACCAGGCAACATCCATCCAGGCAGTTTTGCACACTTAAGCACGTGAATCTCATGAAGGTCTACCCTGGACCGAAATGTTTCCCACATTTTGGACGCTGGAAACGGCTGTAAATTAAACACTCACTTGAGAAGCTATTTGGGAGTAGCTTGTGATGTTTTGTATCTCAGAAGGACTAGGATCCTAGCTGAGCACCCCTCTCTCGAACTTGCAGGAGGTGCTTTATTTTCTTCCATTAGATCTGAGAAAGTGTGCAGAGCTGGAGAGGAGAGAAGCGGGACATGTATGACGAAGCATTTCCAACAAATTAAGTAATAGTAGCGGTATACATAACCCCTGAAATGTTACTCCAGTCTCTGATTGTAGTAATATTTCTGGTGTTAAGATTGACCAAATTCATTAAATGACTTTCGCCTCTTGATTAATTCAGCATATCTTTTTCCTGAACACCCCTCATTAAGGGCCGCTTCACACTGCGACGTGATCCGGTCCGGGGCTGTCCGGGAGACCCAGACAGCCGGACCGGATCAGCACACAGGACTGGGGGCTAATATGCAGTGTGCAGCGCACGCAGCTGCAGCCGCTGACAGGTCAGGACAGCGGCGCCGCGGTCCTGACTTATCAGCAGCGGGAACTGCATATTAGCCCCCCAGTCCTGTGTGCTGATCCTGTCCGCGGCTGTCTGGGTCATCCCGGACAGCCCCAGACCGGATCACGCCGCAGTGTGAAGCCGGCCTAAGACTGGCCTATGACAAGCTAGTCTTAATAAATCCAATTTGACAAAACTCACCCACCTCTCACCTCTCCACATGACTGTATTAGTTCATATACATTAGTAAAAAGCGCATAACACTGCACAAATACAAACGACACATAAAAATCATCAAATATACAACGTACGGTACTTGCTTCTAGAAATTGATTTACAATTTACACAGTCAATCTTGATAGGGAAAATAAGATAAATTCTAAAACCCTATCATAAAGAAATACAACATTTTCTACAGTGATTCAGCAAAACAACTGAACGGCCACATTCCCTCTCCCGGCTTTATGAATAAATCAAGTGGATAATTAACCACAATATCCCACTGACCAACCGCACAGCACTTTTGACAAACATTTGCTTGAAACTAATGCACCACAGCAAGTAATATTTCACAAGGCAAATAGCACCCGCTACTTCTAATGGTGACATTGTTTAGAGTTTAGTGTTAAATGAATGCACAGAGCACTTCAGCCCTCAGAGAGCAACCCCAAGACATAGCAAATACATTATTTAGCAGCCATTGGGAGAACAAAGCCAAGAAAGAAAAAATACAATGTTAACTCAAAAGGGATATTTCTAGGTAGCAGGTGAGCAATAGGTAATCACTGGGCCGGTAGCCAGATTTAGAATGGCACCGGTCTGACTCTTTTGACCCATTGTGCCACTAGAATAAAATAGCAAAAGTGCTAAGAATACAGCTGTTATCTATAGTGGACACCCCATGGGGCTTCTTGAAAGGACCAAGCAGAGGCAACTGGAGACTGAGTTGTCTTAATAGGATCAGATTCAAGCTCCCGTCACACACAACGACGCACCAGCGATCCCGACAACGATACGACCTGGTAGGGATCGCTGGTACGTCACTTTGTGGTTGCTGGTGAGATGTCAAACAGTCAGATCTCACCAGCGACTTCAGCAACGATCCGGAATGATACTGCGGTCTTTGGGAATTGTCACTCTCGGGTGTAGTTTTGAGAGTGATGCAGCGTTCCCAGCGGGAGCGCAACGACCAAAAAATGACCCAGAGCACTATGCAACGATCAACGATCTCACAGCAGGGACCTGATCACTGCTAAGTGTCACACATAACGAGATCGTTAGCGAGATCGCTGTTATGTCACAAAACCTGGGACGATACAACGATCTCGCTAGAGATCTCGTTATGTGTAATGGGGGCTTAAGGCTATGTGCACACTGGTCATTTTTGATCTGCTTTTTGTGCTGCATTTTTTTTTTTTCAAATGCACCAAAAATGGATTAGTCGAAACATCTGCAGCAAAGTAAATTGGATTTTCAATTTGCTGTGCAGACGTCAGCATTTTTGACTTCTGTTAGTGGTTGTAGAAAGCACATCCAGAAAATAATGAGCGTCAATTATTGCTCCATTTTTCTGCTGCGCTTTCTCCATTGTCTCCATTCTACTAAAAAAAAAAGCATCACAAACGTATTGGTATTCACATGGTCCATTTGTGATGCTTTTTAAGTGTGCTTTCCACACCCCATTACTTTCCCTCCCCGGAGATCCTGTGGCGAGCCACGGTGATGTGGTCCTTCTGTACACCGGGTAACAAGACCTGCGAGAAATGAAAAAGAAATCTAAAGGACCTGGACATGTGAGTCAGCCTGAGAGTCACATGGCCAGGTCCTTTTCACTTTTCACAGGTCCTGTACAGTGTGATACCTGAAAGTAACACATCGCTGGACACTGCGTACCTTGGGGAAGGTAATAAAGTGTGTCTGTGTATGTGTCTGTGTACGGATTTTGGAAATATACTTAAAATGCCAGCAGCGGTAATGTACGCAATTTGCGTACAGTACATTGGTACAGTCTCCTGAAGTCAGGAGCTGTCCGAGGTACTGTACGCAATTTGTCAAGAGAGGCCGGGTATGTACTGTAGGCATATTGCGTACAGCACCTTGGACAGGTCCTGATTTCAGGAGACTGCACCAATGTACTGTACGCAAATTGCGTACATTACCACCGCTGGCATTTTAAGTATATTTCTAAAAGCCGACAATTGCCGGCTTTGATTTAAACAATGTATTAACCCCTCCACAGCCAGGGTGTGATGACAGCATGTGTCCAGGGAGTGTGGACACTCCCTGGACACATGCTGGCACCACACAAACAGCAGGATAACCCTGGAGACATCGGTTATTAGCTGCATCTGCAGCCTCTGTGCTGACATACCACACAGAGACTGCAGATGGGATTAATATGCTGCTAAACCCCGGGATTTTTAAAAATTGCCACAGCAGCTGTGTTTTTCATAATCCTCTTGCGCCGCTGCTGTCACAGTGGTGGAAGAGGATTTGTTGCTGTACCGGGAAACCGGCAAATTCAAACCCCGTGGCTTTGACAGCTGCTGAGTTTGAAGCGATTATTAATACACACGCGTGCAACTATAGCACCGTGTTCTGTATGGGTGCGAGATTTTCTCGCACCCATAGGCTTTCATTGTCCACTTGCACGAGGAAATTACGTGCAATCGTAGCATGCTGCAATTAAACACGCATTTCCCTCGCAATGCAAGAGTAATGCGAGGAACTAGCACAAATGGGACCAGTATCATTTAATGCTACTGGTCCTGGTGCAATGCGAGTCTCCCTCGCATTACACTAGCGCGAGGCACACGGACAGTGTGCCTTCAGCCTTAAAGTGTTTGTCTGATCTTCTAATGAAAGTCTGCAGTAACCCTATGTGAGTACAGAGTTCTGAATCCTGACAGTGTGTGGTATGCACGGTGTCAGGATTCACCAATATTGGCTAGGGTCACATTTCCGTTTTGTTTTCAAAATCCTGATCCGGTTTTGAGCTTTTAAAAAGCTCAAAACCGGACCAGGAAACGCTCCTCATAGGAGCCTATGCAAAACACCGGATGGCTTCACAAGCCATCCGGTGGCCGGATCCGGCACTGCTGCCTGCGTTTAAAATCATGCAGGCAGCAGTTTTCGCAGCGTTTGCCGGGACCGCACTGCGGTCACCGGATGGCTCAGGATGTGTAATCCTGAGCCATCCGGTAACTGCATAGGTTGCGGTTCCCGGCTCAGCAAACCTAGTAAAGAGTTAAATTGATTACTAAAGTACTGTTTGAGGTCTGTAGGGGGGGCTTAGACCCCCCTACAGACCGGCCGCCCACTTCGGTGGGCTCCTAATACAATATCCCCGCTGTCACGGGCTCCTCCGAGCCCGTGCAAGTCCCCACACCCCCAGCCCCCCGAATTACTATACAGGGGTGCCTGCACCCCTCTTGTATACTTATTCCAGTATGTGGGGGAAAATGATGTATTAAAGTATTGGTAGCAGGTCATATTTACGTGTCTTCGGCATTGTTGAGAATAATCCATGGCGGGGCTGTTCGCGGCAGCCTCCGCCCCATCATTTCTTATGGCCGCTCCCTCTGTGCCTCAGCCATTGATATGAGGCCGGCCGCGTCATGAAAGGTGTGACGTGTTCGCCCCGCCCCTTTAACTCTTTACTAGGTTTGCTGAGCCGGGAACCGCAACCTATGCAGGTACCGGATGGCTCAGGATTACACATCCTGAGCCATCCGGTGACCGCAGTGCGGTATTCACCACACATTTTTGTAAAAAAATGTGTGTGCCCGGCATTGCGTTCACCGCATCCGGATCCGGATGCGGTGAATGCAATTTAGGTTTGCAATGTGACCCTACCCATTTTCAGTGAGAGAAGGTGATCGCATGACTGCAAATATACAACTAAATGTGCCCGGCCTCTCTCAATTTATTTGTTTAAGAGAAGCCAGTCACATCTAGTCAAAATGGTGTTGGAAGTATGCAAATTGCAAACCTGCGGTCACGACACCACCAGCCAATGCCGTGAATCCTGAAAGTATGCACTTTGTGCGTTCAATGGATTCAGAATTCTGCAGTCACACAGAGGGACTGAAGAGTTTCATAAGAAGACCAGACAACCCCTTTAATGTCTCTAAATTGATGGTGCCCAGATTGTAAAATAAACCTTTTGTACTATACATCGCCCCATTTTTCCAGCAGTCATCTCCCTTTACTTTACTGTGTTAGCAAATGACACATCTGGCTCAGGTATCACATAGTACTCGCCAATAAGAAGCACTTCAGTAAATTACATTAAAGGTCCACTGAGGCTAAAACACAAGTTGGCATCCTATGTTAATAATGTTTAGAAAGCTTTTATTATGTGAGATAATAAGGTGAATGGGAAAAGCATTGCCAGGCTCCATTAAAGCATGGAAACTGCATTCAGCAAGTTCTAACCTGACTTCAGAAAGTGCAAAAATTAGATTTGGGAATGATCACCTTGAGGCAATATAGTGACTTGCCCCTATGTATAAAGAAACAGTAACAGTTCTGTATTTCAGGATCAGGGCTACCTTAAGGTATACCAGGGGCAGGCTGGCAGATTTCGACCTGGGAGGCAGAGCAGCCCCAGACCAACATGAAAGGAAAAAACAAAAGGTTGCGCCACGCTGATCCCACACATAGAATAAGGGTTAATCAGGGATACACTCACCTGGCACTGTTGTGCACCGCACAACAGGGAATGGAATACAAGATGAGTGTAAATTCGGTCAGTTGTTCTTGAGGCGGCCTTCCACTTGGTTCCGTGTGATAAGGCTCCGAGGTCAGGGCGACCGTGTCCACCGGGCCTGGACACTTAATCCCAAGGGAGGCAGCTCTATTGCATGTTCAGCAAGGTCTCTCCTCCAGCAGCTCTCATACCACACCCCGAAGGGAGGAGGGTAATGATGAGAAGGAAAAATAGTATGGAAGTGAGTTCCTTGGTCTTTTCTAGCGCTCACTTCCATACTATTTTTCCTTCCCAGACCAACATGGCAGGTAGCCGGGGCGGCCCCAAAACAGCTACTTGAACACTGGCCTGGGGGCATCTGCCCCCCTGCCCCCTGGGCCAGTCAGCCCCTGAGGTATACAGTAGACTAATGTTCGTCAACCTTTAGCTCTTTGCTAAAGTAAAATTACAACTCCTAGTTATAGGCTGCCCGGACATCTTGGAAGTTTTAGTATCACAACAACAGAAGAGTCATGGATAAAAAATGAAGGCTGTAGGTTATCTTGTTCTTTCCAACAGTTTTCAATACCATTGATACACAGGAGACGAGTATTTTATAGAGTGAGTGACTAGGAATGTGTTACGGGTCAATTATTTTCCAGTAATGAACACTCTACAATCCACAACACTCTGGTTTCTGGGAATGCAGGGAAATAATAACCAAGATTGTATTCCCAAAATGCAGGTGAGATATAGAAAAGCAACTGCAAAATGTCCAAAAAGTAGAAAGAAAATGTCATTTTTCTAATTCATCAGATTCAATTCCCTAAGATTCTTATCACACACTGGGAAAATGAAATAATGTGTCAGAGTCTAGAACAGGCATAAAGGGGGGTTGTACGGGGCAGTCATGGCGCAGTTGCTTCATGCAGTTTCATCTTGTCAAAACGGGAAAGAGATACTCAAAAGGGATTGGAAAGCTTTACGCTTCTTTTTTTATATTAACAAAAACTAGTGATAACCTTAGCACAGTTCAAAATGCTCTTAATGAGTGATAGTATATTGCTTAAGTTGATATCATTTGCTGAGCGATCAAACTCCAACTGCGAAGAACCTCAACAAACATAAGAATGATGGGGCCGAGGCCCGTTCTGCATCATCATCACCACATATCACTTTTATCTTCTACGTGTTGGTATCATTCAGAGTCACAGAGTTCGATTTGGGGAAGCGCTGCGCAGTCAACATTTGTGAAAGCCCCTCGGTGAAGATCCCAGAGACCGATCATCAAGTGATAGCATGTCCTTTATTGATGAGATAGACCCCTTTGTGATGTGTGTTATACACTATACTACGAACTATATGTTTAAAGAGAACGTCATCGGGTTTATGCATACTAACTTAAAAATATGCAAATAATGCTCTGTTATACTTATTGAAACATATATTTTGTGAAGAAATCCATAGCCTGTTTTCTTTAAACCATTATTAGATATTTTGGCTAGCATGCATTAAGGAAGCGCTGTGGTTTAGGTCTCTAGTGGCGCCATCAAAGCTGCGGGCAATGCTTGCACAGATTGAAGACCTGGCATTCTTCATGAAATGGCGATGGTGTGGGCCCATGCAGAGATTTAGATCTCAGCTTAATGTCAAGACGAAATCTCAATCTTAGCTTGCGACGCCACAAGTGCCATTTTACTAAAGACTGCCAGGAGGTCATTCAGCCCATAAGCTACCACCAGCACCAATTTAGTGAATAATGTCAGGAGGTCACTCAGCCCATGCGCACCATTTTACTGAAGACTACCTGAAGGCCATTCAGCCCATGTGCCACCACTGGCACCATTTTACTGAAGACTGCCAGGAGGTCATTCAGCCCATGCGCTACCACTGGCTCCAATTTAGTGAATAATGGCAGGAGGTCACTCAGGCCATGCGTCGCCACCGGCACCATTTTACTAACACTGCCAGGATGTTTTTTCACCCATGTGCCGCCACCGGCAGCTTTTTTACTGAAGACTGCCAGGAGGCCCATTCAGCCCATGCCGCTACGAAGCCCCTGTGAAATCAATTTGCGCAAGAAACTGCCTGTGGTAAGGATGACGTCAAACATAAAATTTAAATAAAGAAGAGGATAAAAACACCAAGGGTGTGGGGGAGCCAAAAGGGAGATCCGAAGACCCCTACACACAATCCCCCGCCCTACATTCTGCCGAAAGGCCCCAGAGACCATAATTTCCCGATGATAATTAAAAAAACAAATAAGGGGTTTTTGGGTAAACTAACCCAAATCAATGTGTTCAGTATAACTTAAGGCCTACCTTTAGTTTTAAAATACATATCCCCGATGTCAGGTTCTCTAAGGAGGTCTTCCCAAATGTTAAATATAATTTGCTTTCCCTCTTTATCACCCCACATAACTGGACTATTACACGTAAAAACACAGTCCCCTTTTTAACAGATTAAATTGACTAATAATGGGGTTTCCCTTTCCCGTTCCTTTTTTGGCAAGTTTGGGGAACTCCAGTCTTCAAAAGGGCCCCCCAAACAAATACAGGTTTTTATGATTTTTTTTATATTAAAAACAGGGGTTGGAATCCCTCACCTGTGCAGGGGATTATATTATCACCTGCGC